>OZ010787.1:525961520-527161520 GCA_963932465.1 Maratus speciosus | reverse complement strand
TTGTTTACAATAGACTTAATTTAGAACCACCACCCCCTATTACCTGTCCCTCCTTCTTTGTGTTCTATAACTGTCTACTGAACGATACGGCTTATTACGTCAATGCCATTTTTATAAGCATTCATACTCATCAGGCAATTATGGGAATCAGGAGATAAATTTTGTGTTGTAAAAATCAGGGCAATCTCGGGGATAATACAAAAAATTCCCCAAACCTGGCAAAATGACTGGCTCTTCTGTGAAATTGAGGTGTGCTGCTGTTCACGGGCTTTATGATATCACATCTGTCAACATCATTTCAGTCACTAGACACACCTTCTAACATTGTAAGGTTTGACAACAGTTCGAGAGGAACTTAAGAAAAATAAATGACATTTTAAAATTGATATTGGCACTTATTATTCATAATGCTTTTCAAAGAGTTTTAATTAAATTTTTTAAAAATCATGTTTTTATCACAATTTGTCAATTTTAATAACAGATTTAAAATGTTGAAAATATAACAATTTAGATTATTGCCTTTCTTGCTTACATGGTTATAAAATCAGATTTTACCTATACAGATTTTGTTATTTATTTTGTACACAAAATTTGCATGTGCCTTTTCTTTATTGAATGCGTCCTTTTTTGATAAAACTATTTTTTATAGACATATTTCCTTCTTCAGTTCATTTTTATTTACAAATTTGCCTAAGTACAAAGCAAACATATGTTGAATTCAGTTTGGGAAAACTAAACTGCATCCTTATCCTATATTTCAGATGATAATTTAAAAAGTTTATTTTTTTAAAAAATAAATGTGTGATTTAACAATAAAAGTTTAAAGAGTGGCAAATTTAGGTGGTAGCATAAGATATGGATTTTCATGAATATCGGTTTTCTTTATTATTTTTATGCCAAATAAGGGTTCCTCTCTCTCTCTCTTCTCCCCCCCCCCCCCTCCCACTTTTTTTTAATAGTCATGCAACTATTTTGGCTTATTTGAGTACAAGTGCTGCTATTTTTTATTTTTTTCCACTGTCTACTAAAGCAACTTTTATTTTTATGCCATTAAGGCAGTAACATCCCTAAGTTAGCACAAAACAGAATTTTCTATTATTCCCATTGTTTTTAAAATCTAAGTGCTCTTTCATCTCCAGAATTTGTATGGACTTTTTAGATTAAAATTGTTTAATAAGGTAAACAGATGTCAGCATTAGACTTCTTTATTATAAAAAATATTACAGAATATACCACCCTTTCAATCCTGTATCTTGTAAATACAATAATGTTGCTGAAAAAGCATAGTAACAACACATCAATAGTTTTTCAGTTTCCATGATGATTTCTGACCTCAAATGATAGTGCCTTTCCCCCCGTGCTTGTTCTTCCCGTCCGCTCTTTTTCTACACACATGGGTGGATTCCTCTTGGCAGGGGGGAGGGGTGTCAACGGAATCTGGAAATCAGGGAATCATGGAAAAATCAGGGAAATGTCAAGGAACTTTACAAAAATACTGGAAAATCAGGGAAATTTGTCTATATTGCGAAAATATTTTCATTTTCACCTTGCCAACAAGATTGATTTTTCGATTTTATGTACCCTATTTTTTCACATGCTGTTTAATCTTTCCCAATATTTTTTAAAAGATGCACATGGTATGAGTTTTTGATATTTAATGTAAATTAAGGTGATCAGATGTCCTGATTTTCTGTACATAACACTTATATTGAAGAATATTTACACATTTTTAAAAATTTTAAATGATACATTAGCATAACCTGACCAGGTGCCCAGCTTAATCCTATTAGTTATCCCCTCAGATTTAGATAAGTCTTAGAATTGAATAAATTTTTCAGAAAATGAGGAAACTTTCTGGTCACCCTATACTCATTGGCTTCTATATGATGTTGGACTAATGAAGTTGGACGGTATGAAGTTAGTTGAGTTCTGATTCATAAAACTGTCAACCAATACTTAATGAATATTAAGCAATTTTTATGTTTTTCTCTTGTTTTTTCTCCCAAATGAGATAATAGCAAGCTGGATAAGTGTGTTATACGAGGAATCAGCATACATGAAAAAATACCGTATGTGTATTGTTAATAATGGAAATCAGGGAAGTCTGATAAAAATAGTCAGGGAAATCATGGAAAAATCGGGGAACTTTTTTTCAGAATTTCTGTAGACACCCTGGTATCTGGCCAAATATTACCTCTCGAAAAAAATTAAAAATGCTAACTGGCGAGATTTGCATCCTGCTAGCATAACAGTACCTAGAATTCTTTGCGACCATGGCAACTTTTAATAGTTTTATTCGAAAGAAAAATTTTGATTTTTTAATCAAAATGGAAACTTACGATCCCATATTGGCGCGATTTTTTTCTGACACCAATGTCATATACGCAACGGGCACATAACTGGCAACAAAGTATCGTTATTTTGCTTGATATGGTAAGCTGGATGTTGCTGTTGATGCGTTCCCCAAATTGGCATCGTTAAAAAATCACACCAATATAGGATGTATATGACATCTTTGCCAAACTTTCATATGAACGGCGAAGGGATCAGACCGTATTTGTTTATGGCAGTTGATGACTTGAACTATTATATTACAGATGAAATGATGGCGATAGAATAATATTTGGCAACTTATCACCTGTGCCTGGCTAACATTAAAGTACCAAAATGGCACCTAGAGTATAAAAAGCGAAGTGTTCCACCTGGAACTGTTGATGATAGTCACATGACTTAGGCTATTGTTATAGAGATTGTTTTAAAATACCGGGAGACAAAGACTCGTATACTTAATTTATTTTATTTTAGCTTCTTTTCAAATGTTTAACTGATCCTCTTTAATCAAAAACGAAAACAACCATTAGATGTCTTAACAGCAACTGATTCGCCCTTAAATTTTTGCAATCAAAGGGAATTGAATGGAAACCTGTTTACAAGGAGATCTGCACAGCTTTTTTCAGTATAATTCAATCTTCTCTAATATTTTTAAAACCCATCAGATTAGCGTGTTTTTAGATTCTGCGGTGTCTGAATGGGGGTTGGCGAGCGTAGCTTGCAGGGTGCAGAGCCCCCTAGTTATTACAATATTAATGTATATAACATTATTCTATGATACTACCTAATGAAACTACTAATTTGCAGTTTTTATAATTGCTGTAATTACTAACTAATAATTATAATTTTATTAATTAAAATGTAAAAACTTAGATTGTTAACATTTAGTGGTTTAATTGTTTTGGAAACCTAAAACTCTTGTTAGCTATTCAGTATTTGAACGCTGGGAAAAAAATCATAAAAATCTGATTTAAATCAAAACAGTTTTTTTTTTTTTTACACCCTAGTTCACCATAACTTTAAATAAAAAGTAGTCTTTCATAATAGGGTTCACATAATTTTAGAACTTTCTCTTGTAGCTGTATAACTACGCAACGTAAAAGCCTGTGTTTTACATTGAAACATTTCTAAAATAAATTACTAACTAACACAGGAAGTTCTACTAAAATATGCTAAGTAGAATCAGAGTTATAATCAAGCGGAATGAAATGCGAATTTGCGTATTATATTTATAGTAGATGATGATGTGATTTTCTGCAATCTGATTTGTTGTCAAGCTTCTGCTTCTGAAAAGACAACAGAGAAGAAAACTTCGTTTCACAGAAATACTAAACATGCAAGAAGTACCAATCATCTACAAAAAATTATCTAACTATCAGTGGAAGTCCTATTAAAATACATCCAGCTGAACTCATTATAAACAGCCGGAAGGAAATACAAATGTACATTTTACATAATTATAGTAGATGTATCATTCATAATTGCATTCACCTGTCTCTACCACCATTTTCAATTATAACTCAGCAACATATAATGAAATGTTATATACTTAAACCATTCCTGAAAAGTTATGTAACAGTGACACTTGCCTCGATATCTGTTCAGTAGAATTTTTTTTTAAAGGCTGAAATTTAATAATCAGGTTCACTTAATTTTTTAACTTTCTCCTGTAGTTCTATAACTAAACAACATAGATCAATGTGTAGACACTAAAAATTTTCTAAAAACATTATCTAAGTAAAAGGGCTATAATATTGTAAACAATCGGAATGAAATGTAGTATATAATGATGATACGATTTTCTGTAATAAAATTTATCGTGAAGTTTTCGTTTCAAATGTAAATGATGCTTTCAACATTATTGTTAATAGACCGATTGGCGATGTATCCGATTACTGAAGATTAACCCAAAATCCCATGACCAATTACCCAAAGAAAGGTAAATATATGCCTTTTGTGATACTTTTATGTTAGCCAGATGTAGGTAATAAATTAACAAAAGTTGTTCCAACACTATATTCAAATTTTATTATTTCATTTAAAATATAAGCCTTTCACTAATTTAAAATACATCCCTTACACTAATTTTATTTTAAAAAACTGAAAAGATAAACAATAATAATAGGAAACAAACCCATAACTCAAAACAAAGAGTTGTTTATATGGTACTACTTGATTATCGACCAAAAAACTATCACCAACCTATCGACTGAAAAACTATTGCCAAACAATAACATTAATGTCAATAATACCTGATCATAAATATCACGTTCACTTGCCATTAAACACGTTACACGTGTTTGTTTTGTCATCAATTGATTTTATTTTGATGTTTTATTCTTATTTTTATTAAAGTTATACTAATTTGTTTGTTCTTTAATTATTTAAAATGGAAAATATGTCAATTTGTATCATTTGGTGAGATTTGTTGACGGGATAATCAAGTAGTACCGTTTTAATTTACATGCACAAAATGTAACTACTGCTAGTGACAATTTTTTTTTAAATGCTATTCGCGAGATTTGTGCACGGTTGTTTTTAAAACTACCCATTTTTTCTTCTTATCCAGAATAAATAGCCAAATATTTTATTTCCAATTTCTTCCCTTGAATTTTTTTTCAAGTCATACAAACATTGCTTTCATATTTACCTAAATATTTTCGTTTTATAATATTGATTTCTCAGTCAATCTTTTTGCATTTTAAATAAAATCAATTGCTTTTTCCTTTCTTTCTTTTAAGGCATTTGTATATATATTTTTTCAAACTCATATAGCCATTTTAATTCTTTAACCGATTTAATTAAAACAGAATTAACAAAAACATTTAATTTGAATTTTTTCCGTTGCTACAGTAACGGATGTAGTATATGAATAAATATGGATGAATTATCACTTGTAATGTTAGATATTTCAAGGTTTTGGCGCCAAATTAGAAAAATATGAAATATCTCGCAAACTGTTAGTCTTAAAAGAATTTGGTTTGCAGCATTCAATTCAGCATACAAAAATACACTAAAATATATTATCAGTTGAAAAATAACTATAAAATCGGATTTTTCAGGAATTTTTTTAAAGTTTCTCTTTTTTACACCCCTTAGGGGTGAAATTTCAGAAAATCCTTTCTTAGCGGCACTCTATGTCATAAGAAGTACTTTTACCCCAATTTTCCAAAATTTTATGTTTAGTAGTTTTGGCTGCACATTGATTAATACAAAATCCAGACTTTCTTTTATATATATAGATTTCATAATATAATCTATATCTATAATAATAAGGAAAGAATTTTGTGTGTGTGTGGACGGTGTTCTGAAGAGACCACTGCACGTAGAGCTACAAAATTTGGGGAAAAGTTACGTCTATATATGAAGTTTTCACCTCGAAGCCCGATTTTTGATTAGATCTTTTAATTTAATTTTTTATGCACTTTTTAAGTTTTGAGGCGATTTTTCCACATTAGTGAAAAGAATACGGTTTCTTTCTTTTAACCCAATATAGTAAATTTTGTTCTCTTTTCAAAAAAGTTTGTTCGGAATTCATACAGCAATTTTTGAATTTTTAGTGAATTTTTTATGCGGTTATTGAACAGCATTTAATGCATCCCCGTAAGTATAAAGGGGTTACCGTAAGGGGGGGGGGGGAACACAGTTCTGTTGCTAAATGCCACCAAGTTTGTCGCCAAATTGGTGACCAAAATTGGCCACCAAAAGTGACGCCAACATGGCGATATCTCTAATATTTCGCCAAATTCCCATGGACTTCCATTGTAAACCAATAGGGATTACTTGCTTACAGAAAATCAACAAATTGAGATATTTTAATGCGACAAAAACTAATTAATTATATTTAAGGAAATCCAAGTAAATTAAATTATGAATAAAAGTAACATGATACAATGCTTAGCATGCTTCCCCAAACATGAATTTTAAGAGAGCCCGCAGGTATTTTTTTCTCTTCTCAAAATTTGTGCAACAATTTAAAACTTTTTTTGTGATATCTTATTGTAATTTTCAGAGCTTTTTCGCATTTCGTGCTGTTTTTTGACATACCCGGTCAATGCTGGGCAGGTTAGCTAGTATATATATAAACCAATGTTTGAGTGTATGTTCATTATACAAATCTATAATTCCTGACTGATTTGCACGAAACTTGCTATACATACATTTTGGAACAAATATGAAATTAATGTCAGCTTTAATAAAATTTTCAAGCCACTCTTTACCCTTTTTTTTAATTACCTGACATAATTCACTATACTTTTTTTTTTTTTTTTTTTTTTGGCTTTTAATGCACTTTTTTTTTTTTTTTTTTTTTTTTCTGGTGCTACAAAAAGAAGCAGCGTAGGGACAATATTTTTAGAAGCCAATAAAAATCCAGACTCACTCACTATATTTTCACCTTCAAAATATACCTCATTCTGAGATGATAATGCACATATTTACTTTCTTCTATCTTAACAAGAAGAAAGTATTGGATTCATGAAAATTTTCGAATTCCGGTTTACGGCAGATTTACACATTTTAGGTGTCAGAGAACCTGAAAAACATGATTTTACGAAATGTCTGTGAGTCTGTGTGTGACACAAATTTTGTGGGCACTCTATCTCAAGAACTAATGAACGGAATTGAATAAAAATTTATATTCAGTTAGTCCCTGATATAAATTGATGCCGATTAGTTTTTGGTGAAAATTGCTCACGCTACATTTTCACGATTTCCACAATAGCTCAATCTCAAGAACTAATGCACGGATTTTCATCAAACATACATACATACATACATATATTCATACAAAATGAAGAAATACAATGGGTGATCAACTGATTTTGCCATAATTTTTTGTCTTTTCCTTTGAATCTCTTATAACAAACAATTTGTTGTTACTACAAGTCTCTGTGACTGGCAAACTGCTAATAAGGTTTGAATGGAAGGTTTTTTTTAATTAGCTAATTGATCAGTGTTTTAAAAATAATAATAATAATTTTACATCAAACATAGATTATGAAACACTTTCCAGCACTTCCAAAATATTGTAACGAAGCTTAACCATTTAATAAAATGGAAGGCTACATCCAAGTGAACAATTTATAAAACAACATAGCACATTTGATTGTCCAATGTCAGCAATTACCATCCATAGTCACAAAGGTAGGTGAATATTTTTTCTATAACCCTGAATATAAAGTATAGATTTGTTTATATATTACATAATACCAAAAATTAATTCCAATTAGAAAATACATATCCTAGTTTAATATTCCCTGCATATATTAAGATAAAATTTAATTCAGATAAAAAGACATAAAAACTAAAAATGCAGTTACTTTCATACCTCTGGGTTCTACAAACATCTCTTCATATACTAAATACATTTCAACTGGAAAATTCGTAACAGAATTAAAAACTATTCTTAAGCAATTCATGCAGATACAGTAATGATTACAACTGCTTTTGTGTAATCTTGTACATGATCTATAGATTTTATATGCACCACTTAATCTGCACAAATTTTAATTAAATTTAAAAATGCATACCATAACTGAAAATGCACTTTCAATAATGGCTAATAGATAGTACCGTGGCCAAAATATTTTGTGTCTTCTGTAAATGAACAAAAAAAGTAATGCACATCATATTCTGTTGCAAGTATCTTGTAGTGAACCTTTATAACGTATATAAATTTCATTATGTTTGAAATAGTTCAACACTAGAGTGGAGCGAAAAAAATGAATTTTTTAAAATCAAAAACGGGTAGGTGCCAAAAGTTGCCTTTATACAAGTACATCATCTGCGTGCAATATTACCGCTGAAAAAAAAATGGCTTGAGTCTGCGCTTTTGGTCCAAAAGTCGAAATTTTGGGTAAAATTTGACATTTTTTCAAAAAAATTAAAAATTTCCTATAGAGCTGGCTATTATTTAAAAGTGTTATTTAAACCTTTATTATTAATGACTTAACATATTTAAACGATAAAACGATATCTCTGTTCTGTATAACGGTAGCAAAACTGACAACTTTTGGTAAAAAAAAGGCGTTTCCACTCTGTTGTTCCACTCTGTCATACAACTAATTGTTGTTTGGAACACGTAGTTGCTTTCAAATCTGCCCAGGAGGTATCACGTGGAGGTGGCTTCATTTCATAACACAACAGTGTATATAGCTCGACCACCCTACCACCCTTCCATCTGAGTACACTGTTTTATTTATATATAGAATTGTGATTTTTTTTATCAAAGACTGACATAAGTTTTCTATGTATCAGCCTAGCCCATCTCTTCTCTGTATCCACAGACGTTGGGTGATGCTGCTGTGACACTCTTTCTCGTATATTTCTACTGCTTGTGTATGATAAGGTAAGCAGAATAATGCACTTTAATTAATGGAATCTACTCAGCCCTCTAGTATCTTCACCAAAATTGCAGGCAATTACTGCATAGTGATTGGGAGTTCTGTTCTGACAACATTTTACAACATTTAGGTGTTTCATCTTTGAGTATACCAACATTTACTCTACTTCTTGCATTTTTTATATGCTAATAAGCTTTTTGTTTAATGTGATGGCGATCATCATCAAAATTGCAATAAGAATTTGCTCTCGATGTGAAAAGCTACCATTGTCCTAAATAAATTTTTTTAGTATTTGTTTTTTTGCCGTTTTCTGTGATGTTTAGTAGCTGAGTAATTTCCCATAAGTTTTTAGATCAATTTTTTAGATGTAGATTATATTTGGTGTAAACCATCCTGCGGCATAAACTTGGATTACATACTTTGTGTGAACCAGACTCTGATGATCAATCAGTGCTTATATGAAGGCGAATAATTTCATGCGCCTTTGTGAGCCATATTGCGTAGGACAAGTTTCTTGGGTTCCTTTTCGCTAGTTCTTCTGAGCAATATCTTGATGAAACAGCTTTGCAAATGTCTAGCAGGTATTTCTGGTATGTGCTGAGTACCCTTTTCTCGAATTCAGGAAATAATGTTTGAAAATTACTGTCTATGGCTTCAAAAATTTAAATATGAAGGGAATAAGCAGGTGGACAAAGATTTTCCTATTGGTCAGGCGCATTCCTGTGGGTTAGAATCTAGTTTTTGCCAACGATCTTGTCTAATAAATGATGCAGAGGAAATTCACTGGACTTGGATGTGGCATATGATCAATTGTAATGGTTCATTTTAAACATGTCCCTCGCAGAATGGATGACAACGACTAACATATTTATCCACCTTCGATGGGCACTCACCGCCCATCAGAGTCTCTACGTTCACTCAAAAAGTACTATGTTATCGAAGTTTGGCCCCAGGACAGTTTACAATCAAATGTAATCCACAGCTAAAGAAGGGATCTAAAAACTCATGGGAAATCACTCGGCTACTAAACAACACACAAAACGGAATAAAACAAATACTAAAAAATGGTTATTTAGGACAATGGTCTCTTTGCATACGCAGAGGAAATTCTTATTTCAATGCTCTCTGACGATTGCCATCATATTAAACAGCTAGCTGCTCAGCACATAATAGTTGAAAAATGAGAGTAAATGATGGCATACGCAAATCTGAAATATCGACAATTAACTTTGAAGCGGATAATTATATAAATCTAATTCATTGGAAAAGTGTTGTGGTAACAGAACCTCTAATCAATATGCATTTATCGGGTGTAATCTTGGTGAAGATAATAAACGGCTGAATAGATTACATTAATATCATCTGCACTTCATTACACTGTTTGTCTTCCCTTACACAAACAGTAGAAAAATACATAAAGGAGATCGCAGCAGCAGCATCCAAAGAAGAGATGTACTAGGTCAGGGTCAGCGAACCTTTTCACATCCGCGTGCCAATTTTTCCCTAAAAATATATTACATGATCATGGCGTGCCAACAAATGTAGTGAATTAAAGTGAAAAAACTAATTAAAATACTGATTTTAGGTTTTAAAATATATGGGTAACATTTTTAATCTAATTAAATATTTAAAAAAAAAAAACCCTATTTCTCTTGTGTTGTCGGATGCCAAATAATTCAGATCAGTTTCGTATCTCATTTTTTCTTTAAGAGAATGCTATCTAAATTGTAGCCACCTGACAATAACTTTCTACTTGAGTTTTTCATACTTTTCTTTTCCGATAAAAGAAATAACTATCAGAAACAAAATTATCAAAATGACTTCTTTAGAAAGTTCTTGTATGGAAATGAATTCGAAATTACAACTTATCATAATTTCATCACCATCGGCTTTTTGCTTATGATCGTTATTTTCCTATAATTTCCTGATTTTCTCTTAATCCCAAAATTTTTTGAGTCAATATTGAGATTTATAAAGTTGCATTTTAGTTTATTCAATCTAGTAGACAGCGACAACCAACATAACTTAGAAAAACTCAACAAGTTTAAATTCAAAATAGTGCAATTCGTGTATTTTCACTATATGAAAGGCTGTTATGTAAAGCATGGCAACGGGCATTTTTTTAATTATTTCTGATTGATTTTTTTTGTAAAATTTTTAACTGAATCGTGACAACCTTTTAAAAGTACAGAGATTTTACTTAATATACGTTATATTTACTTAATTATTTTTATATCTGAATTTACAAAATGGAAACTATTTGCACATAAGTCCAATAAAATGAAATCTATATTTCAAAAAATATTGCACATAAGTTAACACAAGTTCAGTCTTAAAAAATCGTTTAGCAGGAAGCAAATCATAATGGAAAAGCTTGAATTACAAAGCTTGAAAATTGAATGCATCAAAAATTTTACTTTGTTAATTACCTTGTTTTTCACGCGAGCCCTTCAATATTTTAATTTTGAACATGAATCTATGCCGTGCCGAAAATAATCTCCCACGTGCCACCTATGGCACGCGTGCCATAGGTTCGCCGTCCCTGTATTAGGTTGATACATAGAAAACTCATGCCAGTCTTTGATAAAAAATCACAATTCAATGTATAAATAAAACATTGAGTTCAGATGGTAGGGTGATCGAGCTATGCATTGATGTGACATGAAATGCAGTCACCTCCACATGGTACCTCCTGGGTAGTTTTGAAAGCAACTAGGTAAGAGCTGTATTCTAAACAGCAATTAGTTGTATGACACAACAGATTGGCAACGCCTTTTTTTCACCAAAAGTTGTCAGTTTTATTCCAGTTATACAGAACAAAGATATCGTTTTATCGTTTAAATATGTTTAGTCATTAATAATAAAGGTTTAGATATCACTTTTAACTAATAACCATCTCTATGGAATTTTTTTAAATTTTTTGAAAAAATGTCAAATTTTATCCAAAATTTCGACTTTTGGACCAAAAGTGCAGACTCAAGCCATTTTTTTTCAGCGGTAATATTGCACGCAGATGCTGTACTAGTATAAAGGCAACTTTTGGCACCTACCCGTTTTTGACTTTAAAAAAATTTTTTTTTTCGCTCCACCCTATTCAACACCATTAAAACACACTGCAAGCAATTGTTCATCATAGACCATAATGTTACTGAATTATTTTGTCTCTGTAAACAAACTATAAATGCTACACACTACATTTTCATTTGCAGGTATATTATAGAATAGTAAACCTCAGTAACATATAAAAAATTACATAGCAATCCGAGTATATTTGTGATAGTTAGAGTGCCAGGAGACGGCCAGATGCACCAAAGTCAGAAACACTTTTCAACTATGTTGAACGGTGTTTAAAAGAGGCAGCACATTTAACTAAAAATTTTAGTCATTGTAATTTCAAATCAACAGGTTGGTTTCTAGGTGGAAAATTTGAATGAATATTAAATTTAAGAAGGAACATGAGCTACACATATGAACATAACATTAATTAAAATACTGTGTAACCTCTGAATAATGGTTAACAGTGGGATCTGTGAAAAGTGACCGCTCTTCAGAGGTGGCTGTTATTCAGAGGTTTAATTTAAAAAAAAAATTACATAAATTGAAATAGAAATGCACAGTCTTTTTAATTTATCCTCATTGTTTTAATACATTAAAAAAAAAATTAGTGATTTGCATTTTTCCCCCCCTCCAAATATCTTTCTCCAAAGAAACGTTTTTAATAGTATGTGTTGGTTTTCTGCACAACTGTTCATCATTATGATTTAATGCAAAATTTTGTATTTCATGATGGTTCATCAAAAATTCGGTATATGGGTTAATGCTGGAAATTTTGGGAGATTCTAAAATCTCTTTCATTTCCCCATTCTGATAATTTTTCTCTTCCTCTATTCTATCTTCCAGCATTTGCTGTATGAATCAAATGTAGCAGTAATTGCCAAATCTTTGTCCATACATACAAACTTGCTGGCCTTCGTGTTAGTTATGTCTGCCATTCTAAGAATATTATCTAATTTTTTCCCATCATTATTAATGTAATCATTTTCTATGTCTAGTTGTTGGATAAGGATGAAATGTTTAAGAGATTAAGTGGCTTTTTGTTGACAGATTAAGAAGATTTCATTTAATCTACTTCACATTTTGGTTTGCAAATAAATATGAAATTATATCAGGAGCTGTTAATTTTTTTTTCTCATGACTTTGGTGCGGCAGTTGTTCAGAATTCCTTATTTAGAGGTTCGTTCTAATGTTAATGCTATGGAACGTGCTTGGTCCCATCAATATGTGGCTGGTATTCGGAAGTTGTCACTGTTTAGAGGTGACCATTCAAAGAGGTTTCACTGTACTTTAACAGAGGAACATTGGCAGGGAAGTTTAAAATGGGAATGGCATAGCAGATTTTGGTGAGAAAGGTGTCAAAATAAAGGTATTAGGCTAAACCAATGATTAAAAAATACATTGAAAAAATATCTGCTGAAAATCCTTCTATATATATAAAAAAAAGTTTTGATTTGGAAATGGATCAGTGAAAATCTGCGTAAATATTCCCAGTAGATCGGCATCAATTTGAATGCTTAAGCATGATCTTTCTTCGTTAATATTAAAAAAACTGTTGCATACAAAATTATGAAAATTGGTGGTATTATAGAGAAATGTTTGATAAACACGCTGATGGAGACAGTTTTCAAATCGAAGAATTATTTTAAGAGATATTTAATGCTAAAATTGGACAAAATCGTTCCATTAAAAAAGTTTTATTGGAGCAAAAACTATACATGAGAATTTAATCATTTTTAGATCATTTTATATGTTATAAGCTCCCAGTGTGCAGATTGCATTTATTTTTTTTATTTGACTCATTTTTTGAGGTTTTATTTCTATTTTAAATTCAAATATTCAGCATTTCCAGAGATATTTTTTACTTATTTTAGAAAATGTTATTAATTTAAACTGTTGCCAATTGTATAAAAAGCGCAAACAATGTTTACTTCAAATTAAAAATTTATTTACACGTGACTATTATAAACAGAAAAAAAAAACTTTAAAATTAGAATTAAACGATTACATGTTAAAAGCAGGAAAATTACGTCATAAGAACCATATTTACACTTAAATTTTAAAAGAGAAACAAAATAAAAGTTAAAATAAAAAAATCATTATTATGCTTTAAAACTTGTAAATGGAGGGAATTACGTCATATTTAAAATGGCAAAAAAATTTAAATTAAAAAATATATTTGCGTGAGATATTTTGAGATAATCTTTTCAACTATTATCGTGAATTCGAAGACAGCGCAAATAATATTTCCTTCTAACAACAAAAATATTTTTACGTGAATATTAATAAGAGAAATAAAACTTTGGTGTAAATTATACCAGATTTAAAACGATACATTTAAAATGAATTATTTAAAAGAACTATGTTATAGCGTTGTTAAAAAATACTGGGAGACAATGACACTGTTTACTTAATTCATTTTACATTAGCTTATTTTCAAATGTTTAACTAATTTTTTAAATTAAATATGAAAACAGCCATTGTATCTCTTAACAGCAGCAGATTTGGTCTTAAAAATCCCCAATCCAAGGAAAACGAATGGAAACCCATTTACAGAGAGATCGCTACTGTTTTTTTTGTTTGTTTGTTTTTTAAATTTTAATTGAATATTTTTAAAGCCGATCAAATTAGCATGCTTTTTGGATTTTGGTATGCTTGAACGGAGGCTGGCGAGCGTAGCTCATAGGGGGAAGAGCCCCCTAGTTTATTTAAATATAAAAACAGTGGTAAGGAGATGTCAGGTACCGTGCATGAAGTATGTAGTGAAAAAAAATTTATCATTCCTTGGTGATGCCGTGTGGCAATGATTTTGCATTTGCTGATTGGTCGATTGTTGTTTTAGTCTCCAAGCAGATTTGACTTGCGATTTATAATCTGAATCCTGCAGTCGTCTGGTCAGTCCAAGGTGCAACATTGCTCCTTTTTTTTTACTCCTTTCTTCTGCTGGATGATGTCTGTCGCCAGGTACCCTCTGCAGCATTTTACCTTAATTAAATAAGTTATTTGTTACTTTTAAATGAGTCCATTTTATTGCAAGCTTCACAGCATCTCAAGTAAATGCGTTTAATAAGCTCTTAAAATCAAAGATGTACAACACTATTCAGGGGTGAAAGTTTTCCGTCCTGGGACGGAATTCTGTCTTTTTTTATATTTAGGAAGACGGAACGAGACGGAAAGAAAATATTCATTTCTGCCTAGAATTCTAGTAACAAAAAAAAAAATCTTTCTTAGTCATAAATATTTTAATTGGGAAAAGCAGAAAACTAATGCCATAGTTTATTTACTTTGTGTTTACGTCTACTGCGTGTGCTTGCAGCTCCCCGCGACATGTACTCCCGAGTTCCAAGTTCTTGAGTATTGCTTTTCTTTGAGCATGCACCAAAGAGAGAGATTAGCCCGCGCCGTGCTGGATAAATTGGCTGTGAGCCAGAAGAAGAGAACCTCTCTCCTTGCTGCGTGAAACAGAATGCGCAGTAGTCACAAGCGCAGGTGTCGAACAGAAGGGAATATTGTGAATTTGTAGATCGGCAACACGCTTTGCTTGTTCGCTTGCTTTTCTGCTAATACTATGTTCACACTACGATACTTAAGATATCTTAGGCCGCCGAACTCTCTTAATTTTGAGGTGATACCCTCCCGGAATTGGAAACCTGTTCACATGGAAAAACTCACTTAAGATAACTCAGTGAACGTCACTCTGTTCTTTGCGCATGCGCTTAAGATAAAACCGCCCACAACACCCAATCAGTTAATGCGAAGCTTTACAGTCAGCGAGAGGGAATGGTCGTGACTGTCTCTAGCTCGAAGAAAGTTGAAACTCTCTCAGAGAGTTTGTGGAACTCCCTCAGAGAGTTCGGAGGTTTAAGAGAGTTCCGATAACGCAGTGTGAACAGGGTATTATCACTCTGTTATTTTTTCTCTGCACGCTTTTGAGACTTCAAAATATTGAACTCATTATCATTGGAAATGCAAGGAATTGAATTTATTGAAGAATTCGATGCTTTGAAAGTAGATGATACTGGACTAAAAAACAAATGGAGATTTGCCTGGCTAAAGGAATGTGATGAGCAAGGGAATAGCATTGGCACGTGGTGCCGGAAACTAAAAGAGTCAGGTTGTTGCTATTGTATTGTATGCCATTCAACTCTTAATTATGGAAATAATGGTAAGAAAATGCTATTTAAGCATAGCAGGCATAAGAATCCTCAAGAATTGATTTGTGCTCAAAATTTAACGCAAACTGTTCCAGGTGCTAAGCCACTCATTGCCGGTCCTTCTATAGCTGATCAGGTTGCAGATCAGAAAGCTGTAGTAACAGCATTTTTAAGTGAAAAAATGCTACCATTTTCTTTAGCTGGTGACTTGGTTGATCTTTCCAAATTTTTAGCCAAGGATAAATGGGCACTTTCAAGATTGCAGTTTTCACAGAGAAGTTGAACGTATATCAATACGCATGGCATGGCCAAATGCTTAAAGCAGGACTTAGTAGGTAAATTAACGGGAAATTTTTTCTCCCTAAATATTGATGAAGGCACAACTAATGCCATGGATAAAATTATAAATGTTTTTGTTCGTTTTTTTGATGATGCAGAAAATATGGTTGTAACTGATTACTTAGGCTCCAGGAAAGAAAATATCAGTTCCTCCAAAAATATTTTCAGTCATGTAAATTATATGTTAAAGGGAGCTGGTCTGAATCACAACCAAGTTATCAGCTGTCTGTTAGACTACTGCAACACAATGAGGGGATGTAAAGCTGGACTCGAAACTTTATTGCGGCAAGCTAATCCAAATCTATTGGATATTCATGGAGACACAGTTCACATTGTACACAATTCTGCAAAAAAATTCTTCAATCATTTTGATGGTTATATAGAAGGCATTTCCAGTGACTTGTATTATCACATCCAAGATTCAGCAAAAGCAAAGGACCTTTTTTGTGAGATTCAATCTCTTCTAAATTATGATAAAGTACTTCACCTTATAAGATTTATAGACAATAGGTTCTTGCAAATTTTAGCAGTTTGTGATAGACTGTTTAAACTTTCTGATGCTTTAAAAACATTTTATTTTGGTTTCCTGACTCCAGAAAGAAAAGAAACTGAACAACATATTTTGGATAATATATACAATCAAAGGAAAGTATCCTCGGGTGAGCAGAATAGGATAAAAATTGTTCAGATATTCTGTCTAAACAAAACTTAAAGAATGCAAATGCAGAAAGGAAAGGAAAGAAAGAATTTTGAATATCTTGTTTAGCAATGAGAACAGATATTTATGTTACAATTTTATAGAGGTGTACTGATGCAATTTAATACTTATGTAAAAAAGTTTCAGCACGAAAAACCCATGATCCATTTAATTCATGAAGAAATGTATTCTTTATGCAGGAATTTTGTTTCTTTTTTCATCAAACCTGAATTTCTCCCAAATACTGTGAAAGATATGTTAAAACTGAATTATGAAGATCCCAAATTACAGTATGAAGACAGATTTTTAAATTTTGGAAAATTTGCACTGAGAGAAATGCTTGATTTACAAAATAAGATGTGGTTAAAGCATTTTTGCACAAAATTAAGGAATGGGTATGCAAGTACTGCAAAATATTTGATAAGCAAGTTGCCAATAGAGAACAAAGCTCTCGCATGGTTTTCTGCATTAAATCCAAATTTGAGGAAAAAAGTACAACCTTTGTGGCATTGCAAAAACTTGCTGAATCTTTACCTAATGTTGTTTCTGATAAAGCATTGCTGTTAGAAGAGATAAGGCAATACACAAGTGATCCAGAATTGGATGAGTTGGAAGCAACTGGAATTTTTTCTAAATCTGATAAAAATTCCAGAATTGATTTAGACTGGTGGTCACACATTTTTAAAATTCAGCATCGAGGCAGTTTTAAATACAAGTTTTTATCGATTTTTGTCAAGGCACTACTAACACCTTTTTCTGGTCCTTTAGTTGAAGGAAGTTTCAATATCATGGATGATATAATAACCAAAGATAGAAGTGTTCTAACTGTAGAGAAATATGAAGCAATCTCTACTGTTAAATATCATTTACGCAGGAGAAAAATGAAGGCAATTGAATTAGAACCATGTGTGAATATGCGAAGAGCCATCCATACAGCCCATGCTTCCTATCAGCAGCATTTATCAGAAAAAAAGCTGAAAAGATTTCCTAAAAGTACATCTGATAAAAAAGAGAATCATCTTGATTGTGTTCCTTCTACTTCTAGTTACTGTCCTCTTCCCCAAAAAGATAGTACTGCAATGGTGCCAGTTGTTCAAACATGTTTGCCAAAAACTGGAAAACAAAGTAAAGATAGATATTCCAGTAACTAGTTCTTCCAAAGAGTCTACAAAATCTGAAAAAATGACACTATGTATTAAAAAACCTTCCAAAAGGCCTGCTGAAAATCAAACACATAAAAAACCTCCAAAAGCTTTGAAGCCATCTGTAATAACAAACATTTTTCAAGTGAAAACTGTTACAAAATCATAAATTTCAGGGTTTTTTTTTTTTTTTTTTTTTTTTTTTTTTTTTTTTTTTTTTTTTTTAAGGGTTGGGGAGATTTTTATCATTTTGATAACTTTGTTGCATTTTTAGTTTATTTTCATTTGGTATTGGTGGAAACTGATACATCATAAATCTCAATACTTATCTTTCAAAAATATCAGATATTTTGTAAAATGAATCATTTTTTGGAATTGCCAGAATCCATTCTACCATCTATATTTTTAGACTTTATGACTTTGGAACATAGTGAACTTTGAAAAATCTATTTTAACGTGTTTTGTGCATGGCCCCATTTTTTCACTTAGTATAATCTATAATTGCTAACACCTATAAAATAACAAGTTTTATCTTACTGGTAAGTTTTCAATTTTTTATTTCAAGGAAAAATCTTATTTGTTCATTTAATTTTTTTCACTGTCTGCAGAAAATATCTATACATAGTAATTAAAGTGATTATTGTAACTAATGTGGTAGTTTTCATTTAAAGAAATAAGAAAATCTCAAAAAGTTTAAGTCTCAATTATTACTATAATCATTGTTTAATTAATGTTCTTTATTTAATGTTGTTTTATGTTTTTCATACATATATTTATCATTTATAATATTATACCCAATACTTGGAAATTTAGCTATTGAATATTATGTTATGTCGGAGTTATTTACGTTTTGTCATAGTGTTAAGGAAACATGTTAAAATATTTCAGTCCTGTGAAAATTTTTTACTTTCACCCATGACACTATTGCACCCTCTCTTCAAAACGGTAAAAATGTTCTATTATATGATATTATGCTGCTTCATTGTAAGGCCATGATTGATTACAGCGAAAAGTGAATTTGGAGTTTGAAAATATATCAGTACTATTTCAATTTGCAATCAAAATATTTAACCACTAAATTTTAAAATCTTTCACATTGTACTCGTTTTAGACCTAGCTGCTTGAGCACATGTCAAGCTCATCCAAACTCTGATCTCAAAAATCAATGTTATAATACTTTTATACATAGCAGTGTTTTAACATGGTCAGAATAGCATAGCTGCCAATCCTCTGGTATTTTTCAAGTCGAATAAGCAAAATTTGAACTAGAAAAATTATTTTATAAATTGTTTCTTGTTTCTGTAGTTAACCATTAACTTCTTTTATTTAATAGAATATGTGGTTTTATTAGACATTAAAAAGTTAGAGATTGGCATCTATAAAATAAATAAAACAAATCTGCGGCTGTTGGTAAAAGCAGCATAAAAAACTAGAGATTGGCATGTATGAAATAAATAAAACAAACTTGCGGCTGTTGGCAAAAGCAGCAAGCTAACAATTAAACATTTTTTTTTTTCTAATGTCAGCAAATAGTTGCTTTTATTTTGAAATAAATGAAAGTATGGAACTTTGAAACTTCTCGGTTTTCCAAATTGCTAAAAAGATATTCTTGAAAAATGCTTGTTTTTGAAACGTTTGGGATTTCATTTGACACTGAATTTCATTCGCTACGTTTAATGGTTTAACAACGAACCTTTTCTTGAAATGCTTTCTTTTAACAAGGTTCACAAATATTCAAATATATCATTACCATTTTGACTATAATGTTATAATACTTTGCCTTAACCTCTCTCTCGTCATTCTGTTTCGTACTCCATAGTCGATTCCAATACGAATTATTTGAAAATTCACCTCCATACAAGTATAATAAAAATTCGGGTCTTTTTCATTTTTAACTGGAACAATGAATCGTTTATCATCACCAATTTTTACAAAATCGTATCTTGATATTCGTTAATAATCTTTAGGTGTTTTGCCAGAAGTCTTCTATTTGCTTTCTTTAGTGTTTGCAATAAACTAATTAATTATATTCTTTTGTAAATACTCGATGATTTTTTTTTTCCTTTTTTTATTTCAATATATCTAATTCATCATCAAAATGTGACTTTATAACTTCGAAATCATCATCTATTGTGATAATAAATACAGTAATATTTGTGAAAATTTTGAAACTAACAAGCATGCTGTGAAAATTTCGAAACGAACAAGCATGCTTTGGTAAAATTTCAAAACGAACAAGCATGCTCTAGAAATTCACAACAAAAATAACATCAAATTGACACTACTTTCATGCAAAATTGTCGAAAAATAAATATTCGTGTGTCTTGAAAAATGCAGCTACCTGTATCTAAAATAAACAATCAACTGGTATCGTCAAGCTGTTGCCAACAGACAAAAACAGATTTGTGTGTTCACAAAATCTATTATATTATTGACAATAGTGAGGCGCTGGCACAGCATAAATATGCCCGTCCATAATGGAAATCTCAAGCTAAACATGTTGAAATTTATTATATTGACCAAACTTGATTGGTAATTATTAATAATAACCAGTCAATTTGATAAATTCTCATAAATTTATCATATAAACCAGTTTGTTTGAATATCATTTAGTAATTATTAATAATAACTGGTTATTAATAATTACCAATTAATCAAATTGACCGTTTCATATATATATATATATATATACAGGGTGTCCAGTCTCAACGGTGTCCAATGGATAATTCCTAAACCGTTAATCATAGACATATAGTTCCAATTAGAAAAATGTTTTAAATGAGGTAAAGAAGTATTTTTAAAGTGATTTGGGTCAAGAAAAACATTTATTTAAAAATTACGAAATTTAAATTTCCCCCGGTCCTATAAGTGATATTTAGTAAACTTTTCCTATTTCTCTAACAAGTACGGCAAAAAAAGTCCCATTCATCTAACTCTAAAATTGACCGAGTTATGACATTTTCAATTTTATGACTTAAACCACTTTTCTGTAACCGAAAACAGATGAGTTGGACCAACCTTTCAGGGGTCGTACACGAAGTGCTTAAAGTATTATAAAGGGCGTCCACTCCAAACGATGTTTAATGGCTAATTCCTAAACCGTTACTCAAAGACACATAGTTCCAATTACGAAAAGGTTTTAAATAATGTAAAGAAGTATTTTTAAAGGGATTTAACTGGAGGTGCTGCCCCCCCTATAAATATTACGGTGGTGTTAATTTTTAATATTTAATTTTGAGATTGGTTAAAATAATTAAAGAAGTGAGTTTCAAAACTTGCCTTATCGAGAAAATAAAATTTGGGGAAATCGCATAAAACCTAATGCACCCATTGGTATTCATTGAAAATTTGGAGATTGTAGTGTTTGACTGGTACAGTTATACCAATAGAATAGATTGATAGAGAAACACGATTTTTTAAATTTTGGATAAGGCGAGTTTCGAAACTGATGTCCTCAATTGAAATTTGACATTTTTTGGATAAGGCGGGTTTCAAAACTGATGTCCTCAATTGAAATTTGACATTTTTTCTTGTTTGCTTGTTTTTTTTTTTTCTTTTTTTTTTGTTTTTTTTTTTTGGTAAGGAAATGAGTTTGTTTCTATTGATGATTTTATTTTAAAAAGTTGTATTACTTTTATAAGCTTTTAACTTACGACATTCGTATGCATGTCTTCCTAATTCAAAATTTGTATTCCAATTTTAACTTACTTCCAAATATCCGATCAAGAATAAATTTTGCATAATTATGTAAATCCAATGACAATGTAATATTAATATGATTTTAGGTACGTACCATTTATATTTATTTTACAGGACCACTCCAAAAATTTTGTATACATTATTGCCTACAAACAAAAATTTTAAAATCAAAATCAGTAACATTTATGTAAGGCATAGAGATTCACAATGTAATTTTTCCAAATGAAAGTGCGTTGCGTTTATATCTTTTATACAGTGCCGCTCAAAAGAAGTCAGATACATTACGATGTATGAGCAGGGATTGTTTATTATACATTTTGATGATATTATGCTTTTTTCAAATTCAACTTTTTAGTTCTTTATAAAATCTTGTTTGAAAAAAAATATTTTAGAGACCAAAATCAAACTAGTACTTTTGGAAATAATATTATCGGATATGGGGGTCGTAATAAGTGGCATCCCAGGTTGCCAGATTTGAATCTTTTAGATTTTTTTCTTTGGGGGTTTTCTGAAAAATAAGGTATATGAAAGAGAATCCACTAGTCGAGCAGAATTGTGGAATCGTATTGCTATGGCGTGCAGATCTGTAACACCTACAATGTTGAAAAAAGTAGAAGAATTTATTTCACATGTACATTTCTGCATTGTAGCCGAAGGGACGTCACTTCGAGCACGTTTTAAGATAACCTTAATTTTTATTAAGTTTTAGATTAGGTAATCTAGCTATGTATCATTTTCTAAAGAGTTGTGACTGTTGCTTTTATAATCATTTAACAAAATTTCTGTTATTTTTTTTTTACTTATATTTTTAGTACAAGTTGTATATTTTGTTTTAATATGTCAGAATGAACAAAAATCTCAAAATATATTTGTAATGCTAATTTACTCTCAATGTTTAATGTTAAATTTATATCTGACGATTATTTTTATTTCTAGTAAATTTGTGACTGACCCCTATATTGCAGCAAAAAAGATACTCCAACTTTAAACATCTATTACTCGGTCAGTTTTAATCGCAGAGGAATGGGACTTGTTTTGTCTTACTTGTAAGTGCAATAGGATACTTTTACTAAATATCACTTATAGGACCTGGGGACCGTATAAAAATTTAAATTTCGTAATTTTTTAATAAGTGTTTTTCTTGACCAAAATCGCTTTAAAAATACTTCTTTACCTCATTTAAAACATTTTTCCAATTGGAACTATATGTCTATGACAAACGGTTTAGGAATTAGCCATTGGACACCGTTGAGACCGGACACCCTGTATATATATATATTCACATAAACATTATGTATTTATCGAAAAATGAAAAATATTCAAGTTGGAGTTTTAAGCTGTGTTTTAATATAAAAATAACCACTGGTACTGTGAAGAATTTAAATGTTTCTTGTTTCTATAGTTAGTCATTAACTTCTTTTATTTTATAGAATGTCTATTGACTTGGAAAAGCTAGAGGTTGGCATCTATGGAATAAATAAAACAAACCTGTGGCTGTCGATAAATGCATCAAGCCACATTTTTTGAGGGTCTAAGACTTAGTAGTTTGCCAGTTGAATACTATGCAAATCCAAATGCATGGATGACTTCTGAAATTTTCATGACATGCTTAACAAATGGAAATAAAATTGTAAATTAAATCTAGATATATTTTTCTTCCTTATAACTGTGGTACACTCTTTTAATGTTTTGATATGTTAAAAATTATACAATTAAAATTTTTGCCTCCAAACATACATTTACTCTAACTGATGTGGTAATCATAAAAAATAAATAAATAAAGACTGTATCATCCTCACAAAAAAAAAATTCAGTAGAACAAAACCTCTGTAAGCATTGGGAGAGAAGGTGGAATTTCACTAATTCAAGGAAGTGTAAGATATGTTAGTATTAAGAATTTTCTCATTGTGTAAGGTATTTATAATTTAATACCATTTTAAAAATGATTAAAAATAGCTTTAAAAAATGTTTATTTTAGCATTTTCCCATAACATACTTGAAATCAGATTTATATATTTCCTCTAAATTGTAAATTTTGTTTTAGATGCTGGCAGCTAATTGTATTGACAAATCAGAATTACCCGATTTTGGTGAGTCTACTGGCTTACTTCCTAAGGAAGATGATGATGGTATTTTAAAATTCCTTTTTATTATTAACTGAAATAAACTGATTATTAATGGCAGATTTTAACTCTTTGTATATTTATTATTTCTGTGTGAGTATAACTGAGATAGTATATTTTCAGTATATTTTTTAGTTCTGTTTGAACCAGGGTTGATAATTTTTTTTTTTTTTTTAAACCAAAAAACCTGGTTTTTTTGGTTTAAACCAGGTTTTTTTAAAAATATATTTTCCTATTACATATACATGCATATTTATTGATAAAAATAAACATTGTTGGATATATAAATAATATAACTTCATTTAAAAATAATTTAAATTAAATAATTACAATCAATTGTGTAGAAAATTGAAATAATTTAAAATTTAAACATTTTTAGTAAAAGCTATGCCTTATATTCCATGAATAAAATGCTCTACATAGTGAAACATTGATACCTTGAATATCTTAATAAACAATCCTTTGATTACTATGACTAATAAATAATTATATGATGTAATTTCATGAATATAATATGCTTTCCCATGGCTATTCAAAATAATTTCTTTGAAATATTTTCAATCTAAGATATCTGATTTTTCTGTTAGAACACTGTATGAACAATTATCTTTTATTGAAAGTAAAACTTTTTATAAAGAATTCCTGGAATGAGCTAATATTTTAACACAAACTGATTGGTAAAGTTAGCATACGAATTGAATATTTCCAACTGAGCGAAAAAATGCCCAGGCTGGGAATCAAACCCAGATCCTTGGCTTACAAGGCCGATGCTTTTCCGTTTAAGCTAACTGGGCTGGCGGTAAGCCAAGGATCTGGGTTCGATTCCCAGCCTGGGCATTTTTTCGCTCAGTTGGAAATATTCTATTCGTAATTCCTGGAATGATTTGAATTTAGCAGTAGGGTCTTTACACGTTTCAAGAAGTATTGTGTATTGTCATTGGACACTTCTCCTCAGAAACAGCCACGTTAAAATAGAAACAGTAAAATAAACAGAAATACATATTTACCATACCTATTTACCAGTTTTTTTAGACTACTGAAAACATTGATCTTAAAATGGAAAGTAGATTTGTAAAAGTTGTCATCCACTAAAACATTTAAACAGCTATCAGACTTAATACACAAGATTTTTTTCTAAGCTGTTTTTATAATACATATTACTTTTAAATGTCTAAACTAAAAATTAATATATATTTTTAGGCATTTTTCTGTTATGTCTCACGTGAACCTTAGCTTGATTTTTACCCATTTTTTTGTCAGATCTAAATAGTTTATTCAATTATGCAATAGACAATTTAAATATATCTTATTGCATATTTTAGTTAAAAGTAAACAGGCGCTTCACTAGCACCCAATTTTTCAATGTCCTCTTATGCAACTTCATATCTTGGGTTTCTTTTTTATTCTTAAGGCTGTTCTCAAATACGAAAGGGCAACTTTATGACATGAGTTTTTATTTTTGTTCAGAAACTGTGTTTTCGGGGGGGGGGGGGGGGGGGGGGGTTGCCAACGCAATAGACCTTTCAAGAAATAGTGTCAAAGTTAGCGTTTTGAACCGGATGTCCGTGCAAAAGAAAAATAACTACTCAAGGAAGGTTAAAAACACATGATAAAAATTGCTTATAACTCAATAGGTAATTTATTTATCAAAAATGGAAAACACAGTTCGATTCCAAATTGCTTTTAGTCAGGCCTTCCAATTTTATATCTTTCCATTTAAAAATTAATTTTTAAATGCGTCAAAGCATTTTGCACTTGTTGAGTAGAGCAGTTGAGAAAAGTCTTAAAAGATAATCTCCCCAATCAAGAAAATTTTCTTTGCAGCTTGACTTGAACATTTTAATCTATTTTATCTTTGCTACATTCACATGTTTTAAATTTTATGTTTAGAGCTTCAGATATGTTCATTAACACATGCAATTTGCATTCTACATGCATACAAATATAACCTAGACTCACTATGTCTCATGGTGACTGCTGGGATAAGACTGTTAAAAGTAGAAATTATTTATATCAAATAATTTGAAACACTTAAATTACAAAAATGAGAAAATATTATATTAGATATTTTCTAAAAAATCAGTTGGTAAGCCAAATGATTTAAACTGTGCCAATCCTGCTGGTAACATAATAAAATCATAGTGCAAAACCCCGACCCCAATGTAGGAATGCAAGAAAAACGAAGGCTTACTAAACCCAATAGCCATCATACAGCAAAGAAAACTCACAGCCAATCATTCATTAGCATACAGAATCAAAAAGTAACCAATGGAGAGAATTACTTATGATTATGTCATCATTGAGCCATTTGCAATTCTTAGTAAATCTTAACTAATCAAGCAATCTAAGTAATAAAAGTGTATTTTTAGCTCGAATCTGTCATTTTGGCTATTTTTTAAAATAAAAGAAGAAAAATAACTAACTACTTGTTTTTTTTCTTCCCAGCTAATTTTAGAAAAATTAGTCTGCTATGTAGATTTAAAGCTTATAAGAAAAGTTTGATTGATTAAAAATGTTTGTCACCTTTACAAATTTATTAATTCATCATTTTTCTAAAGTTTTGCTTGTAGCTTCTGCGTAACTTGGATTTTGCATTTTTCAATAATGTGTAAAATAAAGGAAAACATTAGGGAAAAAGAGAAAAAAAAACCACATAAGAAAAAATGAGCATTTTTTTTTTTTAAAAAAAAAACCATTTGGTTTAAACCAAACAACCTTGGTTTGAACAAAAGTTCCATTGTAACTAACTGTTTAAAATTTCTAGATAATATCCTTATTCAAGGAATATAATTCCATTATAATGAACAGATAATTGGAATCTCCTTTTTTGATTCTAATGACACTCAACTTTAGAATTTATATATATATATATATAACACTAAGGTACATAGTGGTGAAAAAGCAGCTATTTCTCTTTCTGATAGCTACAAGTGGTTTGCTGAGAAAATCAAACCTGCTGAACCTAACTTTAGCCGCCTTCATTACTTGTTGTGGTGTGAAATATTTTGCTTTTTTTCTCGCAAAAATTGGGTTACTTATGATTACAGTATTTTGCCTATTTCTCATAAAAAAATAGTTACTTATTATTACAATATTTTGATACAATGAAATGCTAAGGTGGCAAAAAAGCAGTTATTTTGCTTATGGCAATGAGTGGTTTGTTTAGGAAATCAAACCTGCTAAACCTAATTAAAATAATAAAACTTTGTAAAAAATCACCATAAAATGAAAACAAAACACAGGACGCGTTTCGAGCTAAAAACATAACAGCTCATCATCAGCTACAGCATACACGTGTCTGTAAACGAACAAGTTCAAAAATGAACTGAAGATAAAGAATGTTTCAAAGAATGCGACAGATGACGCTACCTGAAAGAGGGACATGCAAAAGGGAAAGATGTTGCCAAAAAGATAGAAGAGAAAATTATATGGAAAAAATGGAAATAAAAGAAATAAAAAAATAAAAATAAAAGAAGTAAATTAAAAATATAAATAAAAATAATAAAGAAAGAAATATAAAAGAACAAGAAAAAAAGATCCAAATTATTATTATTATTTTTTTTTTTTTTTTTTTTTTACAAAATAAAAAGAAAAGAAACAAGAGAAAAGGGAAAAGAATTACAAAATTAATTTCCACGCTGGAGATAGGAAAGGAGATGATGGGAGATCATTGACAAAATTAGCAGAATTTTTAGAAATAAAATATGCTTCATGAAAATCCAAGTGAGAGGGAGAGGCAGGGGAAGAAATAATTTTCCCTCTCACTTGGATTTTCATGAAGTATATTTTATTTCTAAAAATTCTGCTAATCTTGTCAATGATCTCCCATCATCTCCTTTCCTATCTCCTGCGTGGAAATTAATTTTGCAATTCTTTTCCCTTTTCTTTTTATTTTGTAAAAAAAAAAAAAAAAATAATAATTTGGATCTTTTTTTCTTGTTCTTTTATATTTCTTTATTTATTATTTTTATTTATATTTTTAATTTACTTCTTTTATTTTTATTTTTTTTTATTTCTTTTATTTCCATTTTTTCCATATCATTTTTTCTTCTATCTTTTTGGCAACACTTTTCCCTTTTGCATGTCCCCCTTTCAGGTAGCACCATCTGTCGCATTCTTTGCAACATTCTTTATCTTCAGTTCATGTTTGAACTTGTTCGTTTACGGACACATGTATGCTGTAGCTGATGATGAGCTGTTATGTTTTTAGCTCGAAACACGTCCCGTGTTTTGTTTTTATTTTATGGTGATTTTTTACAAAGTTTTATTATTTTAATTGCTTCATATCGCCAGTTTTCGGTGCTGTTTTGCTGCTAAACCTAACTTTAGCCAGCTTCATTATTTGTTGTAATGTGAATTATTTTGCCTATTTCTTTGTAAAAAGGAGTTATTTATGATTACAGTATTTTGATATGATAGACATTAATATTGTGAAAAAGCAGTTATTTCGCTTTTGCCAATGTCAACGAGTGGTTTGTTTTGAAAATCGAGCCTGCTAAACCTAGCTTTATCCTGTTTTGTTATTTGTTGTGTTCTCAGCAAAAGTGAGTTATGATTGCAATATTTTGATGATGTTACAGTGATTTTGTTGATATAACAACATGTTGTGATGTGACATTTCATTCATTGGTCGGAGGAGGGGACTTAGACTTAAGGGTGGGGGGTTCTAAGAACCTAGTACTGTGACCAGAGCAGGTCTATTGTACTAACCCCAGAGAGTAGTCCTAAAAAAAAAGCCAATACCTGAAGCAAAATTCAGCAGACACCTCAAAGGAATATCATTAAGCTCCCAAGGCTGAATTATATGGCTACCAATGTGCTCAAACCTGTAGGGTAAAAACCACATTTTGCTCACAAAGAACTTGCATGGGGGACAACTTTTCACTAATTTTTTTTTTTTTTTTTTTTTTTTTTGAAAAATGTGTTTACAATATGAAGTTTATAATTTATTCAAAAGATAACAGCATGCCTCTGAAACTGTGGATGAAATGACTTAAAAAAACAGATCTATTTGAAGTGAAGCTGATAAGGTTTAGGTGAGCGACAGAACATTCCAGCCAACAGCAAAACAGACTTATCAAGTGAAGGCAAAACTGAGTGAATTCACAATTTGAAGAGAACGTTCCAGAGCATATAACTGTTGAAATATGACTGAGATGTGTGATTTTTAACACACATGCTCAGTACAGAGTTTAATTTAATCCTTTTAAAGGAAATTAGGATTTTGTTATCAAGTGTTCTTTAAATTAAAACAAATTAGCTTCTTTTTTTGACTAAGCATTGTGATTTAATATTAAATATTACTCTAATAGTGATTACACTAATACTAATTGCATTATAATTAAATTTACACCCTCAAATTGTGGTTAAATATTACAATAATAATTATTTAAAGTATAAAATTGAATGTAATGTTTAATTCTGAAAATATCTTTATTTTTTTTTTAAATAAGCACAGTTTTAAACGTTCAAAAATATTTCAAATGAATCTTTAAAATAATGAAATCATTTAAAGTTAAGTTAACCTGGTGTCCTTTATTTCCATTAAATAAAAAAATAAATGGAACTTTAGCATTATGGATTTCAAATACACAACAAAAAAATTACAAAAATCTTTATTAACAAAATCTTTAACTGCTGAGTAATTTAATATGGGATCTTAAACTGTCAGTTAAAGTAACATACTTACAGATATGAAGTGTTTCCAAATCAAGTATAGTTCTAAGATATGACATTTGTTTTGTGAGGAGGAGTGATTAAAATGGGAATTTATTTTTAATACTGGTTCCTTTTCATTTATTTAGAAAGAAATATTGACCTGTCGAAGAGGGGGAAAAAACTTTTTTTTAAAGAATATTTAATGACATTATACATTAGAAAATAATAATTAAATGTGTGTTCTGTTAGCAGCTGCTTTTGGTCAATTAGTGACTGCTAATAGCTTTTTTAGACTCCCATACGGTATGCTATTTCTTTCTCTCAGCTTATTTTGTGTCCAAAAAATAATGTTACCTTATAGAAGCTAGCCATAAAACAAAGCATTACGATTAAATACTTTTTAGCAATTTTTTTTAACTTCTAAGCATCGCACATTTTCAATTTTTATACCGTCATATTGGAGAAAAAAAAAGGTCTTTTAAATACATTTTGTTTGAAAAGTGTATTTCCATTTATTTTTGAAATATTAATTTTTTTGTAGTTTTTGGAGCAATTTGCTTGCTATTGGCAACGGAAGTACTCCATTTCTGTAGAAAGCAAAGGAAAAATAGTTTTAAAATAGTATATATTTTTGTTGCCATGTTTTCATGACAGCCAAAAGAAAATGTAATTAAAATACGTGCTACTTTGAAAAAATATAAATGAATGATTTCTGTAAAGACATGGAGCTATTATAAACTATACTTAATTTTAAGTATCTATATTAATGTTACAAATAAATGAAGGCGTAAGAATCATGAGACAGCCTTTTTTTTTTTTTTTTGGTTGAATTTCTTTAATGACGGTATCTTTTTGCTGCATTTGTGTACTATTTCGCGATAGTGACGTCCTATGCCTACTTTATTGTAGATGTTTAAGAGTGGATCGTAAATGTGAAATTTTTAAGCAGATGCGAAAGACATCATTTTACATCAAATAAAAGCATGTGCTGTAAGTCTTAAAATTGAAATGTGTTTTGCACTATTTATACATATATTTTTTCTTGAGCTCGTACTTTTTACTTCCAAAATATCAGCGGAGTTTGTTCAGATATTTTATATTGATTTTCAGAAAAATAATTTACATTTATAGAGTAGTTAAACTTAGATTTGGATGAATAAGTAATGAATAATTAAGGACTAATTAAATTTAAATATTAAATAGGGGAAATGTACGAGCATTGTTACAATATTTATTAAGAATTACAAATCATCTGCAATCACAGTAGATTTAATAAGATAGCAAAAATAAAGTCGTTATGATTCCATTATGTGTGCAAACAGCATGATAAATCAAGAAAAATGCAACTCTTCTTTATTAAAACTGGCTGTAATTCTTTATCTAATTAAGATATATCTTTCTGGGTGATTTCCTATATATTTGTTGCATCTATTTATTTTTTATCACAGTGACATATTTTTTTCCCTTTATGATGAAGATATTGAGATTGAAGTAATAGAAGATGAAGCACAATTCTTGGCTGGGCATGGAAGAGCTAATTTACAGAATCTCAGTTCAATCAGAAGTATGAAGGTATCACCCATTTTTTAGCCTTTAATTTATATTAAATTGTTAATGATATTAGACATTACTTTCTTTTGTTAAAATACCATACCCCCCCCCCCCTTTTTTACGGCACTTAAGGTTGACAAATGAGAGCGGTATTACCATGTCACTTAAGTATTTTATACTGTTACCTGAAAAAATTTTAATGTTATTAATATATCATTTGCTTTTACCTGGAAAAAATTATGTATACGTATATTATTTACAGCATGTATTGCATATAAATATTTGTAATAACTGCATTCAATATTCACTTGAGTGTATCTGTGATTCATGATATGTTGGAACTATTTGGTTAATATAGCATATGTTTTTCAGCTGAAAAAAGTATACATAGTAAATCCTGCTTAAGGTAGACTCTGTGCAAGACAAAAATCTGTCTAACTCAGAAGAATTTTTAAGTTCTAGCAAATTTATCAGGGTTGCCGGCTTTTACCCAGGCCAAAATAAGCGCTGGCTGGCTTTTTTTTTTTTTTTTTTGGTTTTAACCACTTAAAAAAAGCCGGTTTTTATTTTCAAAAAGTTAGTTTACAACTAATTCATAATAAATTTGGGATAATTTATTTTTAATACACTTATAAATATTTTCTACTAAAAAAAATGATAAATTTCTGTTAAATTTGTCAAACAAATATTAACAAATATTAAGTCTTTATAATCGTTAGAAGGCATTATGTCTGAAAAAAGAATTATAAATATTGAAAAATATATAAATTGTACTCTAAAGTGGTGTTTTGAAATTCTATATTACATAGATCTGAATATACTACACATTTTAAAGAATATATTTAATTAAACAATGACAAAATGTATCGCATAAAAATGAAAACATTCTTACATCTCCATATGGAAAGATTAAATCATAGACTAAACAAATGAACAATGTTGAAAGAGAAATTAGAGAGGATATAATATTTGAGGAGTGTTTAGTACATAAGTGCATAAAATAAAGAAAGCGATTAAACAAGAAAAAAATGTTCTCCAAATAAAATTTGTTGAATTAAAATTTTGAAAAGCTTCTTGCTATTTAAAAGAGTGCATATTCTTGCGTAAATTCATGCATATGCTATTCATAATACTGTTTTTAATAATGAGAAATGGTGTTTTTATTATGTGACTTTATGTATGATTTTAAATGTTTACAAGAAATAAAATAAGACTTGTATATTAATAACTCTTAAAATTAGTTAAGTAATAATATATGTAGCTAAGTAACCAGTGTCCTCTTTTAAAATTTAGCTGACATATTTGTAATTCTGACTGCAAATCACTAGCAGCTCCATCTATGTATTATTCCAGTATTAATGTCTCTATTATGGAGAATGTGGGTTATTTATTACTTTCTAAGTCAATTAAATGTCATTAAAACTAATTAAAAAACACTTAAAAATATGTAGTTTATAATTAAAATGCCTCACTGTATAAAAGCCAATTCTGGCCAAAAAAAGCTGGTTAAAACCAATAAAAGCCACCGTCGTGTCCTTTTAAAATTTTAGCTGCTTTTCTTTGCAACCCTGAAATTTATAAACATAGAATGAGCTTTGTCTAAGACAGTATACTACATACCAGCAATGCACTTTTTTGTTTATAATGCCACTTTTCACTTTATTAAACTCGACAGTCCCTGGCCAAATTATTAGACACACCATTGTTTTTCCCGAAATACATGTTTTCGACGAAGTTTATATGCAGTTGTGTTATAATTAAACATAGATTTAAGGAATTTTTATTCAGAAGATTTGTTATATACTTCCTATTGGTATTTAGTTTTAACGTATGGAAACACAATGTGAACCAATGGATACATGGACGTAAACAAGTGGAAACCAGTTGCAGCCAGTTCAAATAGGTGTTCGCTAGTGCGTCAGTTAAGGAAGTGTTTCTGCGACGTTATGTGCTTGGTTTATTTGTTTCAAAGTTGTATGCTATGTAGTTAGTTGTTTTTTTGTCTGTGAAGTGTTTAAATAAGCACATGGAACATTTTCAGCATGGATAAAACAGGTGATCTGTCACCTCGTAAAAAAGCTGAAGTGAAGACCCTCGAGGATGATAAAAGTTTTTCAAACCACTAAATATCAAGAAGATTGAAGTTTTCTGAAGCTAGTGTACGGCACATAAAGAAGAAAATTGAGGCAGGAGACAATTTGAGCCCAAAATGAAAGCAATGATGTGGCAGAAAGCCCATTTTCACTCCAAGGGCAGAGAGACGTTTAAAGAAAATTTGTTTGGAAAACAGATGGGCTACCACAAAAATTATAAAATCGCAACTCCAAGATGCTAGCGTGAATGTTTTTGAGCGCACTGTTCGCGTAAAATTAACAGAAATAGGTTTTAAGGCCTGCCGCCCCGCCAGGAAGCCCAAGTTAACAGCTGCAAAGAAAGCAAAGCATTGGAAGTGGGCCAAACAGTGGCGTGATACAGATGTGGACTTCTGGAGATTGGTAAGTTATTATAATTTCATCACTAGTCATACATTCAATATCATTTTTTATGCCATGACGCAAGATCCGCAGACATGTTTGTATTTTTTTCTGTTTTTGACAGGTTTGCTTCAGTGATGAAAGCACATTTGAAATTTTGAAGAATAAAGCTCAGTTTGTGCGTCGTCATCCTGGCGAAAAGTTACATCCTGACTGTGTCATTCAGACTGTTAAACACCCTGCAAAAATCATGATTTGGTCAGTCATCAGCAGCTAGGGTACTGGACGTCTGTACGTGGTAAAAGGTACAATGAGACAAGATCAGTACAAAGACGTCTTACAAATTCGGTTGATTCCGCAGCTCAAAGAATGTTTTCCAAATGGGGAACCATTCATTTTCATGCAAAATGGAGCTCCCTGCTACACAGCACGGTCTGTTAAAGCTTTTTTTAGTAGAACAAAGTATACCTCTGTTGGATCGGCCAGGTGATAGCCCTGATATGAACACAATTGAAAACATGTGGGAGCTCATGAAAAGAGAAGTGGCTGCAAAGTTTTGATTACAAACAAAACTCAGCTATTAGAACAGATCATTCATGTGTGGAGTCATCATCCTCAAATGCAGAAGACAGTTCAGCCTTGCATTGATAGCATGCTATGCAGAGTCAAAGCTCTCATAGCGGCTAAAGGTGGATCAACAAAATATTAACTTTTTGTTACATTTTCTTCCTTTTTGTTTAAGAGTTAATAAATACACATTTTTACTATAATGACGATGTTTTATTAGTGTTACAGATACTTTCAATGATTAATAATATAGTAAATATACATTGTATCTCGTAAAAAACAATACAGCTGTTCAGTATCGCCTGATAATTAACATTTTCTATAAAATCCTGTGGTGCGTCTAATAATTTGGCCAGGGACTGTATATTTCTCTTCCAATATTACCATGTCCAGAAATTTTTCTTTGTCTCCTGTGTTACCATATAAAAACAAAATTGTTAACAATTGTTTCAAAATTTGACACTGCTAAGGCATAGATTAATATAGTTATTCTTTGGATACATGAAAACTACAGTTAATAGATATAAAATATATATATATATATATATATATATATATATATATATATGTAATAATAAAAATTTTCACCCTTTTATCTTAGTAAAAGTATTCCAAATTCTTAACATTTTTCCTTTTTTACCTATCTCTTTATATAAAATCCAAGTCTCTGTGTGTCCCTCACAATTCCGGTTGGACTGCCTCCTTGATCGCGACCATATCAGGATTAGGTTTCCTATGGAGAAATCAGTACCTCCTTCAACAATGAGTAATTGTTTAAAAATACTAATGAGGGGGGAGGGGCAAATATAGCACCAAATTTTGATGAATTCGGTGAAATATCGCCAAATTCGGTGACAAAAATAAGTTGCCATATATGAAGCCAACTTGGCGATAGATGGAGAATTTGGTGAAATTCATATTGAAAACCCGTTAACCTTTCATAATCGAGCTCATAGCTATTTAATTTAAACGTCGCGCATTGAAGGTTTTTTTTTTCAAGATCTATGGGTCAAAATTTAAAGTGTAATTTATGAAAATGTACGTCTTTACATCGTCAACCCGATGCTGCTAATAAAATAACTGCCACTAGACAGCGCTGTGCTGTCTGAGCTCCTAACTGCCTAATTTTAATGTGCTTTACATAGCCGGATACGCAAATTAAATTCTCGGTATTTTTCCAGTATAGGGGCCTTGGCAAAATAGAGAAAACTGCTTTGTTGAAGAAGAAAATTTGGCAACATATTTCCACATTTTAAAATGTGTTAATTTCATCTATCACTGTGGAACAAGCAAGAAAAACTGCTCATATTCTTGCATATGTGTTGTATATATGCATCTTTATATCTCATTTTCCGTCCTTTTTGATAGGCTATCTTTCTGGTCTTTAATAATATCTTTTATTTCATGAATTTAAACCTGCATATTCTTTTATTAGTCTAAAAACCTTAACCCATTCACCTCATCTCATAAAACCCATTAAATTACTTTTCATTTTATTCTAAAACTAAATTCCTTTTCTTTCGATTGTTTTTAATATCATTTGTTCTTTAATGTTCTTTTTCCCACAATTTTTTGCAAGCTTTGCACCAGCATTTGTTTGCATAATAATTCTGATGCTGAGGCTAAATAGATCGCATCGTTGTCACGCGTGCCTTTCCCCCGTTCTCCCTGGAGCTACTCCTATCGTATTCTGCTCTTATCGCGTCCTTCCGGCTACTTGTACAGGATTTGTCATTTAACGTGTATTGTATTCATACACATGCAGTTTTTGCAAATATATAACCTGTTGCATGGGCTAGGAGAGAGTAGATTTTTACGATTATTGAGTTGCTTAATTAAACAAAGCCACCTGGAAAGCTTTTTTCCTGAATCTTCATCATTTGTTCTAATACATAACATCTAGTGGTACATTTTATGACGTAGCAACTGCCCGCACATGGATTACATATAACTAGTGGAATTTGGTGCATTATATGGTCGAATAATAAACGTTTGGATGCATCTAAAGGCTTTGATTATTATACTTCAGAAAACATTCCAATGGACGACAGCCTGACCTTCCACTCTTCCATCACGATTGTACGACTGCAAAAAACCATGATTTCTTCATTGAGTTACATAATGTGGGTATGCTGGTGCTTAAGATCTACATGTTTATATGATACAAGTGAAATCGTTTCATATATATATATATATATATACATATATTTATTCTCTGATGAGGTATGGGAATATGTATAAAGAATAGTTTATAAACCCTTATACAATATACATGTATATTCTTATAGAATGTACTGCATATAAATACAGACCTGCCAACTGCTATGAAAAAATCATAGTTGCTACGATTTGGACCTTTAAACTACGATGCTATGAAAATCGGTCTCAAACTATGATTTGAAAAAAAAAAAAAAAAAAAAAAATGCATTTTTTTTTTCAGTTGAGATTTTTAGTCTACGCTGCACATTTCCCAGGAGTGATTCTGCTCTGAAATTTCCTAAATTTTAAAGTATTCGGTTCTGAAAGTTTTAAAAAATTGGTCATTAGTCTGAAAATCCGAACATTAATAAATGCTCAAGTGAAAAAAAAAAGTGCTGCAAAACAAACTTCTTAATATGAAACCCCCTTAATGGATATTAACCATGAGTGAATCATGCATCTGTAATTATTTATTATACAGGAATTCCCTTCTTTAGAAACAGGGGTGCAACTTTAAGAGTTTCTCAAAGGGCAGGGTTTGAAATATTGGGCAGAATCGCATGATTTGCACAAAAGAAAGGAGAGTCCTGCATAATGAAAACTGCTGTGCAGTATTTCCCCCTGAAAATTCTTCCACAGACCTATGATTCTTCTCCGAGTATATTTTAAAATTTCTTGGAAGTCCAAAATTTTTTTTCTTTTATGGGATTTTCCTAAATCAATTCGTGAATCAGTCGTGAAAAAAATTAAGAATTTCTTCAAATGATCATGGGAAAATATCTGATATTTCGTCAAAGATCTCAGAAACAAATAGTGATTATCTTCAATTGTTCGCTGAATAAAATCTAATTTTGTTAAGAGTTCAGAAAGAAATTGAAAATTTCATCAAAAAATTGTGAATTTTGATAAAATATTGAGGGAAAATATTACACATTTCTTCAAAAAGTCGCGGAAACAAGTGGTGAATTTTGTTAATTAGTCGCGAAAGATATTACGATTGTGGGGAAAAGAATTGTAAATATCGTGAAATGATCACGGAAAAAGAGCGCAAATTTCATCAAAATTTTGGTTGAGTGATCATCAAGGTTGAGTGAACCTTGCCCAGCCGGGAGCAGAACTCTCGACCTGTAGCATGGCAGTCAGGCGTGCTGACCACTACGGTACTGGGCTTCGCATCAGTTCTAGAATTGAAAAAAAAATATTTCTTTCTCATTTGTCACTTAATATTGTATTGTATTTATTTGTGTAGATATATTTATTTTATAGTAAATATAAAAAGATATATTAGTATGCAGTGTATTAAAAAAGTGTATCATATTTTGTCTTGTTTTAGAATCCTGTTGGTTCGTTAGCCTATGCTGCAATGATGCAATCTCTATTTGCCAAAGAACGAAGAGAGCAATGGGAAGCTGAAATGGATTCTATTCTTGCTGGACTTAATAAACATTCGATTGATCCTCTACCAGATGGTGTGCATTATTTTTTTCTTATAATTTTCATTAAATTTTCTAGCAATAATTGTTGTGGCTTGCCATATTGTAGGTTTTATTAATTACTGTGGTCTAATTTTGTGAATATTTTTTTTTCTTATACAGCTGAGGGACGAACTTTAGCAGCTAACATGCGAGGCATAGGCTTATCAACACAAGATTTGCCTGAATGGAAAAAACATATAACAGGTGGTTCCAAGGCTTCGTATGGAAAGAAAACACAAATGACAATTTTAAAACAACGCCAGTGTCTGCCTATTTATAAATTGAAGGATGATTTAATAAAGGGTAATAAAAATAAGCACAGTTTTAAACATTCAAAAATATTTCAAATGAATCTTTAAAATAATGAAATCATTTAAAGTTAAGTTAACCTTGTGTCCTTTATTTCCATTAAATAAAAAAATAAATGGAACTTTAGCATTATGGATTTCAAATACACAACAAAAAAATTACAAAAATCTTTATTAACAAAATCTTTAACTGCTGAGTAATTTAATATGGGATCTTAAACTGTCAGTTAAAGTAACATACTTACAGATATGAAGTGTTTCCAAATCAAGTATAGCTCTGAGATATGACATTTGTTTTGTGAGGAGGAGTGATTAAAATGGGAATTTATTTTTAACACTGGTTCCTTTTCATTTATTTAGAAAGAAATATTGACCTGTCGAAGAGGGAGAAAAAAACTTTTTTTAAAAGAATATTTAATGACATTATACATTAGAAAATTGTAATTAAATGTGTGTTCTGTTAGCAGCTGCTTTTGGTCAATTAGTGACTGCTAATAGCTTTTTTAGCCTCCCGTACGGTATGCTATTTCTTTCTCCCAGCTTATTTTGTGTCCAAAAAATAATGTTACCTTACAGAAGCTAGCCATAAAACAAAGCATTACGATAAAATACTTTTTAGCAATTTTTTTAACTTCTAAGCATCGCACATTTTCAATTTTTATATCGTCGTATTGGAGAAAAAAAAGGTCTTTTCAATGCATTTTGTTTGAAAACTGTATTTCCATTTATTTTTGAAATATTAATTTTTTTGTAGTTTTTGGAGCAATTTGCTTGCTATTGGCAACGGAAGTACTCCATTTCTGTAGAAAGCAAAGGAAAAATAGTTTTAAAATAGTATATATTTTTGTTGCCATGTTTTCATAACAGCCAAAAAGAAAATGTAATTAAAATACGTGCTATTTTGAAAAAATATAAACGAATGATTTCTGTTAAAACATGGAGCTATTATAAACTATATTTAATTTTAAGTATCTATATTAATGTTACAAATAAATGAAGGCATAAAAATCATGAGACAGACTTTTTTTTTTTGGTTGAATTTCTTTAATGACGGCATCTTTTTGCTGCATTTGTGTACTATTTCGCGATAGTGACGTCCTATGCCGACTTTATTGTAGATGTTTAAGAGTGGATCGTAAATGTGAAATTCTTAAGTGGATGCGAAGGACATCATTTTACATCAAATAAAAGCATGTGCTGTAAGTCTTAAAATTGAAATGTGTTTTGTACTATTTATACATATATTTTTCCTTGAGCTCGTACTTTTTACTTCCAAAATATCAGCGGAGTTTGTTCATATATTTTATATTGATTTTCAGAAAAATAATTTACATTTATAGAGTAGTTAAACTTAGATTTGGATGAATAAGTAATGAATAATTAAGGACCAATTAAATTTAAATATTAAATAGGGGAAATGTACGAGCATTGTTACAATATTTATTAAGAATTACAAATCCTCTGCAATCATTGTAGATTTAATAAGATAGCAAAAATAAAGTCGTTATGATTGCATTATGTGTGCAAACAGCATGATAAATCAAGTAAAAAGCAACTCTTCTTTATTAAAACTGGCTGTAATTCTTTATCTAAATAATTAAGATATATCTTTCTGGGTGACTTCCTATATATTTGTTGCATCTATTTATTTTTTATAACAGTGATATATTTTTTCCCCTTTAAGATGAAGATATTGAGATTGAACTAGTAGAAGATGAAGCACCATTCTTGGCTGGGCATGGAAGAGCTAATTTACAGAATCTCAGTCCAATCAGATGTTTGAAGGTATCACCCATTTTTTAGCCTTTAATTTATATTAAATTGTTAATGATATAAGACATCAATTTCTTTTGCTAAAATACCACACCCACCTTTTTTACGGCACTTAAGGTTGACAAATGAGAGCGGTATTACCTTGTCACTTAAGTATTTTATACTGTTATCTGAAAAAATTTTAATGTTATTAATATATCATTTGCTTTTACCTGGAAAAAATTATGTATACATATATTATTTATAGCATGTATTGCATATAAATATTTGTAATAACTGCATTCAATATTCACTTGAGTGTATCTGTGATTCATGATATGTTGGAACTATTTGGTTAATATAGCATTTGCTTATCAGCTGAAAAAAGTATACATGGTAAATCCTGTTTAAGGTAGACTCTGTGCAAGACAAAAAACTGTCTAACTCAGAACAATTTTTAAGTTCTAGCAAATTTATCAGGGTTTCCGGCTTTTACCCAGGACAAAATGAGCTCCGGCTGGCTTTTTTGTTTTAACCACTTAAAAAAAGAGGGTTTTTATTTTCAAAAAGTTAATTTACAACTAATTCATATTAAATTTGGGATAATTTATTTTTAATACGCTTATAAATATTTTCTACAAAAAAAAATGATAAATTTCTGTTAAATTTGTCAAACAAATATTAACAAATATTAAGTCTTTATAATCGTTAGAAGGCATTATGTCTGAAAAAAGAATTATAAATATTGAAAAATATATAAATTGTACTCTAAAGTAGTGTTTTGAAATTCTATATTACATAGATCTGAATATACTACACATTTTAAAGAATATATTTAATTAAACAATGACAAAATGTATCGCATAAAAATGAAAACATTCTTACATGTCCATATGAAAGGATTAAATCATAGAATAAACAAATGAACAATGTTGAAAGAGAAATTAGAGAGGATATAATATTTGAGGAGTGTTTAGTACATAAGTGCATAAAATAAAGAGAGCGATTAAACAAGAAAAAAATGTTCTCCAAATAAAATTTGTTGAATTAAAATTTTGAAAAGCTTCTTGCTATTTAAAAGTGTGCATATTCTTGCATAAATGCATGCATATGCTATTCATAATACTGTTTTTAATAATGAGAAATGGTGTTTTTATTATGTGACTTTATGTATGATTTTAAATGTTTACGAGAAATAAAATAAGACTTGTATAATAATATCTCTTAAAATTAGTTAAGTAATAATATATGTAGCTAAGTAATCAGTGTCCTCTTTTAAAATTTTGCTGACATATTTGTAATTCTGACTGCAAATCACTAGCAGCTCCATCTATGTATTATTCCAGTATTAATGTCTCTATTATGGAGAATGTGGGTTATTTATTACTTTCTAAGTCAATTAAATGTCATTAAAACTAATTAAAAAGCACTTAAAAATATGTAGTTTATAATTAAAATGCCTCACTGTATAAAAGCTAATTCTGGCCAAATAAAGCTGGTTAAAACCAATAAAAGCCACCATCGTGGCTTTTTTAAATTTTAGCTGCTTTTTTTTGCAACCCTGAAATTTATAAACATAGAATGAGCTTTGTCTAAGACAGTATACTACATACCAGCAGTGCACTTTTCTGTTTATAATGTCACTTTTCACTTTATTAAACTCTATATTTCTCTTCCAATATTACCATGTCCAGAAATTTTTCTTTGTCTCCTGTGTTACCATGTAAAAATAAAATTGTTAACAATTGTTTCAAAATTTGACACTGCTAAGGCATAGATTAATATAGTTATTCTTTGGATACATGAAAACTACAGTTAATAGATATAAAATAGATATATATATATATATATATATATATATATATATATATATATATGTAATAATAAAAATTTTCACCCTTTTATCTTAGTAAAAGTATTCCAAATTCTTAACATTTTTCCTTTTTTACCTATCTATTTATATAAAATCCAAGTCTCTGTGTGTCCCCCACAATTCCGGTTAGACTGCCTCCTTGATCGGACCATATCAGGATTAGGCTTCCTATGGAGAAATCGGTATCTCCTTCAACAATGAGTAATTGTTGAAAAATACTAATGAGGGGGGGCAAAAAATAGCACCAAATTTTGACGAATTTGGCAAAATATCGCCAAATTTGGCGACAAAATTAAGTTGCTATATATGAAGCCAACTTGGCAAAATAGGCGAAATTCATGTTGAAAACCCGTTAACCTTTCATAATCAAGCTCATCGATATTTAATTTAAAGGCCGCACATTGAAGGGTTTTTTCCAAGCTCTATGGGTCAAAATTTAAAGTGTAATTTATGAAAATGTACGTCTTTACATCATCATCCCGATGCTGCTAGTAAAATAACCGCCACTAGACAGCGCTGTGCTATCTGAGCTCCTAACTGCCCAATTTTAATGCGCTTTACATAACTGGATACGCAAATTAAATTCTCGGTATTCTACCAGTATATGGGCCTCGGCAAAATAGAGAAAACTGCTTTGGCGAAGAAGAAAATTTGGTAACATATTTCCACATTTTAAAATGTGTTAATTTCATCTATCACTGCGGAACAAGTGAGAAAAACTGCTCATATTCTTACATATGTATTGTATATATGCATCTTTATATCTCATTTTCCGTCCTTTTTGATAGGCTATCTTTCTGGTCTTTAATAACATCTTTTATTTCATGCATTTAAACGTGCATATTCTTTTATTAGTCTAAAAACCTTAACCCATTCGCCTCATCTCATAAAACCCATTAAATTACTTTTCATTTTATTCTAAAACTAAATTCCTTTTCTTTCGAATGTTTTTAATATCATTTGTTCTTTAATGTTCTTTTTCCCACAATTCTCTGCAAGCTTCACGCCAGCATTTGTTTGCATAATAATTCTGATGCTGAGGCTAAATAGATCACATCGTCGTGACGCGTGCCTTTCCCCGTTCTCCCTGGAGCTACTCCTATCGTATTCTGCTCTTATCGCGTCCTTCTGGCTACTTGTACAGGATTTTTCATTTAACGTGTATTGTATTCATACACATGCAGTTTTTGCAAATATATAACCTGTGGCATGGGCTAGGAGAGAGTAGATTTTTACGATTATTGAGTTGCTTAATTAAACCAAGCCACCTGGAGAGCTTTTTTCCTGAATCTTCGTCATTTGTTCTAATACATAACATCTAGTGGTACATTTTATGATGTAGCAACTGCCCGCACATGGATTACATATAACTAGTGGAATTTGGTGCATTATATGGTCGAATAATAAACGTTTGGATGCATCTAAAGGCTTTGATTATTATGCGTCACAAAACATTCCAATGGACGACAGCCTGACCTTCCACTCTTCTATCATGATTGTACGACTGCAAAAAACCATGATTTCTTCATTGAGTTACATAATGTGGGTATGCTGGTGCTTAAGATCTACATGTTTATATGATACGAGTGAAATTGTTTCATATACATATATATATATATTTATTTATTTATTCTCTGATGAGGTACGGGAATATGTACAAAGAATAGTTTATAAACCCTTATACAATATACATGTATATTCTTATAGAATGTACTGCATATAAATACAGACCTGCCAACTGCTACAAGAAAATCATAGTTGCTACGATTTGGACATTTAAAGTACGATGCTACGAAAATCAGTCTCAAACCAAGATTTGAAAAAAAAAAAAAACACACACACAAACGCATTTTCTTTTTTTTCAGTTGAGATTTTTAGTCTACGCTGCACATTTCCCAGGAGTGATTCTGCTCTGAAATTTCCTAAATTTTAAAGTATTCGGTTCTGAAAGTTTTAAAAAATTGGTCATTAGTCCAAAAATCCGAACATTAATAAATGCTCAAGTGAAAAAAAAAAGGGCTGCAAAACAAACTTCTTAATATAAAACCCCCTTAATGGATATTAACCATGAGTGAATAGTGCATCTATAATTATTTATTATACAGGAATTCCCTTCTTTAGAAACAGGGGTGCAACTTTAAGAGTTTCTTGAAGGGCAAGGTTTGAAATATTGGGCAGAATCGCAGAATTTGCACAAAAGAAAGGAGAGTCCTGCATAATGATAACTGCTGTGCAGTATTTCCCCCTGAAAATTCTTCCACAGACCTATGATTCTCCTGCGAGTATATTTTAAAATTTCTTGGAAGTCCGCAATTTTTTTTCTTTTATGGGATTTTTCTAAATCAATTCGTGAATTGGTTGTGAAAAAAAATTAATTTCTTCAAAAGATCATGGGAAAATATCTGATATTTCGTCAAAGATCTCAGAAACAAATAGTGATTATTTTGTTAAGAGTTCAGAAAGAAATTGAAAATTTCATCAAAAAATTGCGAATTTTGATAAACTATTGAGGGAAAATATTACACATTTCTTCAAAAAGTCATGGAAACAAGTTGTTCCCCAAAATATGGGAAAACATACTCTTTCTACTCATTAATGAATTATCTGAAAGTGTAAAAGATGAGATGGTGTTGATAAATGACAAAGATTTTAAAAGCAAGCACATTTATTAGAAACTAAAAGAGACATTAATTTAAATTTAGACAGAGTTCTACTAGAGCTAAGAACATATCTTTAAGTGTTCCAAAAGAATACCCATTAGCATTACAATCATATGTTCGTTCAAGATGAGAACGAACTGATACTTGCATGTGAGAGCAAGCATGCATCTCCTAAATTTGTACAGGTATATATACACCTCTAAAGTAAGACATTTGCATAAAATACTGCAAAACGGACAGTTAATTACCTGGACGAATCACAGCATAGCAAACGTCAACTAAAGATGAAGCGTCGTGCATCTCCGGAATGACAGCGCCATCTATAGAACCTAAAAAATGGAAGTTTCCTTCCGAAAAGTAACTCAGATAACTCAACTTGACTCGAGCACCAATTGAAAACGTAAACATCTCCACAGTTGCCGGGAAAACGTGTTCTCTGCAGGGTGGATGGCAAGATGATTAAATGGGGTTTTAAAACTTAAAATAAGCAGATGGTAAGCTAAAAATAACTTAAAAGAATTAAATATTTCCAACATTGCCCACCTTCGTACACTCTGACAGAGAACAGTAAAAAAAAACTTTTAAAAGGTAAGTTATGCCAAATCTAAAGTTTAAATTTTGACATAAAATTTTCTGAAATACAAACTTACAAAAAGAGTTTAATGAAAATTTAAAGTTTAAACATTTTACTTATAATACATACATTAACGATTTAAGTTTAAAAAAAAAAAAATGGCAGGTTGCCGAAATATAAAAAAACAACACTTTAAATTTGCAAACTTTAAAGAAGATAATGCATTATGATTTTAACACTAAAGTTATTAAATTTCAATTGAAAGATTTAAAAAAAAAAACAACATTTATGCAAATATCTTAAACTGTATAAACACATTTGTAAACAATTTAATACATAAAAATAAATTAAAAAGTTCACATAAAGTCCTGATTCACTTGAAACAGTCTTAAATGTCCATTAGACTGCAGTCACTCATCGATAAACAGTTCAGTAGCGAACGTTTTTAAAGAGATTTTCGTTACTGGCTTTGTCAACCACTCGGCTAAATTGTGTGAAGATTGGACGTATTTCAACTCAAACATGTTGTCGAACACTAGATTTCTTAGAAAGTGGTAGCGTATATTGATATGCTTCGTTCGAGCATTTTCGATAGGTGATTTTGAAAAGTCGATAGCTGCTTTGTTATCACACAGTAATGTATATTCAGTACAGTCTTGTTTGATTAATTTTGATTTGATAGTTTCTTCTAGAACTTTTTTTATCCAAATCATTTCCTTTGCTGCTTCACTTAATGAGATGTATTCCGCCTCCATCGTAGATAACGATACGCATTTTTTGCTTGAAACTTTGCAAATGTTTGGAGCTTTGTTGACAAACATCATAACTCCACTCATGGATACTCTGTCATCTCTGTTAAATGCGTAGTCAGCATCACTATAGCACGTCACTTTTAGAGATGTCACATTTGATAAATTTAACTTGAAATTTTTAGTAGCTTGAACATAGCCTAGAAGTTTAAGTAGACCTTGACAATGGATCATGCCTGGGTTTTCATGAAATTGGCTGAAAAGATTTATTGCAAAAGCAATATCCGGCCTTGTCTGACTTGCTAAAAAAGCTAAACATCCTACTAAATTTCTGTAGAGGTATTTCTCCATCTCAGTTATTTCTTCTCCAGTTTTAGGACAGTCGTTCTTTGAATAAATTATGTCTTGGTTTTTCCTAAGAGTTTCAGGTCAAACTTCGGTTTCAGGAGTTCTATAATTTCCTTTATATGTTCAGCTGTCTTTCCAAATATACTTATATCATCTACATATAGGAGTAGTAAGATTCTTCTCTTAAAAATAAATACACAATTTGTCCATTCTAACCTGGTGAAGGCTAATTCTTCTAAAACATCTTGGATCTCAAAGTACCATTGCCTCCCACTTTGGTGGAGTCCATAGATAGCCTTTTTCAAGAGACAAACATAATCTGGATACCTTTGGCTTTGAAATCCCTTTGGTTGATACATGACTATTCTTTCTTGCAATTTTGCATAAAGATATGCACATTTTATGTCTAGTTGTTGGTGGAGCCAACCAAAAAGTCCAACTAGAATAGTGAAAAACAATCTAATGATGGCGAAATTTACTACAGGGCTATGTACTTCTTCATAGGATTCTCCTTTTTTCTGGCTAAAGCCTTTCGCAACTAATCTTGCTTTATATCTTACAATTTTTTCTTCTTCATTCTTCTTGATAGTATACACCCATCGATTATGAATAATATTCTCACCATCTTTCTTGGAATTAATTCCCATATTTTTCGCTGCTCCATCATTTTATTTCTTCTTGCATGGCATTCATCCATTCTTCTTTTTGGTTAGACTCGACAGCTTCTTTAAATGATCTAGGAATTTCCACTTCTATGCAATTGGCTTCTAATTCTGTATCAGATTCTTCACTAATGTCAGACAATTTGTTTTCAGTTATAGATTCAGCTCTTGGTTTGGGTCCTTAATATTTATCTTTTCCAGAAAAATTAAAGAAATTTGGATCATATCTTATATTGTTCTTCAAGCAGTACTTCTTCACATCTGGGTGTGATCTAAGACTTAATTTTTACCTTCAATTTTATAGTAGATGTCTGCTCTTGAACAATCTCTTCTTTCCTTCACTTCTCTGATCCACTTTATACTTTTACACAGAATTTGATCATCTTCAGAGTCAGTACTTGATTCTTCGTTATTTTGATATTGATACATTGTCTCGACTCCTGAATCTACTTCAGATTCTGATGGTACTTCTGGAGTTTCTACATGTTCTTCAATTGCTCTGCGACTTCTTCAATAGCTAATCTCACCTTTACCTTCGTTACTTTTTACCTTTGGGTCCAGCTTCACTCCACTTTGGAGGTTTGCTTCTTTCCTTCTGCTGTTTGAGCTTTGTTTCTTCTCATCTCTTGTACCAAACTTCTCATCAAAAGATACATTTATTGTTTTGATGACTCGACCCAACTCTGGAATCCGTATTCTATAGCCTTTAGTTTGATGTGCATACCCAACTAAAAATCCTTTCTTCATTCTCATGTCAAACGTTTTTCTTTGTTGTTTTGGTATTCCAACATATGCAATGCTTCCAAACTTCTTTAAATGGCTCATTGATGGTTTTCTTCCACAAAAATATTCAAATGGGGTTTTGTCTTGATCTTTTCTGGCTACTCGGTTCCATACATATACAAAACAGCAAAGTGCTTCTGCCCAAAATTTTTCGTCCATTTTGCTACTTTTCAGCATGGCTTTTATAGCATCTACTGCTGTGTAATTAAATCTTTCTGCAAGGCCATTTTGTTCTGGGGTGTATGGATTTGTCTTTTCATGTTGTATGCCTTCTCTTTCTAAATGAACTTTAAACTTATCATTGACAAATTCTTTACCATTGTCGGTCCTTATAGCTATTACTTTCTTCTCTAAAAACCTCTCATTCCTTTTCTGAAATTTTAAGAAACAATCAAATGCTTCACTTTTATGTTGAATAGGATAAGCAGTCACCTTCTTTGAGTAATCATCTATAATCGTTAGAAAATATTCAGATCCTCCGAGTGAGTATGTTGGCATTGGTCCACAGACGTCCATATGTAGTAATTGTAACGGTTTGTTCATTCTACCTCTTTCTTGAGATTGGAAAGATATTCTTGTTTCTGCAATTTTGCACGATTTGCGGCTTAATTCTTGATATTTCAACTTTGTTAACCCCTTTTACCTTTTCATTCTGAGACATATTTACAATGTATTGGTTGTTTATGTGGCAGTATCTCTGATGCCATTTGTCCAGTTCTGTTGCATTCGAAGTTATAGCATTATTTTCAACATAAGTGGCAGATTGTAGGTATGTAGGTTTCACGCTGTAGGACTTCAGTAGGACTAGTTACTTCGCCTACAGCGAGAGTCATTTTAGTATTGTTAACTGGTTTGTACATTACAAACAATTCTTTGTTGTTACAAAAATGACTTGATGCACCGGTGTCAAACACCCAATTGAATTTATCTTGAAAATTGTTATTTTGACCAAAATTATCTTCTGTCACGTAACTTTTCCGTTTTGCATTTTTAGGGTTACTTCTACAATTAACAGCCCTATGACCTGGTTTCCCACATTTAAAACAATTCTGATTTTGGGGTTTATCTCTTTTTCGGACTTCTTTGGGTTTTATTAACTTTATTTCTAATACTGATTTTTCCCCTTTAAGTGAATCTTTTCTACTTTGCTTTAAACGGTCCTCTTCTAATATTAACTCATCTAATACCTTGTCAAAGGTAAAGTCCTTTATCTCCCATCTATAAATGGCTTGCACGATACCAGAAAAAGTGTCTGGAAGGAATCTAATCAGCTGGTAAGTTTTGACAATTTCGGGTAATTCAATTTCCATATCACCCATACTTTCTAAAATTTCTTTAAGTCTCGCTCCATACAGTTTTATCGCTTTGTTGGGATCATAAGTATAATTAAAGTAGGCATCTAAAATACCAATAGATCTTCCCCGCGTTGCTAGCTGGAAGTGAACTTTAAGTCTTTCCCGAGCTTCTGACGCAACCTTAGTATCACGAATCAATGGCTTTAAATCTTTACCAATATTTAAATATATTGTACTATAGGCCTGATTCTTTTTAATTTCAAAATCGCGCTTCTCTTTAGGAGTTGCATCTTCTTTAAGTTTTAAATCTTTATTAATAACATGTTCATATGCCCCTTTGTCCATTAAAAGTGCTGTAACATAGTCTTTCCAGGTGGCATAGTTGTGATTGTTTAATTTCTCTATTTCCATCTCTAGTTTTTAGAGCCCCCCTATCTTTAAGCTTTTAGAACTTTTAACGTTAACACCATTTCTAAATTAAATACTTAATAATGGGCAAAAAGAGCGGCCCATAACCGATGTTCTCCAAAATATGGGAAAACATACTCTTACATACTCATTAATGAATTATCTGAAAGTGTAAAAGATGAGATGGTTTTGATAAATGACAAAGATTTTAAAAGCAAACACATTTATTAGAAACTAAAAGAGACAATTTAAATTTAGATAGAGCTCTACTAGAGCTAAGAACATATCTTTAAGTGTTCCAAAAGAATACCCATTAACATTATGATCAAATGTTCGTTCAAGATAAGAACGAACTGATACTTGCATGTGAGAGCAAGCATGCATCTATGAAATTTGTACAGGTATATATACACCTCAAAAGTAAGACATTTTCATAAAATACCGCGAAACAGACAGTTAATTACCTGGATGAATCACAGCATAGCAAACGTTAACTAAAGATGAAGCGTCGTGCATCTCCGGAATGACAGCGCCATATATAGAACCTGAAAAATGGAAGTTTACTTCCGAAAAGTAACTGTGAGATAACTCAACTTGACTCGAGCGGCGATTGAAAATGTAAACATCTCCACAATCGCCATGATAACGCGTGTTCTCTGCAGGGTGGACGACAATATGATTAAATGGGGTTTTAAAACTTAAAATAAGCTGTTAGTAAGCTAAAAATATCTTAAAAGAATTAAATATTTCCAACACAAGTGGTGAATTTTGTTAATTAGTCGCGAAAGACATTACGATTGTGGGGAAAAGAATTGTAAATATCATGAAATGATCACGGAAAAAAAAAATGCGAATTTCGTCAAAATTTACTAGATTGAGCTAAAAAATTGGAACTGGGCTTAAAAAAAAAGGCTGCAAAATGAGAAGCTCAAAAAATCGTATAAAAATTTTCAAAGGAAAAAATTTACTATATTGAGTTAAAAGACAAACCTTATTCCTTTTACGAACATCAAAAAATGGCTGCAAAACACAAAATACCTACAAATTAATTTTGAGTGCTACAATTTCTCATTTTCAAAAGTTGGCAGGTCTGTAAATATTATTTTTAAAAATTGCATTCAACATTCACTTCTATGTATCTGTGATTCATCATATATCATCAGAAATATTTTTCACAAAACAAATTTATACAAGGTTAATTTTACTTGTAACAGTCATGACTTCAGATATCTTTATTTTCAAGAGGAATAAACATTCTAGCCCTGTAATCATTTGGGATTTTCTGTAGTGTGCTTCGCATTCCTAATACACTTTAACATCTTTTTATTTTGCATCAGCTCAAAAAATAAATAAATAAATAAATAAACCTGTGGCTGTACAATCCATGAAGGACCAGGGCCTACAGTGCCCAATTCTGTTTTCTTGACCCTGGGCCCCGAGGTGCTATGTAGCATGTGCCCCTGCCGGGTGGTCAGCCCAACGCGAAACCCTCGGTGTTTAGTTCCCAAGCAACTTGGTACTCATTTTATCGACCCCGAAGGGATAAAAGGTTGAGTGAACCTTGTCCAGCCGGGAGCAGAACTCTCGACCTGTAGTGTGGCAGTCAGGTGTGCTGACCACTACGGTACTGGGCTTCGCATCAGTTCTAGAATTGAAAAAAAAATATTTCTTTCTCATTTGTCACTTAATATTGTATTTATTTGTGTAGATATATTTATTTTATAGTAAATATAAAAAGATATATTAGTATGCAGTGTATTAGAAAGTGTATCATATTTTGTCTTGTTTTTAGAATCCTTATGGTCCGTTAGCCTACACTGCAATGATGCAATCTCCATTAACCAAAGAACGAAGAGAGCAAAAACTAAGAGAGCAATGGGAAGCTGAAAAGGATTCTATTCTTGCTGGACTTAATAAACATTGGATTAATCCTCTACCAGATGGTATGCATTATTTTTTTCTTATAATAATTTTCATTAAATTTTCTAGCAATAATTGTTGTTGCTTGCTATATTGTAGGTTTTAATTACTGTGGTCTAATTTTGTGAATATATATTTTTTTTCTTTTACAGCTGAGGGACCAACTTTAGCAGCTAACATGCGAGGCATAGGCTTATCAACACAAGATTTGCCTGAATGGAAAAAACATATAACAGGTGGTTCCAAGGCTTCGTATGGAAAGAAAACACAAATGACAATTTTAGAACAACGCCAGTGTCTGCCTATTTATAAAATGAAGGATGATTTAATAAAGGTTAGTTTTGTACCTATTAATTCTTTTTCAATCATATTTTGTGATTTTATTTTGGTTCTACCTATTAATGTAGTTGTTTTCTAATTCCATACATCCAATTCAAAACTTTTTGCAGAACTTTTTTTTAAAACCTTCTTTTCCTGTTTAGGTGCCTCTGTAAGTATGGGCCATGTACATTACCAGAGGTGCCAAGTTTCAATGATAGTTACCAGTAACCAGAGTTCGGGTGGGGGGGTGCAAAATTGGCATTTTTTACGTGATCCATCAACCAAATTCACACTTTTTCAGCAATATTTTGACAAAATCTGCGTTTTATACGCAACTCTTTGGCAGAATACGTGTTTTCTCCGCGTTCTTTTAATTAAAGTCACTCTTTTACCGGGATCTTTTGAGGAATTCGCACTTTTTCCACAATCTTTTGGCGAAATTTTTTTTTATGCTATTCTATGACGAAATTTGTACTTTTTCCACGATCTTTTAATTAAAGTCGCGCTTTTACCGGGATCTTTTGAGGAATTCACACTTTTCCTGCATCTTTTGACTAAAGTCGCACTTTTCCCACGATCTTTTGACTAAAGTCGCACTTTTCCCGCAATCTTTTGACTAAAGTCTCTTTTTTCCCACGATCTTTTGATTAAAATTTTGCGTTTTCCGCAAACTTTTGTCTAAATTCGTGCTTTTTACACAATCCTTTGACAAAATTGGCATTTTTTACGTGATCCATTGATGAAAGTCGGCAATATTTTGACGAATTTCGCATTTTTACATGACTCTTTGGCGAAATACGCGTTTTTTATGCGACTCTTTGGTGAAATACGTGTTTTTTACGTGACCCTTTGACAAAATTTGCGTTTTTTATGCGATCCTATGACAAAATTAGTGTTTTTTATGCGGTACTTTGACGAAAATCGCACTTTTTCCGGGATCTTTTGTTTAAAGTCGTGCTTTTTCAGAGATCTTTTGACGAAATGCGCATTTTTCACGCGATTCTATGATGAAATTTACATTTTTTACGTGGCACTTTTACAAAATTCGCGCCTTTTCCATGATCTTTTGACAAAATTCGAGCTTTTTCCGCAATCCATTGACAAAATTCGTGCTTTTTATGCGGCCCTTTGACAAAATTCACGCTTTTTACGCAACCCTTTGACAAATTCGCATTTTTTACACGATCCTCTGTCAAAATTTGCGTTTTTCTCACTATCCTCTGCCAAAATTTGCGTTCTTCAAGCGATCCTTTACAAAATTTTTGTTTTTTCAAGCGATCCTTTGCCAAAAGTTGCGTTTTTTTTCGCTGTAATTTTTGTAGTGTATCCGTAATAATTACGGACAAATTGTAATACTTGGCACCTCTGACATTACATTAATTTCAACCCAGCCAAGCCTTACACTGCTTTTTCTCTCTTGAACTTTTGAGTGTATCATTAATTTTGTATTTGTAATTTACAGAAATTTTACTATTTCTACAATCCACAAATATACTAACAGGTGCATTACACTTAAGTGTTAATTGCATACCTGCCTGCCAGACAACCTCTCTAATTTTTGCTGAAGTTGGATAAAATTTCAAATAAAATGTCATATTAGATGCTTATTCAAATAATAGAATATGCATGCTAATTCCTAGCATGCATTCCTAAATTTTCAAATTTTTGCTTTCAAACAATAGCAAGTTTTTGTAAGCATTCTATTGGATTTAAAGCAGGGCTTTATTCTAAATAAATGTTATTTTCTATTAACAGTAGAAATATGTGAAATTTTCCTGAAAACAAGCCATTTTTTAAGTAAAATATATTTTTACTCTAATTATATAAAAATAGCATGGTCTTTAATATTTGATGATACCATCTGTGTTTATGTCTGAACTAGCAGAGCTTCACTCATCAGTTTTTCCTGTAGAGTTCAGGTCAATTTGATTGGTTTTTGATTATTTTTGATCAAAGTTGGGTTGACCTGATATTTCAGAAGAAAGTTCTGAATATTTTTTAATTTAAAAAAACTAAATGATTGTATATGTGTTTCATTTTTATTTAAAAAAGAAAAAAATGTAATCGGAGACATAATTGCAGACTACTTTTTCATAATTGTATTAAAATACAGGGTGTCTCAAAAGTGTAGTGACAAACTTTTAGGAGAGGTAGGGTACATCATAAGGGTTAAGAATTGTATAGCAACCCATAATCAGAAATGTCAAGGGAAAGTTGGCAGAGGTAGAGGATTGGAATGGGCACAAAAGAATAATTTAATGGAAACATTTTTTGGACATCATGAGAACAAATGGTGTACCAAGATGAATACAGCTCAGAATGTACAACAGATGCTCGAAGTTTGCACCATCAGGTGCCAAGCATGCCTGACACTGACAGAGCATTGATTGTCAGACACGGTCGAACACACCAGCAGTTCCATTGCAGAATCCACATGTTCGTTATACATGAGAGATTTGAGGGCTCTCTAAAGAAAGAAATCAAGGCTCCATAAATCAGGTGAGTGTGGAGGCCATGGAACCGGTCCAGCACTTGCAATCCATCAATGGGAGAAAGACCTGTTCAAATATTTATGAACAACTATCCCAAAACGGGGGGGGGGGGTGCTCCATCATGTTGAAACCACATTGTGTGCCTCACATTTGCTGGAACATCATCAACTAAGCCAGGAAAATCCTGCTCCAGAAAGATTCAATAGTTCGCAGAGGTTATGCAAAGTGGTAAAAGGTACGGCCTGAGTAAGCAATCACCGACCAAAGCTGCCCACACATTTACTGCAAAGCAGTGTTGTGTTGCTTGGCGACGCACACCATGTGGAGTTTCTCTTGTGTCCACAAATATGCATTCTGCTGATTGAATACATCTCTGGTAAGTATGGACTCATCAGTGACCAGACACAAAAGCTGAGAAATTTGCATCTTGGGCACTTAGTTGGCAATACGTGTGAAACACACATGTTTAGGATGATCATTGGGGAGCAGCTGAACCCTTTGGAGGTGAAAGGCATGTAAGCACTCGGCATGTAAAACACACTGTACACTACAACGAGATACTCTTAAGAATGATGCAATGGCACTTATGCTGATACTCTTAGTAGTCTTGATGGCATCCAGCACACTTCCTTCCATGTACCGACCAAACGTGTCGATTTTCTTAATGACTCGTAATTGCACAAATTTTGACTCGCATATGCAAACAAACTTTGGCGCAGTTGATGTCTGTCTGGGAAGCGTTTTCAATAAATTCTTTCTGCAGCTCGTCCATTGCCTTCAGCTATTCTTTTCTCTGCAAGCTCACCATTCATACCGTTGCATGCTCTTCATATGCTGGCTTCTGCACAAATGAGGAAATCCTTACTTTCTCCTGCACTCTCGTGGAGACCACGTAGCAGCGTGCGATGATGTTTCTGGTCATGGTTTGCTATGTAATTCTAAATCCTTACAATGTACCCTACCTCTCCTAAATGTTTGCCGCTATATTTTTTAGACCCCCTGTATAGATTAATATTCTTTCATTTCGGGTTTGGGTCCTTTTCAGATTGACTGTCTTGGTTTATTGACTTCCAATTGGGTTTCAGGTTGATATTAAGCAGAATTTTTGGGTTTGGATCATGTACAATCTGATCCATGTAGCAGTATAGTGTACCCAGAGTCGGGCAGTATCGAAAATACATGTATTTGAAATACATTTTCAAAATATATTTGTATTTTAAACCGATGAGATCAAAGTATTTTTATAATGTATTTTCTGATGGTTTTACAATCTATTTTGTATTTTGAAAATACTCAAAATACACTTTTTCCAAATTTCAAACTGCCATGTTTAAAAACCACACAGAGAAAAGCTGCAATTCATTAAAAGGAAATACACAACATGACTATCTGTTTTGATTAGTTTTCAAATTCTGTTCTGGAAGTTAATATAAACACACTTTTCGACTATTGCTGAGACAAGGAGGTTGATGAATATGATGTTTTGATACAGCAAACGTATTCTTGCTGATTAGTTACAAAAATAACTTTTATATATCTTATTGTTGCTGTGGGAATTACAAGGAAAGAAACAGTATTGTGATTGACTGGAAGGATCTTTCAGAGTTGTGCAGGTACAGCGCTCTGTTATCAACAGTTGCACATTGACCACACATATAAGGAGCTCTTTTTTTTCTGGTCTAATAGTTTTATTTAAAAATATCGAAAAAGGATTTCTTAAAAATTCGCATATTTCATTCATTAATATAAATTTTGTTAGACAGTAACTGCAAGAAAATTGCTACAATGAACTTTTAAAGGAATGATTTGACTAAGAAAAAATGAAATTTATGGCTTTGAAAATTTTGCATTCTAATTATTCCTACTTTTTATGAATATTTTATAAGTGCTTTCTTTTTACGAATGTAAGAGCTTTCATATTTTTTTCTGCTCTATATTAAAAGTTTCAAGACTTTCATAGTAAGTGCAAATGATTTCTTATTTTTTTGCGCTTATATATGGTTTGATATCTTACCTGAGTGATTTAATTTTAAAACTACTTTATATGAAGAATTCGTACTTTTGTTAATAATAATAATAATTCAACTTGTGTTAAAAATAATCTAATTTTTTCATTTATATTTTTGCATTCAGTAATACATATTTTAAATTTTGTATGCATTATTTCTAAAATGCACCATAATCGAAAAGTTGTGCCCCAAATATTTTATTAGTGGAAGGCCCAAAAATTCTTGCGTAGTTGGGAGCTCTTATTAAACATACGCGCATTATATAATAAGAAAAAAATATATTTAAACAATATTATTCAGTGTTATTGTAAATATAAGATTATTATAAAATATGTTCTTTTGTAGACATATACTAAGAAAGACTGATTGAAAAGACTGATACTAGACTAATTTGTTTTTACATTCTTCTAATACATAAGAAGAAAGTATTGGAATAGAGACAATTTTCAACTTTCGTCTTTTGCTTGATTTGTGCATTTCAGGGTGTCTTTAACGCGATTTAACTATTTTTGGGAAATGTGTGTCTGTCTATTAGTCTGTGTGAGACACAATTTTTGTGACCCTTCAATCTCAAGCACTAATGCATGGAGTTTAATAATAACAATCAAACTTCAGATTAAGATAGACCTATGTATAACTTAGCTTTGGATGTATATCATCCAACAGGCGGCACTGCTACGCTTATTTCTTTTATTCCATGATAGCTATATTGTAAGAACCAATATACAGAATTTCATTTAACTGCATATAGGTGAGAATTCAAAAAATTCCCAACTTGAAAACAAATTGCTCTATTTTCCAACTGAAATGATATGTGCATTGTGTGTTTAATGATAACGATGCTTATACGTAAAAAAAAATTTCTTTCCAAAGAAAAATACTGAAACTAAAAACATAAAAATTATAATTATTGGTTCATTTAATCAAAGATTTTGTCTTCTATTGTGTACGAGTCATTGTGTACTTCATATTAAAATAGCCTCATGATATTTTGAGATTTTTGAGAAATGAACAAGGTTTTGGAGGAAATAGATTTGAGAAATATTGGTGGAGCAACAGCAGAGAAATTCAGGTCTGATAGATGTATGATATTTTCGTAGCACAAAGGAACACAATGAAAAATTGAGTCTGGCTGCATTTTGTATTTCTTTTGATAGTTTAGCTAGTTTTCTGTTACAGAATTCAGAAAGGTTAGTCTGTAAAACAAATTTTTTTTTTCTTTTTACCATTATTTAAAAAAAAGAAAAAGTGTTTCAAAAGATCTGGAATTTCCCAAGTTCACATATATAAGCCCCCTCGAAACGCCTCTGTTCGCAAGACATAAAATACACAATAGCAACATTAATGATTACTTAGAGTCTTAGACGTTTCAACATTCAAATAAAGATTCATTAAAAAATTAATGTAGTTTAGAATAAAAGAAAAAAGGAGGGTAACAGGATAATTTTTGAAGCTGTATAATAAAAAGCAGATTTGTGAAACTATTTTTCTGCCATTTAATAAGGCTTTTCTCAAATCCAAAGGAGCTTCTTTCTAATACATTTCTGAATTCATTTCTTTTCGGAAACGCATAAGATTGGCAGGTGTTCTTATTCAGAAACTATGTAATCGAATAATGTCATCATTTTTTGATAAAGGCAATATATCTTTGAGAAAATACTGTCAAAGTTAAAGTTTGGAATCGAATTTCCGGAAGCGATAGCACGGGAAGGGAGAAAAGCCTGCAGTCATGTGACAAGAATCTCTTGTATCTCGATAAGTAATTTATTTATTAAAAAAATGAAAAATGCTATTCAATTCCAAATCCCTTCAATAGTCAGGTCTGTCAATTTTAAACCTTTACAGTAAAAAATTAGTCAGAAAATGCGTCGGGAAATTTCTCATTGTTAAGCAGTGAATTTGAGAACTACCTTGAGGTATATTTCCAAAGATTCCGTTAAGAGAAGTTCATTATCGCTGTTAATATTTTTACAAAACGTATCGCTTTCCCTACACAACACATCCTGAGAACAATAAAGTCCAGTTCCGGCCCTGCTCGATTATGTAGAAAAAAATGCAAGCCTGATCTCGGCCTGGCCCGAGTCTGCTGAAAAAAGTAGGCCATATCTCAGACACCATGCATGTAACTGTCTGATGCTGATCTCTACATTGGACATGTTACATTCCTTTATTGATGTTGTCAAACTACACTGTTAAAAATTTTTACGGACAGAGGCCGTCAGCAGAGATTCCAGTCATATCTCGTAAAAAAAAAATAATCCATGCCCATCATTTTGTGTCAACATGTACACCCTAGCAGAGGAAAATGTATCAGGTCGTACCGTATTTTTGCTAACAGATGGGCTAGAACTGCAAGAATACGTGGATTGTCCTTAATGTTCTAAATATCTAAAAATATCCCTGTAAAATTACGGGCAGAGGCCGGCAGCAGAGATTCCAGTACTACCCCTTAAAAAAAAATGTATGCCCATCATTTTATCAGCCAGGCAATTTTATGGGGCAAAGATATAATGTACTCCAAAACACCAGGGCTGTAGAGTTGGAGTCGGGCCCATTTTTGATTGAGAGAGTGAGTCGGATCTGCTAAAATTCCCGGAGTCTGAGTCGTCCATTTTTTCCACTGACTCCACAGCCCTGCAAAACACAATAACACTTTACTTACTGTTCCGTAGCACATTAGATAATCATCACAGAATTGCTTTTTTGGTGGGTTAAAAAAATATGTTATGGTCGCGGTTAAGTGACATTATTTATCGAAACACGACTAAAATGAAGGGTTACACCCTAGAGGAGGAAAATGTATGGGGTCGTACCATATTTTTTTAGTGGATCAGACCATTTTTCATCAAATAAGGTTGTTGCCTGTGAAAATTGATCAGCAAACGCTCATAAATTTACAGTTTTTTCCGAGAGTGTGGTATCGGCTCATGACGCACATTTATACTTATTACTTATTCTCGCAAAAGTCACATTCATTGAAAATGGCTTATATTTTATTGGCTTCAATTAAAGTTTTATAGTGGGCCGGTAGGCCCACTTAATTTCTTTTATCGGCCCGGCCCGTTGAAAAAATTGTTCTAATTCTGCCAGCCCATTTGAAAATTTGCCTTCATTTTGCCGGGCCGGGTACGGACCTCGGACCAAACCAGGGGCCGTGCAGACCTCTACCACAATCAATTCATGCAGTTATTTCTACTGAGTAACTACCTTTAAAGGGTAGTTTATTCACAATTAGTTATTCTTGCAACTTTCATACACTTTTAAGCACATTGTTGCTCCAATCTTTCAATTTTGTTTTTGTTATCTTTCATTGAGTTTTAATTAATTTTGCTTCTTTATTTGGAAATTTATAATTTCTAAAAATTTAATCAGTTTTGCAAACCAGCTTTGCATTTGATTAGTGCAATTTAATGCACAACTGTTTTTATGTATTTTGTATTTTAAATGGATTTTCAAAATACATGTATTTTGAAAGTATTTTGTATCGAAAATGGTTTTTCGGTGTATTTTGCCCAACTCTGAGTGTACCCATGCAGGCTACAACGCTATGGTCTCAAAACTTGAATAATTTGGACTTTTTTTTAATTTGAATCCAGATTAAATTCAAATTTTTAGAATTGTCATTCACATAGTTATAGAAACAGATTTGGAATTACTACAACTTGAATTTAATCATGGCACTAATAAAATTTATTGGACAGTTCTTTTTGTTTAAAAAATATTGTTAAAATATTATTGCAGAATGCAAAAAAAATACTAAAAATTGCAAAAAAAATATGAGGAAAATTAAACATTTGCTGCAGAGGACAAAATTTACTATACTGGGCTAAAAGATTGAAACCAGATTCCTTTCACAAATGTCTTAAAATTGTGGCAAAATGCAAAATCTCTGAATATTAAATTAAAAATTTTGCAAAATATTCAATAATTGCTGTACAAATTCTGAATAAACTTTAATGTTAAGATTTAAACCAGATATATCTTTTATAATTGTGGAAAAAATCAGATAAAAATTTTAAAAAAAGTTAATCAAAAAACCCAAAAACTGGCTTTGAGGAGCATAACTTCACTCATATGGGTACCCTCCTGCCAAATATTGTAACTCTGAACATATTAGTCTCTTCAGAAATCTCTGGACAGACACATACTCACACAGACTTCTGTTTTTAATTATCAAGATGGAGCTTGGTGCAATATAATAGAAGTGTAAAAAATAACGTTAAGAGCATAAAAAAAAATTTATTTGAGGCATACTGGTTTCAGTAGCATATAGCATATTTTCCTCATTCTCTCTCTTGAGCACTGAGGAAGGTATGCTATATGCTACCTAAACCGGTATGCCTAAAATTTAAAATTTTTGGTACTTTTAATGTTGTTATTTTTACTCTTCTACTACTTCTATTATTATAGGGCAGGGTTGGCAAACCTGCTGCGTGCCAATTTTTTTCCGAAAATATTTTACATGACCTTGACATGCCAACTAATAAACAAATTTAGAGGATTGAAAAAATCATTAATAAAAATCACTTTAGTTTTTTTTTAAATGGATAACATACACTGCAATAATCATAAAAACCATTGTATTTTAGAATTATTTAAAAAATTATGTGATTAATTGTGTTGTATCTTGGAAGAAAAACAATATCAGGTTCATACTTAGTTAATTTCAACAGAATGCAAACTGAACTGGATTTATCTGACAACTGTTTTTAATTTGATTTATTGTATTATTCATTTGCGAAAACAATGACCTTTGCAGACATAGAAGGAAAAATTATTAAAAGGTCAAACGCCAGTTTCTCTAAATAGTTCTGAAATTAATTTCTAAGTTGCCATAATTTTACCATTGCTACTTTTACTAATGCAGTAATTTTAAAAGTCCACAATTCAAATTCTTAAATTTCTAATCAATACAATTTAGACACGATCAGATCATCTAGGTTTGTGGGTCATTCCACACGAATTCAACCAATGGGTGTTGCAGCATAGTCACAGATTTTTTTTTAATTTTTTTTGTAGACAGACATAGTAGTGAAACCCTCAAATCTGAAATTTAAAACTAATTTGTGCAATATTCACTGAGATATACCCTTTTAAAAAATGGTCATTTTTACCAAATGGCGGCCATCTTGGATGCTATCCCAATGTCTATAAATGTCCATAACTTGACAACTAATGATTCAAATTTTATATTTCTGGTACCAATTTAAAGATATTTATATAAAGAATGCATATATGATATTAAAACAATGGTAAATTTTTATTTTAATACTGTTTATTACATTTAAACAGAAAATATCACCCTCAAAAATTGGCTTACTGTAATGGGCCATAAAAAAAATGGCCCATCATAAATTTTTTTTCAAACTTGCTAAAAACATTGCTCCATATGTATACTTTAAACAGAAAAGAAATTGGAGAGGTAAAATTTTTCATTAAAGAAAAATAGCTTTTTACACATAGGATGTCATTTACCTAACAGTGACTATCTTAAAACACGTAAGTATCTTTGGTTTAACAAATAATGGTTAAAAATATTTTTTTCTGGCATATGAATTAATGTATGAGCATCAATATATAAATAATTCAATTTAGAAATACCAATCAGCAGTTAATTATACTAAAAACACATACATATTAAAATAACAGTAAATTTTCATTTCAATACTTTTTATTTCATATAAAATGATAATATGTATAATTCTCAAAAAAATATACATAATGGAAAATATTTAGAAGGAAAAAGAGCCATAAAACATATTTTTTGAAATATGGCAGAAATACTAGCTGTAAATCAGTTGAATTCAAATAAAAGATTAAAAATTAATATTAATGAGTTGATTGAGTTGACATTAGTTATTCAGTTCACTGCCAATTTCAATTTAAATGAACAAATCTTGACAAAATGAGTCCACAAATCTTGTGTGATACAAATGTACAACAAAAACATCAAATATGTATAAAAGTAAGACTTAGATAAAACTTATATGAAACATATTTACATAAAATAAGAACAGGATACTTACATGGATATAACTTTATAATATATTGTTGAAAGGAACTTGATAATATGTTGTTGAAAATTACCAAGGATTTAATCTGTCTTGAAGTTTAAGAATAAGAGTTGAATTGCTGTATGCTCCTCTGGAGCAACAGTATATGTTCTTCCTGTAGCAGTCATTGGGGTAGACACTACTTTCATTATATGCTCATATGGAATCCAACAAACATCTGAAGATTTTGGCCATGAATATGATGAACTAGGACCATGAGGATGCTTGAACATAATTTTATAGTCATTGAATTCCTCACAGTAATCTAAAATCTTACCAATCCACCAATTAACACCATATACACATGCAACATATTGTTCACTTTTAAATGTTTGTGGTTTATCGGTTTCACTAAATCTCACAGTAGCAATAAAATTTGTTGAGGAGCCTGATACCCTGGAAACCAGTATTTGGCCTTTATTTATTGGCACAAAGCTGTGATTAACCCTTGTTCCTACGATTGTATCTGCCTTTGCATACCTATCTGCTAACTGATTATTGGCAATTTCAATTTCAGATTTTGTTATAAAAAACTTTCAATTCCTTTAACATATTCTTTTGCAAATGTATACAGATCAAATGCATTTAACCCCTTAACGCTCGAATTAAATTACGGTTGAAAAATTCAAATTGCTTATTGGCACCAATTTTATGAAAAAGAAATATTCACCTTATTTAATGACAGTAAAAACGACACTAAAATATAGCCAATTTCACTATTTTATAAAACTGGTGGGAAAGAAACAATTTGAGTAAAAGACACAGCCCGAGAATATGACGGGAGCGAGAATTAAAGGGTTAAGATACCATCTTTGAATGGACGCTGAAGACTTGCTTTGGTGGCCATGCGTTTTATGGTGCCGCCTATTCCATCACAAGCTCCTTTTCCGTGGCAAGAGGCAAAAAAATGCCATTCAGCTTTCACACTATGGTCTTCTTCATGATGGCAGAGATTAATAAAATTTTTGTATTGGGCTGACGACCCATCACTAAAATATTTTATGTATTTAATCTGTGGAATTTGTGAAATTAAATAATTGACAATTACTTTTTGAAAAGCCCAAAACGTAGTAGTGTCATGAACTAAATGCTCGCTTATTGCACACATAGGAATAGATTTCACAGTATTAGTGATACTGTCCCTTATATAAGCAAGAAAGGGGTGAACTGTAATCTGTTCTTTTTGCCAATGGATATTTTGAATAGCATCTTGCACAATGCAAGTATAGTTTTCAGAAAAATCAGCTGAAATAATAGCAGTTTCTATATTCAATTCATCCTTTGTTTTCTTGAAATATAAACTTTGTGATTTTGCAAAAAAGTGGTGTGAACATAAAGCAAGGAGTTTTGTAATTAAATCATCAACAAATTCATCAACAGGCATAATCACTTTTTTTAATTCTGCTCCATCAGTCTTTACCCACTGTTTATAAATAATATCATTACTCATTTCCAATTCATCTAAACCCATTAAATCTTTCTTTAAAATTTCAAGAGATGGACATTTATCACACCTGTGCAACATGCATTCTTCAGATTCAATGCAACAAACAAGTTTTTTTAGCAGTGATAGGTAGTCATTGATATGAATAGCATGAAGCATAAGTTTAATATTTTGATGGTATACACACACACAGACAGAATGAATACATTTGCTTCCAGCAGTAACACATTCTCTTGGACGTAGTGAGCAAAACTTAGACAATCCAATTTTTAAGTCATGTTGTTCTTTAAATGCAATATATAAGTCCTTTAAATTGTGCAAAATCAATCTCTTTTGTTTTAATATTCTGCCGTTTTCAGTTGGAACAGATATGAAATCTTTTTTTCCAGGACAGATGCGGCTGTTATTATCATCATAATAAAAATGAATAACTTTTTCTATAACGTCTGGACTCAGTTTAACACTTTTTCTTCCACTAGGCATCGATAACATCCCTTCTGTTGTTTTAAACTTCCTTGCCTTTTTTACAAGATACTGTGTAGTATTAAAATAAGTCATTGTTTGCTGTATTGTCCATGAATCTGGAACTAGTGTTAGAATTTGAAATTTTTCTTTAAAACATGCGTTTGTAAACTTCTCCAATATTTTATCCATCATAGATGTGCAGTCAGGACAAGTTCTGTCTTTACTATTTTGAGGCTTATTTATGGTTTCAACACCTAATACTGTAGCTGCTTTAGTTGCAACACACTTAGTTATTTTTGAAACTTTCTTTTGCATGTAATTAAGTTTTCTCTTTGAGGTACGCCTACTTACCTTTATTGGCGATAACTCTAACAATTCACAACTTTTGTTTAATTGTTCTATTACTACTGTGGGTTCATTAAAATCTGAATCAGAGGAGCTTTTTGTTCCTGAGGTGGTTATCCTGTCAACAATAGACATTTTTTTCATATTTACTGATGAATAACAGGAAACACACAATTTTTTTCCTGGAATGAGGATATCTGGATTTGTTTTAGACATATCTAATGATATTGTTTTTAGTGATTTTGTTCTGATGCTATTTGGATGTTTATTAAATGGATCACAACACTGTCTCTGTCTTAAAATATACCATTTTAGATATTTATCCTTGTGAACCTTGCATATACTATTTCCATGGACAAAGCATTTTTCATCTGGGATTACATAATGCAATCTTTTTTTTTAATAACTGCAAATCATGTGAAGACAATTGAAGAACAGGAATCAGATCAGTACTCAATGAAACACCAAGTTTCTTGCATACAAAACACTCCATGTTCACTGTAGAATCTTAAGCACAAAATAACTATTCTATGCCAGTGCATACTACATTGAAAACATCAACAGAAATGATGTTTAAAAGGGATAGTCAAATTTTTTTGTACATTATGATGTAATATTTCATCATACTTTAATTACAACCAATTAGAAAACAGATGACAATACAGCAGCAATCTTTTCCCAAAATTGCATCAGCATACAACTTGATGCAATAATTCATAAATTATGTCAAATATTTTTTTTATTTAAAATTTTATATATAATGCAGTTTATAATAAGCTTACCCACAAAAGGTTTCAAATTTTTTCAACAAAAGATTTGTTGGATACATTATGATAAAATTGCATAAACATATAACATGATGCAATATTACATCAGGATAGAAGATGATGCATTATTACACCATGTTTTGAATTCAAATAATAAGGAAAATAGATTATGCAAGATTAGCATTCATTTCATGAATTCTGTCATTCTTAGTATGGAAGTTTATTGAAATAGAAAATACATAAACAGACATATTTATATCTGAATATTTAATGCAACTTGAATGATGTAAATACATGCATACAGCAGAATTTTTCTATAAAGTCACATACAAATGTAAAACTTTTTAAGTGAGCAATTTTTAAAGTAAGAAATAGAAACTTAGGTATAAAAATTGAATTTCTTGCATGGAAAACGTTTTGAATAGATTCCACATATACACATGCAGTAAAATCTCATTTATATATATTGCATTTAAAGGTTTTTCACAATTATACATTATATTCTTTATTTATTTTCTTATTTTCTTCAGTGTTAAATTTTTTCAATTATACATTTTTAGCAATGACTTTTTTTTTTGGGGGGGGGGGGGAGCAATTGGAGGTGGTCCTACAAAAAACTTATGAGATTATATTTCATTATAGTTTTACATTAGTTCAGGGATTAAAAAATATTTAGTTTTGGCCATTATTTCTTAAATCAGGGATATTTACATGTTTTAAGATAGTCACTGCTTAGTAAGTGACATCCTATGTGTAAAAAGCTATTTTTTTTTAAACGAAAAATTTAACCTCTCCAATTTTTTTTCTATTTAAAGTACACATATGGAGCAATGTTTTTAGCAAGTTTGGAAAAAAATTATGATGGGTCATTTTTTTTATGGCCCATTACAGTAAGTCATTTTTTGAGGGTGATATTTTCAGTTTGAATGCAATAAACAGTATTAAAATAAAATATTACTATTGTTTTAATATCATATATGCATTCTTTATACAAATAGCTTTAAATTGGTGCCAGGAATATAAAAGTTGAGTCATTAGTTGTCAAGTTATGGACATTTATAGACATAGGGATAGCATCCAAGATAGCCGCCATTTGGTAAAAATGATCAATTTTCAAAAGGCTATATCTCAGTCAATATTGCACAAATTATCTTAAAATTTTAGATTTGATGGTTTCACTACTACATCTGTCTGTAATAAAAATTTAAAAAAAAATCTGTGACTATGGTACAACAACTTTTCTTTAAATTGGTTGATTTCACATGGAATGACCCTTGTGTATTTTGTGCAATATCACTGTATATTGATTTAGAGCCACAAGCAACACCGTGCCAAAATTATTCTTTCGCGTGCTACTTTTGGCACGCATGCTTATAGGTTCGCCGTCCCTGTTATAGGGTATATACTTCAGTTTCTTATTTCGTTTATCACAATATTTGTTGCATATGCTGCTATATTACTATAGTAGAGTTTAATTTTTGTTGTATGAAATGAATGGTAAATTAATTAAGTTTGTCATTTTTTCTTTTACCTCTAAACAATGTCAGAATTGTTTCTTAAAGAATAGAATAGATTCCAAAAGCAAGACAAGTGTAGTCTGGTTGGAAAATGTGTTGATCTACTGACCAATAGTATGCGGGTTCGAATCCTTGTGTCAAGCTTTTGTACAAGTTTCCTAATTCTAAAAAATAATCAATTTCTTAAAAATTTCTAATTAAAAAACTTCAGTTAAAATTCAATTCAAAAAGCTTAAAATCAAATTTAAAATAATCAACTTAAAAATTCTTTAATTTTAATTAATTCATGCAATTAAAAAATTCGTATCACTGATTACGTCATCATGAAAATAATGCATTCAGTAAAAATGTTCCTAATTAAAAAAAAAATAATCAATTAACAAAAAAAAAAAGCTTTGAAACCAATTAAATTTCTGAACTAATCATCCATTAAATGTTAAATTCTTTTAAATTAAAATAAACTCTTTTATAATTAGTTAAATTAAAATTAAGTTCATTTAAATAAAAAATAAATTCCATGAAATTAAATCAAAATCCACTGATTATGTCATACTTTCAGAAACCGAAACTTAAATCCACCCCAACTCAACCTTTACCCTCATATTCCTATACTATCCAGTCACGTGACCCCCCCCCCCCCACACACACACACTTCCGGTTCCCTTTTTATTGACAGGTGGCCCTGCCCACTTCTGCCGCATGTAGACCTCTGTGTACTACAAAAATAAAAAGATAAGATAAAAGATTTAAAAAAAAAAAGGTACTGGTCTGAGGGATTACCAAGTATAAGAATTTACTGGTCTGCAGGCATCATCACTGGTCTGCTATAAAATTTTATTAAGTCCATTTACCCCTTTGAGCAACCCCCCACCCCCAGAATATAAACAAAACTTACTTTGCAGCTATCCAAAATTTTCAGCATAATAAAATGTAAAATTATAATTTGTTATAAAATAAATAAAATAATAAAATCGTGATTTGTGATCAGTTGCAGTTTTCTCAGGACTGAGAAAATTTACATTTGTCTGTCAGAGAGGGCAGAAAAGTTGCTGGTCAGGAGAATTTTTGGTGGTCTTGGACCACCAAGGATTTTGAACGCTGCTCTAAATATAAAAATCACACCTCACCCCTGTCTCTCTTTCTCTTCACAAACCCTCCCCCCCCCCTCCCTCTCTCCCTCTCTCTGTGTGTGTCTTCTTTTTTCCTTTCCTTATTTTTTTTTTTTTTTTCGTAATAACAAATTAACACTAAAATTACTTTGTTTAATATAAACATATTTACCTTTTACATTGCTTCTTTTTATTTCAGGCTGTTTCTGAAAATCAAATTTTAATTGTTATTGGTGAAACTGGTTCTGGAAAGACTACTCAAATGACTCAGTACCTTTCAGAGACTGGTTTTACTGCATCTGGAAAAATTGGTTGCACACAAACAAAAAGAGTTGCTGCAGTATCTGCTGCAGAACAAGTTGCTAAAGAATTTGGTTGCAGATTAAGAGAAGAGGTATTATTTCTACATTTTAATTATTTATTTTTATAATTTGCTTTTAACTAATTTATTATATTGTTAAGTACCAGCTGATCCATCCAATGCTATTGGGCACCAGGATGATAATCTGAAATATACCCAAAATCAGTGTGTTGAATTCAGACATTTTTCTCTGGGAAGGATTTTTTGTATTGCCTTCTGCAGCATGCATCCTCAAATTCATATGATTTTATATTTTTAAACAAAAGTCTATCAAAACAAATCTAAAGCTACCCCCACTGCCTTCAGCAGTGCTTTCCTGGGTACAGTACTATGTGCATTCAGGTCTGTTTTTGCAAACAAATCATTATATTTCTAAACGAAAGTCTTTTCAAATGAACCTAGTGGGGGAGGGGGAGCACTGCCTTTAGCAGTGTACACCCAAGAGGGATAGGCTATACACTTTCAGGTCTGTTTTTGCAAACAAAATTATTTCTAACTGAACCTAATGTCAGGGCAGTCTTTGGACACTTTTATATAATTTTAAAAAGCAAACATTATTCCATATATTTTATACGATATTTTCGTGATTTAGTAGTAGAAATACCTTGCTGTAATACAGCATAAAACTATGTAAATAACGAAACTTAATTGCAGTTTTATAAAACTTTGTTTACAGACGGGAGTCAGTGCTGTAAGTATCCATACTTTTATCTGATCTTGTATGTGAAAATAGTTATAATTACAAAAAATATTCTAAGAAGTTACTTGTTTTTTAAGTTAAAAGGACTATATTTATGTATTGCATAGATATTTTCAGTAACTTAGCTATCTATATTTGATAACTAAAAATTTGCTTGTGTTTTCTAGGTTGGTTATACCATTCGTTTTGAGGATTGTACCAGTCACAAAACATTAATTAAATACATGACAGATGGTATGTTACTTCGAGAATGTTTAGTGGATCCTGATTTAAAAAGTTATGCCGTTATAATTTTGGATGAAGCTCATGAAAGGACGATTCATACTGATGTTTTGTTTGGACTTTTAAAAAATGTAATTGTAAATGTAATGTTTTTTACCGTACAAAGCTTTTTATTGATTTCGTTGTACTTTTTTTTTTTAGGTTCCCTAATATTTTTAACAAGTTTTCAGAAAATGTTTTAATACAGAAATTATTATTAAGAAAAGCCAGATTTCAAATATACATTACGAATTAAAGGGTGGAAATATTAATAAAGACCAATCAAATAGTTAATTGAAAGTAAATAATGTGGAATTCAAAAGTTCTAAAAATGAAAAATGCTTTCATTGAGGTATAATTTCTTTTATCAACATCAATATATTTGTTTACACATATATATGTTAAATCTGTATAATTATTATATAGCTAATTATCACAGTTTTCAAATATTATTAATGTACTTATTCTTTTGCATTCTTTCTTCCTTTAAAAAAAAAAAAAAAAGTCTAAAAGTTTTCACTAAAAATAACAATTCTTGGATTATCGTTGCATCTAATAATATTTTTACACTATTTTATTTAAGTCTACCTAGTTTTTGTACGTAAAAATAAAATTTTGTAATTGATTTTTTACTCATTTCCTGATATGGGCTTCCTATAATTATAAAGATTATGTTCTTAGGTGTGTTTCTGATGACAATACAACATTTTAATATTGCTAGAGCTAAATTAAAATTAATATATTAATTTTAAGGCATTTTTCCTTTATCCTGCCATAGGTGACAAATTGACAAATAATCTCTGTAATTTGTACAACTGTATACAAGTGAAAATAACAACGGATTTAATTATCCGGCAATAGACGCTCATCAAAATAGTCTAAACGCCTATGAAATTGCAACAATGAAACATTTTAAAGTATAAAATAAATTATAAATAAAAAATGAAGAACGTAATATAATTTTTAAAAATGCTTTTATCAATTAACCAGGGTGCTTAGCGGGTGCTTACATTCAAAAAAAGTTTGTAAGGTCCTTACAAGGTGCTTATTTTTGGTGTCTATCAAAATTAGCAAAAAAAATCGTGAATTTGAAAAAAATATCACAATATCGAAAATTTCGTCAATCGGCGGCTGAAAACAAAACAAGAATTTTGCGATCGGTTGCCCAAGAAAATCATGATTTTTGTTAAAAGATCGGAATTTTGTTAGTAAGTCACTGAAAATAATAATCACTAATTTGGTTAAAGGATCGTGAAAATTATCGCTAATTTTATCAATCGGATAGGTAAAAAGTTTGCAAAATTCGTCGACTGATTATTTAAAAAATCGGGAATTTTGTCAAACGATCGCGAGGGGAAAATCACGGAAGTAGGAAAATTTGCTAGTCAGTCTCTGAAAATAAACATGAATTTCGTTAAAGAATTGCGGAAAAATGCAAACTTCTAAAAAATCGCAAAAAAACTCAGAATATCGTCAAAGGATCGCAAAAAAACCTTCTATGTTCGTCAAAGAATCTCTAAATAAATGCAGATTTCATCAAATCATTGCGAAAAAATGCAAATTTCTTCAAAGAATTGCGAAAAAAACTGCCAAATTTCTTCAAAGGATCGTGAAAAAAACACAAATTTCTTCAAAAGATTGGGAAAAATCACAAAAATATCATCAAAAGTACGCGAAAAAACACGAAAATTTTGTCAAAAGATCGCAAAAAGACACGAAAATATCGTCAAAAGATCGCGAAAAAAAACCCAGTCTAATTTTTTCAAAGGATTGCGAAGAAAACCCTCTAATTTCTTCAAAGAATTGCAAAAAAACCCTCTAATTTTGTGAAAGGATCGCGAAATAAACGTCAATTTCGTCAAAGGAACTCGAAAAAAACGTGGATTTTGTCAAATAATTGCAGGAAAATGCAATTTTTTTTCAAAGAATCGCGGAAAAAAAACCTGCAAATTTCTTCAAGGGATCACACGTAAAAACCCGAAAATTTCGTCAGAAGATCGCAAAAAAAAAGAAAAAAAATTTCGTCTAAAGATCACGATAAAACCCTAAAATTTCGTCAAAAGATCATGAAAAAGCACGAAAATTTCGTCAAAAGATTGAAAAAGCACGAGAATTTCGTCAAAAGATTGTGAAAGAGCACAAAAATTTTGTCAAAAGATCGCGAAAAAGCATGAAAATTTCGTCAAAAGATTGCGGAAAAACACGAACATTTTTTCAAAGAATCTCAAAAACTCAGAATATCATCAAAAGATCACAAAAAAAACAGTCTAATTTCTTCAAAGGATTGTGAAAATCCTTCTAATTTCGTGAAAGGATCGCGAAATAAATGCCAATTTCATCAAAGGAACTCGAAGAAAACGCGGATTTTGTCAAATATTTGCAGGAAAACACAAATTTCTTCAAAGAATCACGAAAAAAAAAACGCAAATTTCTTCAAGGGATCACGAAAAAACCAGCAAATTTCGTCAAAAGATCACGAAAAACCCCGAAAATTTCATCAAAAGATCACGAAAAACCCTGAAAATTTTGAAAATGTGAATTTTGTCAAAGGATTAAGCAAAAAATGCAAATTTCTTCAAAGAATGGCAAAAAAATCCTTAAATTTCATCAAAAGATTGCGATTTTCACAAAGGCCCGTGGGAAACATGGATAATTAGTGCCAGATCTGAATAACCTTGAATAAAAAAAAATGATTGTGCTAAGTTTTTTCTTCACTATTGAATAGATAATGATGCATTTGTGCACATAAATGGGTGCTTATTTTTCTCTAAAAATGTGCTTATAAAGTGCTTACAGGTGCTTATTTTTAAAACTAAAATGTTGCTACTCACCCTATTAACTAGCAAACCCCGCGGCTTTGCTCGCGTAATAGTTGAAATAGGCCAAGTGGTATTTGCATGACTATTTTTTATTAGAGGAACACTTTTTGGAATAATTCAAAAATAACAAATTAAGCCACACTTTGACTAAACTTCATTATAAAAGTGAAATAGACAGAAATGAGATTCTAATTAATAAGAACTAAAACTAATTCCAAATAAATGAAAATTTAGAAAGTATTTTGAGTTTTTTATGCTCATTTCATACACTCATTTCAGTATTCATTTGAAGTTTTGAATTTTTTAGAAACCATCTTAAACCATTTACATCTTAAAATTAACCATCATGTCAAATTCCAAGCTTCTTGTCTAACAGTCTACCACCTCTCTGGTGTTTGTGGCACCAGCATAAAATGCTGAAACAGAGTTGAAATAGAATGTCTCGAAAAATGATGAAACAGACTGTCACCATTCACCATTAATTTGCCAACATTAACCTTGAAATCGGTTGATATTTCCTAATATTCTATAGAAACGGAATTTAGATGTTTTTAAAGGCTTTCTTGTTGTTCCTGTCAACCAGGTGGTAGTGACACTGGCATAAAATATAGTCCATATAGGACCAGAGACTATCACTCTTTATTCGCAACCAATAACTTCTGTAATCAATTTATTATTTCCTGAGATTCCATAGAAATCGTAATTTAGCACTCTTTTAGAATACCTTTCGCTCCTTCCCTTCACCCCTTTTTAATTTCAAATTTATTTTTGACTGTTCTTAGTGGACATTTATATATTATAAGTAACTACCGTGCTATATTTAAAGTTTCTAGCCTCTTCAGTACCGCAGAAATTGCAATTTAGAAAGTTTTTTGCTCCTGCAACCCTCTAGGGGTTGTGGCATATAGCTTATAGATATAAAATATAGCTTATGTTTGAGCAGGTTCTATCACCACCAATTTGCAACCATTATGTTTGAAATCAGTTTCATATTTCATACGATTGCATAAAAATCATAATTTAAAACATAGAACGCTTTTCGCTCACTTCATCCTTTTAAATTTGGAATTTTCTTTCGGCAGTTCTCAGAAGCATTTGCATCTTTGAAGTAATTACCATTCGAAATTTAAAATGTTAGACCCTCTCAGTAACACAAAAAAATGCAATTTAGAACATTCTTTGCTCCTGTAACCCCCAGGTGGTAGTGACACAATGTAAAATATAGGCTATTTTGGAGCTGGGATTGTCACCATCATTTAGAAATCATTACTTCTGAAATCAGTTTATATTGCCTGAGATTGCGTAGAAATCGCTATTTAGAACACTTTTCGTTCATTTTCACCCCTTTTAAATTTCAAATTTTTAACGAACTCTTCTCAGAGAGCATTTACATCTCATAAGTAATTACCATGCCAAATTTCAAGTTGCTAGCCCCTTCAGTATCACAAAAATCACAATTTAGAAAGTATTTTTAAATACAACCGCAAGGTGGTAGGGACGCCAACATGAAGTAGATCCTATATTGGAGAAAGGGCTGCCATAATCAATTTCCAACCATTACTTTTGAAATCGGTTAGGTACTTTCTGAGATTGCATGGAAATTGCAATTAGAACGTTTTTTGTCCATTTTCACCCTTTTTAAATTTTGAATTATTCAGGAAATGTTCTCAGATATCATTTATATCTTATAAGTAACTACCATGCCTAGTTTCAAGTTGCTAGCCCCTACAGTAATACAGAAAATGCAATTTAGTTCGTATTTTGTTCCTGCATCCCCTTTGAGGTAGTGGCACCGACATGAAATACAGCCTATGTTGCAGCGAGGGCTGTCACATTTGTTTTCACACCATTATTTTATAAATTGGTTTGGTACTTCCTGAAATCTTAATTTAGAAAGTTTTTTAGAATGCTTTTCGCTCATTTTCACCTCTTTTAAATATTGATTTTTTAGAAAATGTTTTTAGAAATCATTTGTATCTTATAAATAACTGCCCTGCCTAATTTCAGGATTCTAGGCTCTTTCAGTAACACAAAAATCGCAATTTAGAACGTTTTTTGCTTCTGCAACCCCTAGGTGGTAGTGACACTGACATAAAACAGATCCTATGTTGGAGCAAGGGCTGTCATCATCAATTTCCAACCATTAATTTTTAAATATGTTGGGTACTTTATGAGATTGCATAGAAATAGCCATTTAGAACGTTTTTTAGAACTCTTCACACATTTTCACCATTTAAATTTTGAATTTTTTAAGAAATATTCTTAGAGATCATTTATATCTTATAAGTAACTACCATTCCAAACTTCATGTTTCTAGGCCCTTCAGTAACACAAAAATCATATTTTCGAATGTTTCTTAGCTCCTGCACCCCCTTTGGGGGTAATGGCACCGACATAAAATGTAGCCTGTGTTGGAGCAAGGGTTATCACCATCATTTTGACTCCATTATTTTTTAATTTGGTTTGGTACTTCTAGAGATAGCATAAAAATTGCCATTTAGAATGTTTTTTTTAAAACTCTTTTTGCACATTTTCACCCCCTTTTTAATTTCGAATTTTTTAAGAAATGGTCTTAGAGATCATTTATATCTAATAAGTAACTACCATGCCAGAATTCCATGTATCTGGGCCCTTCAGTAACACAGAAATCGCAATTTCAAACCTTTTTTTGCTCCTGTGCACACTTTTGGGGTAGTGGCACCGACATAAAATGTAGCCTATGTTGGAGCAAGGGTTGTCACCATCATTTTGAAACCAGTATTTTTTAAATTGGTTTGGTACTTCCTGAAATTGCATAAAAATTACCATTTAGAACGCTTTTCCCGCATTTTCACCCCTTTTTTAATTTTGATTTTTTTAAGAAATGTCCTTAGCGATAATTAGTATCTTATAAGTAACTACAGTTCCAAATTTCATGTTTCTAGGCCCTTCAGTAACACAAAAATTGCATTTTTAGAACGTTTTTTGCCCCTGCACCCCCTTTTGGCCAGTGGCACGGACATAAGATATAGCCTATGTTCTAAGTTGGACTAACACCATCATTTTGATACCATAACTTTTGGAATCTGTTCGGTAGTTCTAGAGCTTACCTCCTACAAAAAAACAATTTTTACCTCTTTATAATATTAATATAGATTAATATAGATTAATTGTTTAATATTAAGTAATTTATTATTATACATTAAGAAATTAATTTAGAAATCCTAAAAAGATAGTTTAAAATAATGTTTTTTTCTTTCGTGTTGCCCAATCTTAACCACTTCAGTTTGTCCCCGAGATAAGTCATAGGTAACAATATTGTTTCCCTATCTCTCCTGCTGGCGAAGTGGTTAAAAAAAGAAGAAAGGCAAAAATATGTTTAAGTAAATTCAAAAGCATAAAAATGGATAATGAATACAATATAACTTCAAAAATCCGGCAACATCGGGACCGTGACTATGCCGGATTTTTGAAAATTCCAGATTTTGGAAGGAATGTCAAAAGTACTAAGTAGGAATATGAAAAGTAGTACTGTATTCTTAATGGTGCATTTAACCATAATTTAATTCATTATTAAGTGATAATTGTGTAAGAGTAAATGAAAATTAAATATAAAAATAAACTTACATTAATTGATATTTTCTATGGTACAGAAAACAGATCTAATAAACAGTGAAATTATTTCTTGTCAAGTAATTTCGGAAACATAGATCTCAATTTTGTTTGCTTCAATTTTTTGGCCATTCTTTAACATTTTTTTCTTGTATTTTATACAAATGGAGAATCTCTATTTCAAAAATACAGTCTTGTTCTGTAAAGCATGTATTAATTCTCCAGTCAAATTTATGCATTTTTCTAGTGACACCTTTTCTTATGCCTGTTGTTCATCTTCATCTTCGGAGCTGTTACTAGCATTATCATTGGTTCTATTTCGTACAGCGTCAGAAGAGAGACTCCAAAGAACTTGTGTAAAAGTCTCTACACTGTTGCTGTGCAACAGTACAGCTCCCAGAAAGTAATCGCCTCTGACAAATGAAAAATTATATGGGGCATTCTCACAATCTTTTGACTTTCGGGAATAAAAATCTGGTGAAATTAAACTTGCTAAAATGAAATTTTAATCTGATAGACGAATGCCTTAATGATTCAAAATAAAGAAAAAAAATGGTCAGCAGTGAAAAAAAATTTATTTACCTGAGGTTTAAGTTAAACTTGCGAGTTTAATTTTCCTTACCATTTTACCACTAAAACTTTATTTTCTTCTAAATTTTTACTTATAATGAATTTGCATAGTACCCACAGGACATTCAAATAAGAAATAATGACAAGGTAGTATTTTTAGTACAAAATTTTGGTAAAACATTGTCTTAAAGGGGGGTTAAAGACGAACGGTAATGTAAAAAAAGGAGATGGCATAGGATAAAAGGGACGAAATGGGGAAAAAAAGGGACGGTAAGAATTAGTGATGCAATGGATATCCGGCGAACATCCGGTATCTGGCTAATATGCCGGATATTTGGCAGTAGCCGGATGTTATAATTATCCAGCTGAACATCCGGCTTGAAATAAATGTTCCCAGTAATGAAAAACATGGTTTTAATAAATGAACTAATAATATTATTTAAAAAATGTATTTTATTATTATTTTTAAACTAAATTTAATTTTTAAGAATATTTACTTCAAACGTCTTTTGCTTCGATAGCATTTTTTAACAGCTATCAAGGGTCAATCCAGGCAAAATTAGGAGCCTATCTAGGGCCCCTTCACAGAAAGAAGGTATTTTTAAAAATTTTGTTATTATATTCTGGTAAATGCAATTTAAAAAATAAATTTGATTAATTAAGTATTCAGTTAAGTTAAAAGATTTTATGCACTATGAACGTTACCGAAATTGCATTTTTAACAAGGGCTACATGAGGGTGTCCATTACTGGTAATTGACTAATTAAGCATTCCAGTAATGAACACAGCTCTTAAAAGCTTAAAAATAAATGAAATTTTATATGTAACCAAATTAGTATATAAAATTCAATGTTTTCTATTACTAATTACTATCAAAACAGAAACATGCAAATTTTGCAAGAAAATAATAAATATATAAATTTATTAAATGTCTCTTAGCATGTTCATTAAGATTTTCCCTGAATAACAGTGGAATTCAAAACATTATCTTCTGCTTGTGCTTTCTGATTGGTTTGATTAAAAGTGTGAACAATAACATAGATTATAAAACATGCAAGGGGGAGTTATGAAAAAAATAATACAAGCTAAATTTTTATTGATTATTTTTTTTATAAACCAAAAACATTGAAGGGTATCTATTACTGTTACATCTACTATAGCTGCCAACTTTTACACTTTTTTTCTTACCACTTAAATATACGAGTAAAAATTTCCATATTTAATTGGAGAACTCTGCAATTTAATAATTCTAAAATTTCTTTCACATTTTAGTGGTAATAAAAAAGCGTAAAAGTTGGCAGCTATGTATCTACCCTACATAATCTCTTTTTTTTTTTGTTATTTTATTATTATTATTATTTATTACTATTTAATTAAAATAGTACTAATTAAATAACTAATGATAATGAATTTAATTATCATTATTAAAAATTTAATATTTATGTTTTCTATAAAATAAGAAATTAAAATAATAAGTTTTTAACTGTTTAATTAAAAGTAATAACTTTAAAAAAATGTTTAATCTTATTTGGGAGGAAGGGGTAGAAAAGTAAACATACTGCGGCCGGATATCCGGCTTAAATTGCAGCCGAATATCCGGTATCCGGCCAAATTGACATCCGTTGCATCCCTAATAAAGATGGAACAGCAAGGAAAATTACCAATTTAATTGGAGAACTCTGTGATTCAATGATTCTAAAATTTCTTTCACATTTTAGTGGTAATAAAAAAGTGTAAAAGTTGGCAGCTATGCATCTACCCTACATAATTTCTTTTTTTTTTGTTATTTTATTATTATTATTATTTATTACTATTTAATTAAAATAGTACTAATTAAATAACTAAGGATAATGAATTTAATTATTATTAAAAATTTAATATTTATGTTTTCTATAAAATAAGAAATTAAAATAATAAGTTTTTAATTGTTTAATTAAAAGTAATAACTTTAAAAAAACGTTTAATCTTATTTGGGAGGAAGGGGTAGAAAAGTAAACATACTGCGGCCAGATATCCGGCTTAAATTGCAGCCGAATATCCGGTATCCAGCCAAATTGACATCTATTGTATCCCTAGTAAAGATGGAACAGCAAGGAAAATTACCACTTATTTTAGGCAGATCATGTTAAGACTAAGTGGTAGCCAAAATGTTCACTGATTTTTAGAAACTGTTATTTACATTGGATTAAATTAAAAAAAAATTAATTTGCCTCGAGAAGTGCAGGAATAAACCTTGGGAACGATGAGAATACCAATAAAGCCACGATGCTTGAAACTGATATTTAAATGCTGATTTAAATTTTACAGTAAATTTACTGCCAAAGAATTTTAGATATTATTTCTCTAGCATACTCAACAAACTTCAGATTCAGGTATACCTGGATATGAATTAGTGCTGTTTAGTTTTTGGTGTAAATCACTCAACAGGTGGCGCTGTTGTGCAGCATTTTTCAGAATTTCCACCATAGCTCTATCTCAATAACTAATGCATGAATTTTCATCAAACTTCAGATTCAGGTATACCTTGATGAATTGACGTTTTATAGATTTTGGTGTAAATTGCTCAGCAGGTGGTGCTACTATGGGACATTTTTTGCAATTTCCGCAATAGCTCTATCTCAAGAACTAATGCTTGGATTTTCAACAAACTTCAGATTCATGAGAAAAAACTTGAAAAAAATTCTGTGGCTGCATCTGAAGTGATTTTCTGTATAATTTTAGAAGAGCGATGGTAAAAAATCTAAAACCTAGGGACAGAGTTTAAAAAATAATAACAACCCTAAAAATGTGTGCAGACTAATTTTTAGCTACTTATTTATATAAAACAATAGTTCCAGTTTCAGAAAAAAGTTACATCGAATTATTTTTATTGAAACAATTTTATTCAGGCAGCTCCAAACTTAAAAATCAGTATCAGGGACACAGGACGGTATAGAAGTTTTCCAGGTGTTTGGGCCCCGAACATCATCCAGAACTTATTTATCTCATTAATATTGTTGTGCAATCATGTAATGGGATGTTCCCAAACATATGAATTAAAAAAAAATACACAAGAACATGTACTAAAATAAAAATTATTATTCAGGGACATGAAAGTCTGAAGATTGTGAGAATGCCCCATATACCAAATATTGTTTTTTTTTTTTAATTATTAATTTCGATCTTGAAGTTTTTAATTCATAAATAATTGCTATTTTTCTTCTACCATAACTTGAAAGTGTAAAAGGAAGGGAAAAAGATGGTTTTCATGCTGGATTTTTAAAGTCATATTATATTTCATAATCATGTTCAGTGTTTATGTGAAATTAATGTATTTTATTGGAAATTTTTGGAAGAAAGTATAAATTGCTGTTTAAAAAAAAGGCATTTTCAAGATGAACATTGAATGCTCATAAAAGAGATTTTTTATTATTATTTTTAATATTTTTACTTCTATAGTTATTTGCATTTTAATTCCACAAGAGTTTAAATCTCTAGAAACTCAATTTAAATAGTATAATTTGAGGCTCCCGATCCATAGATTTATGTGGTTAGTATTTATTGTGTTTCTTTGTGCACAGATTTTTTTTTTTTTTTTTTTTTTTTTTTTGTTTAGAGATGAATTATTAAAAATTAACAATACAATAGTATTTGGGACACTTCTTGTAACAAATTGTCTTCATTTGAATGGAAAGGGATTGAGCCCCATGAGCCTTTCTCTTTAAATTATTTATTAACTAATTATTAGCATAATCTTTTATTAATTTTCAGCAGCGAAATTATGCCCAAAATTATTGAATATTAAATACGTGAATTATCACATTGCTAACTAAGTGTAATATAAAAAGAAACAGTGAAAAATGTCCAAGGTGGTTGAGCATTGGAGCATTATTTCAAGGATCCCGGTTTGATTCCCGTCTTGGACATTTTTCACTCTGTTGGTTTTACACTTAGTAAGCAATGTGATAATTCACATATTTAATATTCATTAAATTATTAGCATTATTTAAACTATCAAATATTATTTATAAATTATTTCCTCAATGTGTAATTATAATTTAATTAATATTGAACTTTTAATTGATAAAAGTGTTGTTTATTTTAAATATATTATACTTTATTTTATATATATCTATATTCTTTTGTACATTTTATTATTTAAAATATTTGATTGTTGCATTATCACAGCCAGTTCGCATATCTTAGAGAGGATGGCTTGGCACGTTTTGACTCCACTGGTGTTGTAACCATAAAGAAAAAAGAATATTTGGCAATTTATCAGCTGTGTCTGACTAAAGGAAAAATGCCTCAAAATTAACTAAACTTTTAGCATTAAAATTAATTTATAATTAAGTTCTAAAAATATGTATTAAAATATTGCTTTGTCATTGGAAGTACACCTGTGTACATTATTTTTATTATTCTAACATAAAAGGAAGTGATTTTTAAAAACCAATCACAGAATTCCATTTAAACATACATTTATCAATGTAAGTTAAATAAAAGAATGCAAAAGAGCAGAATAAACATAAGATCAGATTAATCATAAGATACAGGTATCCATTGCGTAGTGCATTAAATTTATTTTAGATGCCTCCTCAATTAGTGCTGTCGAAATTTAAATTAATGTGCAAAGTGCGAAACGGATGATCCATTTTTTCCCAGCAAGATGTCAGGGAATTCTACCAATTACGTATGAGCTTTTAGATGATGATGTGATAAGATAAGCAAAAGAAAATTGGCATTGTTAATTTTAATGAAGATGATCGCAACCAAAGACTTTAGGAATAGCGCTTTGTGGGTTGATTAAGTTTTTCTACAAAAAGTTTATGGCCAGAAAGAAAGCCCTTTTCTTATTAATTTGAGTTATAAAGAAATTTTTTTTATTCATAAGTTCATTTTTTTCCTATTTTATTAAGACTGTTCTCAAATCTAAAGGAGCTACTTTCTGACACATTTCTGAATTCATTATTGTTCTGAAATGCATGAAATCAGCAGCTGTTCTTATTCAGAAACTGTGTAATTGAATGGTGTCTTCTTTTTCTTTGTGAAGGCAGAAGATATTTAGAAAATACTGCCACAGTTGGCATTTTGAACCGAATTTCTTGAAATGACAGTATGAGAAATTAGAAAAATCTGTTGTCATGTGACAATAATCGCTTATAACTCATGAATCATTTTTTTTAATCAAAAAATGAAAAACACCATTCAATTTCAAATTGCTTCAATAGTCTGTCTACCAATTTTATGATTTTACATTTAAAAAGGAATCAGAAAATGTGTCAGAGTTTTGAGTTGTTGAGCAGGAAATTTGAGGGCCACCTTAACCCCTTAATTCTCGCTCCCGTCAATATCACGGGCTGAAGTGTCGTTTGTTATTTCTCGTGCCCATCATATTTCTGGGCTGGAGATTTATTGCTGGAAAAAACTTCTTAAACCAGAAGTATTAAAGTGGCATTTAGGTGTGAAGTCTTTGAATATTAGCTTTTGGGTTTGGTTTTTGGCACTGATTGTGATGTTGGACTTTGTATTGCATGTTTCGAAATATATCACACTAAAAAAAATTATTAATAATCAAAATTTAATGTATATTACATTATTTCAAATATTATTTGTAAAAGTTTGTTTGATGATGATAAATAAAGATCTAAGATGTGAAACATAAAGGTTTTATTCACATTAAATTGTATGGTGTAAAACAAACATTAAAACACAGAATTCTCGCATGATGGCTTTTCCACAAATGTGAATTTGTTGTATAACATCTTTTTTTTTTTTTTTGCCAAAAAAAAAAAAAAAAACTAATTGCATATTTTATATAGAAACCTTATAATTATTCAATTTCTGTAATAAAAAAATAGGCAATTTTTGGATGGTTTTTCCATATATTAAATGACTGTTAAGGGGTTAACAACATTCCAAGACTTTGATAAGAACAAAATTTTCCCCTCATAATATCTATTTTTAAAGAACATATAATTATTCTTAAAGAATAAAAGTTGTGTTTTGTTTATATGTATATTCAATTCAGAATTTGCTAAAAATTCTACATAATCAGAGTACATTACCATCATAAATATGCCTGGAATTGTATTTTTTCCCCCCCACAAAGACAGTTAAAAAATTTCAATATATGATCCCCTTCTATGTGCCTGACATGAATGACACTGGCAACAGTGTGATTTAAAGTGAATGTAGATTAAACTTAAAGTTGCCATATGAGACAATCAGTTTTTATTGCTTTTGTTTATTTATTTTATTTACTTATTACACACTAATTAGCACATTTTAATGAGTGTAGTTTGGCCATAATATATCTGAATTTGTAGTTTATATTTTAAGCTGACAGCAATAAAATTTAGATTTAAACATCATCATTGTGTTGGTAACATAAGAGCAGAAATTGTTTAGATAAAAATAAATGATTCTATAAAGAGATTGTTTGTTGGAAAACATTGCATTTCTTAGATTAACAACAATTATACCTTATTAATGTTACATAAAATTTGTTTATTTATTTGTTCATTATTTTTATTTTTTGTTAGACGGATTAAATATTTTTTTTAACTATTTTAATTTATGAAACTGGATAAAGTACTTGAAACAAGTATGATTACTACAGCAGATGCTATACTATTACAAAAGTAAAATTCTCACATCAGGGGGTCTGTCTCTCAGAGTCCTGTTTTTGCGAAATTGTGAAGAGCTTTTTTTACATTTGTGATAAATCTAATCCTAATTTTGTGAATTTGAAATGAACGTTATATTCAAGGTTCTTTTTATATATTTTTAAGAAGATATATGTATGTAAAATATATATATTTTCTTTATATATGTAAAAGTGACAGGTCAGATTTTACTTTTAGATGATTAAATTTGTGGAAGATTCAGTTTAGAGCTGGAAAAAATTAGTAAAAGGTCTATTTTTAAGACCAAAGAATTTTGTGAAGGGTCCTGTTTTGAGATGAAAAATTTTGCGAAAGTTCCTGTTTTGAAATGAAAAATTTTGTGAAGGGTCTTTTAAAGGACCCAATTTCTTCCTAAACAGATCCCTTTACATACATTTTAAAATGTGAAATAATATTTATTTAAATGCTTACCAAATTTTAATGCATTAAAAGTATTAGTTCACAGTTTATATGGAGCTTTACTGTATGTATTCATCACATGTTATATTTTTCATTTAATTGCTGTCTTAATATTTTTAGGCTGTTCAGAAAAGAAAAGAATTAAAACTGATAGTAACATCAGCTACACTGGATGCTGAGAAGTTTTCAAAATATTTCTATTCTGCTGTAAGTACCTTATTATTTAAAATTTTACATTTGTTAAATTACAATAAAAAGTATTTCAGAACTTAACTTATGGGGAGGAGAGGGGATCTGGACCATTAATAAGCATAGGACTAAGGACAGCAATTTGATTTTTGTGATAAAATTAATTTTATAATTTGAATACTATAATCATTATAATTATTTCAATTTTAAAAAATAGCCTACAAACACCCTTCTTTTATAACGACTTAAAAAATCTGCATATTTGATAATGTGATATTTATTTTTTCATTACCTGTTTTTAACAGTACAATTATGTGTAAACAAATAAATTATGTATGTATTTTTTTAACTGCATTAAATGTATATTTATCTTTCTTTTTAGCCAATATTTACTATACCAGGTCGTACTTATGAAGTTGAAATCTCGTACAGAAAAGAGCCTGAAAATGATTATTTGGATGCATCACTGAGAACTGTAATACATATTCATCTTACTGAACCACCAGGTAAAATTTAATGTGTGTAGGCTGTATTCTTATTTAAAAGAAAAATATATTCTTTTTTCATGGCTTTATTTTAACTTTGTAATTTTTAAATGTTCTGTATCTTACAAGGAGAGGTCCCGAGGTTGGACTCACCGAATAGGGTGAACGTCTGTGTGTCGATATAGTTAGTATATTAATATATGACAGCCATAAGGCACAACACCCAGGGGGTCTTGAGAAAATAAATCACAAAGTTTAGACTACATTTAATAATCGACTAATTTCCTTCTTTGTCAAGTGGTTGCGGAGCATGGTCGGCAGCGAGCTGTATTTGAAATTTTTCTTTGTAAGATCGAATCCAGCTCGTTTTTTTTTTTTTTTTTTTTGGAACAAAAATTTTAATCAAATATTTTTGAACCGAACTTGAAACAATATGTATAATAATTAAAATTTATGAAAATATAAATTAAATATATATTTGTACCATATAAATGCATTTTTAACTATGGAATTTTGCAAGTTTAAAGACTTAATAAAAAGTAAAAGAAAAAAATAGTAGTTCGATTTATATGTCTATAAATCACAATTTTTTTTTTTTTTTTGTTATTTAAAATTATTTACAGTTATTTCGATGAATAATCTACTATTTTTCACAGTGAAATAAATTAAAACATGTGATATAAATACTTTAATAATTATTGTAATGTGTACTACCCGTTCCAAAAATAGATTTTACTGGCAATCACGTGACCGACTTCCGTGAGCTCTGCCGAATAAGAAATGCTGTGAGTTTGTTTTGAGTTCTGTTCTGTTTTGAGTTGTGGTAACATGTAAAATGTTATATTCACGCTATTATTATTTTGTGTATATGTGCTCTTCTATTTGTGATGTGAAGAAATAAAAAGTTATACCCCAAGGAATTGATTTTTTGAAATAATGTGAAATTTATGTGTGAGTTAATTTGAGCTAGCCAACAATTGGCTGCCCAATGTCTGGCCATGAATTCGTATGAAAATGTTCTCATTTTAATTATACAAAAATCATGATATATTTTAACCAGTGTCATTTTAACAAGCATACAGCAAAAATTGCACAACCAGTTGTCAAATTGTGAGATATGCTATTGTAAAATATATTACTCTACAGATTTGTTTATTTGCATTTGCCAATTTCATGCATCGTCTTTACACCATGTGATATGTGTTCTTATCATTGCCAGTTTTGAAGCTCTACAAATTATTTCATTAATGTGTTAAGAAAATTCTAGGATATTTGTGTTTTTAAAAAAACTTCCAATTCATTTTTCCAAGTGTGCCTGCAGTTACTTATTCTACAAGAGTTATTTATTCTACAATATATTTTCAACAAGTAAGCGATTTTTTTTAAATAGAATGGATCCATATGTTTGTTTTAACAAAAAGAATGCATTCTTCGTACTCGTAACTTTCTTGATATTCTTAACATTAGTAATTTTCCATTCATTTATGTATTGTATATTTCTCCTTTCCTTCCCCCTCACCCATTATTCTGAAATTTTCTTTGGATTCTGTTCATGTATGTTTAATATTTACTTTGTTTAAGTAAGATATTTTTTGATTCATATTAATTTTTAAAAAAAGAAAAAGAAAAGGGAGGAAGCTAAAGAAGTATTCATTTACATTCATTAATATTTTTTTTCTTTACTTTTTTAAAAAAGAGGAAAATAAACTGTCAGTCAAACAGAAGTTGTTAAAATATATTTATATTTTTATCTCAATTCTCATAAAGATACGTGTTTATTTATTTTAATTTTTTTTAACCATTTGGAAAAATGGTTATTGTCCTCGTCAGGGTAGGAAATTAAAAGCATATCTGAAGTTTTTTATTGGTTGAATTTGCATTTTATTCGTTTTCTGATTGGTCTATACAGTAATCTGTAATTTGCCTTTACTTTCAACAGAGATAGATACTCCTGTTGCCACTATGACAAAAAGGTAATAAAAACTACAAAAAAAATAACTCAGAAACAAATTGAGATACAGCTTTCAAACAAATTGCATTTAAAAGTACATTTTTTTCTCTATACAGCGGTGTAAAAAGTAATATTGTGGGATGTTTAGAAGATTAAGAATGAAATTTCATTTAAAATGGATCATCACATTTCTTGGAAATCTGACAATGGAAAAGCCTTTTCCCAAACAGCCAATGAAATGCTTGGATAATACGTAAGTTTCAGGTGGATAATACGTAAGTTTCATGAAATCTGACGTGTTGCAGGTGATTTTTGTCGCTTGCAATTTTTACATGTAATAACACTATTAATGTTTAATTCATGGTGTACGTAATGTATGACCAGCTCTGTAGAAGTTTAAAAATTTACAGTACTGAAAATTGTAAAACTGAAATTTCTTTTAAAATTTGTTCATGATGGGTCCAGGAATGTTAATGTTTAATTCATGGCGTACGTAATGTATGATCAACTACGTGTGATTTTTTATGTCTTACATTTTAGTCTTCGAAAAAATCATTTTCCAAATGGTCATTGTAATTTGTTAAATTGCTTTTTTTTTTTTTTCTTCTTTTTTTGGTTCTGTAAGAGAATTGATTACAATTTTTATTTAAGTGTTTGTTGTTATTTAATGTTGAACGTAAGTATTTAATTTTGAGTTCCTGATTTACTGATGAAAAAAGCCTTAGATGTGATTTTCAAAATGGAATGAGTAAGTTTTGCAGTTATTGTTTGTTTATAAAAGAAACTTTCTTTCCTTTTAAAGTTATATTGAATGAAACCGATATTAAGTAGTCTTAGTAATATAATAATAATATTGGTTGAAAATTTAATTATTCAGTTATGTGTTTGATATTATTTAGAATATTGTTTAAAAGTGTTAACTATTCAGTAAATGGTTTTATATGGGTTAAAATATTGTTTTGATTAAATGTAGCGTTATGGCCACCCAGTTTATTTATACCAGCAGGGATTTAAAGTTTGTTTTGTTTTGTAGTAAGAGTTTTGTTAAGGTTATAGCTTACTATTTTGTTTTATTAAAGTCTTGTTTATATGAGTTGTAACTGCAAAGCTCATGTCTGGGGAATAATTTAAATGAATTTTTGGCATCTGCGTGGTACTCTTTTTATTGTTTTGCTAAAGTTTAAAATGTCTGAACTTAACAAAGCCCGTAAAGAGAATTTGTATCAGGTTGCGTTAGAAATGAATTTACAGCTCATATTCAAAATATTAGAATAATTGGGAGAAAGTAATAAGAAAAAATTATTTTTCATTTTTTTTAATTTTTGATATTAAGTAAATGCAACTGATTTTTTTATAAATTAAATCTGGAATGCTTAGATAAGATTTTAACATTTACAAGATATAAAATACAGTACAATAAATTAGGTATACAGCTTTCTGAAACATATCAAAATATTAGAATAAAATTTAGATTGGTTCAAAATATTAGGATATTTTATTTTGCGCAACAATATTACATTATGAATATGATGTAAATGGTAGTTAATATTTTGTAGCATCCCCTTTAGCTTTCATAACAGCGTACAATCCATCTTGCACACTATATATATGGTGTTTACAAGCATTTCTATCAATATTAGCCCAAATAGACTTTATATGTGCCAGTAACTCAGTTTTACTTGAAGGAGGAGTTTCTTGGAGTTTTTCCTTCATTATACACCATAAGTTTTCGATGGGATTAAGGTCTGGTGAATTTGGTGGCCAAGGAAGTACCTTTATGGCAGAACCAATTCTTAGTTGACACCGAGGTATATGATGACCTAAATCTTGTTGAAAGAGGAAATCATCTTCAAATAAATCTTCTGATGATGGAATTATGTAATATTCCAAAATTTCTTGATATATCTGAGAGTTAACCTTTTCGTAGACGATGCATAACTTTCCAGATCCTTCTGCACTCATGCAACCCTAAACCATGACACTAGCAGCAAATTTTATGGAACATTTAAGGCATTCTTTATCAAATGCTTCTTGCTTCATTCTCCAAACTCGAATATTTTGATTAGCATATGAAACACAAAACATACTTTCATCACTAAATAATATATTTTTCCAATCTTCTTCGCTCCATAAACATCTTGATTTACACTAATTCAATCTTATACGCTTTTGTTTTGCAGTCATGAGAGGTTTTGTTTTCGGTACACGAGATTCAAACTTATATTTATGGAGATGTCTTAATGTTGTCGATGTAGAAACTTCAACTCCTACTTCTTTCCATTTTCGATGCAAGAATCACATACTTTTAAAATGGTTTTTCTTAACTATACACTTAAGTCTGTCGTCTCTAGCAGATGTTTTTGGTTTTCGGCCGCAATTTCGGCGATTATTTTGAAATTTTCCATTTTTTTAATATTGTGTTAGTATTTTACTAACGCTTGATTGCGAACAATGTAAACAATTCGCTATATAACATTGATTTTTACCATGCCGATACAAATCAACCATACGAAGTTTAATAGATTCAGGAATATCACTCACACAACCCATTTTAAGACGAAAAAGCAAACAAACTGCAAAAAGAATATTGATTTTATGTAAAATCGTCTGAATTTAATCAGTGATGTCACCAGTTATGAATTGGTGATAATTAAAGGTGAATAATTGTGAAATATTCTAATATTTTGAACCACTTGAATAAATATTCTAATATTTTGACTTTTGAAAATAATTTTTTTTTCAATTAATCTTTTCGAAAATGATATTAATTTTAAGATAATGAATAAGTTTAATCAACAATAAGTTCTTATAATAAAAATATCGTTTGCATATTTGCATTAAAAGACATTAAATTATCAAACGATATTTTCAATTTGTAAAAAAAAAAAAAAAAAAAAAAAAAAAGTAATTATTCTAATATTTTGAATATGAGCTGTAGATGTGCAACCCTCTATGACCGTTGTCACATTGCATGAAAAAACTAAATCCTCCCCCTCGTACGAAGTTGATTTTGTAAATTCATTAGTCAGAAACCAAATTTCGACTCGCGAGGAAGAACAGCATAGGAGAGACTTAGAGGAAAAACAAAAAGCAGCAGAGTTAGAACAGCGTATACTGGAATTAGAAGAGAAGCATAGAGCAGAAGAGTTAAGAGTTAAAAATGCTTGAGAAACTGAAGTTACAGGCTCAGAGCCAAAGTTTTTCCAGTGGAGCGGTAGATGGTAATGTCTCACTCGGCGAGTAAGATAGATATCCAAAAGCTGTTGTCTACATTCAGACCAGAAACTGATGATGTAACCTTGTTTCATATTTACTCAGTGTTGTACCATCTTCTATCTCTACGCTTATCACTCGTGAATCAGAAGAAAATGCTTCAAATTTTTCACATGTTAAAGATTTACTTCTAAAAAAGGTTTAAAATTAGTGCCGAAAAGTTTATACAGCTGTTCTTTACTCATTGCAAGGCCAAGGAAATTACTTGGCAAGATTATTATTTTGAACTTCGAGCTTATTTTGAAAACTGGCTTAAAGAATTAACTGTAACGTCTTTTGAAACTCTTCAGGATCTTATCATAGCGAATCAAGTGAAAAGGCGTGTGCCTCCTGAATGCAAACAACATATGCCAGATGATTGGGAAAATTTAAATTCGTCAGTCGACCTTACCGAAATATTAGATGCGTATGATATTATCAGATCTACGTTCCCTAAAAGAGATCCAGTTGAACCCCAAGATAAAAAAGAATTTTCTCATTGAGAAAATAATTGGAAGCAGTGTAAGCCTCCAAAAAAAGACAGATCTTCCCCTAAGTTTTCTAATCGATGCATAGAATCTGATATTGTTCGCTATGGTTGTGGTAAATTGGGATTTATAAAGAAGAAATGCCCCGATTGTTCCTCTATGGTTAAAAAACAAACTGTGCAAACACATTGACTTCATCTATATAGTTTAAATACATCAGCAGTTTCAGCTCCAAATGCACCTATCACAATCTGTAATAAGGTGTTGGTCTGTTCGGATATAGTAGTGAATCGTTCTATTGCGGGAGAACATATGTATGAATTATTTTTAAAAACTGGTGTTGCCCTGAACCCTCATACTCATGATGTAACATGGGCTGACAGAATTACGATGATTAGAGACACTTTGTCAGTCACTCTCCCTGTAGAGATTGAAAGCACAGTCTTCGAAATGGAGGTCATCTTATTACCAGATGCCAAGGGTAATAGGACTTTTTTAGGTATGGATTTCTCGCATAATGCTAACATAGTGTTAGATACTGCCAACAAAACATGGTATTTCAGTGATAAATCTCAGGAAAAGTTTCATTTTGTAGATGAATATAAAGAAGAAAATGATACGTCAGCTGGTGCAGTCGAAGTCAGTCTGTACGCTTTACGTAAAGATGAAGGCAAAAATCTAAATCTGATCAAAGGAACAAAATTGATGTTCTGAAAAGGTATGAAAAATGTTTTCAACCAGGGGGAGAAAACCCTGTTTGTGGAGCATCGTATGAATACAGATGATAGTGCTCCTGTTGCTGTGCCACCTTATTGGATGACTTCTGATAAGAAAAAAATTCTTAAGAAGAAAATAGAATATGAACCTGGAAAACCTAATGTTGTGGCTGACATGCTGTCACGCCCTGTCTGTAATCATCAATCTGCTTTCTGTGAGACATGCAATTTTGTCAGCATAGACATGCCAACAAGAAGCCCAAAAGATATTGCTGGCAACGATACTACCTTAACACAATTATCGTTTGCAGCAGGTTAAAATATATATTTTTAGTGCATAAAATATAATTATATTTATACTGAATTTATTATTATTATTATTATTATTATTTATATGTGTTTGAATTTGTATATTAAAAATATGTGCTTTCATATATATATCCATGTAAGCAAGACATAGTGTTTACGAAGAAGGTACAGACAGATGAAGCTATCTCAAAAGGGGATCTTTTACCCAGCACCAGACTATCTATAGTTTAACAATACGTTTGACACTACAGTCAAAATGATATTTACAGCAGTCTCATGGATATTTATGATGGGTTATAAAATTGGCCATCCAGGGTATGGGGTAGGGAGTTCTCCCTCTCCGTGTGCCCCTGGCCAAGGGTGGGGTGCGTCCCATCCCATATGGTCCAGGTACGAATCAGGATGTACATGGGGGTGCTTGCTGTTCATGGATTGGAACAGGGTGTTCAAGTCCGGCCCCTCATTGTGACAACTAGGTTACTTATGTAAGACAGAAAAAGATATTGTATCATTCTTCTTGGATAATTATTTAAAAAAAGTCCTTCGTTAGTTCTCATGGAGTGAAGTCCTGCCTCCAGAGCTCTCTTGTGTATCACGTCTTTGTCTTAAGCTCTCGAGATGATGAGTTTCACTTAAGTTGTCATAACGATGACTTAGTCTTAAATTTAGCATAAAATGTTTATGCTTCTCTCTAAGTCCTTAAGGACTACAGTATGAATTGGAGCGCTGTTTACAGACAGCTCATATTATGCTCCCATACATTTATCAGAATCTGGTTTTCACCGGATTTCATTTACCCGTGTCAGGGTACATAATTCAACGTCAATCTTAGAGACATTTTATTGCCAAAAGGATTAAAGTGTTTTCGTACATCCTGATATATCCATCGCTGACTGGTCTAGAGTGATGTCAACTATTTTGATAAAAGAGGTATGAGCTTATTATATTTGTTCCCTATTTTTATTGTGAATTGTTATAAATAATGAGGGAATATATTGTATCAATTGGTACACTAAGATTTAAGTATTTAAATAATTAATAATTTTAAATTAAATGAAAATTAAATGTAAAATTAATATGATGGGTTTTGTTTTATCATTTAAATCATGTGTGTCGTATGACAATATTCTTAAATTGTAAATATTTTTGTGTAAATAAAATATTGTTAATTGTTAACCTTTGGCTTTTATCTTCATACACCATGAGTCTGTTAATTTAATTTAATATTAGCTTTTGTTTCAGGTCTAATTCGAATGCTTAATGTTCATTAGATGCGTGAATTTTATAAATGTAATTTGGTTAATTACTGGGTCTAAACGCTACTTATTTCACGAAAAATAAACACAATGCAATTGGGGATGTTTTTGGAGGTATGTTCTCTCCCCTTTCTTTGGATAATTATGTACCAATTATCCCATAAGCTAGCCAGGACCGTTTTAAACGATCACAAATTTTTAGTATGAATTTCTCAATTACACTATGGACTTCATGTTGAGTAATTAAGGGGTGATAGCCTAATTACTCCGGGGTTTTGGGAATTGGGTATTTGTTGAGTCTCCCCCTCTCTTCCTATGCTTGTATTATTAGTTACATTGTTGTACCTGTATCTTTTAAAAAATACTAATTATTTACCCCAATTAATAATCCCAATTACCCCCCCCCCCCCCTTCACCATAATCTGTATGTTGGGTTCTTAAAAACTGGTTACCATTATATGGACCTAGTTCTCTCCAACAGATATCAGAGAAGCGCAGTTGCAAGATGAAAATCTTAAAAAAGATCATAGATTCTAGTGGTGTACCGAGTTGTACTTTGGCCGAGTACCGAATACCGAGTAGTTGTGTAATAAGAAAAAAACACTGATGTGCACATAATGTAAGCTTGTGTACATTATATATATAAATATATCTGTGTACATATATATATATACTTGTGTGTACATATACAGGGACCGCGCTAAGAAATTAAGACTATTCGCCAACACATTAGCCAAATTTGAAAATCATTAGCCAAATTTATCTATTAGCCAAAAGTATATAAAAGTATATTCGATTTTTTGACGAAGTTTGCGGGAGTTTTTGCTCTTTTGACAAAATTTGAGTTTTTTCGCGATCCTTTGACAAAATTTGTGTGTTTTTTCACGATCTTTTGACGAAATTTGTGGTTTTTCGTGATCTTTTGACAAAATTTGCGGTTTTTTTCACGATCTTATGACAAAAATGTGCATTTTCCACGATTCTTTGACGGAGTGAGTTTTTCCCGTGATCCTTTGACGAAATCCACAATTTTTCTGCAAATGATTGACAAAATTAATTTTTTTCTGCAACCATTTGTCGAAATTAACGATATTTTTGTCCGAATTCTCGGATTGACGACAGATTTCTTTTTTAAATTTTCGGATATTAATTCCTTAAATTTTCGGAAAAATCAGAACAGAATCACCTCTAATTGGCCGGCCGAGAAGAAGAGGAGGAATATAGACTGGAAATACGGCTGTACGCGATCTCACGCTAAAAATGGAAATTAATTTACGTTCCAAAACATGATTACACAACAAAAGAGACCCCAAAAAATCATTCGCCAGCTTTTTCGCCATAATTTTTTTCTCGCCAATTTCATGATGCATTCTCATTTGGTGAGTTGGCAAATGGTTAGCACGGCCTCTGCATATATATAATATACATATATAGTGTACATAAATTAACTAATTAAATTTGAAATTTATTTGTACACCTTTTAAAGACAATTTTTGAAAATTCAAAACAGTAGCAAAGAAAGGAGAATTGACACATAACAAGTAAAATTATTAACCAATATAAAATTAAAGCATTCTTCAACCCTCCAATTTATTCTGATACCTGAAATCTGTCTATCAAAAGTAAAAATGTTTATTGGTTACTGTAACAATTCATTGAATAATGCAAAACATTTAATATTTATTTTGTAACTGTACCTAATTTTCTTTTGATTAAAAATAAAAAGAGAGGCACAAAAAGAGATACAGGCTTTCTTAACAGAAGACTTGCATAAAACTGACACTCCATTTGCATGGTGGGGGGGAAGAATTTCCGATTATGTGCAACCTTGCAAAAAAATTCTTATGTGCACCTTCAACAACTGTGTATTCTGAATGTATATTTTCAGAGGCAGACCAAATTTACAGTAGTAAGAAATGCCCTGTCTACTGATAATGTAGAACATTTAGTGTTTTTGCACCATAATTTGAAATATAATAAATTTAATTATTAAATTTTTTTATTGCATTTTCAGTTTCTTTATCCAAAATAATAGTATTTTCTGTTTTTCTATATATTTAAAAAGAACATATTTTTATGTGTATAAATGTGAAACTAAATTTTAATCTGGAATTATTTTATGAGGGTTTTTGTTCTTAACTTTTTCTATATTTTGTAGACATATTGTTAAATACTGAGTAAATAGTTTTATGAATTATTGCATATATTATACATTGATATTCAAATAACTTTTTACAGATCAGTTATAAGTTCACATGCTTAAAAAATGAAATTCTTACAACTACTCGGTATTGGCCGAGTACCGAGTATTTACTGAGTACTCGGTACGGCTCTAATAGATTCTTTTGAAGACGAACAGAAAAGCGAAGATTTTGCCAATTGGACTGATAGAGGATTCCTGATGAATCAAGGTGTGCTTTATCGGTATGCTCCTCAATCAGATGCCGAGGAAGTACAGCTGGTCATTCCAGTACAAGAAAGACAAAATACTTTGAAACTTCATGATGACCCCTTGGCCGGACATTATGGTGAAGCAGGAACTTATCAGGGAATTGCTAAGAGATATTATTGGACAGGCATGAGAGCATACATTTCTGAATATGTGAAGAAGTGCCTAGAGTGCACCCGTTATAAAGCAACAAATCAGAAACCAGACGATTTATTACAAACACCTGCTTATTCTCAGCGGTTTGAGACCCTCAGCATTTATCGCTTTGGACCATTGCCTTCTAGTAAAGATAGACGCCGATGGATTTTTATAGTAGAAGATTGTGCCACTAAATGGATATATATTGCCTTAAAAGTTGTCACTGCACAAGAATGTGCGACTACTCTGATTGAAGAAATCTTCCTTCGTTATGGTATTCCAAGAAGACTTATAAGTGATAATGGCCCTCAGTTTGTGAGTGCTGTTTTACAACAAGTTTGTTACATTCTTGGAATAGACCAATCATTGACACCTTTGTACCATCCTCAGGCCAATCTGGTCGAACGCAAAAATCGAGACTTGAAACCTCGAATAGCAATCCTTCTTGGAGATGAACACAGTTCCTGGATTGATAAACTTCCTTTTATTAGATTTGCTATGAACTCTGCCAAATCTGATACAACAGGCCAAACTGCCACCCATCTGCAATTTGGTCGAGAACTAAGAACAATCGATGATGTGGTGAACGATTTCAGAGCTGCTGTGGAAAATGACAATTTTGTTCCGGAAATAGCTTATATAGCTCCATATCTTAAACATCTTGCAAATATTTCAAAAAGTGTAAAAGAGCATGTTGAAATGGAACAAGATCAGCAGAAGAAATATTATGATAAAAATCGTAGACGAGTGTATTTCACACCTGGTGATAAAGTATGGGTTTCCCTACACCCTGTGAGCAAGGCAAGTAAAAATAAAACAGCAAAATTTATGCCTAAGAGAGATGGGCCGTACATAGTTTTGACTCAAAAGTCACTGGTGACATATGGCATTGCTAGCCTGGACAATCCTACTGAGTGCATTGGGTCTTACCATCTTACCATGTTTCCGTCTTGTTATCTTTTCAAGAATCTGAAACTATTCCAGTTGCACCCTTGAGAAAAAGAGGAAGACCCAGAAAGCATCCTGTTTCCTCTCCGAGATGTAAATCGGAAACAGAAGGAGAGGATGCGCACTACCCGTTTAAAAAATAGACTTTACCGGCAATCACATGACTGACTTTCGTGAGCTCTGCCAAATAAGAAATGCTGTGAGTTCATTTCAGTTCTGTTCTGTTTTGAGTTGTGGTAACATGTAAAAAGTTATATTCTCGCTATTATTATTTTGTATATATGTGTTGTTCTATTTATGATGTGCCATCTTACTACGAAGAAATAAAAAATATATAAAAAGTTATACCCCGAGGAATTGATGTTTTGAAATAATGTGAAATTTATGTGTGAGTTAATTTGAGCTAGCCAGCATTATATTATTTTAATTTATTTTATTATGAAAATATTTCAAAGATTTGATTTTTTTTAATCTATTTTTTTTTAATTCTTAATATGACTTTTTTTTTATTTCAGATTTTTGGTTTTGTAATTATTGCCTACATAATCACTATTTTCAGCAATTCAATATCTTTTTAGAGTTCATATTTAAGCATATAGACAGTTATTATAACTATAAGCATAGGAATCCAAAATTTAAAAAATTCAAAAGTTAAAATGCTAGTTTTTAAAAAGCGATACATTTATACATTATTACGATAATCGAAAGATTACAATTTAAAAAATAAAGTAGCATGTAATAATTTCATTTAACATATTTTAATTTATTTCACTGTGACAAATAGTAGCTTATTTATGTAAATAACAGAATATAAATTTTAAAATTAGATAAACTTTATGGTCTATAAAAGTTCCAATTGACTTTTTTAAATTTTATAATTGTTATTATTTATTTTATCTTTGCTTTTCATTAAATATATAAACTTGCAAAGATCGGAGTTATATATAGACATATAAATTTGACTACTATTTTTTTCTTTTACTTTTCATTAAATATTTAAACTTGCAAAATTCCATAGTTAAAAATGCATTTATATGGTACAAAACATACATTTAATTTATATTTATTGGAATTTCAATTATTATACATATTTTTTCAATTGTGGTTCGAAGATATTTTATGAAAATTTTCATTCTGAAAAATAAGTCCGGCCTGGATTCGATCTCACAAAAAAAAAAATCTCAAATCCAGCACACTGCCGACCATGCTACAGAGTCGTTTGCCAAAGAAGGAAATTTAGCTGATTATAAAATGTAGTCTAAACTGTGCAATTTCTTTTCTCAAGATCTCCTGGGTGTTACACCTTATGGCTGTCATATATTTATATACTAACTGTACTCTATTGATACACAAACGTTCATCTCATTCGGTGAGGCCAACCTCGGGACCTCTCCTTGTTAATTAAAAGAAAGTGAGAAAGATAGGGGGGGGGGGTGGAAGACAGCTATAATAATTGATGTGTCTTACATAAAAATATGTATCTTTCACAAAATATAATTGCTTTTGATGAGCAAATTAAAATTTATTTTGATCTGAGCATATCGGTGAAGAATTGTGCATCTTTCAGATAATAGCTACAGAGGGTGCTCGTGAGACAAATTATTTTTCATAGCTAATATGTTTTTTAACCCCCCAAGCGTCTTGCAAAAGAGTAAAATTGTAATGTTGTTTTCTTTGCATTTTGTTTTAAATGCTAAAAAAATATGATTCTTTCAACATTATAAAAAAACACAATTACAAATATGAATGTAATCCTTGAGAGTATATCATTCTTCAATGTATTTAAACTTAATTAAATCTATAGAATTATATTATCTTAAATATTGCTTGTATTGCTGTGAAAGCTGGAGCTTAGTGAATGGAATATTACGCCCCAGACACTTAGAGGGTTAAAGTATAAATTCTCATCTGGCAACTGAAATTTTTTTTAGCACTTTTAAAAAACTGATGGATGGAAGGCTGTATTTCTGCACTTTTTGAAGAGAATTATTCATATTTTGTTATTAAAAAACGCTGTGAAAGGCATGGTCTTTACTATTATATCTATAGCCACAGTTTGTAATATTGTTAATCAGGGATGCAGAATATGTCCGATCCGGCGATCTAGGATCGGGAGAAATTTTAACCACCAGGGAAAATTTTGCAGAAACATAAAATTGATTTCGATTTTAACAACAAATTCCATAATTCCCTGAATTTCGTCACAAGATCACAAAAGAAATGCAAATTTCATCAAAAGATCGTGAAAGAACAGCGAATTTCATCACAAGATTGTGAAAAAAGTGCAAATTTTGTCACAAGATTGCAAAAAAAGTGCAAATTTTGTCACAAGATTGCGGAAAAAGTGCAAATTTTGTTACAAGATTGCGAAAAAAGAACAAATTTTGTCAAAAGATCGCAAAGAAACCATAAATTTTGTCAAAAGATCACAAAAGAAGCACAAATTTTATCAAAAGATTGTGAAAAAATCTGCAAATTTCGTAAAGGGGTGAAGTAACCGTGATTTTTGTCAAAAGATGGCGAAATATTAGTGAATTTCGTCAAAGGAATGCGAAAAAAACCTCACAAATTTCGTCAAAAGACGTGAAATGGATGCAAATTTTGTCAAAAGACCACGAACCAATAGCACATTTCATTAAAAGGGACAAAATAACCGCAAGTTTTGTTAACAGATAGCAAAAAAAGCAAATTTCGTTAACAGATCACAAAAGAACCACAAATTTTGTCAAACGATCGCAAAACAACTGCAAATTTTGTCAAAAGGAAGGTGAAATATCCGCAAATTTCGTCAAAAGATGGTGAAATATTCGCGAATTTCGTCAAAGGAATGCGAAAAAAACCCCGCAAATTTCGTCAAAAGATCGCGAAATGGGCGCAAATTGTGTCAAAAGATCGCAAAACCACAAATTTCATCAAAAGATCGCGAACGAACCACAAATATTGTCAAGATCGTGAACCAATCGCACATTTCGTTAAAAGGGGCTAAATAACTGCAAGTTTTGTTAAAAGATAGCAAAAAACGCAAATTTTGTCAAAAGATCACAAAATAACTGCAAATTTTGTCAAATGATCGCAAAACAACTGCAAATTTCGTCAAAAGGAAGGTGAAATATCTGCAAATTTCGTCAAAAGATTGCGAACAATGCGAATTTCGTCAAAGGGCCGCGAAAAAAAAACATAGTAATGGAAGTGGATATCCGCCCCTTGCCCCACTCTCCTGTAATCTTTCAGAAAATTTGCTGTGAATTTCAGAACTTTTTTTCACTCAGAATAATCACCCATGCGCGTAAGTCGAGAAATATATGAAAAATAAATTTTCTATACCTACAGTAATACAGCATTTACCTATAACATTCCGTAAAATTTTGGGGAAATTTTCTTGTGGATTGAGGGAAATGTTGGGAGCAGAAACATTTTCTGCACCCCTGTTGTCAATAAGACGGGGAAAGAACATGAATGTCTGGCTTCAAGAGGAAAAAATTACCAAATATCTACCCAAGAACAAAAAAGAATTCTCCTAATATTGCAAAGGTAAGATTTTTTATGGTAAAAGAAAATCCTCCAGGTCAAAGGAATGTTGCTAAATCATTAAAGTGCTCAGTGTCAACTGTTAACAAATTCATTAACACTTATTTGAATTTTTTAAAAGGCCAAAAAAAAAAAAAATGTTTGTTGTCTTTCTCCATGACATATCGCCGAACATAAAACACAATACAGAATTCTTTATAAAAAGCATTTATCTAGAGAAAAATAAAAAAATGTTAAAATAGGTAAAGCATGCATCTATTTAAATTATTGTAATAAAAAGAGATCCATTATCATAAAAAAGGAGAAAAGAATCTTAAAACATGGTTCAATGTATCTGAAGAAAATTTTTGCAAGGCATTTATGATTGTTAAGAGATTGGAGAAAAATGTTAAGATCAATTCCACATACTATCAGAAACATATTTCACTCTCAATCTTCAAACACAAAATACCATCTTGTTACTGCCAGTGTCAGCAATCTGTTGAACTGCATCAAGATAAAGCAAGCAGCCGCACATCACAATCCACTGTATTTCCTAAAAAAATAAAACTAAAAATATGTATCAGGGTTATACCTGCTGAATCTCCTTATGTATCACCCATTTTTCAATTTTTGGGCTTTTAGAAAGTGTGTTATCCAAACATCGACCTACAACACTTATCATGGACTTTGGAAAGTTGTTGAAGAGGAATGTGGAGTTGTTCAAAACTACAAAAGGTATTATTGCCATGGAAATTATGGCGTCAAAAAGTAGTTTAGAATAAGGGTTACCAAATTGAACATTTAAGCACAAATATTTTATGTAATAAAGTTCTGTACGTACCATGAAAAACATCTAAAAAATGTGTGATCACCCACTTTATATGATATACATGTATAGGCGATCACTAATTTCATAAATCTTTCTAATTTCAATTGTATATGTATATGCAAATTTAATGCTGAAAAACAGTTGAAATCATGTCTATGAGACTTTCATTATTTTTCATTTGGTGATTGCTTCAAAAGTGCCAATATTCTAATTCTTATAGAATTATTCTATTTTTTGGGCTCAGAATTATGAGAAGAATGGTATATTTAGACTGAAGAATGCAAGATGTGTCTAAGAAGTTCAATAAATTGTTTGCTTTCAAAATGCAAAGTGGGTTAAAAATGCATTATGTGTATGGAGAAAATAGTTAAACATTATGTTGCATCAAAAACATTCAGCAGAAGCACATTTGATTGCTGCAGCCCTTCAAACATAAACATAAAATAAATTTTGCAACATAATTCAAACATAAACATAAAATTTTGTTTTCAATTGGAAAAAATGGTGATGGAGACACATGTGGTGTTGGTGTAAGTGTATGGAATGGAAGTCGCGAGTAGAAAATATGTTTGCATGTGTTGTAACATAAAAATAGCTTGTGTCATTGTCGTTCATATTTCTGATTTAGATAATATTCATTGGTAAGTATATTAAAAGTACAGCTTTATTTGCCACTTTTTTGCAATTCTGGTTATCCAGCAGTCAAACAATCATCAGCTTGGCAGTGCTGTAAAATGTGCACTATGTGTACTTGACTAGTATTCTAGCTGCTGGATATAATTATAAATAGGTTGTTTTGTTAAGCACTTAATATTTTAATTTACATCAACAAGACAACACAGTTTTTTTTTTTCAGTATTCCTTTTTAATTGTGATTATTCTTGTGTAATGTATTTCATTAATTCATAGAGCATTTTCAATATTTATCTTATGTATTTGTGTGAAGTAAGTGGTGACAGCACATAATTTTAAAAATTCATATTATAACTTCTGAATGTGATGTCTCTAAAATAAGGGTTCTTCTTAAGAACCATATTTAAATTGTTTTTTATACATCTTTTAATTGATTTCTATGGTCTTATTTAATCTTTAGGTGATATCTTACTTTTTCTTACTGGCCAAGAAGAAATCGATACTGCTTGTGAAATTTTATATGAACGAATGAAATCATTAGGACCTTCAGTTCCAGAGCTTATTATTTTACCATTCTATTCAGCACTGCCAAGTAAAATGCAAAAAAGAATATTTGAACCTGCACCTCCAGGCTCTAGAAAAGTATAATAACTGGTTAAATTAATTTTACTTGATTTATAGTATGTCAAACTCTGTCAATGTTTTACATTTTAATTTTTTTTTCTATACTATAGGTAATAATTGCCACAAATATAGCTGAGACATCGCTTACAGTTTGCGGTGTGCTTTACGTTGTTGATCCTGGTTTCTGTAAGAAGAGTGTGTACAATTTCAAAACAGGAATGAACTCTTTAGTGGTGACACCTATATCACAGGTAATAAATGAAAAATTATTAAATTTAGGTGATTTGGGAAGTATATTACTCATGATAGAAAAATTATACAAAAGTTTTTAAAGGATATTTCATAGTTCCTAAACTACGTAACTGAACGATTTCCTGTTTGGTGTTCTAAAGTAAATTGTAGTTTAAAAAAAAAAAAGATTAAAATTTAAAGACTAAAGTAAAATTATAGCAAAACCAAAAATGATGTCACAATCGAGTGTTTGTATTGAAAATTTCAGAGCTTTGTACAATTTCAGTATGAAGACAACCCATAAGCCTTTTTTTTTTTATGCAAAATTAAAGAATGCATTATTTCCATGGCTGGGAAAATTTGGTGATTAAAATGCATGAAGTTTTCTTTTTTCTTTTGGCAGTCTGAACCATAAGACCAACAGAACTTGATAGTTTAGCCATTATTTATGAAATTGATCTTCATATGAATTTAAACAGCACTCAATTTATGACGTATGTAGCTATTTGCAGAGAAAAATAGTGCATCTGATGAAAGAAAAGTCTTGTGAGAAGGATTAGAGAATATGTCTCCTTCATTGGAATAACCAACGTAGTACTAACAGATTAGCTGAAGTAGTATTGCGCATATTAAATGTACCTGTTGTATAAAATTAATTAAAATTTACCTTTTTAATAAATACATTAGCTTTTTTACATTATAATTAAAAAATATTTATGAAAAATGTTGAGTTTCTTTAAAATTTAAGGGTGTTAAGAAGTCTAAAGTTCTAAATTTTTCTTTCTTTTACAGTAATCATCATACTTAATAGCAATATAAGGTTTTTTCAAAGCTATATTTAACTGAAGATTAAATACCCAGGTATATACCCTGGGTACTTACCCTTAAAAATAAATTTACATCACTGGTTGCCACCATGACAAAAAAGTAATAAAAACTACAAAAAAAATTAACTCAGAAACAAATTGAGATACAGCTTTCAAACAAATTGCATTTAAAAGTACATTTTTTTCTCTATACGACGGTGTAAAAAGTAATATTGTGGGATGTTTAGAAGTTTAACAATGAAATTTCATTTAAAATTGGAAATTGACGATGGAAAAGTCTTTTCCCGAACAGCCAATGAAATGCTTGGATAAGTTTCCGGAAATCTGACGAGTCGCAGGTGATTTTTTTCACTTGCAAGTTTTACGTGTAATAACAGTATTAATGTTTAATTCATGGCATACGTAATGTATGATCAACTCCGTGCGATTTTTTATGTCTTAAATTTTAGTCTTTGAAAAAATCATTTTACAAATGGTCGTTATTTGTTAAATTGCTTTTTTTTTATTTATTTATTTATTTATTTTATTTTTTATTTTTTGTTAATGCTCTATTTATAGTTTAGTTACTGCCAAAACTTTTTTTTTTTTATTATTATTATTGGTAATATTTGAATAAATCCTTAGAAAAGGTACTTCAATATCTGTTATGTTTCATAGGATTTTGCAAGTGTTGTTGCCATTTGAAGTTTAATAATTTTATAAATTCTGATATATGTTTGCATTATTGCTTCATCAAATCAACAGTCATTTGTTTTACTAATGTTTAATAATCAATATTTTGTTTGTTTTTTCTTTTTTTCTGAATCTAGCTTTTTACTAGCCCTATAGTTTAAATGTGTTTTGATGCAAATATTAATTCCAAACTTTGAGATGAGAATAAATAGCTTAATATTTGCCTTCATTTTTTCAACCCAAATCATTCAATTATCTGAAAAATTCTTATTAAATAACAACAAATACTTATGTTTTACTGTCTTAAAAAGGAAAAGAAAAAATGAAGTTATACTATTTGTGTGTATATAGGGTGAGCCTGCCAGTTGTTGATGCCCTTCCAGTAGTTGATCAAATTTTTAAAATATTGCACCATTTGATGCAGAAATGAGTTTTACATGTGGCACTAGGCATAATACTTTTGTTTGAATGTTGGAACACCTGTTGTCACATTATTGTCAACTGTTTGCTTGTAAGAGAAGCCATTTTAGGAATTTTTTTTTATTAGAAAACATAAAAATTTAGTTTTTGATTAGTTGGAGACAATTACAATTTTTGAATTTTTGACTGATTTCTTCGATGGATCACCTACTGGGAAACTGGCAATTAAAGAAACTATTTGTTTATAATTTTGTTGTTATTTAATTTCAGAAGATTTCATTTTTGCCCACTGTGAGGCATTCATTAAGGGTTGTAGAAATCATGTTAGTTTACCTGTAAAACTTAAAAGGAAAGAAATATAATAAAAACCCCATAGCACTGACCTTATTTGATCAACTACTGGCTGGGTCACCCTAACTAGCAACAAAAACTAGTTGGATGTGCCAATCCCAAAACTTTCTGCTATCTCATACATCTTAATATTTCAAAAAGTAGTTACACATGTTAATATACTTCAATATTATTAGTTCAATACTATACCAACTTTGATTTTCATCTTAAATTTTTGCTTCAGTCAATTAATCGGAGTAAAACGAGTTAATCTAGATCATGATATTTATTAAAATCAATAGTTTTTCCTTATTCTGTAGTCATCAGCTCTTTGTGAATAGCTGGCTTAGCAGAACACAAATTCCTGTCGCTGCATGTGCTGCCGATGGACAATAGAACTACGAAAAATCAAGAAAATTAGACAAAAATTGCTATCACAGCCCCCCCTTTTCTGCAGAATATTTCGAAATTCAAGGCGGACTTGCTGGCCATATTTAAAAATATGCACAAAAAATTGGTTCTATTGTATGCATATCTTTATACAGTTATCGATGTACAATATTGAAAATAGCACAAAAATCGGTATTACAGCACCTCCTTCCAGCAGATTTTTTTTCAAATTTAGGGAGGACTTGCTTGCCATAGCCAGAAACATACACAAAAAATTCAATTCTATGCATAACTTCATACACTTTTCAATGGTACAATATTGACAAAAGTCGCCTTTACAGTGCCTGCTTCTGGCAGAATATTTCAAAATTGAAGGAGGACTGGCTTGTCACAGCCAAAATCCTACACAAAGAATTTGGTTCAATTCTATGTATAACTTCATACACTTTTCGATGGTACAATAACGTAAATGGCACAGTCATCGCTATAACAGCGCCCCCTTCTGGCAGATTTTTTTCAAATTCAGGGAGGACCTGCTGACCATATCCAGAAACATACACAAAAAATTTTATTCAATTCTGTGCATAACTTCATACACTTTTTGATGGTACAATATTGAAAATGATACAAAAATCACTATTACAGCACCTTCTTCCTGCAGAATATTTCTAAATTAAAGGAGGACCTGCTTGTCACAGCCAAAAACATACACAAAAAATTTGGTTCAATTCTATACATAACTTCATACACTTTTCTATGGTACAATGCAGGGCTTAATTTCTAACAAAAAAAAGTACCGGAGCCCTAATATTCTGTGGTACCGGTACTAACAAATGTACCATTCTCCTCCCCCTCCTGTCTTTGCAAAATTTAAAGCATTTTTTTCCTTTAGCAAAATAAAAATTTTAAATATATCTATCAGCATATATTAGCTGTACATCAGCTGTATGCATATATACATCAACTGTATGTTAATTGCAGAATTGTGCGATTAAATATGGTAAGAATTATGATTCGGAAATAGTGTTAACACAAAAAAGGGATACTTCGCAGCTATGTATTTTTATGAAAAAATGAATGAAATTTACAGAAATCAATATTTATATGCTGAAGAATGGAAAAAAGTTTCGATTTCCTACAAAAGGTGCAATCAAACTATATAATCGATTCCTTCCTCATTAACAATCTTTTGTGGTGAGTCACTGAAAATCAGATTCAATTAAAAATTTCACACCGTTATCGGAAAGATTCGATGCTTATATAGAAAAAGGGGAAACACTGATTGATTGCTTTCTATCAGAACAGCAAAACATGACAATTATATCTACTTACAAATGAAAGTGATTTCGTAAATGAGCAGAGCAGAGCTTTAACATGCATAGCGTTCATGATACAAAATAAATAGAAAAATCACTAATGTGATTTTTATACTCGTACGCAATAGAAAAGAAAAGACCTCAAACAAAGAATACCTCAAGCTGATGCTCGTTGGCTAAAAGTAGAAAATATTCTCTTCAGGTTAACCATCTTAAGAAAAAAAACAGCCAATTAAAAATTATCCTACAGTCACAAAAGAAAATTGAACTGAAGGGAAATTCATTGTTCAGTTTCTTGAGTGGCACCGTATCAACATGTTGCACATAAATTTGCAAATATCAGTAGAATAGAAAAACTCGATTTCTGTTTTCCCTTCATTCTGATCAAAATAATATTAAAATGATTTGAAATCGAATATAAAATATAATTTTGAAGGAGGAAAAGTTTTTTTTTCTATGCATGAATAAATAAAATTTTGAATGTAAGACTTGTTGAACTTGAGTCAGTCCAAGCGCAAAAACTGATATAAAAATTGAGTCCTTTTTTATCTCCACCTCCTCTACGTGTGCGACACATTACGTCACATATAAGTGTTTTAATAAAAAAGAATGCAAAAGCTTGGGGATGGGAAGGAAAGGAAAAGGTAATTTAGGCTTCGCTATTGCACTGGGCTCCAGAGCCCTGTATTTATGAGCTCTGGTGAATTCCGACCAGTATTTAAAAATGTACTAAAAACAGAGAAGTACCGGAGCTGGGCTCCGGCGTAAATTAAGCAGTGGTGGGATTCAGCCAGTTCACAGCGGTTCGGTAGAACCAGTTGTTAATTTGTTTTGAGTTCTGCGAACCAGTTGTTAAATGAAAGTCGCATTTACATTAATGTACTTTCTTTAAATGTTTATCTGCTCAATGGTGTTTTATGAACATAACACTGCGACATGCTCCGATTCGTTTCATTTAGTAAAATAATGTCTCATTTGCAAAATACATTTTTTTCCTTCATTTGTCCTGTAAGAAGCAAATTTAATTTAAAAAAATGAAATTTTGAATATTTGATGAATTTCAGTATCTAAATTGACAGCCTTGGCTAACTCTAATTATATAGAATGCTTATTCAACACTACAATAATTACTGGTGTTCGAATAAAAAGTTATTTTGCTTGACTGCTTCTTTGAAAATATACTGAGTGTTCCCTGGTATCACCTATCAATAGCTAAAACTTTAGATTTAATGATATACTTCCAACTGCACTTAAAAAAAAATAAGTAGTATTTTTGTAAATGTAACAAATTTTATAAGATCCCTGAATCCCATAAGTTTAGAAAAACATTTTCCATGATCTAACAAATGAAAAATCATTGTATCGTCTAAACTTACCGAGTCATGATAGTTTGTATTTTATGGAATTCCAGAGTTGTCTGGGCTGTTTTTTTTTTTAAACAGCAGAACTAAGAAACAAAAGAAAAACAGAACTAAGAAATGGAAAAATTCCTTAAATTCTAAATATCATAACTCGGAAAGTCGTGAAAAAATTTGTCTCACTTGTTAGAATAGCATTGATAATGTTTTTCTAAATATGTTATAAGACTCAACGAACCGCATAAAAATTTAAATTTTGTAACTTTTTTCTAAAGTAAAAACGATTTCTAAGTTGATGTAGAACAACATTTGAAATAGTTTTGAAATTATAAGTATTCTAAATTTAACAATTTATGAATTAGCTCTTGGTCAACGATAAGAAGTGACGCTCTACATATTTTATAGCTGATATTTTCTTGATGATTGTATATTTTAAATGAAATTGTTAGTCTTTCAAAAGCATTGCAAACAAGAAGTATAAGCATCATAAAGGATGAAAACGTATGATAAAATTTATTAAAACGTTTGAAATGCTTTGGAAGATAAAAGCCCTCCCCCCCCCCCAAGTGAGGGTTTTATTACTTCAGAAACTTGAAAAAATATAGTTGTAGATGATCACAAATGTTTTGCAGTCAATTTGAATATAGGAATGAGCAATATCTCGAGCTCTTCCTACAGTTAGTGTTTTTAATATCTAAATGTTTGCAACTTTAGGTCAAGGACATGAGTTAATTCTTAACCTTTAAATGCATAGTGATGCATAGCTACATCACTTTTTAATTCTTAGTAACCAGTATATTTATATAGAAATACTATTCGTGTAAAAATTACAAAAATATAAACTTAAAAATTTATCCCAACATTTCTGGTATCTAATCTTTAATATAAGAGTAAAACACATAATTCTAAAAAAATATTTCATGCACTTAAGGGTTGAGTTTTACAAAATAAAAAATTGTATAAAATAAGGTATTTAGATCCATACATATTAAAATATTTATTAATCTGCAATATTTTAGTTTACTTGTATTGCGGATGTGCAACATACGAAAAGGTTGACGTATTATACGAAAAATGGATCTCTGATTATTTTCATTATTACTTACCCATCATACGTAGTATAGGGTAAGTCTTGTAACCATTTTAAAAATTAAAAAAAAATTTTGACGGATTTACTCATTTCAGACACTGGAGATTCTGAAAAACATTTTTAGAAAAAAAAAAATTTGCTGTCCGTCTGGGTGTGTGTGTGACTGTAAACACTCTATCTCCCGAACAAATTGAGATAGAGACTTGAAATTCGGTGTGTACTTAGGAAGTAACAATGGGAAGAAGGCTATTGAATATTAGTAACCTCGATTATCTGGAACTATTTTTTTCGGACTCTCGAAATATTTGTTCTGATAAAAGGTATACAGAAATTTTCGAAATTGTTTATTTGAAGGAGTGAGCATAAAAAGACAATAAAACATAAATTTTTCATCATGAATGAACTCGATCGGTTACTTAATTGCCGAGATATTTGTAATCCTATTTTTCACACTCTTCCATTTTTCATGATCCTTTATTTCATTCAAATTTCATTTCAAAGATATATTTTAATTGGAAATGAGATGCTAAATCCGACGCAGTAAACTGTTAGTTAATATGATTATAATTTTTTGAGTTATAATGATGTTTCTTTTACACAATTCGGTACTACTTGATTATCCCGCCGACCATAAAACTATCGCCAAACTATAAGATTAAATGATAATAATGGCTTATCGTAAATGTCAAGTATTTAATGTATCTCCACACCTGTAAGGGCGGTTACCATAGGAGGGGCCCTGTTCTGTCGCCAACTTGGCGATATATCGCCAAATTTGGCAATCAAAATTAGTCACCAAATTGGCGGTATCTCTAATATTTCGCCAAATTCCCATAGACTTCCATTGTAAACCGATAGTGTTTACTTGCTTACAGAAAATCAACAAATTGAGATATTTTAATGCGACAAAAAGTAAATGTCAAGTATTTAATGTATCTCCATACCTGTAAGGGCGGTTACCATAGGAGGGGCCCTGTTCTGTCGCCAACTTGGCGATATATTGCCAAATTTGGCAATCAAAATTAGTCACCAAATTGGCGGTATCTCTAATATTTCGCCAAATTCCCATAGACTTCCATTGTAAACCGATAGTGTTTACTTGCTTACAGAAAATCAACAAATTGAGATATTTTAATGCGACAAAAAGTAAATGTCAAGTATTTAATGTATCTCCATACCTGTAAGGGGGGTTATCATTGGAGGGGCCCTGTTCTGTCGCCAAGTTTGTTGCCAACTTGGTGATATATCACCAAATTTGGACATCAAAATTAGTCGCCAAATTGGCAGTATCTCTAATATTTTGCCAAATTCCCATAGACTTCCATTGTAAACCGATAGTGTTTACTTGGTTACAGAAAATCAACAAATTGAGATATTTTAATGTAACAAAAAGTAATATTAGTTTAAGGGATTATATTAATTATATTTAAGAGAGTCCAGGTAAATTGAATTATGAATAAAAGTAACATGATACAATGCTTAGCATGTATCGCATGTTTTATTTTCATATTTTATATTATGTATATCCATGATGGGTAAGTATTACGGTGGCCCCCAACGACTAGTTTTTCCTGTGTTATAAACTTTTCAGAGAATCATATGTAGTTTTTTTTCAAAACAAAATAAAAAATCATGGATTTAAGGGTTAAACTTAAATTTCTGCTATTTTTGTCTTATCCTTATTGTATTATACTGTTTCCATGTATTTTTTTTACAGAAATTTTGATCAGGGTTTCCCAATTGCTGAATATTTATTAAATAAATTACGTCTTTTTATGGGCAAACATGTTTCAGAATTTTTTTTACACTATACCAAAATATCAAAGTTTTTTTAAATGATGTTCTTATAATATTTGAAAGCGTTTCATAATCTGTGTGTTATGCTTCCTTTTCCTTTCATGTTTATACGTCAAAAATAATTCGGCCAGCGAACCGGTTGTTAAATTATTTGAATCCCACCACTGAAATTAAGCCCTGCTACAATGCCAACATACGGACAGACATTTTGTAAAAACATATTGTTGGGGATCTCTGACCTCTAAAAATGCGTAAATCCGTCAAAAACTAGAAGTTGGAAAAAATTTTGATTACAACACTTTTTTCTATTGAAGATAGAAGAAAGTAAAAATCAAGAAAATTACACAAAAATTGCTATTATAGTGCCCCCTTTCGGTGGAATTTTTCCAAATTCAGAGAGGACCTTCTTGCCATGGCCAAAAACATACGCAAAAAATTTGGCCCAGTTCTATGCATAACTTCATGCACTTTTCGATAATACAATATTCAAAATCGCTATTTCAGCGCCCCATTCCGGCAGATTTTTTCCAAATTGAGGGAGGACCTGCTTGCCATAGCCAAAAACTTTAAAAAAATTTTGTTCAATTCTATGCATAACTTCATACACTTTTTGATGATACAATGACGACAAACAGACAAACATTTTCTATAAACATGTTTTTTGGGATCTCTGGCCCCTAAAACGTGTTCGTCAAAAACATTTTCGATTACAATACTTTCTTCTATTGAAGATAGAAGAAAGTAATGATATGTTTCTTGTCCTTTCTAGGCTTTCTGCTTATTACTTTTATAAAAACAGACTAATCACTATAAAATTTTAATATTTTGTAGGTATAGAGTACTACTTATATTTAGAAAATAGACTTTGTATTGTGTATGTATATATATATATATATATATATATATATATATATATTTTTTTTTCCGAAAAACTTAAAAAATTTTAATATATGATCATCTGCTCCATATCAAATTTGAGCTATGCTGTCAATAATATGATTTAAAACAAATGTGTATAATAATAAATTGCAAAGCCACAGCAAGGGTGGTTCCCAGCCGCATAGGTTCTTCAGCATTGCTATGTACTGATGCACAAGTGACTAGTAGGAAAGGAAATATCAATTTTGCATCAGGCGCAAACAAGAGTTGCTGAGGAACTGATAAAATAGTTGTCTCAAAAAACACTCTATTGTGTCAAACCACTCTTGCTAAAATGTACCTACAGGCACTAAATAAATAATTTAAAAAATGCTATTACTTGGAGTTCATTTTATTTTTCAAGCATGTTATTTTACTCTTTACAATGCTCGTTGAGCTGATAAAAAATTTATATATTTTTTTCCTCTTTTTCCTTAGAAAGTATATTAATGTACACATATATTTTTTAGGCTCAAGCAAAACAAAGAGCAGGCCGAGCTGGTAGAACTGGACCTGGCAAATGCTACAGATTATATTCAGAAAGATCATACAAGAATGAAATGTTAACTACATCTGTGCCTGAAATTCAGAGAACCAATCTAGCTTCCACAGTTTTACAACTTAAAGCAATTGGGATCGATTTATCATCATTTGATTTTATGGATGCACCACCCTCTGAAGTATGTTCATTTTTCCCATTTAACTTCAAATTTTACAAACTTAATAAGTTTTTTTTTTTGTACTGTTTGAACCTACATCCTTTCTATTTACTTTTAAATTAGCTCTTACATTTTTTTTTTTTGGATAATGAGACTGAAGCCAAAGCATTCTACTAAAATATTGTGTAATAAGGACATATGATTTTTTTTGTTATACAAACACCATTGTCGACAAGCATAATAGTCAGCATCAAATGAAATATTTTTAAAAAATATAACATTTTAAAATAAGGCTTTCATGAACTATTTTATTTTATGAACATAAATACATACTTAAAATAAAAGAACAAATATATATAAGCAGGGGTGGGGAAATACATTGTTTTACTTGCCACTGGCGAGTGGATTTTCTGACAGGGCGAGTGAATTTGTAGGCAGTATTTAAAAACTCCATGCCAAAAGATATGCCAAGAACTTTATTTTTTTTTACTAGTTAGCTATATTTTACAACTTTTCAAATTACTGCAATGTAAACTCGTTACCAGACTTGTATAAAAACAAAAAAATTCCGCGCACATAATTAGGTCAAAAATTTTCCACAAATTAATTTAATGTTTAATAAAATTACAAGGTTATAATAATTGTTATTTAAATAAAAAAATAATTAATATTAATTAAAGAATAATTATTTTAATTTAAAAATAATAAAGCAAAAATCAATGATAGGAAGGTGAATTCTTTTCAATTATTTTGTCAGTGCATTTAGAAACAACCCAATCCTTAAGATTGTGATCCCTTCACACAAAATGCCAGTCACTCTTATAACACTACGAAATTATTCGATTTAACAGCCGTATCCAGACTAAATCATCACTGCAGCCATCGACGGAAAACTGATTGGCGACAAGTTTTAGTCTGCAGAAAATAGAAATAAAAGGGTCTGTGATGTCACAACAATGTTTTGAGTCTTTAAATTTGAATTATGGACAAACAATATATAAATCGTATATAAAACTGGGGAATATTTAAAATTTTTGGTATTAAAAAAAGGTACAAAACAAAACATATGTTTTTCTTTTCATAACTTTTTTCCGCAAAGTCCCGAATTTTTCGGAAAATTTTCCGCGTGTGCGTCTATATTATACAACTCTGTTTGGTACTAAGTTCTACTCTTTATTAAACTTTTCTCTCGTGTATATTTTTCTTAATTTTACAGGAGAAAAAATATATATGTGAAAATATATTGTAGCAATAGTAATCAACTATTTTTGCAATTGCCTAAGTTTTATTACAACATTGCATTTTGCTGATGGGTAAAATAAATCCTTGGCTGGTAAGATTTTCTGAAAATTCCCCACCCCTGTATATAAGCTATTCTTGGTGTGTATGTTCCTTATATAGTTCATCTCAAAAGTTTAAGCACAAGCATGAAATGTTGATTTTTAATTAATAATAAAAAGTTGGAATAAATAGCATTTTTTAATTTGTGGATTTCGCAACTTCATTTAAATAAATGATATCAAAAGTAAAAAAAATAAATTACATATTTGTAAAAAATATAATTTAACACTAGAAAGGCGGCGGTTTTTGTATACAGTATAGGATCCGTTATCCGGAATCCTTGGGACCTGAGGCATTCTGGATAAGGGGTTTTTCCGTAATTCGGAACACTACCACAAATATTTTCTAATGTACATAAATATGAAATACTGGTTAGCATAAATAATATTAAAAATACTGTATTACACATTTGTTGAATTAATTCGATAAAACACAATTAAGGAAAAGTTTAATTAATTTTTATTTACAAAAAAAAAAAAAAGTTAAGTAATAATTTTAAATTATAATAAAACTTACAAATGAACAAGATCAAAAATAAAATTTAGTTTTGGGGTTCAGATGCAGATGCTTGGGAATTAGTTTTTTGGAAAAATCCTTTTAAAGTTGGCTGCTTGTAACGTTTCTCTTTTACAATTTGGTCTTGAATTTTATATAAGGACATTATTTGTTGTTCATGGAAATAACTTATTTTGTTCCGTGCCTTGAATTAATTGTTGAGTGTAAAATATAATTTGTTCATTAGATATTTTTTCTACCTCCTCATTCTTGTCATCATCATGACTACGATCATCAGATGCATCTTTAGTCATCATTTCACAAATTTCACTGTATGTCATCTGATGACTAAGTGGAGCATTATTATCTATATTGAAACAAACTTGAACTGCATCTTCATCCAATAATTGGGGAGGGAGGGAGGGGAATATATTGAAAGTTGACTTTTTATTTATTTTTGTTTTGTTTACAAATTTATCGCATGTAAAGCGGACAGAAAAATATAAGAGGCAAAATTATCAACACTTAAAATGCAGATTTCCACAAATTCGCAGAGATAAAGAAATGCATAATTACTGTAATATTCCATTAACCCACCCTCCCCTATTTTGTAAACAAATTTGATATTTTAAAAAAATACCACGAAAGCCCACCCCCCCCCCCCTCCCTTTCCAAAAAAAAAAAAAAAATCGCGTGAAGCGCCGTACCACCTTTCTGTCTTTTATCCGATTCCGAATATCTGCTTTTCTACTGTTCGATGGACGCAGCTGAAAACGGTAAAACGAACGTTTCTCTCATTCTCCTAATTGGCCGAATTGTAGGTGCGCCTTTAGATGACGTCAAAGGTCGGAGCTTGCCAACAGTTTTCGATCGCGGAAAACGCATTCAAATTCTAAGTGATGTTTCGAAAATATTTTTTTTCAAAAGGTTAAAATTAAAATTTTTTATAATGGATTTTAGCGTTTGAAGCAGAAAAATACGAAATTTAAGAATATGTAGTTAGTTTTCCCATATTTTTAAAGGTTACGACGATGCGAAGTCATAAAAATGATCAAAAAGAGAACTTCAATTCTTATCTTTCACGGGAGCGTCATAAGTGGGATCGTAGGGAGAGAGCACGCTTTTAAGTTCATGCTTTTTAAGTTCTGTTTTTTAATTATCTCGGTTAACAAAAAAAGAAAAATCTGAATATCAGGACAGGCTTTGGACTATTCTTATAAACATTTTCGGATTTCAACAGGCGGTAGATTTCGATAGCCACTTTTAATCCGTAGGCCGATTACTTTACGATTTTTTGCCGCGTTTGGAGGGGAGGAGGGGGAGGAAATTAAGGGGATATTACGGTACCTTGAGGTGTATGAGAAAAAGTTTAAAATATCGATTTATAAAGCATGTTAACTCTTCAATAAAATATGAAAAAAAAAAACTGCAAATTTTTATGAAATGAAAGTTTTTACTAAGTTTCGGTTTTGGATCGTTTACCGTTCCGGTTTTTAGAGCGTTCCGGATATCGGGACGCCGGATAATAGATCCTATACTGTACCTAGAAAGACGGAGAGCGGTCATGTTGACCGCTCTATTTGAATGACCAAAAATACAGCATTTTTAAATATTTTTTTGTTCAAACAAGTTTTTTAATGTACATTTATTAATAGAATATTATTTATTTATCCTTTTATATATGATATTAATTTTAGTTAAAGGAAATACAACATATATAATCAATTAGCAACATAAATTACAAATATAAAATAAATACACAATTTAAAAGAATTTTTTGGATTTGCTCAAAGTATCTTAAATTTATATAATATAATTGCCTTTTTAAGTGTATATATTTAAATATATAAATATTATAAAAATAACTTACAGTATTCCTTTTTACATTCTCTGCAAACACTCAGCTTTATAACTTTGTAAGTGCAGGAGTCACAAACTGACTTTTTGCAATCACTACAAATGTTCATAATTTTATTCCGGCATTGACTGATTTGGCATTGTTTGCGTTTCATACCCGAGATTGTGGGTGCACCTGTATTTGGAGTTAAGTCTTACAGCAGAGATGTCTTAGAGGCGACATATTTTGTATGCAGTTCGTCAGCTAAATTCAAAATAAAATCACGACGCTTTATATTTACACCAGTAGTCTCTTTATAAATCACACAAGCATTTATAGCACCAGAATATTAAAAAAAACTTGCACAGGCCATCGCGAGAAGTTGATTTTGTGGAATATTTTCTTGCCATCTGGTCAAGTACATCCACACCGTATTTCGTTGAGTTGTAAAACTGAACAACCTCAGGAATCTTTTTTTCATTGCCACTGACTTCAAGTGAAGAATGTAAAGTGCTTAACAACAAAACATTTTTGTTTTTTTTCCTTAATACGAGGTCAGTGATATATTATCGTGCTTGATAATTTTGCTTGAATACAATTCTCCCTTTGTGAGCTTGAAGGATTCGGGCACATCTTTCTTTCTTTCCATGTTTTACAGTTCCAACGATGCTAAGTCCTTTATTTCTTAGAGTTTTGGCTAATTTCATTGCTGTGAAAAAATTATCTGTTGTTATGTTCTTTCCTGTATTATGAAATGGCTCTGCCAAGCGACAAACAGCATGTTCTCCAACAGTTTCATCTATGGGTCTATTTTCATTTTTACCTAAATATGGAAAGCCATTCAACAAATATTTTGATCGAGTGTCAGCTGCTAGCCAAAATTTAATCTCGAATTTATCTGGTTTTTGCGGCATATACCGTGTAAATGGGCAACGTGCCTTACTTGGGAAGAGTTGTTCATCTACTTTTATATTTTCTCTCGGTTTATAGCAAAGTAAACACTTTTCAAGCGAGTTCCAGATCTCTGACACTAATGAAAATTGATCAGATCGAAGTCTTTCAGATCTTGTTGCCTTCAGATCAAACCGCAAATATCTCATTATTTCTTTGAACGTGTCCCGAGCCATTGTTTGGTGGAAAAAAGTTTCTGCCCCATGTCATGGACCATAAGTTGTTTATTGAAAATACCTTTAGAAATAAAAGCTCCACGAGCATACAGTGGGGAAATAAAAGCATCTAATTCGTCTAAAGATATATTCCAATGTGGATCCTGCAAACATCGATGAGCTTCCGCTTCTGTGCACATTTTTATGAAACGAAGAATCTTTTCATTTATGAATAGTCTCCATGCACTTGTGAAATTCTCTAACATTACATTTCTAGTGGCAAATGAACTTGATCCAGGAACTTCTCTCAACACATTGTGCTGCTGTCATTTTCCTGAAGAAATATTACCAGAAGCCCATATTGTTCCATCTTTTGCTACTTCTACATTTTGCTCATTTCCTTCATTTTGGGAACATACTCTTTGTTCTTCACTTTTCTGTAGTAGTTTACTTTTCTTTTGACGATTTCTGTTTTGCTTTCATTTTCTTTAACGTGTGATACTCGCATGACTTGAATCGACATTTATCAAAAAATTTTCTTCATTTTCAGATTCAGACGAAAAATCTTTTTGTGCAGTTTCAGTAAAACAAAACAGCATTTGTCTGCAGAAGAGGATTCACTTACATTTCCAGGGTTATATTCGTCCTCAGATAAATTTGAATTTTCATCTGTACCAAAATCTGTTTCAGATACAGTCAGCAATATTTTTAGAAATTCTTCTTATGACAGATTTCTTTTACCAACAGTTCCTCGCGACATCGCATGAAAAAAATGTACATATGATCAGGTCAAGAACTTCAAAAGAAATAAATATCTGTTACTATAAAAGCAGATGCTTTCGAACATAAAAGGAATTTCACATGATCAGCAGGTGTTTTTCAATCCCGCTCATTCTCCAAATGACAGCAGTCTATTACAGCCCTTACGAAAATAATCAAGTGACAAGCAGATGTTTTTAATATTCCTCCCTACCTCACATATGCTTCTTTCCATGAAATGCTATTAAAATTATCTCGAAAGGAAAGAATAATCGTTCGTAGACAGCAAAAATTGTAAAGTAAATGTAATGTTAGATGTTATTTCTTCAGCGGTCAAAATGACCACAATCCGTCTTTCTAGGTATACATATTTATAGGGCTCATAATATTGTGTAAAAAAATAAAAATTTTTGCGCTACTATAATCGTTATGAATAATTTGGAAAATTCAATAAACAATGTAGAAATCGAAGAATATTTAAGAAAAATACAAGGGTTTGAAATTCATTTTCGGTCAAAATGACCGCTCCCATCTTTCTAGTGTTAAAATGTGTTCAAACAAAACTGTCTCAAAAGTTTATGCACAATGACAAAAAAAAAACTACATTGATCATTTTTAGAAAACTTACAAATTATTTTTCTGCGATTTCAGATTAATTCAAATAAAGACGTGTCCATCGAAATTATTTTAGTTTTTGTAGGGTTTCTGGTGGCTAAGAGTACCATGCTTTCTCAATGGCCTCTTTGCGTTCAAGAGAGTCATGCTGCTTTGCATTGCTGCAAACTTTATGGTTAAAATGCCCCAGACATTCTCAGTTGGGTTTATGCCAGGACTTAAAGCTAACGAGTCAAGGAGTTTAAAATTTTCTGTGAAAGTCACAGTTTTGTAGAATGTGATATGTAGATTGAGGCCATTACCTTGTTCAAAGATCCATTCAGGTATACCCCCCCCCCCCCCCAAAAAAAAAAAAAAGTCACCAAATGAAAGGAAATGTTAGTTCAGTGTCTTTTGGGAATTTTGTCTTCCTTTTAGAAAGTCAAGAGAGGTCAGGCTGTTGAAGCTGAATACCTTTCAGACCATAACAAGCTTCACCACCTTCCTGCCTGCTCAAAAGAATCCTTGGTTCCTTTCGTAGATCATACCAATGCATGTTCCACACATCAGGGCCGTCTAAGTTCCATTTTTTTTTTCTAATCACTGAATAAAATGGTAAGCCACTCGTCCCCGTAAGACATGTGTATTTTAGCCCAGTTCATTCTTGCCTGTTAGTGGTGTAGTTTGAGACACAGATTGCAAGCCATTTTCTTTAGTATGATGTAATCACATTCTTTAATATGTCTGTGTACAGTATCTATGGACACCTGTACACAGATATTATTTTTCATTTGCTGTATGGGCATATTTGATCTAAACATCAATCTCTGTATTCTCCGATCTGCCTCAACAAACGTCATTCATGGTCCCCCACATCTTGGTTTGCAGTTGAATTTATCATTTCTAGAGAGTATGTAATATATGTACATTGCTTTGATAATTTAAAATTTTTGCAATTGGAGAAACATTTTTATTTTGCGATTTTAATTTAAAAACTTTTAAAATACACCTTTTGTGAATAAAATTGTTAAAATAATGTTTTGTGAATAAAATTTTAACACAAAATTGTTAATTTTGTGTTAAAATACCCCATTCAACATTTTTAAAACGAACGGAAATGATTTTTTCACTTTTATACTAATATGAAACTGAAATGAGACGTCATACAACCTCATTACACTTGTTCCATGGAACTATTAATAAAGAGGAACTGACATATACTTAAAATAGTGAAGCTTCAACTGTAACCACTATCGCAGGCGTTGCTTACCGCCAGTGGGAACTTCCACCAGTAGATTTATATAGAAATTTTTAACTTATTTAAAAGCTTTATTATTGCAAAATTTCAGTCATAAATAATGGTAGAAACAGAATTTCCTTTTTACTGGTAGGAGTTTAATTTGGCGGCAGTTAGGCCCTGCATTTCTGCCATATTGTGACAACCAGGGAATCACACTGACAGTTTTACAAGGCATACTGCCACCAGAAAAAAAAAAATTGAAATTTTTACGTCATTTTTCAGAAAAAATTCCATGAATAAGACGCTTAAATAAAACGAAATTTTCTATTCAATTTTACTAGTGGGAGGTTTGCCTTTGCGGTAATTAGAAACTGAAGATCCGATATAAAAAAAGCAGCCGCCATCTTGTGACAACCTCCTCAGTTACTTCAGTCTCAACAGGTAGACAGTACACTAAATGTCACCTCCTCTTTATTCATAACTCCATTACTCGTTCAACCCCATATTTCTCTAAAAAAAATTTGCACAAAGTGCTTAAACTTTTGAGACAGTGTTTCTTCAAGGGAAACAAAAGGAAATTGCATAAAAATGAATGTAATTTATTAATTTTTACTTTAATCAACGAAAACTGCTTATTTTATTTTATTTTGATTAAATTTCGAGTATTTACTGTAAAATGGCTTCATATGTTTTCTTCTTCAATAATTTTTAACCAGATTTGAAGAGTGCATAAACTTTTGATATGGACTATACAAATCTACAGTTTTTCACTTAATTGCACGAAACTTGATATACCTATGCTTTAGAGCATGAGTAACGTTACTGTCAACTTAAATAATTTCCCAGATCACTCTTTACAACTTTTCTCAAATAGTTTATCATTATAGAAATCTATTTCATTTTCTAAAGCAATTGCTTTCCTTTTGCTATAAAAGCAAACTGTGCATATTTAGCCCATTTATATTTTGTTATACCTAATACTCAAAAGTTTTCAGTTGCACCCATGCCGATAATCTCTTAATAGATTTTGTATAGCATCCAGTATTAGGGTCAACAAAATTATAATTTGTATTTTACTGTTAAATGTTCATTGGCATCTCACAAAAAAAGTTTCTTTGTGTGTAACTCCATAGCACTGAAACAATTTTATTGCAGCTTCCTCCTCATCAGATAACTGCTGAAGAATGTTAAAAACCATGTCATTTTCAGGGAAATATGTAAATTATAACTTAATAAAAAATATTTTCCATTCAAAAAATGGCAAAGTAACATGTTTTGCATGGTTACGATTAAATAATAATAAAAAGAATTATTCGCATTCAATAGATAGTGAGTCGCAATGTTTGGCATGGTTTGCAATAATAAAAAAACTTTGCACAGTCAGGTTTGAAATAAATGGTGCATTAGCATACATTTTGGCATGGTGTTGGTATAATGGAAAAGTACTGAAAATATTTTCTTCCATTTTTCAAAACATACACTGTGTATCTTTTTTCTTTAGCTAAAATTCTTATCTGCCTTAATCACAATCTGTTATTCTTAAATTTCATCCCATAGCACTAGCAAACAATTAAACACAATATATAATATGCTAAAACATAGTGCTTTTTATTTGTAACATATAGGTGTATTACAGTTTATTAGGATGAATGAAGCGAATCCTCTACTAGGTTACACAAGTTCCATTTTGTCGTACACTTTACAAAAAAACTATTCAGTATTTTGACTTGAAATTAAACATAAAAATAATTTATGATCTGTATATTTGAACAATATTTTTTTTTTTTACAGAATAACCTTAAAAAATTTATTAATTTATTATTTTAATTCATTTATTTTACATGTTTTTCCATTACAGATGAATTTTTTCAAATAAAAAATGAAACACATATAAGAAGAAAAAAATAAATCATGGAGTTAGTAATTGTAGATAGAATCATGATTAATTAAATAGTTTCACGATTTCTTTAATGAAATTTTTAAAATACCTTTATGAAAATTATAGCATTTTTAATGCATTAAAATTTATGAAAATTCAATTATTTACATTCAATTATAAAAGTATTTTTCAGTGTTGTGAAATCATTTACACAGACAATACTTACTCATTTTAAAAGAATTATACAATGATTTTGTTTGTTTTTTCTGTAAAGTGGCAACAAAAGAATTGTAAACAAATAAAATTGTTAAATTCGTTTTATCACAAATAAAAAATTCTGAGGAAATTCTTAGTTATTTGGCTGAATTTACGTTTCTAAAATAAAAATGCGCGAAAACAAAATAACGTTTTTGCTGAATAAAGATGCAAAAATAATACAAAAACTAGTATGTTGTGGCCATCACAAAACTTTCTTCTATATAAATCACGTCAATTAAATCATTTAAATAGTACAAGAAATTACATCAATTTAGCACAAATTCATATCAAAGTATATCTGAATTTGAAGTTTCATGAAAATTCGTGTAGTAGTTCTTGAGATAGAGCTATAGTGGAAATACTAAAAAATGTAGCATAGCAGCACCACCTGTTGAGCAATTTTCACCAAAACATAAACAACACTAATTGATATCAGGATATACCTGAATCTGAAGTTTGATGAAAATTCGTGCATTAATTATTGAGATAGAGCTATGGTGGAAATTCTGAAAAATGCAGCATAGCAGCTTCATCTGTTGAGCAATTTGCACCAAAACGTAAACAGCACTAATTCATATCAAGGTATACCTAAATCTGAAGTTTGTTGAAACTCCAAGCATTAGTTCTTGAGATCGAGCTAGTGTGGTAATTGCAAAAAATGCAGCATAGCAGTGTCACCTGTTGAGAGATATACACCAAAGTCTATAAGACGTCAATTCATGTCAAGGACTAACTGAATCTGAAGTTTAATGAAAATCCGTGCATTAGTTCTGGAGATTGAGTTATTTTGGATATCGTGAAAAATTCTGCATAACAGCGCCTCCTGTTGAGCAATTTACACCAAAAACTAAACAGCACTAATTCATATCCAAGTATACCTGAATCTGAAGTTTGTTGAAAATCCAAGCATTAGTTCTTGAGATAGTGCTATTGCAGAAATTACAAAAAATGCAGCATAGCAGCATCACCTGTTGAGCGATTTATACCATAGCAGCACCACCTGTTGAACGATTTACACCATATCAGCACCACCTGTTGAACGATTTACACCATAGCAGCACCACCTGTTGAACGATTTACACCATAACAGCACCACCTGTTGAGCGATTTACACCAAAATGTATAAAAAAATCAATTCATGTCAAGGACTATCTAAATCTGAAGTTTGATGAAAATCCGTGCATTAGTTCTGGAGATTGAGCTATTGTGGAAATCGTGAAAAATGTTGCATAGCGGCGCCACTTGTTGAGCGATTTACACCAAAAACTAATCAGCACCAATTTATATCAGGGACTAACTGAATATAAACTTTTATTCAATTCCATTCATTAGTTCTTGAGATAAAGCGCCCACAAAGTTAGTGCCGCATACAGACAGACATTTCGTAAAAACATGTTTTTTGGAATCTCTGACCCCTAAAACGTGTAAATCCGTCGAAAACCAAAAGGCGAAAATTTTCACAAATCCAATACTTTCTTCTTGTAAAGGTAGAAGAAAATAATGTATTGTTACTTACAAATATTTTTCTTATTAAATAATGCTTCGCTAATCCAAATAAAGCATGGCTTTTGCTAGTAATTTATATCTTACAATGCACTTTTTATGTGTATTTGAAACATGCCACAAATGCATTGCATTATTTATTGTAATTAAATTGATTCTATTTATTTTTTACATCTGTCTTTTTGTAAACCCATTTTATAATTATTTTTAAGAATTTTAGTCTGGCTGGCTTTTTTTGTGCAACTCTTTCATACCTTATATCTTTAGAAATCTTTACATAAAACTATTCATTTTTTATACCATTTTAATCTACTGTTTACCTCCATTTTTATTATTGTTATACCTATATATACAGTCCCTGGCCAAATTATTAGACGCACCATAAGATTTTATAAAAACGTTAATTATCAGGTGATACTGTACAGCTGTATTGTTTTTTACAAGATACAATGTATATTTACTATATTATTAATCACGTAAGTATCTATAACACTAATAAAACATCGTCATTATAGTAAAAATATGCATTTGTTAACTCTTGAACAAAAATGAAGAAAATGTAATGAAAAGTTAATATTTTGTTGATCCACCTTTAGCCGTTATGAGAGCTTTAATTCTGCGCGGCATGCTATCAATGCAAGACTGTACTGTCTTCTACATTTGAGGATGATGATTCCACACATGAATTATCAGTGCTAAGAGCTGAGTTTTGTTTGTAATCACAACTGTAGCCACTTCTCTTTTCATGAGTTCCCACATGTATCCAATTGGGTTCATATTGGGGCTATTACCCGGCCAATCCAACAGAGGTATACTTTGCTGTACTAAAAAAGCTTTAACAGACTGTGCTGTCTGACAGGGAGCTCCATTTTGCATGAAAATGAATGGTTCCCCATTTGGAATCCAGTCTTTGAGCTGCTGAATCAACAGACTTTGTAAGACGTCTTTGTACTGATCTTGCATCATTGTACCTTTTACCACGTACAGATGTCCAGTACCCTAGCTGCTGATGACTGACCAAATCATGATTTTTGCAGGGTGTTTAACAGTCTGAATGACACAGTCAGGATGGAACTTTTCGCCAGGATGACGACGCACAAACTGAACTTTATTCTGCAAAATTTCAAATGTGCTTTCATCACTGAAGCAAACCTGTCAAAATCAGAAAAAAATACAAACATCTCTGCGGATCTTGCGTCATGGCATAAAAAATGATATTGAATGTATGACTAGTGATGAAATTATAATAACTTACCGATCTCCAGAGGTCCACATCTTTATCACGCCACTGTTTGACCCACTTCAGATGCTTCGCTTTCATAGCAGCTGTTAACTTGGGCTTCCTGGCGGGGCGGCAGGCCTTAAAACCTATTTCTGTTAATTTTCTGTGAACAGTGCGCTCAGAAACATTCACATTAGCATCTTGGAGTTGCGATTTTATAATTTTTGTTGTAGCCCATGTGTTTTCCACACAAATTTTCTTTAAACATCTCTCTGACCTTGGAGTGAAAATGGACTTTCTGCCATATCTTTGCTTTCATTTTGGGCTGAAATCGTCCCCTGCCTCAATTTTCTTCTTTATGCGTCGTACACAAGCTTCAGAAACCTTCAATCTTCGTGATATTTTGCAGTATGAAAAACTTTTATTATCCACGATTGCCTTCACTTCAGTTTTTTTACGAGGTGACAGATCACTTGTTTTACCCAAGCTGAAAATGTTCCACGTGCTTATTTAAACACTGCACACACAAAAAACAACTAACTACGTAGCATACAACTTTGAAACAAATAAACCAAGCGCATAACGCCACAGAAACACGTTCTCAACTGACGCACAAGCGAACGCCGACTTGAACTGGCTGCAACTGGTTTCCACTTGTTTACATCCGTGTATCCGTTGGTTCACATTGTGTTGCATATGTTAAAACTAAATACCAATAGGAAGTATATAACAAATCTCCTGCTTAAAAATTCATTAAATATAACACAACTGCATATAAACTTCGTCGAAAACATATATTTCATAAAAAACAACGGTGCGTCTAATAATTTGGCCAGGGACTGTATATATATAATCTAAATCTACAAAACTCAATACAATTTTCATTTTACAGTCTCTTATTATGGCCTTAGAGCAATTGCATTCTCTTAGTGCACTGGATGACGAAGGTTTACTTACCAGTCTTGGTCGACAGGTATGTATATATATTGCTGATATTTTTTATTTTATGATTTCATTGAATTTTTGTTTTAAAAATAATTTATTTTAGATTGTTAATTGAGATCTTATTTTCTTTTAAACTTAGCACAAAATATCATGTATAGATTATATTTTTAAAAGTTTGTATTGTTTAGAAAATATTTGTTTATGTGAAATAGAATTAGTAAAAATCTGTAGATTTTATTTGTTAATAATATAAGTAAAATGTAAATATTTGCATCATATTCAATTTCTGGGAGGAAGAACTCATATGATCATTATTTTTATTTATCACATGTTTACTATTGTGAAATCCAATTAAATAGCCAGGTCTAGGAGGAGATAGTAATGATACTTTAAGCGGAGTCACAATACGAGCACATTACACTATTTATTGTGATTAAATTGGTTCTATTTATTTTGTAGCTGTCTAAGCATCCGAGTCCTTTCACGCATTTTTTTTTAAATTCCTCTTAAATCTCAGTATAACTTTTTAAAAATTTCTTTTTTTTGTTCCTGTCTTTTAAACCACTCCATCCAAGATGTTTCTTAATGCATAATTCTGCTAAACATAATTCTTTCTACAGTCATTTTATTTTTTATTTATTTATTCATTTATTTTTTTTTGTGTGTGTGTGTGGTGCGTGAAAAAATACACAACAGCCACTTATGGGACTAATGAGCATAATATTAAACTTATTCAAAGTAGAGTTATACTGTCACTATGTACTATAACATATACAACATACTGACCAATAGCAGGGCAGCTACTGGCAACTATTTTTATATTTTATTCATAATCATACTACTGTTTACAAATATCTTTGTTGTAGTAAGATTTCTCTTGTAATTGTATAGAAGTGCATGGCAAAGAATATTTTATTGAAAAAGTGGTATGAATAGCATAAAAAGTAGTCATCAGTGACAACCCTGCTATTGGTCCATGGGATGTATATATCCAGGTTTGTAGTCAAAGGGTTAATATTAGTTTGATTTCTGGGATGAGAATCCTTCGCAGATATCAACATTTATTCTTATTATTTTCATTTCATTTAAATCGTGCCCCACACAGCACACACAGTTTAAAGTCATTAAAACTTTATCTGTTTTTAATTTTTTCTCCATTTTTTCATATTTTGTTGTAACAATAATGAATAAACAATCATTTGAATTACTCCATTCACTCAAAATTTCCAATCCTTTCTTTTCTCCTTCCTCCTCCTGCTTCAATTAAAAAAAAAAATCCCTGCTGGCTCAGCCTACAGGCAGAGGTAGATTTCGAAGTTAAGTACTAAATTCACCAACAAAACTTAAATCAAGATTAGAGATAAACCCAGTTTCTTCACTAAGAATGAGTTCTAGGGAGCTAATGTGAAAATTCTGGAATTAAAATTTGTGAAAATTCTAATTCCAGATTATAATTCTAAAAAATTTGGTTTTGTGAAAATTCTAATATACACAAATACACACACGCATGTATATGGAATAGGTTTAAAAATGGCTACAGCAAATTTAGAGAACCTCAAAGCGTTAAAATATGTTAATATTTCCATAGTCTGGTTTTTATCATGTTTTAATACGTTTCTTCAAACTCACATGATGTTGCATATTCACCTGCTGAGATCCATTATATTTCCAATATGACACAATATATATAATTGTTTTTAATTCGTCAAACTATTTATTTTATTTTCAGTTTTCATGCAAAGATCTTGCTCTAGAAAACTTATAACGTAATATGCAATCTGTTTTCAATTCAAACTATTTATTTAATTTATTTTTTCACGTGAAAATCTTGCAATAGAAAAGTTGTTGTTGTGGTGAGAATTTTATTGCTTTTTTTTTAATTGTTGGCAACTGCTATAACGAAAAATGTTTATTTTTCCCTATTATTGTTGTGTAAGATTTGGTTTTATCAGAATCATATTAAGACGGTATTCAAAATTTTGAACCCTCCCCTTTCCACCCTCTTGGGCCAATTTTGTCCATTATCAATCCCCACCAAGATATTAGCCATCTCAGTGTTGCTGGCGAGTTTGAAGACAATCCGCGCATAATTGCAACTTTTATCGTGCGGACAAAATTTAGTCCATGCATATATATATATATATATATATATATATATATATATATATTCTTACGAAATCTACCAAAAAAAAAAAAAAAAAATCTGCTTCCCTATTTACTACTTAGGGAAAGGGGTTTTTCCTCTTTTCTAGATACAGGGAGCAAAGAAAAAAATATTCCCTTCTCTCTCTCTTTTTCCAAATTTTGTTATTCCCACCCCTGGATTTATGATAGAGGTGATTTTCTTTTATACTACATTTAATCAGAAAAGAAAATGACAAATATTCATAAAGTATAGTCGCACCACAAAACAACTTATTTTGAAACTTGATTAAGTGGAAACATATGTTTGGAACTTATCCCTCGAATGATTTTTAAATGTATTGCAATAATTTAGAGAAAAAAAAAACACATTATTATCTAATAATTTTTATTATCAAAATCTGTTTTCTGTGGTTGCACTGATTCAACTTTATAATTGTAATTTCATTAACATTGCAAAATCCTCCCTTTTATTTATTTTTTTCTTTCTTTCCCAGATGTTATGTGAGATACTGGGTATATGAATTCCAAGAGTGTGGTAATGAATTCAAGATTAAATCAATATAATTATCTCAAATTCATGTTTGAAATCTCAAAGTCCACACACCCAATATCACACTATGGCCGGAACGACAGTTACAGTACATTGCGCTATGAAAAGTTTAATAAAAGTCATTAGAATTAATATTAATCCCCTTTGCATTAAATCATTTAATTGTATTTAAAATTAGAAGAAATATCTCTTAAATCCCAATGCTATTAATTCAGTTTTCACAATTAATCTATTTATCTTTTATTTTGAGAATCAAGCTAAAATTAAGAGAATTAAAATCATTAATCTCAGCCTTCAACGATCTTCAAGGTATACCTAAAATAATTTTCTTAAAATAATGTTAAAATACAAAGAGCACATCAAATTGTAACTTTTAATACACATTTATTTATCTTTTTTACGATTAATTATATTTATGAAGAAAGTAGTATCTGTGCAGATTGTGACTTTTAATGCACATTTATTTATCTTTTTTATGATTAATTATATTTATGAAGAAAGTAGTATCTGTGCAGATTGCGACTTTTAATGCACATTTATTTATCTTTTTTATGATTAATTATATTTATGAAGAATGTAGTATTTGCGCAGATAAAAAAAAAGAAATAAAATATTACAGCATTAAATGATATTTAAAAACATTTATAAACAACAAAATATGACATCACACAAAAAACAAATTTGTAGATTTCATTCATCTCTAATTGAGAACATGAAAAGTAAGCAAGATTTCAAGAGATGTATAATTAATAATGGCATTCTCAAAAGATTACAATGTGCCGTGTGTCAATGTGAAATTGTTCCAAGTCCAACAAGAATATCACTAGGAGCTGCTTGAATAACACAAAAGAATTATCTCTTTATCAGAAATTAAGATCTGTAGCATTGTTTCAATTCCATTCATTGTGAACTGAATGTGGATTCACTGAGATAAAATCTCTTAGTTCCCCTTTCTTCAGGGTAGGTATCATGGATATAGCATAGTTCGTCTTATTTTTAAAAAACAAAATAAAATTCTCAACTCCAAAGATTGATCACAATTTATTCTCATCGAATGATTAAGATGACCTCATACAATATGCTCACTGATTGAGATCAGTCAATCCAAAAGGACATCCATTACCATGACGCCCAAACTAACGATGATAATATTGAAAGGAAGCTTATCTTCAGACCTCCCTGGACTTGACATTGGCTTAAAATTGCTGGATTTTTTATGTTACATTTCGTAATGTTTACTTTTCACATATTTAATTATCATAAAAGAAAATACTTGATAGATGCCGTATCTATAGGAAAGCCAGCCGGCCAATGTGCCTATTTTTTATCATGGCATACCAGCTGGCTGCCCCTACGTCCTTCCTCCTTGAAAATCCAAAAATCCAAGAGAGAAAACTAGCTAGCATGGGTTAGGAAAGAACGAACTTTAGCGGGAAGCGTTGTGATTGGCTGTTTTGACAACATTCTCAAACGAAGTCAGAAGAGAAGTTATTTGAAAAAAGAATCGATATAAATTGTATTCGAATTAAAATCAAAGTGATAGACTTTATTATAAATGCGAAAAATTTATTTAAAATGTATATTTATTTTATAAATGAATTTCGACAATAATTTAATTTGGATAATTGTTTATTTTTATTTTCCAACGATCTTGAGATTGACAGGGCTCCCACTAGGTCCATTTCAGGGTCGTACTGGCATAACTGAGAGGGCGGAGGCAAAATGGATAAAAAAGGGCGCCGATTGCCTTACAAAAGGGTGCAAATGCTTATATATACATACACATACTATATAAATTATGCATAAAAAATCACTTTAAAAATATATACGAGTATATTGCTATAGCGAAAACTTTATTCCTAAAATAATTATGACACCCAAATTAGTATTTTACACTATAGAAATGTAATATGCACAAAAAGAGTTCCCCGCAAGACATTGCACTTAAAAAAAAATCTGATGTTAGACCAGTGTTGCCAATTTAGAGGTATTTTTTTCCACCACACTTTTCTAAGAAAGCTATCTCTATTTTCGAATTTCGCTCACCTTATCTAATGAGTTAATGCAAACTTACCCCGAATATCCGAATAACAATCTCCATACAATTATCTCAAAATGGAAAATAAAATATTAAAATAAAACAAGCAAAAACAATTTCGTTGGGTCAAAACAAAAGGACAAAACATTATTTAATGCAATTCAATAATATTTTATATAATACAATCTCTAGAATACAAATACTAATTATGGTGTATAACATTTCAGGAAAGTTATTTTTGTTCAGGGTAAGAATGACGTCTATTTTACGTGAATTATTTTTAAAATATGTTTTATTTCTTTATTTTTTCAACATTCAAAAGATATCATAGAGAAGACCCCCCCCCCCTTTCCACAAAGTATATTTACAGAGAGAATTTTAACCGAGTTATTTTCTTCTGATGGACTGGTAGCTTCCATAATTATGAAACAGACATTATAAATGAAGTGTTAGGTGAAGATGAAAGAGCAGTTGTAAAAGTTAGAACTCTGATTTTCTGATCAGAATGAGAAGAAAAAAAATGGGCATTTTTTTTAATTATGGCCATTTTTTTCCATTCTGATCAGAAACAAAATTATGGTCATTTTTTTTTCATCCTGACCAGAAAAAAAAATTATGGCCATTTTTTTTTCCTTTTCTGATAAGAAAGAGTTCTAAATTTTTACGACAGCTCTTTCATCTTCACCTAACACTTCATTTATAAAGGTTGTTTCATAATAATGGATGACACCAGTCCATCAGAAGAAAATGATCCATTCCAAAGGTTCAATTGCAAAAAACTATTTAATACTTTGAGCAGAAAGAAGAGGCTACACCTGCAATTTTTATGACACTAATAGAATCCCATAGCTGCCAATGTGTACGGTTTAGTTACCTCTAAAATTAACACAATTTTTTGCCATATTTAATTGTTGACAATTGTTAGACTTTTTAAACTGAAATTCTGGAAGTGACAGCCAGTTGTTCCCTTGCGACGACATTTCTGTAGCTTCAACTCGTAAAACTTGGCTAAAAGTGCTATCTTTGACAACATTTTCTGAACGAATCTTTGCCTTTATAAGAAAATGGGAAACTCTTTAATTTCCTGGTATCTGAACAAAATCGGCAAATTTTATATTTTTACGAATATTAATGCAAATTTTTTGTATTTACGAATGAAAATGACTTTGCGAAAGTATCAGAAAAGTAGTTAGTTTGGATTTGGGAATAGCTTCTTTCAATATAAAAAATTCTAATAGCGAGGATGTGATCGCCTCCCACCCCAAAAAAGGAAATCCATGACCCCCTCTAAATGATGAGCTGAATCCGCCCTTGGCTTTGTCGAATATTGATTGATTAAAATCTTGGAAACGGAATCGAAAAAAATTCTGCTTTATACAGGATCCTTATGCTATATCATCTTTAGATTCTTCTATGTTTTGTCATACGCTAGACAGGATGATATTAACAATACCGTGCAAAACGCAGATGCGAGAAAAATCAACAAACAAAATCTTCATTTGGCGCCTGGGGCACATGCCCCCTCTGCCCCCTTTAATTTTGGCCCTGCTTTCAAATGAGCAAACTTACAAAGGCTGTGCCCAATAATGGAGTTGTTTCTGTTTTTCAAAGATCTTGTTCTTTTTTACCGCGATTCATGTGTGTATGCAGGATGGGGGGGGGGGGGGGGGGGGTGCAGAAAATCTTTGGAAAAGTAATACATTCTTTAAAAGTATTACGTTGAATGTATTATTTTGAAAAGTAGTATTACTTGAATTTTATTGCATGATAGTTTTGTTTTAAAGGTTTTCATTAAATTTCATTATAACTGCTGACTGCTTTACTTGGCTGAAAATACCAACTATTTTTTATTGCCCACCAGAAACTTTTTAATCGAACTGTCTTTTATATTTTTTGAGAAAAGCAAAAGATCTTTCAGAAAAGGCTGTCAAATGTGGCGTTTTGAATCGAATTTCCGGACGTGACAGTGGAGGAAGAGAAAGAAAACTGTTGTCACAAGACAACAATCAATTTTAACTCAAGATGTAATTAATTTAAAGAAAAGAATCTATTGTATTACAAATCACTTCAATAACCAAGCCTGCAAGCAGGGCCATAACCAGCTAGTAATGCCCGGGGGGGGGGGGTCTCTGAAAATTTTTTGTGGGGCTAGGCTAACATCTTTTAATAATCCATATATCTTATGCAAACTAAATACAACGAAACCTGTTAAAACAAATCTCTCTGTAAGCAGTTTTTACTTGCTTTTTTTTCCAAACCCCTCTTACGAAAGCCATAAAAATATCAACTGACCTCTCTTTTCCAACTGTTCTGCAGTCAACAAAATAAAGGGGAGTCTCAATAATGGAAAGAGATGGAGAGGGATTTTGTCGGACCGATTTCTGGATCCTACTACATCTTAGAAAAATAATAACACACAAAAAACACTGCCTGACCACTTAAAAGCTTCCACTGTCAACAGACGCTGTCTGTTTGGATCTTAAAGGTCCCAAGAGACGCATCTTACAAAGCGCTGTCTTTGTTGTGGTTAAGCAGTGTTTCTCATGTTTTATTACCTTCGTAGGATCTGAATCGGATCCAAAATCTTTCCGACGAATCCGTTTCTGCCTCTCTCCATTGCTGAGACTCTGTTTTTCTTGATAATCACAGAACAGTTGAAAAGGAAAGCCAGTTGACATTTTTACTGCTTATGTTGGAAAGGGGGGACTTTTTTCATTTTGCACCGACCTTAAAATAGCTTATCTCTAACGTAATCTTTTTATAACGGAACTTAGTATAACGAAATTCTTAAATTGACAAAAAAAATTCTTAATCTGGAGAAAGAAATACAAAACAATTAGGATTGTGTGCCTGCTAAAAAGAAAACCTATCTAAAGTAGAATATGTATCTACAATAGAATTTAATAGGATAATGTACTGTAGTATCTTGTTCTAATTAAAATATACATTAATTTGGAATAAAGTTTGATAATAAAAGATCTAGCGTGCATCTCATTGAATTATCATAAAGCCATTTTTATTTTTATTCAAGTTAGAATACATACAGTCAGGTAGATAAATTGAAGTTAATTACGCTTTTATGTTATGAAATGTTAAAAATGCATTTAGGAAGAAAATGGTGAAAAAATATAGATTTGCTAATTTTGAAAATAAATAATTTAATAAAATAATCTTGAAGATAAGTTAAATAATGTTTTAACTATAAATATTTTATGTTATGGTTGATATTTTAAAAGCGCAGCAAGATCAATGAAAATATTATTAGTTCACATAATAAAAAATAAGAATGCAAAATACTCCGGGGTAAATTTATAAATTTAAAAATTAAACTTACCTATTTGCCGTTCTTTTGTTTCACTGATTGAAATATTTAAATATATATATATATCAAAATGTAGGGATATGTACAATAATGCTTAAAATATCCGTTTACATTTGTTATTCAATATAAGTTGAGACTTCTATTTTACATGAGTGAAGAGCTTTTCACAAAATTAAAGTTCAAAATACTTTACTTTTAACTGATAATGCTATTTTTCAAGGCAAAGAGCGCTCTCTTGATCAGTCATTATTCTTTTTTCCTATTCATTCTTATTCTTACCCTACATGTTTCTCGCAAGCGGTCATTAACAAAATGATCATTCAAGATGTACGGTGTTAACAACCATGGCACAGGTGACAGGTAATTAAAATTACAAACCAGATGTCTAATGGCAGCCGTAAGTCGTTAATATACTGATAGCAGAAAAATCTCTGTAGGATCTATGTACTTATTCATACTTGCTCTGAAACTTTTCTTCTCCCACTTTCACATAGCGAATTTTTCTGCTTTCTAACAAAATCCATTTTTTTTTCTATTCAAAAGATTGAAACTTAAAGAAGTTATTACTTGAAGGATCCAGAATCGCACACCGTTTTTCATTTTCTTCAAATAAATTAAATTTTGAGCTATAACCGAATGCTGTCAGATAAAATCATGTGATATTTTAAGCTACTATTCTGTCAGTAATTTCGCTCCTTATTTATCAAGACGCCAACACATTCAACTAACACAAGAAACTCTCAATCCCCTAGCGTGACATCCCCCCCCCCCCCCTATACATTAAAGATACATTTAAAAAAATTGAGAAAAAGATTTTGGAATCCATAGGATACATATCGGACGCTTGTACTTTTGACACACAATTAGCCATAATATTTGGTTTGTCATCCGGTTCAAAAAACAAATAATGAAATCAAGTTAAAAATGTCATAGAATCGGACAACTGAAAGGGAAGATATATTCGTTTAGGCGGTTCTCAAATTCCCTATTCAATAATGCGAAACTTTCTGTCACATTTTCTGATTCATTTTTAAACGTAAAGGTCTGGCTACTGAAGCGGTATGGAATCGAATAGCGTTTTCCAATTTTTGATAAATGAATATCAAGTTACATAAATGATTCTTGTCACGTGACAAGTTTTCTCCGTTGTCGCTTTCGGAATTCGGTTCAAGCTGCCCACTTTGACAGCATTTTCTGAAAGATCTTATGTCTTTACCAAAAAATGGAAAACTCCATTCGATGACATAGGGTATGAATAACAGCACCTGCCAGATTCATGCGTTTCTGAACAAAAACGAATTAAAACATATGTCATAAATTTGCACCTTTGGATTTGAGAACAGCCTACTCTTTGTTTTGAACACGGACAGTTTTTTCATTAGGTGACCACTTAAGGGTGACAGAATATTTCATTAACGAATTCATCCAAGATGCTAGCAAGATCAATACACAGCCCCAATTAGGTTTGAATTTTGTACGATATTTCGGACATTATCATGTAGACAAGTTTTGCATGTTTGCATTTTTGTGTTTCTGTAAACAAACTATAACATTTACATACTTGATTAACGAACTCATCCAAGATACTTGCAAGAGTTATAGCCAATTGCTACCAGATTGACCAACATTCCGTCATTGTCAAGTCATAAAAATCAGCCTAAAGCATCGAATTTATACTGTCATTTTGAGATAGATTTTTTACTGTTATATGAAAACGTAAAACGCTGTTCGATTCCTTACATCCCGATTACCTGCAAATTTTATGCTTTTATAAAAATCTCGAATATGTCAGAAAGTACCTGGCTTAGATATGATGCAAATTTTATTCCATTGTCAAAAGAAAATTTAAAAAAAATTGCTAACATGTCAAAAAATAGTGAATAACACACTTACTCTTAATCATATTTTTTCGCTTAATGGGTTATACTTATAAGACAAACTGATGAAAGTTGTTTTTCAAAGTCATGAAACACAAGGAGAAAAAACAGATAAAAGTTCTAAAAACATGCTCCGACCATGTTTTCATCTATACCTCTGGTGACACCCATGGCATAAAACAATTAATATCATTCAAAAGAAAGATTTTTCTTATTTGATTTGTATAAATTGACAATCCTTTTTAGCTTTTTTCTTTCTCAGCTAAAAACATACAGCAGCAGGTTCACCGTTGAAGTTTAGAAACATGCTTTTATTGATTAGCTTGAAGACGTTCAGCCATTGCTTCACTAATTACCTATCAGGATGAATAACATACGTCTATTTCCGTCCAGATTGAGTATAAATTGTCCTCGCCCATTTACTATGTACCCCAAAACATATGGTGACAGATTTGTGCATCTGGGGTAATTTTTTTTCAGAAGAAGGAAATGTCCCTACCGTACTCCTATGTCCTATCGTATTTCGCTTGAATATTGAGAATTGTACCGCAAAATAATACATTGCAATTAATATCCTTCTGACTGTAAAATCTTAGGCATTTTCTGTTGCTGAAAGATCTAAATGGTTTTCTTACAAATATAGTTTTTTTTTTCCACCTTTAGATTAGTGTCAGTTAAAATATACATTTTATTGAAAAAAAAAGTGAAGTGTCTAGAAGGGGCTCAAGAGGGAGCTAGGAGGGCTCATCCCCCTCTGCCCCCATCTGGTTATGGGCCTGCCTGCAAGTCTCATTCTTTTATGTAGAGTTTGGCCAAATATTCGGTTTCGTTTTCGTTTTCAGCCCAAAATCCTAGTTTCGGCGAAAATAGTGCCGTATATTCGGTATTACTATAACTGCCCCTCCCTAGCCTCCCCCAAATGACACTCCCATCCAAAGAGCCATTCATACTATATATTCACAAACAAGGAGATAAATCTAGATGGTATTACTAATATTGATTAAATTCGTTATTTTTAAATTAAATTATTTTTTAATATATATTTTATGTTTATAGCACCTTATATTTAATTTTATTTCAATCAAATTATTTTTTAATTAATAATTATGTACTGCCGTTTCTACGCAAAACATTATTCAGATAACATGTGTATATGTATGTTTATGTTACTTACTTTGAATTTATTTTTAAAACAGTTTCGCTTTCGTTTTCAGTCGATACTAGGAAGGTAACTGAAATCGGTTTCTTTCTAACACTATTTTTATGTTTGAAAATGAGCAGAAATTTTTGCATTACTGAACATTAAAAAATATTTTTTTGAGAACCGCTTTAGCCCGTAACTGGAGACGGGAGTCAAAATGACTCCGTGTTGTTATTTGGCTCTGATTATCACATGGTTTTTCTCCTTGAATAAAATCATCTCCTCAGTACCGTCAAGTAGTTCTTTTATCATTACATGATTTCCAGGATACATTGCGTTTCCGAAATAAATTCCAATGCTGTATACAAAATACAAAAGAGAAAAATAACATTGGGGTCTTTTTGACTCTGTCTCTGATCGCGTAAGGAAATTCATGTCTCCAGTAACGGGTTAAGGATTTACACGTAATCATAACTTATAAATTTCAGAAAATCGAGTTTTTATTTTAGCGGCTCTATCAATGGAATTGAGACTTCTTTATGTGGCCAAAATCTGGAGTAAACAATTCTATGTAAGTAAAATAAATACAATAAGCATTCTATTATAATTATAACATAAAATTGAAACCAGTTTTTTCCCAAATTGCATTTTTTAATAAATGACCACGACATGATTACTTTAATAATACTGAATTGTTTCCTTTTTAATTTTGTTAGCTTTTTCTCTTACATAATTATGCAGTACATTAAAGATTTTTTTTTTCAATCATCAAAAATCAGCATTTTTCTCCGTTAAAAGTTGAATACCCTCTTCAAATAATCAGCATTTAAAAAAAAAAAAAAAGGCGAGAGAGAGAGCTTTTTATAATTTCCACAGTTTGTCTCGTCTAGTCACTAAAATAAGTCATATTTAATTAAAAATTACTGTTTATTTTAATTTCAGATAAGCCAAATTTAAACTACAATGGTCATCGCAACTCACACGCACAAAAAACAACAGCAGCGCGTTGTGTCGTGTGTGTTATCCCAATTTTTAAAACTTTGTTGGTTTCTTATGGCTTTACACCAAAGTCTTTTAAAGTTTAATTCATTCCGACCTGCATTATCTATTAAAAATCATCTGCTAACATCTTTTTAGACTTTTTTACTTACTTATTATTTCCTGTTCATATCAGCCGGCAATCATTTTTCTTTTACTAGCTTCATCCGTATTATCGGTGTTTTGCTCAATCTTGCCAACAGATGGCGTGAGGTGTCCAGACAGCCGTCATTACGACGTCACTGAGAGTGTAGTGCAGCAGAGATCGTTTCTGCGGGGCTGCCGTCAGAATATCAATGAGGAGGTGAAGGATATATAGCTGGTGACTTCGTTTGCCCTTTCTTCTTCTTGTTTTGTCTTGCCTGTGCTGTGATGGCATAGAATTATAGAACGAAGGTTCTTTTTAGAACCAGTTTATATGCGGGCTTATATGCTCGGTAGTTTCATCATGAAGGCGACATTTTTTAAATAGTAGTTCTATTCTTTAAAGGCCGGAGTAATACCTACTTCAAAACCAATGGACGGAGTCTGAACTTTTTCGGCTTGACGGATGTGCGGGGTTGGTTTGTTGTTTTTCTGGAATCACTGTCCCTGGTTTAAAGTAAGATTTATAAAATTCTTTGAGTGTCCGTGAATGTGATAGTTGCTGCTATTTATTGACGAAAGTGTTTTTTTGAGGAATGAGTTGTTGTCAGGTAGAGTTAGTCCCTGTGTTGTCTCCTCGGAAGTCATTAGTGCAACAGGTTTTGTTTAATGAAGTTTTATAGCATTCATGTAATGGGACAGGTCACGATGGTTAATGACGTTTGTCTGGAGTTGTATTTCTTTCCCTTTTTACTTTTGCCTTTGCTTCCTATATAAACTTAACTTCTTTACTGTTCTTCTATGAAACATAATTTGATAATATTTCTCTTTTGCATTTAATCGTTTCATGTTTTATATTATATTAAAGTTTAAGAAGTTATGTAATAGTTAGCAATTTGTAAATGTAAAGTTAAGTATTTTAAAATTACTAAAAGCTATTTAATTGGTAAAAGTTTTAAAGAGATATGTTTAAATGTTAACAACCTCATGTTTAACTATGTTTAAATTAAGTAACGTTGATATTAGCAAGGTTTGTTAGAGTTTAAGAAAAAGCAAAATCTAGGGGTAAATGCTCTATTTATATATTTAAAACTTGACTTTAAATTCCAGTCTAAATTTACTTTCACCCGATGAGTTCCGGTGTCCTACATAATATGTTAAAGTTTGGAAATATGGATCAGTTCATATCCAATCATCTGTGATACTTAAAGTTCATCTATTTTTATTTTACAAATGTTATGTTTTAATAAAGTTTATTTGTTTCTTTTATCCACTTTGTATTCATTGAACTTTTCATACTTTTAGAGCACACACACAGATTTCTTGCAATTTCTTTTTCAGCCATTTGTGACTCTTTAACTCCATCTACTTAATTTGCATATCTAGATCTCTTCACGCTTCATACTGTGTAGCTGCTTAATTTTATTTTGTCTTAGACTTAGTGGGGATTTTCCTTTTTTTAAGGAAAATTTCCCTAAAAGTGTGTTAATTAGTATTTCATGGGAAAATACTTCCACATCCGATTTCTATTTTCTCCAGAAAGATAGAGAGCTCCAGAATACGGTGTAATAAAAAAAAAAGTGTCACATCTGGTATTACTACAGAAACCACTGGGTATCTGTAGAACTTTTTTGAAACCCTGCCGAATTGGTAATTTGTCTTCTTAGGAAATCCCACATCATTGTCTAACATCATTGAAAACTGAACACAAGCACATCTGCACTTCTCTTTACTTATATTTATCCATTCTTTTGTTAAAGGACTTTTACAATTTTAGTGGTTTATCTATTTATTTTAATTACATGCGTATTTTTCAATTTATAAATCGGGGTGGTGTTTGAAGTTTAAAGATTAAGCAGATCCGGTTAAAAAAAAAAACCTTTTTAGATATTGGTTTTTTCGGATGCTAAAAATATTATCGAATTTTTAAATCGATATGAAAAATTAACATTTTCTTCTTTCAAAAGCAAAATTTACACAAGTTTCCATTGTAAAATCTTGTGAAGAATTAGTCTTGGCGCCCTTGGCAGTCTAACACTTATATTATCATTAAGAAATTATGGAATGCTCCACTTTTGTAGAACTAATGGCATCAATTTATGTGTGTATTTGTGGGGAGTGTGTGTGTGTGGGAGCGGGGGGGTTGCTATTACAAAAACACGATACTAGTTTTTTTCAAGTTATTTTTGCAGAGGCGCTGAAAAAAATCTGACCAAGTGACCAAAGGCGCCATGATTACAAAAACACGGTATTAGTTTTTTTAACATATTTTTACAGAGGCGCTGAAAAATATCTGACCAAGGGCGCCATGATTACAAAAACACATTATTAGTTTTTTGAAATTTATTTTTACAGATGCGCTGAAAAAAATCTCTCTAAGGGCGCCATGATTTAAAAAACACGATAATACTTTTTTCACAATTATTTTTACAGAGTCGCTAAAAAAATCTGACCAAGGGCGCCATGATTACAAAAGCATGATATTAGTTTTCTGAAAGTTATTTTTACAGGGCGCTGAAAAAATCTCACCAAGAGCGCATTGATTACGAAAACACGACATTAGTTTTTTGAAAGTTATTTTTACAGAGACGCTGAAAATAAATCTGACCAAAGGCGCCATGATTACAAAATTGCGATATTAGTGTTTTGAAAGATATTTTTACAGAGAGGCGCTGAAAAAAATCTGACCAAGGGCGCCATTATTAAGAAAACACGATATTGTTTTTTTTTTAAACTTATTTTTACAGAGGTGCTAAAATAATCTGTCCAAGGGCACCATGATTAGAGAAATACGATGATAGTTTTTTGAAAATTATTTTTACAGAGGCGCTGAAAAAATCTGACCAAGAGCTCCATGATTACAAAAGCACGATATTAGTTTTTGAAAGTTATTTTTACAGAGGCGCTGAAACAAATCTGACCAAGACCTTTCATGATTACAAAAACACATTATTACTTTTTTTAAAGTTATTTTTATAGAAACGCTTTGAAAAAATATGACCAAGGGCGCCATGATTACCAAAGCCGCCACTGACAAAGGGACCACATGAAAAAAACATGAATATCTCCTGTCTTAAATTGGCATTTTTCTTTTGTTTTTTTTTTTGTACTTTCACAAAAAACAGAAATACCAAACTACCGGGCAGCCACCCAGGGCGCTCAATATTTGACAGAAAATATACTAAATATATCATTAATACCAACATTAATTTATGTAGAAGTTACTATTATTCAGGGTACTGAATAAAATCTGGACCAGGGCGCCATGACTATCAAAGTCTCTGTGAATGAATCCATTTAAAATGAGAATATGTTTCTTATACAGTGTTTCGTTGTTTATACTTGCACAAAAGGCAGAAATACAAAAATACCTCACAACACCAGGGGCGCTAAATACTTAGATGCAGAAAATATGCAAACATATTAGATGCAGACTTATTAGACACTTATTAGAAGCATTCTTAGAACAGAAATTATTTAGGCGTATATCTAAATAAGCGAGTACTTAATATTATTTTTCTTAAAATTTATCATTAGTACAGGCTTTGAAACAAAGTCTGGTCCTGGATGCCATGTGTAACAATGGCATATCGTCGATAACTTATGTTATCTCGAAATTAGTTTATCTAATTGTCTTTGATCACACATAGTTTGCTTATGCTATACTTTAAAAAATAAAAAGCATTACTTTTTAATTTTTCAAATGAAAATCTTATAAAATTTTATGCCTTTCAAAATGCGTGCTTAAAAAAAAAAAAATAAAGTAAAATAAAGAAAAAAAAAAGTGACGATGGGCGCACCGGGCATTTGCCTTGTTGCCCGGTGGGCCAGTACAGCCCTGGTCCATTTTTTTCAAATCTGTATTGGTCTGTATTTCCATTATTAGGTCCGTAAAGTCTGTTTTTCGACACTGTTAACCGACCTTTATTTTAAATTTTATCGATGTTTGATTTTAAATTTTATCGATGTTTGGCATTCAGCCAAGCTTTGCGGAAATCATCGCACTTTTTGCAAATGTGTTCTGCAAAATACCGTCAAATTTCGTTAATCGATCATGGGAGAAAATCGCCAATTTTGTCAAAAGGTTGTGAAAAAGACATGAATTTCAGCAAAAGATTGCGAAAAAAATGTGAATTTCATCAGAAGATCTCGAGATAAAACGCGAATTTCGGCAAACGATCTTCGCGTGCGGAAATCATCGCACTTTTCGCAAATGTGTTCTGAAAAATACCGTCAATTTCGTTAATCAATCACGGGAGAAAATCGCCAATTTTGTGAACAGATCGCGAAAAAGACGAATTTCATCAAAAGATTGCGAAAAAAATGTTAATTTCCTCAAAAGATCGAGATAAAATGCGAATTTTGCAAACGATCTTTGCAATCGTTGAACTCAATTTCGACAAAGAAATGTAAAAAAAACGCGAATTTCCTCAAAAAAACCCACAAATTTCCTCGAAAAAACTCAAATTTCCTCAAAAGATCGCGGAAAACACATGAAATTTGCCATAGGATCGAGAAAAAACACGAATTTTGTCAAAAGATAACTAGATAAAGTGCAAATTTCATTGAAAAAACCCACGAATTTCATCAAAAGATTGTGAAAATAACGCAAATTTTATCAAAATATCACAAAATAAATGCTTCAAAGATCACGAAACAAACGCATCAAAAGATTGCGAGCCCCCCACCCCCACCCACTAATTTTGTCAAAAGATTTAAAAACTTTAATTTCTTCAGGAGATAGTGAAAAACACGGAAATTTCATCAAAGGATCCCTCATTTTTCCCTCATGAGAATTTCTCAAATGGTCGCAGAAAAATTAGTGAAATTTAATCGGTCATGCTATAATTAGCACACAAACATCATCAATAGGTTTCAAATCTTGCAAATGTTTTGCTCAATGGGAAAGAAAATTTTCATTATTGATTTTTTGTAAATAAAAATTTTCAATAATTATTTTCTGTTTTCCTCTTCAGGGTATGATTTAAAATCTGTATAATTCAGAAATCTACAGAGCCTTTTGTCTCAGAATCCAACATCGGTTAGATTGATGCTGCTTTTTTTCGTTGTGGGTCGGGTCGATTTTAACTGTTTCAAATTTGTGTTGACATGATTTGTTTAATGGAGAATACTTTCCATATCAGAAAAAATATATATATCGAAATCGCTTAGAAGTGCAAACAATCACAATGAACAAAATTTACTGCATTGGGCTAAAAGATTGAAATCGTGTTCCTTGTACGAATGTCAACAGGTCAGCATGAAACATGGATGAGCGCTAAATCGAATAAAATTCACAAAGAAGAAAATTGAATATATTGAACTGAAAAATTGAAAGGCGATTCCTTTTATAAAGCTCAAAAAATCACTACGAAACATGAAAAAATTCTACATATCACGTAAAAAGCTATAGGAATTTAGAATAAGTTTTATTTAAAAGAAGACAAAATTTAATATATTGGGCAAAAACATTACAACTAGATTCCTTTAGCTAATGTGGATAATTCGCCATGAAAAAGCATATACATTTATATTTAAAATAATACAAATATTGAAAAGAGAAGAAGACTGGGGGTGAACTTGAGGAACGAGGATGCTGTATGTGGTTCAAATAAAGCAGTATCGATATTAGGTTTTTAACCTCTACCAATAACAATGGCTTTAAGATAATGAATATCAGAATTTGAATCTGAGCAAACGTTTTCTTTATAACAATTACACCTTAAACACTTATAAATAAGTGACAAATAATGGGGAGAAGGGTTTCTGTGTTTATTTTATTTTGAAAGTTGCTGAAATAGGTCCCTATTTTGGTCCCTTTTTTTGAAAAAATGGTCCCCTTTTTCCATTTTTCACAACAAAAGTTGAGTGGGAGCCCTTGATTGATAATAAATCTTTTTTAATTGTAGAAGAATATTGTTAATTTCTAATGTAAAATAATTTAGATATTATTTGTTAATTTTTTATAGCTGCACAATTTCGGAAAAATATAAAGGTTAAAAATTATATTTGAAATATCTTTTTAAAGAATGGCAACATGAAAACAAAATTTTTGAGTTGTCATTGTCATTCTTGCTTTGCTTTATCACAATTTCAGTTTGTTGTTTCTGAATTAACATAAAAAATAATAAAAGCTTGGTGTAAGCTTTTCATCTACCAATGCGTAATCTTCACTCAAATCATTAAAACTGCTATTCTTTATTTTCAGTAAGACCTCCTAAAGTGGAATGTCATCTCCTTAGCTTTAGATGTAACAGCCATTATAGAAGGATTGACTTTGAAATGATAAAGTTGGGATGATGTCAGTTGGATATAGTTGGGAATTAATTTAGAAATTGCTGAACTTCAGCATTTTTGTATGTAAAATGACATCCAATACAGAAATGTGGAAATTAACTTCTTTAATTAATAACTGTAATAAGATCTTTAAAAAGAAACTTCCTGCCCTTGCATTAAATGTTAGAAAAATAAGCATTCCCCCCCCCCATATTCTTCTAGTCATCTAAGTTTTAGTTTTATCTTATATTGAAGTAGAAAAAATTCTTAATCAAAAGTGATAGTGTAACGGAATTGGGTGCTTATTGGATGACATATTAGAATTGTTCTAGAACTGTTTTCATAAGTGTTTAGCTGGCTCTTTAACCTATTAACAGCATTGTAGGTAAATCATTTAAAGTAATTAAAGCTAATTATAAATCAAGTTATATATTTCATAAATATGATTAAATGAGGTGAAATATTTTAACATAAGATGTCTTTGCGACACGTTACTTTTTTTAAAAGGATGTTTTTTTGTCATTTACAAACATTTTTTCTAAATTTTTCTTTGATGTGCTCATATATATGATCATCTCCAACACTACTGGATCAAAGACAACTAATGTTATATTTATATGAAGTATTAGAGTTCAATGAGGTTTTATTGCATAAATATAATTTATAAGTTATGAATACTGATTTTCTTATCTCTCTTTCTTTCTTAAGCCAAGAGGGAAAGATTCTAAACCATTTTCATTTTAAAAATATTGCTTAACTTTTCTTGATTTTGTTAAAGTTCTGTCTATAAATTTTGTAGAAAATAACACTATTAAAACAAGAATCTTAAGTGTGGTATGTACATGTACAGTAACCTCCTCTCCAGCTATATTTGTTAGTTAAAAAACAATGATAATTAATTAAGATCTGATATAGCATACAGTTTCAATTTCTTGAAGTATTATTTTAAAGGAATATACAGCATTACTGAGTACACACATATATATCCAACATACGGCAAACAAAATTAATGGAATCTCATTAAATGTGACACTTTCCTATGATTTTAAGATCCTTAGCATTAAAAATTAATATTCTTTGTTTTCATTTATTCAAAAAAATTCCATTGCATGGATTTTTAGTTTCCTATAATTTTATCAAAATTTTGGTCAGTTATTAAATAATTTTTTATATTTATATTTGATGGTAAATTTGTTTTTTTATTGGAATTTTTTTAAATCTAGATGGCAGAATTTCCTATGGAGCCACCACTGTCTAAGATGCTTATTATGTCTGTACAACTTGGCTGCAGTGAAGAAATTTTAACTATAGTATCCATGTTATTGGAGCAGAATGTCTTCTACAGGCCAAAGGTAATTTTTTTTAATGGTTATTCATATTTATAAAAGTGTAACTACAGTATAGGATCCGTTATCCGGAACCCTTGGGAACTGGGGCATTCCGGATAAGGGGTTTTTCCATAATTCGGAACGCTACCACAAATATTTTCTAATGTACATAAATATGAAATACAGGTTAGCATAAATAATATTAAAAGTACTGTATTACACATTTATGCCGTGTGGTGACCGGCATTAAAGAATAGTCCCAATGTAACCCGTGCATGTCATAAGAGGCGACTAAAAGGGGTTGGGTGAAAGGCTGACAACCTTTCCCTGGAAAAAAAACCTTGTTGTGAAGCCCTTAAATACAGATGTTAGACGGACTGATCTCATGGTAAAACGGACTGGAACTGGAAAACGGCTTATGAATTTTAGAATTGGAACGTTTTAAGTTTATACAGAGCTGGTGCAGTGAAGCAACTACAGAGTCAGATGGATAGTTATAGACTGGACATATTGGCCATACAGGAAGTAAGATGGAAGGAGAGTGGGATAAGAGATATTGGTAATTTTACAATTTTTAATAGTGCAAGCACAAGAAGAAACATGCATGGTACTGGATTTATGATCAGAAAATGCCTTAGAGAAAATATTATTGATTTTCACAATGTAAATGAAAGAATATGTATCTTGAGATTGAGAGCAAAGTTTTTTAACATTTCAATAGTATGTGTCCATGCACCAACGGAAGATACCGAGACGAACAAAAAGATACTTTTTATGAAACACTACAGATTGAATTTGATAAGATACCAAGACATGATGTTAAAATGGTAATAGGTGATTTTAATGCTAAAATTGGAAAAGAATACACTTTTGTACCAACAATTGGAAAATCTAGTTTACATGATTTGAGTAATGAAAATGGAATAAGAGCTGTGGACTTCGCTGCTTCTAACAACTTAATCATAAGTAGCACATGTTTTGAGCATAAGAACATACATAAAGAAACTTGGATTTCCCCTGATGGAAAGACAAAAAACCAAATTGACCACATTATGATCGACAGAAGACATGCTAGTGATGTTATGGATGTACGAAGTTATAGAGGTGCGGATTTAGATACTGATCATTTCATTGTTATTATGAAATACAGACAAAGAGTTACAAGATTTCGAGATGCAAAAGGAACTATGCAAGTAAAATTTAAAACAAAAGATTTACTAAACATGCAGAGAAGAAAGGTTTATCAAAGTAAATTAACAGAAAGAATTGCTAGTGAATATGCTGAATTTAATGAGGAAGATATAATCAATAGTAAATGGGCTAAATGCAAAAATATCATATTAAAAACTGCTGAGGAAGTAGTCGGAAAGGAAGAAAGGAGGGAAATTAATGAATGGTTTGATGATGAGTGTTGGCAACTGATTAAGAAAAAGAATAAAGCAAGAGAAAAAATGCTGAAGCATAGAACAAGACAGAGTGAAAATCACTTTAAAACAATTAGAAGAAATACCCAAAAGTTGTTATGTATGAAAAAACGAGCTTTGGAGCAGAGTAAAATTCAAGAAATTGAAGAACTATCAGTATTAGGTGATATAAGCCAAGTGTATTCAAAGCTTAAAGGAATCAAAAAGGGCTATCAACCACGCACCCTTTTTTGTAAAGACAGAAACGATAAACTTATTGGAGGGCACGCAAATGTGACAGATGGGCAGAATATTTTGAAGAATTGTTAAACAGACAGTCAAATGATGAAAGAGAAATACAATCTAATCATAATGATTATGACATGAATGAAGAAAACTGTGAATCACCAACTGTAGAAGAAGTAAGGGATGCTATTGCAAAATTAAGAAATGGAAGAGCACCTGGTGAAGATTTGATAAGTGCTGAGCTTTTGAAATATGGTGGAGAGAAGTTGGTACAAATGTTACATGATCTAATAGTAGAGATTTGGCAGAATGAATATATACCAAATGAATGGAATGGTGCTATTATTATCCCAATTCATAAAAAGGGAAATATCTTAAATTGCCAGAATTATAGAGGCATAGCCTTATTAAATGTTACATATAAAGTGTTGGCAAAGATAATTGCAAAGCGATTAGAACCGTATGCTGAAGTGGTGATAGGTGATTATCAGTGTGGTTTTAGGAAAGGAAGATCAACAGTGGATCAAATCTTTAGTATCAGGAACATCCTTAAAAAATTCTATGAACAAAATATTAATTTGCACCAATTGTTTGTTGATTTTAAACAGGCCTATGACAGTATAAGCAGAAATAAGTTATTTGAAATATTAAAGGAATTTAAAATACCTGATAAAATAGTTAAGCTTATAAAATTAACACTAGAAAATACAAAAGCTAAAGTTAAGGTACAGGGAAGACTTTCAAGAGAATTTGCAGTGAATTCAGGTCTAAAGCAAGGCAGACCTGCCAACCTTTGAAAATTAGAAATCGTAGCACACAAAATTAAAATTAATCTGAAGGTTGGTTGGCTGGTTTTCTGCGTTTCGCTGCCATCTTTTGACATTCGTAAAAAGAATAAGGTTTCAGTCTTTTAACTCAATATAAGAGTAAATTTTTTTCCTCTGAAAATTTTTGTACGATTTTTAGAGTTTCTTCTCGTTTCAAAGCGTTTTTTTTTTTTTTTTTTTTACATTTGTAAAAGGGGCCCGATTCCAATTTTTCAGCCCAGTGCAGTAAATTTTGACAAAAATAGCGATTTCTTTTCTCGTGATAATTTCAGGATATTCAGTTTTTTTTCTCACAATCATAATTCACATTTTTCTATCATGATTCCTTGTTGAAATCCACACTTTTTACCACAAACTTTTGACGAAATTCGCATGTTTTACCACGGTCCTTTGACAAAATTAATGTTTTCCTTATGCGATCTTTCGATGAGATTTGCGTTTTCATACTGATCTTTCGATGAAATTTGCATTTTCATACTGATCTTTCGATGAAATTTGCATTTTCATACTGATCTTTCGATGAAATTTGCATTTTCATACTGATCTTTCGATGAAATTTGCATTTTCATACTGATCTTTCGATGAAATTTGCATTTTCATACTGATCTTTCGATGAAATTTGCATTTTCATACTGATCTTTCGATGAAATTTGCATTTTCATACTGATCTTTCGATGAAATTTGCATTTTCATACTGATCTTTCGATGAAATTTGCATTTTCATACTGATCTTTCGATGAAATTTGCATTTTCATACTGATCTTTCGATGAAATTTGCATTTTCATACTGATCTTTCGATGAAATTTGCATTTTCATACTGATCTTTCGATGAAATTTGCATTTTCATACTGATCTTTCGATGAAATTTGCATTTTCATACTGATCTTTCGATGAAATTTGCATTTTCATACTGATCTTTCGATGAAATTTGCATTTTCATACTGATCTTTCGATGAAATTTGCATTTTCATACTGATCTTTCGATGAAATTTGCATTTTCATACTGATCTTTCGATGAAATTTGCATTTTCATACTGATCTTTCGATGAAATTTGCATTTTCTTACTGATTTTTTGACGACATTAGTGATTTCTTTCTGCGATATTTTAGGAAAATTCACGTTTTTATCACGATCGTTTGACGAAATTAATTTTCTTCTGCGTCTAATTAATTAAATTGTTTTTTTTTTACGCGGTCATTTGTCGAAATTCGCGACAGTTTATCGCAACCGATTAGCAAAATTTTCGATATCTTTTCGCGACCAATTAAAAAATTCACTACTCGTTTCTGCGATCTTTGGACGAAATTTGCAATTTCTTTCTGAACTCTTAATGAAATTAGCGATTTTATTCAGCAACCACTATTTGCTTCTGAGATCTTTTCACGAAATACCCGATATTTTTACACGATCATTTAAAGAAATTCTCAATTTTTTCCGCGATCGATTCACAAATTAATTTGGGGAAATTCCATAAAAGAAAAAAATTCACAGACTTCCGAGAAATTTCAAAATATACCTGCAAAAGTATCATAGGTCTGCGGAAGAATTTGGAGGAAGAAATACTGCACAGCATTTTACATTATGCAGGACTTTCCTTTTCCGTATGCAAATCATGCGATTTCGCACACTATTTCAAACCTTGCCCCTTAAAGAACCACCTCTCTCCACCTTCCAGAAATTCTTAAAATGGCACCCCTGTTTCTAAGGAAGGGAATTCTTGTACAAATATTTACAGAAACACAATTCACCCGTGGTTTATATACATAAAGAGGGTTTTATGTTAAGAAGTTTATTTTGCAGCCCAGATTTTTCTTCCCCCATGAGCCTTTTTTAATGTCCGAATTTTCGGACTAATGACAAAGTTTTTAAAACTTTTTGGAAATAAATACTTTGAAATTTTAGAACAGAATCATCCCTGAAAAATATGTTACGCGGGATAAAAATCGCAACTAGAAACAAAAATGCGTATGTGTCTTTTGCAAAATAAATCGTAGTTTAAGGACGATTTTCGTAGCATCATAGTTTATAGGTCCAAATCGTAGTAACTACGATTTTTTCGTAGCAGTTGGCAGGTCTGGCAAGGTGATGTTCTCTCAACAATTCTTTTTAATTTATGCCTGGAGAAAATAATTAGAAGCATTTACAACAACAGAGGTGGTACTATTATGAATCGCTCCCTCCAAATCCTTGCATTTGCAGATGATGTTGGTATAATTGCTAGGAATAAGAAAGTCTTGATTGAAACATACAATAAATTAGACACTGAAGGAAGAAAACTCGGCCTCGTGGTTAATAAAGAAAAAACAAAATACATGAAAATGGACCGAACAAAATCACAGGCAACAGCAACTTTAACTATAAATAATGAATTACAATTTGATGAAGTAACAGAATTTAAATATTTAGGATCTACGATCACCTGTGATAATATGGTAGAAGCAGAGATTAAAACCTGACTTGCAGCAGGAAATAGATGCCATTTTTCTCTTCAAAACATTTTAAAATCATCTCTAATATCTCGAACATCCAAACTTAAAATTTATAAAACTGTTATAAAACCAGTAGTAATTTATGGTAGTGAGACCTGGACCACTACACAAAAAGATGAAAAGCTACTTATCACTTGGGAAAGGAAGATCTTAAGGCAAATTTTTGGACCTATTAAAGAAGACAATACATGGCATATAAGGACAAATATGGAGTTGGAACTGTTATATAATAAAAAAGATATAATAAATACCATAAAAATAAGAAGAATGCAATGGTTAGGCCATCTAATCAGAATGAGGGATGAGCGAAGCACAAAGAAGATTTATAGTGGTAATTTAATTGGGAAAAGAAGTATTGGTAGACCCAGGAAGAGTTGGATAAAAGAGATAGAGAAAGATCTTGCAGAAAATCAAATTATAAATTATAAAGTAAAGGCCAGAGATCGGAAGGTCTGGAGAAGTATATTGACGGAGGTCAAAATCCTACATGGATTGTAGCCCCATTGTGTATGTATGTATGTATGTATGTATGTATGTATTACACATTTGTTGAATTAATTCAATAAAACACAATTAAGTTTAATTTTTATTTACAAAAAAGTTAAGTAATTTTAAATTATAATAGAACTTACAAATGAACAAGATCAAAAACAAAATTTAGTTTTGGGGTTCAGATGCAGATACTTGGGAATTAGTTTTTTGGAAAAATCCGTTTAAAGTCGGCTGCTTGTAATGTTTCTCTTTTACAAGCTGGTCTTGAATTTTATATAAGGAGATTATTTGTTGTTCATGGAAATAACTTCTTTGTTCCATGCCTTGAATTAATTGTTGAGTGTAAAATATCATTTGTTCATTAGATATTATTTTCTACCTCCTCATTCTTGTCATAATCATCACTACTATCATCAGATGCATCTTAGTCCTTTCACAAATTTTACTGTATGTCATCTGATGACTAAGTGGAGCATTATTGTCTATATTGAAACAAAATTGAACTGCATCTTCATCCAATAATTGAAGAGGGAGGGAAGGGAATATATTGAAAGTTGACTTTTTATTTATTTTTGTTTTGTTTACGAATTTATCGCATGGAAAGTGGACAGAAAAATGCAAGAGGTAAAATTATCAACACTTAAAATGCAGATTTCCGCAAATTCACGGAGATAAAGAAATGTATAATTACTGTAATATTCAATTAACCCACCTTCCCCTATTTTGTAAACAAATTTGATATTTAAAAAAAATGAAAGCACTCCCCTCCCCTTCCCCCCCCCCCCCCCCCCCCAAAAAAAAAAAAATTGCACGAAGCGCCGTATCACCTTTCTGTCTTATCCGATTCTCTGCCTTTCTACCGTTCCTTTGGACGCAGCTGATCACGGTAAAACGAACGTTTCCCCTAATTGGCCGAATTGTGGGTGTGCCTTTAGATGACGTCAAAGGTCGGAGCTTGCCAACAGATTTTCGATCGCGGAAAACGTGCTCAAATTCTAAGTGATGTTTCGAAAATATTTTTTTTCAAAAGGTAAATTAAAATTTTTTATAATGGATTTTAGTGTTTGAAACAGAAAAATATGAAATTTAAGACTATGTAGTTAGTTTTCCCATATTTCTTAAGGTTACGCCAATGCAAAGTCATAAAAATGATCCAAAAGAGAACTTATGTCTGTTGCGTACATTCAATTCTTATCTTTCATGGGAGCGTCATAAATGGGGGCGCAGGGAGAGTGCGTTTTTCGCAATTTTTAGGTTCTGTTTTTTAATTATCTCGGTTAACAAAATAAGAAAAATCTGACTATCAGGGCAAGGTTTGGACTATTCTTATAAACATTTTCTGATTTCAACAGGCGGTAGATTTTGATAGCCACTTTTAATCCCTGTAAGCGTCCTCTCCGATTACTTTATGATTTTTTGCCAAGTTTTGGGGGGGGGGGGATTAATGGGATATTACGGTACCTTGAGGTGTATGAGAAAAAGTTTAAAATATTTAAAATACCGATTTATAAAGCATGTTAACTCTTCAATATAATATGAAAAAAAAAAACTGCAAATTTTTATGAAATGAAAGCTTTCACTAAGTTTCGATTTCGGATCGTTTAGCGTTCCGGATATCGGACACCAGATAACAGGTCCTATACTGTACTATGTTTATCGAGTTCAAACATTAAAAATTAATTGCTGAAATTTTCCATTAGTATTTGAGTGATTACAAATTTTAACTTATTTATTAAATCATACCTGAGCAATTTCCAATTAATTTTCAGTTGAAAGATTTCCATATCAAAAATGAAATTGAAATAAATTTTTTTAAGGTTTAAAAAGAAGTTGAATATGATGTCATGCTGGAAGTAAAATTGACGAATACTGAACTGTTTATAAAGCTTTAAATGCAAACGAATCAGTCTCCTGTCAGTGGGCTCCACATAAATATTAATTTAAAAAAAGTTATGATTGGGAATAATTTTATAGCCAATAAACTACCAATAAATGGAGATGCAATTTTCAAACAAATTGCATTTGATAGAACATTTTTCCCTTTTTTGATGGTGTAAAAATTGAAATTTTGCATTGTTCACAAGTTAATAAATTTGCAAAAAAGTGAAATTTATTGAATCTTCAACATGACGTCAGCGTTACTCATTTTTGCTGTATACTATAGCAATTGTTAATGGGTAGTTTCTTTTTGTGGCAACAAAAAAGAAAAAAGTGTTTTATTCTAGAGCCTGAAGTTTTTCATTTGTCCTCTATCAATCATTAACAGAATTTGTTTAACCATATTTGTTAAAAAATTTTACGTTAAATGTAGAACTAACTGAATGAAATATCTTAATATTCCCTTCTCATTCTGAACAATATAGGAAATAAATTGTTTGTTTTCTAATTTGTTCTGCACATTATGTTTTTCTTTAATATCTTAACCCTTAAATGCTGGCTGTTGATTTTTGGCAACATACCCAATTTAGGCTCTAAAATAAATACTATTAGAATAATATTGAAGCTATAAAGCCTAATTTTGCCAATAAAATACATTCTGAAAATATTATTAAATCGATTTTAAACATGTAGATGACTACTTGTTCTGTTTAAGAATAAAGATAGATTTATTTTTTCAGTTGTTGCTACTTGTTCTTTTTGTTTTGTTTGGAAGCTTGCAAAATACCCTATTTTGTTCTGCAGTGAGCAAGTAAATTTTATTTCATATTATAGTTCCTAAAATTCTTGTGTGTTCATTATTATAGAATTTTATCAAAGAAAGTTATTTTTTCAATTAAAGACCAGTATTGCCGATTAGTAACAAACTGTTTTTTAGCCGTAAACCATACTTAAAACAAAATATGATTTTTTAAAGTATTTTTCCCATGATTTATTTAAAAAATGAAAGCCGAAAAACATTATTACAATGATTTTTGAAAAATCAGGCATTTAAGGGTTAAAGTATATCAATACAAAAACCCTTAACGGGTTAAAAGTTTCTGACGCAGAACTTTATCTTTAGCTCTAAGAGTTTTAAATTTGGAACTTAAAAATAATGATATCAAATTTTGAGTGATGAAATGCCATTAATTTACCTATACATATATATATCAAAATTTATTCATTGATGCTTTATCATTTACATCTCATAAATTCGAATTATGAATTTTAAAAGATATGATATGAAAATTTAAGAGACACCTTGATGTTGCTTAAAATGATTAGTTTTAAATTCAATTTAAATTTTCTTTTGGCTAAATACATTTACACATCTAAACAATACTTTTCATTTTCCAATGCACTGTTGAATATATTACTTTCACTGAATCTATATAATGCATTGAATTGTATTCATTTGAATAAATGGATTTATCTTTTGTGCCCCGCTATCCAAAAGTCAAAAGTAAAATTTATGTAAATAGTTTTTTTGTCATATTATCCATTTGCATACATCTAACTTAGTTTGGATACAATGATGCAAAAAACTATTAAAATCTATTAAACCCATTAAGGCTTTTGTATTGATATCTTTACTTTTTTTAGGTTAGTGATAAAAAGATAAAACCACAAAAAAAATTAAAGACCAATGCAATAAATTCATAGTCGTGATTTCCATTGACCTTTAAAAACGAATCAAAGTGTCACAAGAATTTATGAAAACGATTTGTGTGTGCATATTCCAAGATTTCATTAACTAAATAGAATTAAAGAAATCTTTTAAAATTTGAACTTTTTAACACTATAGGTTACTCATAAATATGATACAAATAGAAACAGGGTCGTACTGGCATAACTGAGAGGGCGGTGGCAAAATGGATAAAAAGGGCACCGATTGCCTTACAAAAGGGCGCAAATGCTTATATATACATACACACGCACATACTATATAAATTATGTATAAAAAATCACTTTAAAAATATATACGAGTATATTGCTATAGCGAAAACTTTATTCCTAAAATAATTATGACACCCAAATTAGTATTTTACACTATAGAAATGTAATATGCACAAAAATAGTTCCCCGCAAGACATTGCACTTTAAAAAAATCTGATGTTAGACCAGTGTTGCCAATTTAGAGGTATTTTTTTCCACCACACTTTTCTAAGAAAGCTATCTCTATTTTCGAATTTCGCTCACCTTATCTAATGAGTTAATGCAAACTTACCCCGAATATCCGAATAACAATCTCCATACAATTATCTCAAAATGGAAAATAAAATATTAAAATAAAACAAGCAAAAACAATTTCGTTGGGTCAAAACAAAAGGCCAAAACATTATTTAATGCAATTCAATAATATTTTATATAATACAATCTCTAGAATACAAATACTAATTATGGTGTATAACATTTCAGGAAAGTTATTTTTGTTCAGGGCAAGGATGACGTCTATTTTATGTGAATTATTTTAAAAATATGTTTTATTTCTTTATTTTTTCAACATTCAAAAGATATCATAGAGAAGACCCCCCCCCCCCTTTTCCGCAAAGTATATTTACAAAGAGAGTTTTAACCGAGTTATTTTCTTCTGATGGACTGGTAGCTTCCATAATTATGAAACAGACGTTATAAATGAAGTGTTAGGTGAAGATGAAAGAGCAGTCGTAAAAGTTAGAACTCTGATTTTCTGATCAGAATGAGAAGAAAAAAAATGGGCATTTTTTTAAATTATGGCCATTTTTTTCCATTGGTTTCCAAGGTCTGGCTACTGAAGCGGTATGGAATCGAATAGCATTTTCCATTTTTTGATAAATGAATATCAAGTTACATAAATGATTCTTGTCACGTGACAAGTTTTCTCCATTGTCGCTTTCGGAATTCGGTTCAAGCTGCCCACTTTGACAGCATTTTCTGAAAGATCTTATGTCTTTACCAAAAAATGGAAAACTCCATTTGATGACATAGGGTATGAATAACAGCACCTGCCAGTTTCATGCATTTCTGAACAAAAACAAATTTAATCATATGTCATAACTTTGCGCCTTTGGATTTGAGAACAGCCTACTCTTTGTTTTGAACACGGCCAGTTTTTTCATTAGGTGACCACTTAAGGGTGACAGAATATTTCATTAACGAATTCATCAAAGATGCTAGCAAGATCAATACACAGCCCCAATTAGGTTTGAATTTTGTACGATATTTCGGACATTATCGTGTAGACAAGTTTTGCATGTTTGCATTTCTGTAAACAAACTATAACATTTAACTACTTGATTAACGAGCTCATCCAAGATACTTGCAAGAGTTATAGCCATTTGCTACCAGATTGACCAACATTCCATCGTTGTCAAGTCATAAAAATCAGCCTAAAGCGTCGAATATATACCGTCATTTTGAGATAGATTGTTTACTGTTATATGAAAACGTAAAACGCTGTTCGATTCCTTATATCCTGATTACCCGCAAATTTTATGCTTTTATTAAAAAAAAAAAAAAAATCTCGAATATGTCAGAAAGTAGCTGGCTTAGATATGATGCAAATTTTATTCCACTGTCAAAAAGAAAAAAAAAAAATTGCTAACATGTCAAAAAATAGTGAATAACACACTTACCCTTAATCATATTTTTTCGCTTAATGGGTTATACTTATAAGACAAACTGACGAAAGTTGTTTTTCAAAGTCATGAAACACAAGGAGAAAAAACAGATAAAAGTTCTAAAAACATGCTCCGACCATGTTTTCATCTATACCTCTGGCGACACCCATGGCATAAAACAATATCGTTCAAAAGAAAGATTTTTCTTATTTGATTTGTATAAATTGACAATCCTTTTTAGCTTTTTTCTTTCTCAGCTAAAAACATACAGCAGCAGGTTCACCGTTGAAGTTTAGAAACATGCTTTTATTGATTAGCTTGAAGACGTTCAGCCATTGCTTCACTAATTACCTATCAGGATGAATAACATACGTCTATTTCCGTCCAGATTGAGTATAAATTGTCCTCGCCCATTTACTATGTACCCCAAAACATATGGTGACAGATTTGTGCATCTGGGGTAATTTTTTTTCAGAAGAAGGAAATGTCCCTACCGTACTCCTATGTCCTATCGTATTTCGCTTGAATATTGAGAATTGTACCGCAAAATAATACATTGCAATTAATATCCTTCTGACTGTAAAATCTTAGGCATTTTCTGTTGCTGAAAGATCTAAATGGTTTTCTTGCAAATATAGTTTTTTTTTCCACCTTTAGATTAGTGTCAGTTAAAATATACATTTTATTGAAAAAAAAAGTGAAGTGTCTAGAAGGGGCTCAAGAGGGAGCTAGGAGGGCTCAGCCCCCTCTGCCCCCATCTGGTTATGGGCCTGCCTGCAAGTCCCATTCTTTTATGTAGAGTTTGGCCGAATATTCGGTTTCATTTTCGTTTTCAGCCCAAAATCCTAGTTTCGGCGAAAATAGTGCCGTATATTCGGTATTACTATAACTGCCCCTCCCTAGCCTCCCCCAAACGACGCTCCCATCCAAAGAGCCGTTCATACTATATATTCACAAACAAGGAGATAAATCTAGAAGGTATTACTAATATTGATTAAATTAGTTATTTTTAAATTAAATTATTTTTTAATATATATTTTATGTTTATAGCACCTTATATTTAATTAATTTTATTTCATACAAATTATTTTTTAATTGATAATTATGTACTGCCATTTCTACGCAAAACATTATTCAGATAACATGTGTATATGTATGTTTATGTTACTTACTTTGAATTTATTTTTAAAACAGTTTCGCTTTCGTTTTCAGTCGATACTAGGAAGGTAACTGAAATTCGGTTTCTTTCTAACACTATTTTTATGTTTGAAAATGAGCAGAAATTTTCGCATTACTGAACATTAAAAAATATTTTTTTGAGAACTGCTTTAGCCCGTAACTGGAGACGGGAGTCAAAATGACTCCGTGTTGTTATTTGGCTCTGATTATCACGTGGTTTTTCTCCTTGAATAAAATCATCTCCTCAGTACCATCAAGTAGTTCTTTTATCATTACATGATTTCCAGGATACATTGTGTGTCTGAAATAAATTCCAATGCTGTATACAAAATACAACAGAGAAAAATAACATTGGGGTCTTTTTGACTCTATGTCTCTGATCGCGTAAGGAAATTCATGTCTCCAGTAACGGGTTAAGGATTTACACGTAATCATAACTTATAAATTTTGGAAAATCGAGTTTTTATTTTAGCAGCTCTAACAACGGAATTGAGACTTCTTTATGTGGCCAGAATCTGGAGTAAACAATTCTATGTAAGTAAAAAAAATACAATAAGCATTCTATTATAATTATAACATAAAATTGAAACTAGTTTTTTCCCAAATTGCATTTTTTAATAAATGACCACGACACGATTACTTTAATAATACTGAATTTTTTTCGTTCTAATTTTGTCAGCTTTTTTTCTTACATAATTATGCAGTGCATTAAATATTTTTTTTTTTCAATCATCAAAAATAAGCTTTTTTCTACGTTAAAAGTTGAAAACCCTCTTCAAATAATCAGCATTTAAAAGAGAGAGAGAGAGAGCTTTTTATAATTTCTACACTTTGTCTCGTCTAGTCACTAAAATAAGTCATATTTAATTAAAAATTACTGTTTATTTTAATTTCAGATAAGCCAAATTTAAACTACAATGGTCGTCGCAACTCACACGCAAAAAAAACAACAGTGCGTCGTGTCGTGTGTGTTATCCCAATTTTTAAAACTTTGTTGGTTTCTTATGGCTTTACACCAAAGTCTTTTAAAGTTTAATTCATTCCGACCTGCATTATCTATTTTTAATCATCTGCTAACATCTTTTTAGACTTTTTTACTTACTTATTATTTCCTGTTCATATCAGCCGGCAATCATTTTTCTTTTACTAGCTTCATCCGTATTATCGGCGTTTTGCTCAATCTTGCCAACAGATTGTGTGAGGTGTCCAGACAGCCGTCATTATGACGTCACTGAGAGCGTATCGCCAAGTAGGTGTTGGTGCAGCAGAGATCGTTTCTGCGGGGCTGCCGTCAGAATATCAATGAGGAGGTGAAGGATATATAGCTGGTGACTTCGTTTGCTCTTTCTTCTTCTTGTTTTGTCTTGCCTGTGCTGTGATGGCGTAGAATTATAGAACGAAGGTTCTTTTTAGAACCAGTTTATATGCGGGCTTATATGCTCGGTAGTTTCATCATGAAGTCGACATTTTTTAAATAGTAGTTCTATTCTTTAAAGGCCGGAGTAATACCTACTTCAAAAGCAATGGACAGAGTCTGAACTTTTTCGGCGTGATGAATGTGCGGGGTCGGTTTGTTGTTTTTCTGGAATCACTGTCCCTGGTTTAAAGTAAGATTTATAAAATTCTTTGAGTGTCCGTGAATGTGATAGTTGCTGCTATTTATTGACGAAAGTGTTTTTTTGAGGAATGAGTTGTTGTCAGGTAGAGTTAGTCCCTGTGTTGTCTCCTCGGAAGTCAATAGTGCAACAGGTTTTGTTTAATGAAGTTTTATAGCATTCACGTAATGGGACAGGTCACGATGGTTAATGACGTTGGACTGGAGTTGTATTTCTTTCCCTTTTTACTTTTGCCTTTGCTTCCTATATAAACTTAACTTCTTTACTGTTCTTGTATGAAACATAATTTGATAATATTTCTTTTGCATTTAATCATGTCATGTTTTATATTATATTAAAGTTTAAGAAATTATGTAATAGTTAGCAATTTGTAAATGTAAAGTTAAGTATTTTAAATTTACTAAAAGCTATTTAATTGGTGAAAGTTTTAAGGAGATATGTTTAAATGTTAACAACCTCATGTTTAACTATGTTTAAATTAAGTAACGTTGATATTAGCGAGGTTTGTTAGAGTTTATGAAAAAGCAAAGTCTAGGGATAAATGCTCTATTTATATATTTAAAACTTGACTTTAAATTCCAGTCTAAATTTACTTTCTCCCGATGAGTTCCGGTGTTCTACATAATATGTTAAAGTTTGGAAATATGGATCAGTTAATATCCATTCATCTGTGATACTTAAAGTTCATCTATTTTTATTTTACAAATGTTTTGTTTTAATAAAGTTTATTTTTTTCTTTAACCCACTTTAAATTCATTGAACTTTTCATACTTTTAGAGCACACATACATTTCTTGCAATTTTTTTTTCAGCCATTTTTAACTCTTTAACTCCATCTACTTAATTTGCATATCTAGATCTCTTCACACTTCATACTGTGTAGCTGCTTAATTTTATTTTGTCTTAGACTTAGTGGGGATTTTCCTTTTTTTAAGGAAAATTTCCCTAACAGTGTGTTAATTAGTATTTCATGGGAAAATACCTCCACATCCGATTTCTATTTTCTCCAGAAAGATAGAGAGTTCCAGAATACGGTATAATAAAAAAAAAGGTGTCACATCTGGTATTACTACAGAAACCACTGGGTATCTTAGAACTTTTTTGAAACCCTGCCGAAATGGTAATTTGTCTTCTTAGGAAATCCCACATCATTGAAAACTGAACACAAACACATCTGCACTTCTCTTTACTTATATTTATCCATTCTTTTGTAAAAAGACTTGTACAATTTTAGTGGTTTATCTATTTATTTTAATTACATAAGTATTTTTCAATTTATAAATCAGGGTGGTGTTTAAAGTTTAAAGAGATTAAGCAGATCCGGTTAAAAAAAAAACCTTTTTAGATATTCGTTTTTTCGGATGCTAAAAATATTATCGAATTTTTAAATCGACATGAAAAATTAATATTTTCTTCTTTCAAAAGCAAAATTTACACAAGTTTCCATTGTAAAATCTTGTGAAGAATTAGTCTTGGCGCCCTTGGCAGTCTAACACTTATATTATCATTAAGAAATTATGGAATGCTCCACTTTTGTAGAACTAATGGCATCAATTTATGTGTGTATTTGTGGGGAATTTGTGTGTGGGGGAGCGGGGGGGTTGCTATTACAAAAACACGATACTAGTTTTTTTCAAGTTATTTTTGCAGAGGCGCTGAAAAAAATCTGACCAAGTGACCAAAGGCGCCATGATTACAAAAACACGGTATTAGTTTTTTTAACATATTTTTACAGAGGCGCTGAAAAAATCTGACTAAGGGCACCGTAATTAAAAAACACAATATTAAGTTTTTGAAATTTATTTTTACAGATGTGCTGAAAAAAATCTCTCTAAGGGCACCATGATTTAAAAAACACGATAATACTTTTTTCACAATTATTTTTACAGACGCGCTAAAAAAATCTGACCAAAGGCGCCATGATTACAAAAGCATGATATTAGTTTTCTGAAAGTTATTTTTACAGGGCGCTGAAAAAAATCTCACCAAGAGCGTATTGATTACGAAAACACGACATTAGTTTTTTTAAAGTTATTTTTACAGAGGCGCTGAAAATAAATCTGACCAAGGATGCCATGATTACAAAAGCATGATATTAGTTTTCTGAAAGTTATTTTTACAGGGCGCTGAAAAAATCTCACCAAGAGCTCATTGATTACGAAAACACGACATTAGTTTTTTTAAAGTTATTTTTACAGAGACGCTGAAAATAAATCTGACCAAGGGCACCATGATTACAAAATTACGATATTAGTTTTTTTAAAGTTATTTTTACAGAGAGGCGCTGAAAAAAAAATCTGTCCAAGGGCACCATGATTACAAAAACATGATATAGTTTTTGAAATTTATTTTTACAGAGGCGCTGAAAAAAATCCCTCCAAGGGCGCCGTGATTACAAAAACACGATATTGGTTTTTTGAAATTTATTTTTACAGAGGCATTGAAAAAAATCTGACCAAGGGCGCCATTATTAAGAAAACACGATATTGTTTTTTTTAAACTTATTTTTACAGAGGTGCTAAAATAATCTGTCCAAGGGTGCCATGATTAGAGAAATACGATGATAGTTTTTTGAAAGGGATTTTTACAGAGACACTGAAAAAAATCTGACTAAGTGTGCCGTGATTAAAAAACACGATATTAAGTTTTTGAAAATTATTTTTACAGAGGCGCTGAAAAAATCTGACCAAGAGCTCCATGATTACAAAAGCACATTATTACTTTTTTTAACGTTATTTTTAGAGTAACGCTTGAAAAAATCTGACCAAGGACGCTTTGATTACAAAAACATGATATTAGTTTTTTGAAAGTTATTTTTATAGAAACGCTTTGAAAAAATCTGACCAAGGGCGCCATGATTACCAAAGCCGCCACTGACAAAGGGACCACATGAAAAAAACATGAAAATCTCCTGTCTTAAATTGGCATTTTTCTTTTTTTGTTTTGTTTTTTTTTTTGTACTTTCACAATAAACAGAAATACCAAACTACCGGGCAGCTACCCAGGGCGCTCAATATTTGACAGAAAATATACTAAATACATCATTAATACCAATATTAATTTATGTAGAAGTTACTATTATTCAGGGTACTGAATAAAATCTGGACCAGGGCGCCATGACTATCAAAGTCTCTGTGAATGAATCCATTTAAAATGAGAATATGTTTCTTATACAGTGTTTCGTCGTTTATACTTGCACAAAAGGCAGAAATACAAAAATACCTCACAACACCAGGAGTGCTAAATACTTAGACGCAGAAAATATGCAAACGTATTAGACGCAGACTTATTAGACACTTATTAGAAGCATTCTTAGAACAGAAATTATTTAGGCGTATATCTAAATAAGCGAGTACTTAATATTATTTTTCTTAAAATTTATCATTTGTACAGGCTTTGAAACAAAGTCTGGTCCTGGATACCATGTGTAACAATGGCATATCTGATTGTCGATAACTTATGTTATCTCGAAATTAGTTTATCTAATTGTCTTTGATCACACATAGTTTGCTTATGCTATACTTTAAAAAATAAAAAGCATTACTTTTTAATTTTTCAAATGAAAATCTTTGAAAATTTTATGCCTTTCAAAATGCGTGCTTAAAAAAAATAAAAATAAAGTAAAATAAAGAAAAAATAAAGAAAAAAGTGACGATGGGTGCACCGGGCATTTGCCTTGTTGCCCGGTGGGCCAGTACGGCCCTGAATAGAAATAATTTATCTAACAAACTGTTTTAGCCAACATTTCAATTATCAAGTGTAAAATAAGCGATATTTGGAAATTTAAGCGTTCCATGTTGTTAAGATTTTACGTTTCCTTTTCACATGTTTCTATGAAAACGCAGACAGTTATTATAAAAATATCGTTTTTACTTTATATTTTTAATGTTTTGAACTCTTGCACTGTAATACACCAAAAGTGTTAACATTTTTCAACATGGTATGAAATATGCTAAAATTGACGACATATATATATATATATATTTTTTTTTATATATAAATACATGTAAAATAAAACTTTTTCACATTATGATCCACCTTAGGTTTATTATACAGCTATAAATAAATAAAACGAATCAAAGTGTCCAAGAATTTATGAAAACAATGTGTGTGCATTATTCCAAGATTTCATTACCTAAAATCAAGTTAAAGAAATCTTTTAAAATTTGAACTATTTAACACTATAGGTTACTCATAAACATGATTCAAATAGAAATAAGTTATCTAACTGAAACTGTTTTAACCAACATTTCAATAATATAGTGAAAAACAATCAATATTTGGAAATTTAAGCGTTCCATATTTTCAAGAATTTATATTTCCTTTTTTACATGTTTCTGTGAATAAGCAGAGTTTTTATAAAGCTATTTCATTTTTGCTTTATATTCTTAATGTTTTGAACTCTTGCGCTGTAATACACCAAAAGTCTTATGTTGAAATTTATATCAAAAATTCTTATTTTTTTATAGATACATGTAAAAACTTTTTCACATTAAGATCCACCTTTGGTTTATTAAACAACCATAAATAAATAAAACAAATCAAAGTGTCACAAGAATTTAAGAAAACAATGTGTGTGCATATTCCAAGATTTCATTAACTAAAATCGAGTTAAAGAAATCTTTTAAAATTTGAACTTTTTAAACCGTGAAAATAGAAAAATAATTTATCTAACTAAAACCGTTTTAGCCAAAACTTCAATCAGTAAGTGTAAAACAAGCGATATTTGTAAATTTAAGCGTTTCATGTTTTTAAGATTTTACGTTTCCTTTTTACATGTTTCTATGAAAAGCACACAGTTATTATAAAGATATTTCATTTCTGCTTTATATGGTTAATTGCTTGAACTCTTGCATTACAATACACAAAAAGTCTTACATTTTTTCAACATTGTATGAAATATATTGAAATTGATGAGTTTTGTACCATGCATTTGAAAATAATTTGAGCTAAGGATTGATGTTTGTTTGGCTATGCTTAATGCAAACCTATGCTTTGCTCAAGCGCCAATGAAACTTAAACAATAACATATTTTATATCAATAAAGTTTTTGTTTATTTTACAATACACAGGAATATTTCCTTCAGTAAAATTATTGCTAATGTATTTATACCTACTTTTGCATGCTATATGTGATTATTCCAAGAAATTATGTCTGGAATAACAAAAATCATGATCTATGTAGCGCTTTCAACTGTTCAAATGGTAAAAATGATAAAAAAATTGGATGCTAAACAGCCAGTAAATTTTCTTGTGAAATAATTTGACATAAATCTGAGCAGTGTGTTTATGACATGAAAATAAAATAACACAATATCATGCTGAAAGGGATTCAAATGCAGAGATAAACATAAATGGGATATAAATGTTTAAATTTTCTTGAGCAACAATGTAATAATGGACTAGAAATCATAATGAATGCTTATAATAAAGTGAAATACAGTAAACTCTGTGAACTCTGCAAAATGCATAATCTGCAAACATCTATTATCTGCACTATGTGGAACATAAGTAATGAAACTCATTTTAACATTTAAGTTCATAGATGAATTTAAATGATGTGTTAATTTTCACTAAATAACAATTTTTCCTTGAAATAAACTGTGATTTAAGAAAATTCATACATTTTGTACCCAGCGCTTGAAAATAACAACTTGACCTTTGTTTCTTTGGTTAGGCTTAATGCAAACAAACCTATGCTTTGCTCAAGCTTCGATGAAACTTTAACAATAACTGATTATATCTCAACAAAGTTCTAGTTTCTTTTAAAATACACATGAATATTTCCTTTAGTAAAATTTCTGCTAATGTACCTATACCTACTTTTAAATGCCATATATGTGATTATTCTAAGGCATTATGTCTGGACTAACAAGAATCACGATTCATGTAGTGGTTTTACATTGTTCAAACGGTACAAATGATCAAAAAAATTGGTTGCTAGATCATCAGTGAATTATCTTGTGAAATAATTTCCCATAAGTCTGAGAAGTGTGTTTATGACATCAAAATAAAATAACAATATCATGCTCAGGGGTAGGAAAATGCATCATTTTACTAGCCACTGGCGAGTGAATTTTCTGACAGGATGAGTGAATTTTTAGGTACTTATTGAAAACTGCAAACTATACAGGTATGCCAAAAACGTTTTTTTAATAAGTAGTTAGCTATATTTTTCAACTTTCCTAATTACTGCGATATAAAATAGAATTTTGTACCATGTTTACATTAAACTCATTGTTTATATTTCTCAATTTTATAAGAAAGAAATATATGAAAATATATTACAGTAATCAGTGACTTGGAACCAGAAAATTTTTGATGCTCCAGCTCTGCTCCGAGATAAAATACTGTGGCTCTGGCTCCGGGAACTGCTCCAACTCGGTGCAGTATAACATCATATATACATGGATATGTATATATAATATATTATATATCCATGGATATGTATATACAGATGTATATATATACATCTATATATATATACAAATATGTGCGTACACATGCATATATGCATATATACAATATATGTATATATACATATATATGTATGTATATCCATGTATTTATAACACTGGCGCCCGGCTAACCGAAAAGTACTGAAAATTTTACTGTATGTTAGTTTCCTTTGTACATTTTATATTTATGACATTGGTGAAGGTAATGAACTAAAATCTAAGAAATGTTTTAAATGTTTCAAAACTTATTGCACTTGTTTACATGTTAATTTTCATAAAATTCATCAATGTCATTCCACAAAAACATCCATAAAACAAAAACTATTTATATTAAATTTAAATCTTTAGTTCATTGCCTTCACAATAGTGTAAACAACATAATATTTTAAATTTCATAGTGATATTCCAATAATTTTCTGAGGAATAATGTTTTGCGTATGGAATTTTCACCAAAAATTACATTATCCAAAAAATGCATTTAAAGTTTAGATTTTTGTTTTACTACAAGAATTTCAGCAATTATACATCTAAACTTCACTGTTTTTATAAGTCACTCATTTCTTTAAAAGTACTGACCCTTTTTTAATCTCTAGAAGGTCATATTTTGCCCCCCCCCCCCCCCCAGTTTTTTAACAAAGCAAAGCATGACATTTCACATCAAAGATGTGACCGTTATCACAAACACCATATTCTTCAGCTTTAAGTGACTTGGATTATTTGTGGCTTATTCAATACCTTTTAATTTCATGTATAATTCAATATTATACAATTTTACAGGTAAATAATAAAAAAACAGAAAACTTCTGTATCTAGGCTAGTCAGTGATGATTTGGCACCCAGAAGCAGAATTTTCAGTATCAATCTGCAGCAAACCAAAATTTATCTACGACCCAACAATACTGAACCAAGCTACTATAATAAATACTCACAGTAACCCATAAAATAAGCAAAATTTACATTTTACAAAGAAAATTAATAACAAACACAGTAACTCCTAAAACAAAGTAAATTTGTGATTTTTTGAAGCTCAATATTTATTTTTAAGCTGGTAGATTGATCTGCAAGGTCTAAAATAATCTGCAGCGCTGCTGCCATGCTGCACAGTTTCTGCTATGGAGATTTGGTACACGATCACTTTCTACGCCATGTCATTCATATCATTCCACAAAAACACCCATAAGACAAAAAATATTTCTTCTAAATTTAAACCTGTTTTAAATTTCATAATGATATTCCAATAACTTTTTGAGAAATCATGTTTTGCATATAGAATTTTCACCGAAAATAACTTTTCCAAAAAATGCATTTAAAGTTTAGATTTATGTTTTACTACAAGAATTTACAATACTATACATCCAAACTTCACTGTTTCTACAAGTCATACTAATTTTTTTTAAGTACTGACCCTTTCTTTATCTTTAGAAGGTATATCCCCCCCCCCCTCGGTTTTTCAACAAAGCAAAAGATGACGTTTCTCATCGATGTAACCGTTATCGAAAACACAATGTTCTTGAGTTTTAAGAGACTTGGATTTTTTATGGTTAATTCAATACTTTTTAATTTCATGTATAATCCAATATTATGTAATTTTACAGGTAAATAATGAAAAAAAAAATAGAACTCGTCTTCTGTATCTAGGCCAGTCGGTGCCGATTTGGCATGCAATCACTTTCTACACCAAGCCTGTCAATCCAAAATTCAGACATGGTACAGGCTCAGCAAAAAAAAGCTGAACTTTCATGGCCTCATGGAATTGTGACAAAATTCACATTTTTCCGCAGCGTTCAGATGAAATTTGTGCTTTTTCTGCGATACATTGACGAAATTAGCGTTTTTCCCCGACCACTTAACGAAAATCGCGTTTTTCTGCAATCTTTCGAAGAAATTCGTGTTTTTTTCCCACGATCATTTGCCAAAATCATGTGTTTTCTGCAATCTTTCGAAGAAATTCAAGCATTTACCACGATCTTTTGTCAAAAATCGTACATTTTTCCACGATCTTTCGCCAAAGATTGCACATTTCCCTCGATCTTTCACAAAAATTTGTGCATTTTCCATGATCTTTTGCCAAAATTCGTGCATTTTCCACGATCTTTTGCAAAAATTCATGCATTTTCCACGATCTTTTAACAAAATTCATGCATTTTCCACAATCTTAACAAAATTCATGCATTTTCCACGATCTTTTAACAAAATTCATGCATTTTCCACAATCTTAACAAAATTCATGCATTTCCCACGATCTTTTAACAAAATTCATGCATTTTCCACGATCTTTTAACAAAATTCATGCATTTTCCACGATCTTTTAACAAAATTCATATTTTTATATCATCCAACAAAAATCGCATTTTTTTGCGATTCTTTGACAAAAATCACATTCTTTTTTGGCGATCATTCGATGAATTTCACGTTTTTTCCACGACCTTTCAAAGAAATTCGCTATTGCACGATCTTTTGCCAAAATTCGCGTATTTTGCACAATCTTTCGCCGAAATTCGCATATTTTACACGATCCTTTGACAAAATACGCTTTTTTCTGCAATCCTTTGACAAAAATCGCATTTTTCCAGTGATCCTTTGGCGGAAGTCGCATTTTTTCCCGCGATCCTTTAAAGAAATTTGCACTTTTCCTGCGATTCTTTGAAGAAATTTGCGTTTTCCCACGATTGGTTGAAGAAATTTGCTCAATTTGGCACGGTTCGTACTCGCGTTTTTGTTGTATTACATCTGCTCCCGCTAATCCCCCCCTCCCGCCCATTAAAAATGTCAAAATATTTTATGCATATTTGCATCGATCCCAGAGATAATAAAATTCACTGCCGAAAAAGCAGAATTCCGTGTTTTCGCGGAAAAGTAACATGTCTGAAAATTGTATGTGTCTGCCAAATTACTTATACATTTATCAACAAGCTTGACAGACCAGACCAGAAGTAGAATTACACCCAAAAATAGAATGTTCATGAAATTTCAAGCAAAATTTATATTATTATGTAAAAGTGAATAAAACATGCCCTTTAAACAAAACAATGCTACCCAGCACATACTTCAGGGGGGGAGGGGGGAGGGTTGGTACCAGATGAAGATATTGATTGTTTATAGTTTCATACAAAAATGTATGTATATATGAAGCAACAAGATACTCGGAAGCTCATGTTAAACTTATGGGAGCGTTCTTTTCAAATTTGTGAAATTGAAAGTAACTTTTAAAAAATAATAATCGAAAAAGTAAACACTAACCCAGTTAGAATTCAATCTCAGCTATTCTAAGCAAGAAAAATAATCATTTAAAACTATTAATATGCAAGGGAGAAATTTTTAAATGTACGCTTCCATAGGTTTAACGTCAGCAATTCCAGTTTTTTCTCATGACTAGTGCAGATTCCTAACCTTCAAGTTAATGTTAATCCTATGAAAGCATTGTTTACATATTCCTTGCTAGCATTTTAATTATTATTAAAATAATTTTTAAGTTTTTTTTTTTTTTTGCATAGGGTACCTGTGGTTGAAAATTTTAATTGCGTGCAAGGAAGGCGGGGGTGCCACAATCCATATCGCCCCTGGTGCAAAAAAAGCTAGTTTTGGCCTTGATACATGTTTGGCTAGTTAAAAGTCAGCGAGTAACATAAACAAACTTCCATTACAAAGTAGGAAGATAATCTGTGGCCTATAATCTCTTAAAAAAAGTAACTGGTTTTGAAGGGAAAGGCATTTTAGTGCTTAAATTACACCCCCCCCCCCCCATCCACTTTACAATTAAATCAACATACCCAATTAGGTTGGCAAGACAATATCAACATTTTAGTTTTATATAAAACAAACATATCAAGCTCTTTTTTTTTTTTTTTCTCAGAGTGAAAATGCATTTTGACAACATGGTTGTAAAAAACGAACTTTAAAGCAGGATATGAAAAAAAATCAAAAGAAAATTATTTAAAGCTTTCTTTTAAGAATATTAACTTTAGAATTAAATAAAAACAAGTATCTTACCTTTGCAAAAAAAGCTATTATATCTCTTATTTACCTATAACCTTTAATTACTAAATAAACAAAAAGAACAGGCAGAAAATTTTTACTTTTAGAAGCTCAAAACAACTAGTCAGGATAATATGATTCATTTTGAGCTAATCGTGTACTCTGAACAAATTATTCACGTGTCTTCCGATTGGCGTTATAGCAATAGGTCGTTTCCTGCCAGACATAATCTGCAAATATCACAAATTTTCTTTTAAAATAGCATTCTATTCTAATACTACAAAAGAAAAACACGATGTCTCTTTCCCCTTCATTTTGATCTCAAATAGCAATCAAGTAAGTTGAACATCCATTGCACATATCATTGGAGTTGAAAATTAGTTTGTTTCAAGTTGGGAAATTTTTTAATTCCCCCCCCCCCCCCCGCAATAAATATCTGTCGCTACACACCGACGAATCGATAAGGAAACGATGAATTTAAACACTAAATCCATCATTATAGTGAATTTCTGCCCGTTAACAAGTAAACAAACAAACGTGGATTAGGATTCAATTCAACAAGATTCAATAAACGATTGAAAACGCGAGCTACGATCATAAACAAGAAATCAAAAATATTTTTTTTTTGAAAATTGAAAAAAAGTTTATAAATAACAATTATATTGAATGCATATAATTAAAAAAAAAATTCCCCTTTTTTAAAAATGAATCTAAATATTTTTTTGACAAAAAGCAGTAATATGAAATAATAATTTCATCATAACAAAAGAGAAAGATAATATCAATTGAAATTTCCTTTAATATATTTTATATTGGGGCCTATATCCCATGTGCAGATAATTGGCTGACAAAAATACAACCAACCTTTAATATATTTAATATTTTTAAAAAAAAGATTTACTGCCTACATTCAGATTGTTAACTCAACTTAAAATACCTAAAATGACTTTGCAAATTTTGTTTCTGATTATACCCACAGCAGATGGATTAACAGGGTGTCTACAGAATCTGGAAATCAGGGAATCATGGAAAAATCAGGGAGGTTTATCACTCTGGAAAAATCAGGGAAATGTCAGGGAACTTTGTAAAAATACTGGAAAATCAAGGAAAATTTCTCTATTGCAAAAATATTTGCATTTTCATCTTGCCGATGAGACTGATTCGTCTATTGTATGTACCATATCATTTCACATGCTGATTAGTCTTTCCCAATATTTTTTAAAAGATGCGCATGGTATGAGTTTTTGATATGTAACGTAAATTAAGGTGATCAGATGTCCTGATTTTCTGTACATAGCACTTATATTGAAGGCAATTTACACATTTTTAAATGATACATTAATGTATCATTATGCTAATTAGCATAACCTGACCAGGTGCCAGGTGAAAAAGGCGGCTTTTCGTGTTTTCTTTGATGTCGAGTTAGCCGTATATATGAGTTCCGCCATCTACGAATTCTATGATATGATTTTAGGCTTAAGGCTGTGTCACTCGGAATACTACCGTCTTCCATGATATATCTTAAAATTAGAGATTTGGTTAGATTTTGTTAAAAAAAATCTTGTTTTGTTGTTCTTTGATTTTCAAAGGTATATATCATGGAAGACGGTAGTATTCCGAGTGATGTTGCCTTAAGCCTAAAATCGTTTCGTAGATGGCGGAACTCATATATACGGCTAACTCGACATCAAAGAAAACGCGAAAAGCTGCCTTTTAATAACTCGGCAAATATAAGTCCTATTGTTCTGATTTTTTTAGAACAGTCTTATCTCCAGTCTAATTCTATTCTGAAATTTTTAAATTTCTACGTGCAGTATATTTTGAGATCTAAATAGCCATTTTTAAAGTGAATGCGATGGAACGGTATGTAAAAAGTTCCTAATGTCAAAATCTGGAAAACGGTACTAACGATTTTCTTTAAATTGATATACAATATTAATATGATTAAGATGAGTTGAATAAGACATCTTTTATCTGGGAAAACTCATTTTATTTTTGACATTTTCGTTTCTGTTAATGCCCAGTCAACCATTAATCTCTGGTAATTTTCTCATCTGTGATTAGTGAGTTCGTAGTGAGTAGGTTTGACGTCATCACATCGCTGCAATGAGTGTGAAGGGCTGTGACTTTCAGTAGATAGATAATCCATGTTTATTTGTGTAGTGAGCAGAAATTACAAATTACGCTATAACGATGGATTTAGTGTTTTAAGTGGTCATTTCCTTTCGGATTTGAAGTTAATTATTTTATATTTCCTTATTTACATATAGTTATTCCTGAGTGTGAAGTGCTGTCACTTTCAAGTGATAGATAATCTATATTTATTTGTGTACTTCTTGTGAGCAGATGGATTTGAAATTAATTATTTACATTTGGTTATTCCTAATACTCAGAAATTTTGTCAGTCTTCGCTTGGATGAACTTCTTACACCATGATAATATATTAGCATAAACTTGACCAGGTTGAAAGCTTAATCCAATTTGCTATGCTGTCAGATTTACTCAGCAGGGCTGTACAAATGGTGCAGTCACCCCAGGTGCGGAGGGGGCGCCAAATTTATACTACAAACCTCGCCTTTTTCTTCCTTAAAAAAAAATGTATATTTACATGTTAATTTTTTTTCTCAGTGAAAGTACAAACATCTTTTGTTTCAAAGTTATTGCATTCTCCTTTACCTCATACCAACAGAGGCGTCCCTATGGGTGTGCGACAGGTGCGGCCACACGGGGCCTTACACCTGAAAAACCGTCAACCAATATTTTATGAATATTAGGCAGTTTTTATGTTTTTCTCTTGAAAAAATAATATTTTGTCCTTGTAGGAAGGTAGCCGCTGACAATTTCTTAATAGTCACTTTTTACCATTTAGTGTCCCTATGGCAGGTGCGAATCCAGCAGGTCCCTATGGTAGGTGCAGGGGGGATAATCACGCTGATCCCCCCCCCCCCCCCCCCCAAAAAAAAAAAAATATAAATCCAACTTTTTTTATGGCAGTTTTTGTGGAAAATACAAACAAATGGAAACCCGAAAGTTTTCGGGTACAGAAGTGGGCGGGGGGGCAAACGGCCCTGATCATCCTGCCCGCGAAATAAATATATATATCAGAAAAATGCGAATTTCACCAAGGGATAACGAAAAAAATGCGAAGTTCGTCAAAGGACTCAGAAAAAACATGAATTTAGTCTCTGGATTGTGGAAAACGTGCGAATTTCATCAAAGAATTGCAGAAAAAAATGAATTTCGTTAAAGGATCGCGAATTTTGCCAAAAAATACAGAAAAAAACATGAATTTCGTCAAATGTGTTTCCCAAAATATGGAAAAACATACTCTTTCTACTCATAAATTATCTGAAAATGTAAAGTATGAGATGGTGTTGATTAATGACAAGGATTTTAAAAGCAAACACATTTATCAGAAACTAAAAGAGACATTAACTTTAGACAGAGCTCTACTAGAGCTAAGAACATATCTTTAAGTGTTTCAAAAGAATACCCATTACAATCTAATGTTCGTTCAAGATGAAAACGAACTGATACTTGCATGTGAGAGCAAGCATGCATCTCTGAAATTTGTACAGGTATATATATACCTCAAATATAAGACATTTGCATACAATACCGCGAAACAGACAGTTAATTACCTGGACGAATCACAGCCTAGCAAACGTCAACAAAAGATGAAACGTCCTGCATCTCCGGAACAACAGCGCCATCTATAGAACCTGAAAAATGGAAGTTTCCTTCCAAAGAGCAACTGTGAGATAACTCGACTCGAGCGCCGATTGAGAACGTAAGCATCTCGACAGTCGCCGGGAAAATGCGTTCTCTGCAGGATGGACGACAAGATGATTAAATGGGGTTTTAAAACTTAAAATAAGCAGTTGGTAAGCTAAAAATAACTTAAAAGAATTAAATATTTCCAACAAAATGATCAAGAAAAAAACCCAAATTTCGTCAGATTATTGCGAAAAAATGTGAATTTTGTCACAAGATCGAGGAAAAAGCACAAATTTTACCACAGAATCGAGGATAAAACACTAATGTCGTTAAAAATGCAAAATTCGCCAAAGGATGACAAAATAAACACTAATTTCATCAAAGGATCGCGAAAAAACGCTTGTCACAGGATGGTGGAAAAAACACTATTTTTGTCACACTATTGCAGAAAAAGTGCAAATTTTAGCCTCAGGATCATGGATAAAACAATTTCACCAAAGGATCATAAAAAAATGCAAATTTAGCCAAAGGATCACGAAATAAATGCAAATTTCATCACAGGATCGCTGAAAAACACTAATTTTGTCAAAGGAATGCCAAAAAACAGGAATTTTGTCAATGGATTGGTTAAACACGTGAATTTTGCCAAAGGATTGATTAAAAACACAGAAAAAAATGCAAATTTAGCCAAAGGCTGCAAACAATTGGAATTTCATCAATGGATCGCGGAAATAATGCAAATTTCGTCAGATAATTGTGAAAAAACACAAATTTTCTCACAGCATGTTGAAAAAAGCACGAATTTTGACACAAGATCGCAGATAAAACACTAACTTGTTATATGAGACTACTCATATAACTAGTGCTAAAAAATGATCTATTACTTTTATAAAGCACTTCAATAATACATCCTAAAACTAAGCAGATAAAAATTTGCAGTAAGAAGCATCTGCTGAAAAGTAAAACCCCAAATATGCAGAGAGAGAGAAATGGTTGTTTTATGCAGTAAGTGTAAGAAGAAATGATGACCAGATAAATGAAAGAAAAACTTAACTTTATTAAAAATCTTTCATGATAAAATACGATAGTATAAAAATAAATGCTTTGAAATTAAACAAACAAATATTGATTAACTTTATATCGTGCAGAAAATAAACGTAATAAAACAATACTTTAAAGATAATCCCTCCGGAGCTCATGCCATAATATATTCACTCTAAATCAAATTGCAAATGAAAAATGTCACCTGTAGTAAACGAATTCATCACTTTATTTCATCTTTAATCTTGAAGAAAAACATTGTAGAACTAGCAAAGATCCAAAGATTAAAAACATCCTCTCAGCAACTCCATCGTACATAAAAACTCAATAACATAAACTTCATATCTGTTAAATAAACATCAGAGCGGCAGACATCAAAAACACCGAAAGAGAGACGACCAGCATGCATCAAAAACAAACGTTTCACCAACAGCTATCACGCTGTTCCTTTTATCTATATTGGCAAGCACCGAGAGCTGCTCCGCAGAGAAGCTGCAATCGGAAACGCCCTCCTTCCATCGCACGTGGGAAAAGTGATTTGCATAGGCACGTGCCGCGCCAAAGGCAAAAAGAGCACTCGTGGACAGGCAACGCTACCTACCGGCCAACGGAGTTACCACTCAGTTCGAAAATGATATACGATAGAGCTCAGCTGGAAAAACATCGCGATGTGAAAGTCCAATGATACGACATAAGTTCTCTTTAAAACAAATAAATAGCTGTACAAATGGATAAAAATAAATTAGCTGTAAGGATGAAAGGTAAGTCATAACTAAAGAAGTTTCAAGATAAAAATATATTTAGTTGAATAAAATAAAGATATAATGCAATTGATAAGAAAAGTGGGAATATGGCTAACAAATGCCCCCCCTCTTATCAATGCTACCAAATACCAAGAAGGCAAAGTCAATTACATGTCCAAAAAAAAACGTAATAAAGTCAACTGAAACAAGTCTAAGAAAACAAAAACTACCTGCGAAAACTACCTAAAAGTAAATTCGAAAAACATGAGCACCAGCAGGGGCGGACTGGCCCACCCCGCTACCCCGCGATCGCGGTGTGGGCCAAACGGGTGTAGTGGGCCAAAAAAATACATTTTTTTATTTTTCTTTCTTTTCAATAAAAGTAAAAAAAAATAATAATAATACTTATGGAACTTAATTTAGCGGGGTGGGACAAACGAGTATAGGAAGTGTAGGGGGGGTGGGTCCCCCCCCCCCAAAAAAAAAAATACATTTTGGTAGTTTTTTTTCTTTTAAATAAAACAAAACAAAAATTTATGAAAGTCAAATTTTCTTTTCCTTTTTCCGTGAAGCATTTCTTCCCCCTTTTTTTGATCGGGTAAGTCTTAATTTCTACCTTCCCTCTCCCATCAGCAATTTTTGTCAGATCTGTGCAAATTACTCATATTGTACAGAAGCCGAGAGGTAGGGGATAAAGTAAAAAGCACATATGGTCAGTGAAGGGTGGGAAGCTGTTCGGTGGGATGGGTCTACCTGCGGGCATTTGCCACTTGCGTACTAACAAAAAGATAAGGCAAGGATTAGCTTACATATCTAAGAATAATCTACAGATCAAGGATCTCGGGAGGTATGGATTAGCTTATAAAGAAAACCGAGAGGAGGCAGCGGCAGAGTTGAATAATAGAGACGTTAAACACGGCAATTTTTTTATTGTTGGTAATGCTGTTATGTAAATATAATAAAATTTTGCACGGTTATGTAGCACAGGCTATGGAGAGAAGTCAAGAAAGAGGATCTTCTTCAGAAAGTATGATGAAGGCTAGAATATAGCTGAAAGAAGAACAAAATAAAAATCCTAAACGGCATGGGTCGTTGATCACATTTCTGTCCAAGTAATTTATAAATGAGTTAATTGCTTATCTCTCCATTCAGATCCAAATAAACATTGTCGATAATGCAAAACAGTCAGGTCCATTCAGTATGCAAGTAAATTTCACAAAAGATATACCGGTAATGGAGCAGTTGGCATTTTGTGTTCGTTATGAGCAGCGTGGTAAAGTGAAAGTTAGTTTTTAAAATTGGTTGATGCCCCCAAAACAACAGGGAATGCCTTCTATATCCAAGTAAAAGAAAAACTTAAAATTTAAACTCCCTTCTTCACAAATAGTTGACACTTCTTTTGATGGTGCAGCAAATATGAGTGGGAGATATAAAGGTCTGCAGGCCCAACTGAAAAAGACAATCCAAATATACAGCATGTTCATTGATATGCGCATGTCCTTAATTTGTTCCTGGCAGATGCAACAGAATGTTACAAATTGATAAAGGACTTCTTGGTCTTAATGCGAGCTAGAAAGTTGTTTAGCTCTTAGTGATATGGGAGAATGAACGCATGGACTTCAGTGATAAGGCGTCTGTAGGTGGAAATAAACTTCTTCGCCGATTACAAAAAGTAAGCGCTACTGAGTGATGGATTAAGGTTCGAGCACTTAATAGCATGTTTGGCGAGTCTTCGAAATCTTTTAAAGATCAATATAAGTTTTTAACATTGCTTAAGTGTCTACAAAGTATCGCCGAAATGGACGATTTTCCGTCACATGTATCTTTTTCTGCAAGATCACCGATTGATAATTGGTGCAAGTTTCAGCATATATTAATAGCAACCATTTTAAACGACCTTTTCAATATATCTATGCCTACACTGCAGTATCTGCATAGATAAGCGGCCTAGGCTACTTAACTCCTGCTAACAAAATTCAAACTCTGAAATCCAATCTCCTACACAAACGACATAATTTTGATATGGCTATGAAAAATACTTATGAATTTGCGGAACATCTTTGGAAGCAAGTAATCGAAAAGGAGTACACCATTGAAATTGAGAGTTTCCTACCGGAAAAGAGAATATACAGCAAAACGTAGATGTGGTGAATATTCACACGATGAGGCAAGAAATATTATCGGATCCCATCTGGCTTATTTAAGGCAAACGTTTTAATGTCATTTTATACGCAGTTATTCAGCAGTTGAATACACGATTTACTGAAAATGACTTGCCCATGAAAGACAATGCGTGGTTCGATCCTCGACGCTTCAGTGAGGTTAAATTTTTAAATGTACTTGCTGAAGAAGCTCTTAGTACTCTGTCTGGCTTAGCGAAAGTCATGAAAGACTATCCCAGAAAAGAATTGCTGCAATTTTCCTGACACTATACTCATTATAATCCGTCGCTATTGCAGCAGCAATCTCGACGTAGCGAGCTTTACGCCGCTTACAGCGAAAAAACGAGCGATTCAGAAGAACTCATTAAAGATGATGAGGTTTTCTGTAAAGTTAATAAGAAATGTGAAAATGGCCTACCTTGTGGATTAGAATTATTGTGCGAGTGGAATGCCTATGGTCGTATTTATCCAAAACAAAGAGGCAACTATTTAGTGTCGAACACGTAAGCGTACATGTGTGTATGGGCGGAGCGAGTAGAAGAACAGGCTTTATAAGTGAGCGTGGCAATTTTCACGTTTTGTTCGCTCGCACACCTCGCCGAATATCTTAGTGTTTTTTTGCTACATTACGGTGAAATTCAAAAGCAAACAGTAAAAATGTGTAAGCACCAACGTTTGAATGCTGAAATGAGGTGGCGAATAGCGGGGAGACTGGAAACAAGGTAGTCTCAAGTACATATTCCTGGAGACTTCAATGTAACGCCCAACATCGTATCGAAACAGTTTAAGGATACTAGATCGATAGAGATAAAGTCTGGTCAAGGTCGTCCAAGAACCACGACGGCCAATGAAGATCGCTATTTATCTATTACAGCGAGGGGTAACAGGAGTGCAGCATATTACCAGGCCTCTCGTGACCTTTGTGCAGCTACAGGAAGCCGATTTTCAAGGGTTACTGTTTGCAGAAGACTACATGACAGAGGGCTGTTTGCAATAAGACCTGCTGCGTGCGTCAGCTCACTTCTGCGCACGGGAAAACCCGTTTTTCATGGTGTAGAGATAATCGACTTTGGACCAGGGATCATTAGGGGACTGTTCTATTCACTGATGAGTCTCGGTTCAGCCTAAACACTAATTCTCAATGTACTTTCATCTGGAGAAAAACTAAAAAAAACTAAACCTGTGGCTCTACGACCCATGAAAGATCAGGGCCTATAGTGCCTAACTCTGTTTACTTGACCCTGGGCTCCGAGGTGCTATGCAGCATGTGTCCCGGGCGGGTGGTTAGCCCAACGCGAGACCCTCGGAGTTTACTTCCCAAGCAAGCTTGGTATTCCTTTTATCCTGGGCTTATCTGGAGAAAAACAGGGATCCAATACCTGCCTCCCTCCCAACATCCGAGAAAGAGACAACTATGACAGCGGAGGTTTGATGGTCTGGGCTGGCACCATGTTGGATGAGCGCACACCCCTCTCTATGTTTGGCAAAGACTCTGTGACTGGTCTGAGGTGTAATGATATCTTTGTACCCTATGTTTGCCCTTTCAGGGATGCAGTTGGCCCTGATTTAATTTTAGAGGACTACAACACGCTCCCAGATAGAGCTCTTCTGGTCGAAGAATTTCTGGAAAGTGAGGATATTCACTTGATGGATTGGTCCGCCAGATCTCCAGACCTAAACCCTACAGCGCATGTCTAGGACGCTCTGGGGAGGACAATTGAAACTCGCTTTTCACCTTCCAGAACCACTGAGTGCTTGAAAACAGCGTTGCTGGAGGAGTGAGACTAATTGCCCACAGGGACTCACAAACTGATTTCCAGTATGAACTCACGTTGTGGGAGCTGTATAACTGTAAGAGTGGAACATACCCCTATTAACCGATTTTTTAGTTTAATATTGTAAGTTCTGTTACATACTTTCTGATGCTGATGAGTCTTACGTGAGAACTGTTGAATGTTTTGCCTTTTATTAATCTACTTACATACCTAATTTCATTAAAATCTACTTAGTAGTTCTGGAGATAATCAACCAAATTACGATTATGATAAGAAAATAGAAGGAATTGCCTCAAGTTCAAAAGAATTGTCCATATATCTGACATTCTAATTAGTTAGTAGTGAAGGTATAAAACAAACGAATCGATTTTCAGATACTATATTGATATTATAAACAAACATTAATCAATGTACAAAGGGTAGTCAGTATTCAAACATTTTAACAATGGGGTTGCCGATTGGTGGACCAACGCATAAGTCTAGCGGGGTGGGCCAAACTATGCCAGTCCGCCCCTGAGCACCAGAGCGACTAACAATCCATGTAATTAATTTCACTGTAAAATAAAAGTTTGTATCATGCAATGACAATATCACTTAACAATATCAATAAAATCATCAACCAGCAACTCAATTCAAAACTCCAAAATTTCAATTAAATAGCAATTCTACAACAAACATTATACAACATCAAAAACTTTAAAACAATTAACAATTCAACTCTTGAAAACAATTCAACATCAAATTCCAAAATTTAATGCTTCAAAAAAGACAGAACTTCCAAAACAGTTCAAAATATCAAAAACTTCAACAACATCAAAAACCATCCCAACATAGCAATTCCAGTCTCATACTATCACCAGAGATAGACAAACAGTGCCAACATTTTCAATTTCCAAACAAACAAAAAAAAAAAACACATAAAGATTAAATTCAATTCAAAAATCAAGCAAATATTATGCAAATTCATGACATTTAAATGTGAAAAGTTACAATAGTAGGTGCCGAAACAGGATAATCTTCCACATGTCCGTATGACATTTTGTGAGCTGTAATACAATTAAACAACTTTTAATAACTCAAAAATATTTTTACAATAATGGCTGTCAATACAAGATTTTCTTCCACATGTCTATAAGACATTTAGTGATTACAATTAAAGTCACAAGGTACCTACACAAAAAAAAACTTAGAATACAATACATATCATACATTCAACTTTCATACAACCTTACGTGGCGCCACGATTTCATCAACTCTTATTCTCACATAGAGACAAGGAACCTGTAACAATATTGTAAATTATTTAAATCGGGGATTTTTCACACTTTGACAGAACCACTATACTTAAACCATTATTTTAACAAAAAGGAATCCTTCAACATCCACCATTGTAACATACGAATATTTATACATTTCTGCCTAGGCTCCCGGGATGCCCAAGCAAAAGAAAAAATTTAAAATTTTCTTATACATAATCTATAAACCCCAATAAACTCAAACATATATATATTTCCATCAAAAAGTACAATCTTTAAATCAGCTGGTAATTTGAAAGGTAGACGGGAATTAGTGACAGTTCCATATATTAACATAATCAAAATGGGACTTACAAAAATAACAGTTAACCTGCCCACGAAAAGACCCTCCTGTGGCAATGGTCAACTCGAAAATCCACCCCCAGATGCCACTCAGACAGATTACAGTGGCACCCCTACGAGACACTTCCTTGGGGCCGTTCGGACACCCAGAAATGGACCTCGAGAAGTATCACCACATTCAGGTGGGATTTAAATGTCCACCAAGCAAAAACCGTAAAGAAAAGTATATATATATATGATACCAACAATATAAAAAAAAATATATACATTATAATTCAAAAACAGTAAATTTCAAGAAATACAAAACTTCAAAATTATCTAAAGATATGCTCAATAAATCTTTTTAATTCAAACTTGGTGAGCGGCTTAGTGAAGACATCAGCAAGGTTATCCTTGCTGCGGACAAAAAGTAAATCAAAAGTATTTTTATCAACCAGATCCCGTACAAAGAACAGCTTAACATCGATATGACGACTTCTATGATTCTCAATAGGCGATTTTACAAAATCAATAGTAGCCCTATTATCTACATACAAAACTGACTTCATCTTTTCCCCAGTGACAACCTTTCTACAAAAACATTCACTTAGAATCCTGTCAAACCAAAGAAGTTCTTTTGTCGCTTCGGTCATTGAAATAAACTCAGCTTCCATAGTTGACAATCTCACACTTTTCTCTTTAAATGTTCGCCAAGAAATGGGAGAGTTTCCTAAAAATACAATTTGACCACCCAGCGAGGTCCTATCATCTCAATTAGCAGCAAAATCTGCATCAGAAAAAGTTATCAACTGAGGTTTTGTACAAGATAAATTAAGTGTCATATCAATAGTATGTTTAACATATCCCAACAATCTTAGTAAGCCATACCAATGTGTCATTCCTGGATCTGATTGAAATTGACTCATTATATTTACCGCATATGAAATATTGAGATGGGATCTATTAGCAATAAAGGACAAACAACCCAGTACACTTCTGTATGGTAACTGTGACATCTCTCTATGCTCTTCCTCAGACTTAGGAGAATCAGATTTAGAATAAACAGAGCCCTTGCTTATGGGTAAGAAGGAAATGGGAAACCTGTATGACTCGAACCTTTTGCAAACATCTTTAATATAGGATTGCTGGTGAATCCGCAAGCCTTCATCACTTTCCTCAAACTCCACACCAAGCAACTTCTTAGTTTTTCCCAAGACCTTTAAATCGAAATATTTGGTTAAAAGTTCTAAAGCTCTATTTATAATCCTTTGATGCTTCCCAAATAAAACAATATCATCAACATACAATAATAACACTAAATCTGAGTCTAAAACGTAAACACAGTTACACCACTCTAATTTCTTAAACCCAATCTCCAAAAGAACACGGTTTATCTCAAAGAACCAAACTCGACCCGACTGATGTAGACCATAAATAGCTTTATCCAACTTACAAAACAGACTTTCTTTACCAATCTCAACAAAACCCGGGAGTTGCGACATATAAACATTTTCAGTAAGAGGAGCATAAAGATAAGCACATTTGACATCACATTGGGTGTGTAACCAGCCTTTAAAGGATACTAATAAAGAAAAGAAAAACCTGATGACACTAAAATTAACCATGGGACTAAATGTTTCCTCATAGGATTCTCCTCTAATTTGCTTAAACCCTTGAGCCACTAAACGGGCTTTAAACCTGGCAATTTTCCCCATGTCATCTTTCTTTATGGTGTACACCCATCTACAGCCTACAGGGCTGATGTTTGAAGGTAAAATTTCTAAATGCCATATGCCTCTATCATACATAGTATTTATCTCCTCTTTCATAGCCTTTTGCCATTCATCCCTTTGATCAGATTTTATTGCTTGTTTGTAAGTTCTAGGAATAACTGGGTCATATAGTCAAGACTGTGACTGACAAATATTCACATTAGAGTTAACAGCATTAGGTTCAGAAACTACTCCCTCAAAAGTATTGCTCCCTTTAAAATCAAACAAGTTCGGCTTAAAAATTAAATCCTTCTCCTTACAATAATCCTCCACTTCCCTTGCAGACCTTAACCTATCGGAATCATTATCAATATCAAAATAATAAATATCCTTACGAATACCAGTATTTCTGGGAACAACTTTTCTTCTCCAGTGAGTATCTCGTAATGTGGTGTGAGGTTTACTAGGGGAATCACTTTCTGAAGAGGACCCCTGACCATCACTCTCTGCCCTAGAAGATGATCCGAGGGAGCCGTTGGAGCTGTCAGTGGTGGCTCTGACCTCCTCAACAACGTCTTCATCCTCGATATCACTCCTAGTAGCAGGAACTCACTGAAACTCTCCTGGAGTATCACCCAGCACTGCTCCATTTAGCGCATCCCTATAACTGGATTGTTCTCCTTTAGGAGACATTAATGGTCTCAACAATTCTGTCACTATCAGGCAACCAAACTCTATAACCCTTTGTTCTAAAAGCGTAGCCAACAAGATATCCTCTACTAGCCTTTGAATCCAGTTTTTGCCGTTTCTGACGAGGGACACCAACATACGCCAAACACCCAAATGGTTTTAAATGCCTAACAGAAGGTTTATAATTACCAAAAAGTTCAAAAGGGGTTTTGGTCTGATTTTTGTGACAAACGGTTCCAAACATAGGTGAAGTGGAGAACTGCCCCTGGCCAAAAATTCAAATCCATGCCACTTTCTTTTAACATGGTTCTAGCCCCATCTACTACAGTCTGATTGTACCGTTCAACAATACCGTTCTGTTCTGGTGTAAAAGTATTCGTAAATTCATGATTTATTCCCTTTTCAAGGCAAAATTCCTCCATTTTATTATTATCAAACTCTCCCCCATTGTCGGATCTTATGGCCTTAACCTGTCTACCCAAAAATCTTTCGGCAGGGTTAATATGTTGCCTTAAAATTTCAAAAACTTCCGACTTCTCTTTCATAAGGTATAAAGAAGTTTTACGGGAAAAATCATCAATTATAGAAACGAAATACCTTTCTCCTTGCCTGCCTTCAACCTGACTTGGACCCCAGACATCAGTATACAAAAGTTCCAATGGAGATTTGGATCGAATAAAATTTCTAGATTTAAAAGATGTCCTCCTAAACTTGTTAAGTTTACATGATTCACATTTAAATTCCCCCCTCTCTTAAATTTGGCAAACCCCTAGCAACTGTATTTCTACATGTATGAGCTATCAAATAAGGACTAACATGTGCCAGCTTTCTGTGCCAAACATGCATATCATCATGCTTACTGGTAGAAGATGCTTCAAAACTAACTCTCTTAGTAACTTTGCTAAGAATTTTGGGGTATAAATAGTAAACACCATTTTTAAGAATGGCTTTAAAAAGGGGTTGTCCGTTGCATGATATCTTCACCTCGCCACTCTCACCAGAAAAACATGCCCCATTTATATCTAAACGAGGACCAGATATTAAATTACGCCTCAATTTAGGAGAAAACATTACATCTTTAAACATTAAGATTCTTTGCCCAAACTTTAATTTAATAGTTCCACACCCTTCTATAGGAAAAGTTACACCTTCAATGGCTACAGCCATATCCTCATCATTTAAAGGAGTAAATTCAATAAAAAGATCTCTATTTTTACAAAAATGATGTGAAGCTGCTGTGTCGAAAACCCAGTCAGCATCTCCATCAACTAAGTTAGTTTGAGACAAAAAGAATGAAGTATAGGACTTACGTTCTGGACTGTTCGACAGATAGGACTTACGTTCAGGACTTCTCTGACGAGTGTCTCTAGATTGGCCTCTTTTCACTTTGTCATCAAGTCTACGAGAATCACTGTGTTGATGCTTAGCAGGAGATCTTGTATACTGTCGTGGAACTCTCTGAGGGCTAAAGGATCTAACTAATGAAGTATCACGATGAGATGAAAATTCGGCTGACGGTGAACTATCTCTGTCACAGGACAACATACTCCTTCAGAAACTATGGCACTGGCTTTTAACGTGACCTGGCTTTTTGCAAAAATAACAGCTCAACTTCTTTCTAGCTTTCCTCTGGTACTGTAATGATTGAGCTTCAGGATACACTTTACTATGATCACGTTCTCTCAGTTGAAGCCTAGTTTCTTCGGCTACCAATGAAGTCACCACATCGTTAAAAATAAACTCCTCTTCTTTCCATCTGAGAATTGCCTGTACCATGGAATCAAACTTTGGAGGCAAGAATCGCAATAGTTGAAATGTCACATAGACGTCATCAAACTTTTTATTTATATTTTTAAGCTGGTTCGCCACTCGTAAAAGCCTGGCAGCATATAAATTAATACTCTCACCACCGGCAATTTTGCATTCACATAATTCAGTGAAAACTTGCATATGACGGCTTCTTGTGTCTGGATAAAAATGAGTACGGAGCTTTTTCCAAGCATTTACTGGATCACTACACTCTTCTATAATTTTTCTAAAATTAGGCTCCACATTTAAATAAATCATAGACAGTGCTAATTTCTGTCTAATATGATAATCTTTAAATCTTTATCGGTGACAACAACTGCTGTGGCCTCTTTTTCTACAGCCTTACTATCTGCATTGAGCTCAGGAGGTTTCTCTATTTCTGCCACTATATCTCAAACATTTCTTTCCATCAATAAATATTTCATGTCAGATTGCCAATTGGCATAATTACTAGCATTTAATTTCTGAACCTGATTCTGCATCATCATTTTGAAAAACTTATACTTAAACCAAAAAAATTTCACAAATTTAAAAACTTTATGGACCAGCCAAAAAAATTTATAGTTAAAACATTTTGTATTAAAAATTTCTTAAAAAAACTAATTCTACACTATTTCCCCTCTCCTTTCAAATTATTACTTCAAAAACGAAATTATTTCAAAAAAAATTTCTAATTATCGGTCATCGTACGAAAACTAACGGCCCCCCCTAATAAAACTATCTCTTAATCCTCCTTGGGCCGTATTTAAACACTTTACTGCACTAATATAAAGCATAGCTAAACAGAAACTATCTCTGCATGGGTATTAAATGCCCATAACCAAAAATGTTATATGAAACTACTCATATAACTAGTGCTAAAAAATGATCTATTACTTTTATAAAGCACTTCAATAATACATCCTAAAACTAAGCAGATAAAAATTTGCAGTAAGAAGCATCTGCTGAAAAGTAAAACCCTAAATATGCAGAGAGAGAGAAATGGTTGTTTTATGCAGTAAGTGTAAGAAGAAATGATGACGAGATAAATAAAAGAAAAACTTAATTTTATTAAAAATCTTTCATGATAAAATACGATAGTATAAAAATAAATGCTTTGAAATTAAACAAACAAATATTGATTAACTTTATATCGTGCAGAAAATAAACGTAATAAAACAATACTTTAAAGATAATCCCTCCGGAGCTCATGCCATAATATATTCACTCTAAATCAAATTGCAAATGAAAAATGTCACCTGTAGTAAACGAATTCATCACTTTATTTCATTTTTAAACTTGAAGAAAAACATCGTAGAACTAGCAAAGATCCAAAGATTAAAAACATCCTCTCAACAACTCCATCGTATGTAAAAACTCAATAACATAAACTTCATATCCGTTAAATAAACATCAGAGTGGCAGACATCAAAAACACCGAAAGAGAGACGACCAGCATGCATCAAAAACAAACGTTTCACCAACAGCTATCACGCTGTTCCTTTTACCTATATCGGCAAGCACCGAGAGCTGCTCCGCAGAGAAGCTGCAATCGGAAATACCCTCCTTCCATCGTACATGGGAAAAGTGATTTGCATAGGCACGTGCTGCGCCAAAGGCAAAAAGAGCACTCGTGGACAGGCAACGCCACCTACCGGCCAACGGAGTTACCGCTCAGTTCGAAAACGATATACGATAGAGCTCGGCTGGAAAAACATCACGATGTGAAAGTCTGATGATACGACATAAGTTCTCTTTAAAACAAATAAATAGCTGCACAAATGGATAAAAATAAATTAGCTGTAAGGATGAAAGGTAAGTCATAACTAAAGAAGTTTCAAGATAAAAATATATTTAGTTGAATAAAATAAAGATATAATGCAATTGATAAGAAAAGTGGGAATATGGCTAACATAACTTCATTAAAGGATTGTAAAAAAAGCACGAATTTCATCAAAAGATCACGAAATAAATGTGAATTTCGTCAAAGGACCGCATTGTAGTAAAAGCATTGTTGCAGTAAAAGATCTTTTTAATGCAATTCTCTGTTTAACAGACAGGTTCTTTAATGTAAACAATGAATTTTACTTTTAAAAAGAGCCTGCAATCCATTTTGTAGAAATATTGCTACCCTCTAGAGCAGGGGTTCCCGAACTTTTAGATCGACGTACCACTGAATAGAAGTTCATACTTCCGCATACCACTAAGTTACAAACTCCATGCTATTACAGAAAAACCTGTGTAAATGGAATATGTCTAAAACAAGGTATTTGTGCAGTCTTTTGTGCTCTGTCTAAGCAGATTTTACTGTATTTAATTGGATGATTACTTTATTAAATTGGTATACTTAGATTGACTGCTTTATATTAACATTTAAGTAAAAAGTACTAGTATCATTATTACTATATTATTAATATGTACATTATCAAGATATAGTGTTTTGATTTTTAAGAAAAGCTACAATACTTAATGGCATATTGGCGTAGATTGATACATATGCATTAGGGTGACTATTAATTCTGTTGTATTGTTAATGATAAGGGTGATGCTTGCTTTACCAAACACATCTTCCTCATATCTGATTCAATCTTAGTTTTATACATAAATCAGATTCGATGTTTATGTTTATTCCTGTATTTGTTTTTCATATAAAGAAGTGATGAGAAAGCATTTAAAACAAATATATGTTGTTCTAAAAACAATAATTTTCAGGGTTGTAGTGGGTATCTGCCCGGGTACCCACCCAGCTACCAGCCCGGGCTGGGTTTTTTACAACCTTGATAATTTTAGAGCTTTTACCGATATCAGAGGGTATTTTCCTTTTTACACCAATCAAAATTCTAATACCTTCATCTTTTTTAATGCAGATTCCAGCAACCCATTGTTATTGTTGCATTTTTTACTTCATTACATGTACCAGTACTGGTATGCACACCATAGTTTAAGAACCCCTACTCTAGAGGGCTAAATTTCAAACATTATTTCATCTTTATCTCCATAATTCCAATTTTTTAATGAAAAAATTGCTAGCGTTAAATCTGCACATCATCACAGATGTAAACAATGAAACTTTCAGTTCAGATCCAAGGGCAAAATTACAGAATTTTTTAATTTTATATCATTCCGTTTGTATTTCAGTATATAATTAATTCTCTATAATATGACTGAACTCATGATTTTTTAGGAAGGAAGTACAATTTATTTCTGATTAAAAAAAAAAAAAAAATTGGTAATCACAATCTTTTTATCAAATATTTTTATGTATTTTAATCCAGATTTTTTGACTATTAAGACTGGCTAAACCTGAAATAAAACTTCCTTACTTTATAATTTTGATGCGAATTAATAGGTACCATTAGGAAGGAGGTAAGTTTCATTCAATAATTCAAGGAAATGATTCTTACCTTTATAATGCAGATTTAATTATGCATTATTATTTACTTGATACTTTACTTTTAATAATTTAATCATTTTTTAAATTATCTTACTTCTTATCATTTTAGTTTATTACTGTAATTAATTATTTTAATATTTTACTATATTGCAAGGATTTTTTATAACTTTGATTGCATAAATGCATTAAAATGACTGCTTAAAAACTGTAAACAAAGCAAGGACCAGAAATCTGCAAAATTCTAAAATCTGCACAACCTCTGGTCCCAAGTTGAGCAGATTTGAGGGAGTCTACTGTATAGTGATTTTGTTCAGAGGTACTGTTTGTTTTCGTAAAGCGAAACCTTCTGCGCTTTTGCGCATGCATCAGGTCTGTTTTGATTTTATCAAAATAGGGATTATCGGAGGCTGTTTAGCTGAGTGACAACATACAACTGGAAATTTGGCAAATACCCATCTCAGCATTACCTTTTTGGATCATAAAATTGTCTCAGAGTGTTAGGCACAGCTTTCAAAAACGAACTGTATTTTTTATGTGTTTATAAGGCATCATTTTGTTTACATTTTAAAACTTCATCTAATTAGTTGTAATTTTTCTAATAAATATGTTACATATAATGTATGGCAGTAATAATCAGTATATCTGATGAAAATTCAATTAATTTTTTTTTAAATAAACTATATTTATTTAATGATTTTTATCCTTATTACTGTATTTCATCAATAGTAGTTCGAGAGCATAGTTCGAAAGTATTCTGCAAGCAGTCTTTGTTCAATCACAAAAGCCTGCCACTAAAAAATTTTAATACAGAAGATGCATATAATGTTTTTCTCAGATGTAAACAATAAATTTTGCAGTTAAGAAGCACATGTGTTTCACAAATATTGCTAATTTCTTGAAACACTAAATTTGATACATTGTCTTCTTTAACGCATTATTTTGGAGCAATGAAAACATTATATTAAATTTTTTGTAAATGAGTGTTATAATCGGTGGCAGCTCTTGACGGGGTTTTTTTTTTTTTTTTTAAGGCACTAAATTCATGCCTTCCAAAAGTAATATTTTTTAAAAAAGAAATTTTTGCCTTATTTAATATAAGAAACTTCTGCCAAAAATAAGGCAAAGATTTCATTATTAAAAATAGTGAAAAAGGAATAAATTTGCCAGCCATGCATTTAGTGCCCCCAAAACTGTCAGTCACGAGCTAAAGGTAATTTAATAATGTGTGACATGATCTATCAGGGCTGAAACTAAGGGGGCGAGGGGGCATGTGTCCCGGCCTCAGAACGAAAGGGTGCCAAGTGAAGGATTATACTTTTGGAATGGATCATTTTCTTCTGATGGATTGATGACTTCCATTATTATGAAACAGCCATTATAAATGAAGTGTTAGGTGAAGATGAAAGAGCAGTCATAAAAAGTTAGAACTCTGATTTTCTGGTCAAAATGGGAGGGAAGGGAAATGGCCTTTTTTTTTTTTTTTTCGTTTACGGCTGCTTTTTCATCTTTACCTAACACTTCATTTATAATGGCTGTTTCATAAAAATGGAAGCCATCAATCCATCAGAAGAAAATAACTCGGTTAAGCAGGACTTGGATAATCGGGACTCTGCTGTATATTTCATTTTAAAAATGCTCTTTAGAAAATTTTTGTTGGTGTTCAGAGGGGAATCATGACATCAATAGTTTTTTGCGTCATTGTATCCAAACTAAGTTAAATGTATGCAAATTGATAATATGACAAAAAAAATTATTTACATAAATTTTACTTTTGATTTTTGGATAGCGTGGCACAAAAGATAAATCAATTTATTCAAATGAATACATTTCAGTGCATTATATAGATTCAGTGAAAGTAATATATTCAACAGTGCATTGGAAAATGAAAAGTATTGTTTAGATGTGTAAATGTATTTAGCCAAAAGAAAATTTAAATTGAATTTTAAAACTAATCGTTTTAAGCAACATCAAGGCGTCACTTAAAATTTGATATCATATCTTTTAAAACTCATTTTGAATTTATGAGAGATATGAATGATAATGCATCAATGAATAAACTTTTATACATCTTTTTAAAATGAACATAACTTTTGCACATGCAATTATAAAAAAATAAAATGATGAAATAAATATATATAGATATTATAATTAATAGCATAGTGTCACTCAAAATTTGATATCTATTTTTAAGTTTCATATTTAAAATTCTTAGAGCATAAGATAAAGTGCTGCGTCACAAACTTTTAACCTGTTAAGGGTTTTTGTATTGATATATATATATATACACTGGCATCAACTTATATGGGCCCATGGGGGTCGAGCCCACCCAATAATTTGCTCTTAGCCCACCTGATTTCCATTATTCTATTTGTTACTTGTTTATTTTCCAATCGCTGAAAAAATAATATTGAAAATAACTTTGTTGGAAAACGCAATAAGGACAGCAGTAACAGGCACACAGAACCCTAACAAAACTCATTTAACGTAACCTAAATAATTCAGTTAAAATAATACTATCTCTTTATGATAGAGATGATAATGAATGGTTACACTATACTTTGCACAAAAATTATCTGTGAATACATTCAGACTCGTCCTTTTTTAGGTGTTGTAGTTTAACTTAGCAAATAAATGCATACAAAAGAAGTAATGCTAGGCTGTTTTCAAATAGAGATTGGCTATTTTCTGGCACATTTGCGAATTCATTTTTCATCCTATATGCACAAAAATCGCAAATGTTAAGAAACCAACAAATCAAATAGAGTTTTCCATTTTATCATAAGATTAAACGATTTTTCAGAACATGCTGTCAAAGACTTTTAAAATGATTTTTGCATGTGTCATTTTTTAGTCCACTGAATTTCAGTTTGTAGTCATATTCATCGTCTAATCGTAAATATTAGAGTCTGTAGAATGAAGACCTCATATGTGAAAATAATTTAATAAAATTGCAATTTTATATTCTATTTTTTTTTTTTTTTTTTTTAATCTAACTTCGCTATCCTAACTTTTTCATCCATCTCCTTAATCTTAAAGGTGTATTCCAATCCAAACTGCTTATTTTCTGATTTATTTTTAAATTCATTTTTTCTCTCAAACATATCAAACTGGCAAATTCTCTTATTTAGAAACTACGTAATGTGCCATGCTTGTCGATTTTTTGATATATGCAGAAAATATTGCAAAAAAAGGCTATCAAAGTTGGTGTTTTGAACCAAATTTTCCCAAACGTGACATCTGGGGATAAAAAAAATGATCATACTGAGAATATAATTGTTTAAAAATCAAATTCTAATTAACTGAGTGAAAAATGAAATCACACGGCCTCTTATACATCTCTTTAAAAATCACGTCAGAAAGTTTCTTGTTTTTACTTTTAAAAATGAGTCTGAAAATGTCTCAGAAAATTTCAAGCTGTTCAGGGTGGAAAAATATTTTTTCAAATACACCCTTAAAAGAAAACAAAATGCCCATGTCATTTTACCCTATAATGGTTGAGCCCACCCAGTATTTTCAAAAGTTGGCACCACTATATATATATTACCCTTTATCTGCTCAATATTATGAATTTCCTTTCCTTCTTAAAATTAATATAAGTTTGGATATAATGCAAATTTTTATAATTTAATTTAAATAACAATTTACTTTTTATTTTCTAGGATAAGCAAGCTTTAGCTGATCAAAAGAAAGCAAAATTCTACCAAGCAGAAGGCGACCTTCTAACCTTGTTAGCAGTTTATAATTCATGGAAAAACAATAAATTTTCTAACGCATGGTGCTATGAAAATTTTGTTCAGTTTAAGGCATTAGAAAGAGCTCAAGATGTTCGTAAACAATTGTTACGTATCATGGATAGGTAAGGAATATTGATATATATTAGAAAAGTTAGCAACTTAAAAGAAATTGGCTTATATATGTTTTTCTCTATTTCTATTATTCACACCAAAAGGTATGAAAAACATGGAGGACTGGAAGCAGGAAAACACAATGGTAAACCTATGAGTCAACCGCTAAAATCAGGTTTTCATGTGTTTTCCACCAAGATGTAACTTGGCAGACAGATTGCGTTTTAATGTGCAAATCAATATTTGACTAATCCTAGAATTTCATCTGTGAACTGGATGAGGTGATTGTCTGTGCTGTCGGCTCCCGGTCTATAACCAGAATGGCTAGTTCTTTGTACTGCACAAAACAAAGTTACAAATTTATCTCAAACAAAAAGGGAAAAAATTAGTGTGTTTTTTTTTTCATTTTTGACTATTTTGGAAGGGGCTGTAACACCATTAGTCCTTTTCCACCTCTTTGGGTATAATGTGGTGTCACTGTGTACTAATATGGAACTAAAGAGAAGAGAGCGGCTAGTCTGTTGAATGATAGGAGAAAAAAATACAAATTTATTTCAAAGAGAAAGAAAAAAAGCAATATTTTTCATTTCAATTTCGACTATTTCGTGAGGACAGGGCTGTAATTCCATCAGCCTCCCCTTCTTTAGGTATGCTGTGATGTCAATGTGGACTAATATGGGGTTAACGAGAATGGCTATTTCACTGTATGGCAGGAGAAAAATTAGAGATTTATCTTAAAAAAAATAAGGATTTCAGAAAACAAAATTACAAATTTAGCTCAAACAAGAAGAAAAAAAAAATCAGAATTTTTTTCATTTCATTTTCGACTATTTTGGAAGGAAGCACCTTATTAGCCCCTTTCACCTCTTTGGGTATAATGTGGTGTCACTGTGCACTAGTATGGAAGTAAAGAGAAGAGAGCGGCTAGTCTCTTGAATGATATACACCTGGAGGCGGCAGCACAGACAATCACCTCATTGAGTTCACAGCTGAAATTCCAGAATTACTTAAAATTCAATTCGCATATTAAAACACAATCAGTCTGCCTGCCAAGTCCTATCTTGGTGGAAAACACCTGAAAACCCGATTTTAGCAGTTGACACGTAGGTTTACCATTGTGTTTTCCTGCACCCAAAAGGTATGAAAAAATGGATGACTGGGAGCAGGAAAACAATGGTAAACCTACGAGTCAACCGCTAAAATCGGGTTTTCAAGTATTTTCCACCAACATGGGACTTGGTAGACCAATTGCATTTTAATATGTGAATTGAGTTTTAACTAATTCTGGAATTTCAGCCATGAACTCGATGAGGTGATTGTCTGTGCTATCGCCTCCCGATGTAATAGGGGAAAAAAATTTAATTTTTCTCAAACAAAAGGAAAAAAATCAGCACTTTTTCATTACATTTTTTACTATTTTGAGAGGAGGGGGCTGTAATTCCACCAGCCTCTCCCCATCTTTGGGTATTCTGTGATGTCAATGTGGACTAATATGGGGGTTAATGAGAATGGCTATTTTGACAGAAGAGAAAATTACAGATTTATCTAAAAAAGTAAGGAAAAAAAACTTTTTTCATTTAATTTTTCGACTATTTTGAGAAGAGGGGAGGGGCTGTAACCCCATCAGCCCCTTTCTCTTCTTTGGTGTCAATGTGGACTAATATGGAACTAGAGCAAAGGGAGTGGCTAGTCTGTTGAATGATAGGTGAAAAATTGCAAATTTATGTCAAATGGAAAGAAAAAAAATCAGCATTTTTTTAAAAATTCATTTTCGACAATTTCGAGAGAAGGGGGCTGTAATTCCATCAGCCCCCTCCCCATCTTTGGGTATGTTGTGATGTCAATGCGAGCTAATATGGTGTTAATGAGAATGGCTATTTTGCTCTATGACAGAAGAAAAAAATTACAGATTTTCTAAAACTAAGGAAAAACTCTTTTTTTTTAAAAAATTTTGGGAGTATGGGGGGGGGGGGGCTGTAACCCCATCAGCCTCCTTTCTCTTCTTTGGTGTCAATGTGGAACAATATGGGACTAATGAGAATTTCTATCATACAGCGGATTAGCCAAAATTTATTTCTTTTTTCCAAAAAAAAAAAAAAATTCAGCATTTCTTCATATCACTTTCGAAAATTTCGGGGGGGAAGGGTTGTAGCCCCATCAGCCCCCCCTTGGGTACGCCCATGACTCCTTAGATTATATTGCGGCTTTGGGCGCAAGCGATATTGCTGCCGAGGAAAAAAATTCGCGATTGTAAAACGCATGGTAAATCCTTTATGCATGTCATTCATCTGAAGCACAGCATTGATTGGTTAGTATAATCTTAATAGAAGGGCTCCCAACTAGGTCCATTTTTCAATTATTAGGTCTGTAAAAAGTCCGTTTCTCGACACTGTTAACCAACCTTTATTTTAAATTTTATCGATGTTTGGCATTTAGCCAAGAATCTTGCAAAAATCGCACTTTTTGCGAATATGTTCCAAAAAATACCGTCAAATTTCGTCAATCGATCGCAGAGAAAATTCGAAAATTTTGTCAAAGGATCATGAAAAAACGCAAATTTCTCCAACAGATCGTGGAAAAACCCTTAATTTCTTCAAAAGATCGGGGAAAAAGACGCGAATTTCTTAAAAGACAGTGGAAAAACGTGAATTTACTCAACGGGTCACGAAAAAAGCACAAATTTTGTTAAAAGATCGAGGGGAAAAAAGCGGATTTCCTCAAAAGATCATGAAAAAACGCTACTTTCGTTAAAATATCGAAAAAATCCCACAAATTTCATCATAAAGTCGCAAAAAAAAACATGCGAATTTCATCAAAAGATCGTGAAAACCACGCGAATTTTGTCAAAGGATTGCGAAAAAAACGTGAATTTTGTCAAAGGATGGCTAATTTTGTAAAAACGAATGAAACAAAGTCAAAAGATTGTGAAAAAACACGAATTTCGTTGATTGTGGAAAACCCGCACTTTTTGTCAAAAGACCACGAAAAAACACAAATTTCATTAAAAGATTTTAAAAAACATGCTGATTTTGACAAAAGGTCTGAATAACACGCAGAAAATATGCGAATTTTGTCAAAAGATTGTGAACAATACACAAATCTGGTAAAAAGATTGTGAAAAACACGCAAATTTTGTCAAAGGATTGCAAAAAAATGCGCATTTTGTGAAAGAGTTGCGGAAAAAATGCAAATTTTGTCAAAGAATTGCAGGAAAAATGTGAATTTAGTCAAAAAATTGCAGGAAAAACACAAATTTTGCCAAAGAATAGCAAAATGACATTTCGATGCACCAAAATAGTTATTTTCTGCTCCAAAATGACCATTTTTGCTACTGCAAAGTGAGTTTTTGCTGCTCCAAAATGAGGTCCATGCTTTTCCATCACTGAGTGTGCATACCTCATAACGATGCAGCACATAAAAACAACAACAAAAAATAGCAAATCCTTAAAATTTTTTGGACTCCTTGGATTTTTTCTTCCCAACTCTGTATTAAACCTGGGTATGTTTTGATCTTTCGTATTTCAAATATTTAAGCTGTGAAAAAAAAAAAAAAGAGATTTTGTCATTACTTTCTTCCCTACTTGCAGATCTGCAGAATCTTTGAAATTCACTGTTATCAGTGGCCTTTATGTGATTTTCATTATACTTTTTAATTAATATCCTAGTTAATTTAAAAAAAATTAAAAATCTGAGTCTCAGGTGCATTTGGACCAGCCTTGGGCTATCCTGATCCATATTTTCAGACATTTTTGTGCAATAGATTTTCCTTACCATTCCCCTCAGCTCAGACACACTTTGGACAAAAGCTTCTCCTTTATTAGGATAGATTACATTTGCATAGTAAAGATGGGTCATCTGCTTCAAGATAAACATAGAACAAGGAAAACTGAATAAAAGATATACTTGAAGTATGTGTTTTTGACCTATACTAAATAAATATAATCAGTAGACATGACTAATTTGCAGCATATGAATCTAAAAAAATATGAACTTTGAATTTGAGTAATTCAATAATCAATATAGCCAAGTCTTTGAAGGTTTTTTTGCACATGAAAGAAAAATTAATACCATAATAAATTACTAACATGAAATGTATAACCATGACTGGCCATTGAAATGGGACAATTAATTATAATTTTTTATTTGACAGAACAACAACTAACGTTCTTTAATTACTTATTTATATTTACTTCTTTTCTATTTTAATTGAACATTTAATGATGTAGCTGAGCTTGACATGCTTTTAGACTGTCTTCTTTGTTAAGCTCAATTTTATGCATGTTGGGCAGACATTTTTTTTTTTTGCCTTCATTAAAAAACAAAATTAAAAAAAATCTCATTTTACATAAATAGGACTATAATAATGAAACATATTTTATTTCAAATATTTGGAAAATCACCTTTGAGAATAACTAAAAGGTAATTTAGATAAAAAATATTATCTTAATGATCTTAAAACATTTTCATGACATACCTAAGATTTTCTCATTGGTTGATAGTTGAAAATCACTGCACTAAATATTTGAGGGTGTCTTTTGTTGTTGTTTGTTTTTTCATAAAATAAGGATTTTTTTTATGATTTGGTACTAAAATCTGTGTAACATATGTATTCCTTAAACTTAGATGCTTGTTAATATAATGCCCTGTTAAAAATAATTTTGACTGCAATTAATTTAATTGTAGTTGTGCAATGGAAATTTTTTTTGAACAACCATTTAATCCTCTGACTACCAAACGGATCCAATGCACCGAACAGAAAAAACAGAATTAGTTCAAATACGGTAAAATCCAGCAGAATTTGATAAAATTAGGAAATTGGTTTGTAAACTTTTATTTTTAGATCTAAATTCGTAAAAATTTAGAAAGATTTTAAAAGAATAATTTCGGTTGGTTGCATTATTATAATTTTTGTATACTTTTTTTTTGAGGGGGGGGGGGGGTTAGTCTGAGGGTTAAAGGTAATATAAATCGATAGATAGCTTTTTGTTTTTCAAAATGAAAATATATTATACACAAATTAGTAAGAAGTTAATTACACTGTTTATATTTTTTAGACAAAAATTAGATGTTGTATCTTGTGGAAAAAACACTGCAAAAGTACAGAAAGCAATCTGCAGTGGTTTCTTCAGGAATTCTGCTAAGAAAGACCCTCAAAAACATTACAGAACTCTGGTTCATGGTCAAGTTGCATATATTCACCCATCTAGTGCTTTATTTAACAGACAACCAGAATGGTATGTAAAATTTCTGTAAAATAATTGTCTTCTTAGTTTATTTGATTCTTCTCTCCAATACTTTATTGTTTCCATATAGTTTATTTCTAAAAATCTGTGCTTCATTTTTTTGACAATCGTTCTTAATAGCGTAGGCTTAAAGATGAAAAAGTTTTAATTGACAGACATCATGAAATACATCATCCACAGCACAAAACTCAATGTAGGATATTATTGGCATACTGTATACAATTCTGCTTTTGTAGCCATGAGTCCTGGAGTCAGGGGTGATTCTGTTCCAAATTTTCTGTAAATTTGAGGCGTTTAATTACAAAAAAAATTTTTAAAATCGGCCATCAAACCAAAAATTCAGGTATTAAAATAAAAAAAAGCATAGAAAAAATAAATCTGGGATGGAAAACATAAAACCCTCTTAATAGATATTAACGAAGAATGTTTCTGCAAATATTTACATCATGAATATCCTTCCTCAGAAGCAGGTATGCCATTTCAAAAGTTTCTGGGGTGCAGCTTTCTTTGAGGAGCAGAGTTTGAAATTCTGTGCGGAATTGCATGAATTGCGCACAAAATAAGAAAATCCTGCATAATAAAAGATGTTGTGCAGTATTTTACCTGCTTTAAATTCTTTCACAGACATACGATTCTTCTGTGAATATTTCTTAATGTTCATGGAAGTTGGCAAATTTTTTTCTTTTGAGGAATTGTGCAGAATTAATTAATGAATGGGGTCACTGAAAAAATAACAAATTTCTTCAAACAATAGTGGAAAAATATCATTAATTTCGTCAAAGATCTCAGAAACAAATAGCAATTTTCTTCAATTGATTGCTGGAGAAAAAATCAAATTTGTCTTTCGGTGACAGAGAAAAAATGCAGATTTCATCATAAGATTTCATTAAAAAAAAATTCCAAATTTCAACAAGATAGTGCAAAAAAATTCAGAATTTTGATAAATGATCAAGGAAATATATCACGAATTTCATCAAAAAGATCGCACAAACAAATATCGCTAATTTTGTCAATCAGCCATGGAAAAATATCACAAATTTCATCAATTACACACAAAAAATGAATCGTCAATCAATTGCAGAAAAAACCCAACTAATTTCATCAAAGGAGCGCGATGGCAGGAAATGTGAATTTCGTCAAGAACATGAATTTTGTCAAACAATCGTGAATTTCACGAAAATGATTGTGGAAAAAATAAATGGGAATTTTGCAAAATAATCACAGAAAAAAATCGTGAATGTTGTGATTTTCTAAATTGTCGTCAAGAATGTGAATTTTGTCAAATGATCGTGAATTTCCCAAAAAAGATCGTGGAGGAAAAAATGTGAATTTTGCAAAACGATCACTGAAAAAAATCGTGAATTTTGCAAAACGATCACTGAAAAAATCGTGAATTTTGCAAAATGATCATAGAAAAAATTCGTGAATTTTAAAAAACTACCGCAGAAAAAAAATCATAAATTTTCCAAACCGATCGTGGAAAAAAAAATTGCAAATTTCGTCAAATGGTCCCAAAAAAAAGTCAAGTTTCAATCGATTACAATGTAATCAGCACATGATCATCAGTAGGTTATGAAATTCGCAATTTTTTTGCTTCTTGTGGATAAGAAATTTTTCATTAATGATTTTGTGTTAGTAAAAAGTTTCAAATGATTTTCTGCCTTCTTCTTCAGTCTATGATTTAACATCCATACAATTCAGAACTCTACAAAGCCTCTGGCCACAGTTAGAGTCAGTCGGGTCAGTTGACACTTCTTTTTTTTCATTACAAGACTAATTGTTTAGAGTTCAGGTTGGGTTTTCACCTCTTTTTAAATAAATAATTATCTGAAAACATTAAAGTTGAATTTTCAAATATTTTTTAATTTAATGTTGAATTATTCAAACCTGAAAAATAAGATATTCAAAATCAAATACTCACCAGAAATAAGAATGTGTGTCACTCACCCGAAATAAGACCAATTGCAGATAAAATTTCTGCTGTAAACATTATTTGCAGCATTGATGTGTTCAATTCCATAATTTTAAACAGTATAAAATTTATATATAAAAATATTTTCAAAACATATGCATTATTCATATGTGTAGACTATTTTCACAAATAAATTCAGTTATGAGGAACACATCAATGCTAAATTTGTAAGGAATATAAAAATACAAATTCATGATTTTTTACATATGTTGAACTTTTAAATAATTGGTTTAGTATTTAATGAATTTGTAAATAGATCGTAGATAATGAATACTTAAACATATTTTATTGTTATTATACCAGTTAATATTTGGTGTGGAATGTCTATATTGCAACATTTATCAGAAGATAAAAGCAGATCGTCCAACAATATATGGTATATTATGAATCATTAGTTCATCATTGGAGCGAGGAAAAGTTTCACAATTTCTAAGTAAGATGCTATCAAATTTGCTTGTATTTGGAAGGATTCCATTATAATCAATCGAAAGTTCTCATGATTAAAAGAGAAGCTATATTGAATCTTTCTCATAGTCATACTTGATAAGCAATAAATTAAAAGGAAAAACTACTTTACCATTTCCAGGCATGAAGACTTATAGATCACTTTCCCAAACAAGCTGAATTCATCAGAATGTACTGTATGATGAATCTGCTTTATAATTTGAGAATAATAATCACAGTTCATGAATTGTTCAGACAAACATATTTCACAGTGTGTCGCAGCTTATTACTATTGTTGATTCATACTGCTACTTCATTTTCTTGACAGTCATGAGTCCTCAGTATAATCTGAGTGGTATTTCTCATCCTTAAAATTGTGGTCATATCTCCTTGTACTTCGTTGCAATAAAATTTATATCTAATAAATGAAATTTGATAAAATATTCAATTAACTTAATTCATTAAAATTAATCACCCTTTGACCCGTATAGTCGAAGAACCGATCACAAAGAAGACTTATTATTTTTTGGAGTGATGATGCATGCATGTTTGTGCATCAACGTCCAGTCAAGAAGAGAGGGAAATCCCTGTAGGATCTTTTCAAAAAGGACGCTGAAACTCAGAATCGCCAATCAGCATCCATCAAAAACAATTCTCAACCATGCACTCACTGAACTTGTAACTAAAATGTATCTCCCTCGAGTAAAATGGCGTCTTGTGTGACATAAAGATGTTGTTTTGAAGCGGTGAAGAAATGAAAAATGAAATCATGGTCGACTCAGGGTGTCCTAAAATGGATGGCATGCAAATTTAAAAGTAGTGAAAATAAATAAAACTTCAAAAATAAAATTCGGATAACTCGCAATCAATTGCATCAAAAGTGACGAAATTTTGTCTGCTAAAAGCAAATAAATATTTAAATAGAATAAATATATTTTGCAATAAAAGTAATCAATATTTAAGAAATTTTAAAGACTTAGATAAAATTTCATGACATATTATTGAAACAAAATACACATTTTTATGAGTAATTCTTTTTGTTTATAATCTAGAAATCCCTAATAAATAAATAAATAATTTTAATAGATATTTGTCTAAAATTTTAGTAGTTTGAGTTAGTAACGTAATATAGATATTTTACATTGATGTTTGGAAAAATAATGTTTTTGAATAGGTTAATTTTTTTTAAATTAAATAAATAAATAATGGCCAATGGATTTTAATTATTAAGCAAACGGAAATGTAAGATGTATCATAACATGTTGTATATAATCTCTTGTAATAAGTCAAACATGAAAGCATTTTTAAATTGTTTCCTCAAACATTTTCTTTTTTATGTAATTAAATATTTGCTTACTCATTGATATTTTGCATTAATGTTTTAAATAATAAACACATATAAGCAAATTTTTGGCAGTTCTTATATTGGATGATTTAAGTTTTTAAATTCTTAATAATAAATAATATTGCTGTTTTAAAGCTGTATGTCTGAACCATATGTATTTTATTGAACTATAGTAAGTTCTTGTTACATATATATTTTAATAATATTTATGTGCTATGCTATTAAAGATTGCATCACTTTCTTATTGTTTGTTTTTATATTTATTTTTGTGTTTTCACTTTGTTTTAATGACTCTTTTCCCAAATTTTAGGGTTGTATATCATGAACTTGTACAGACTACAAAAGAATACATAAAGCAAGTAACTACTGTAGATCCCAAATGGTTGGTAGAGTGTGCTCCTGCCTTTTACAAATTTGCTGATCCTACAAAGTTAAGCAAGCATAAAAAACAGAATTAATTGTACTATACTTAAATCTTGTATATATTTCAGTAAAATATTATGTAAAAATAATTTTTTTTTGTTTTGTTTTGTTGCTGACCTCTTTTCTTGTTGTTCATGTAAGTTTATGTTTATAAGAAAAGCCAACCCGAATAACTTCACACAAGATATATTAAATTATTTACATGAGTAACATATTTATTTGCATTAAATGATCTGGTTTTGATGTCAATAAATGTAATAACAGGGATTAAACCACTGATGCAGGTGAATTAGATTAATTCAGGTTGGCGAGCAACTGGGAAATATCAGGGAATTTGCTGAATCTTTGTTTATTGTCAGGGGTTTTTTTTTTAATGGAAAAAAGATTATGTCGTATCTGGAAAATCAGAATTTGGATCAAAATTAGCGAATATATTTTCACGAGTGATATAAAAAAATTATCCGTAAATAAGTTTTCCCAATCTCTTTCCGTAAAACATACTCTATGCTTTCAAACTAGAAGCAACGCGCCTTTGCATCTCTTTTCGCTGTCTCATGCATTGTCATAGCAACTCCTGACCACCAGGAGAAAGACTCTCCTACCTTACTACGCATTTAGAGTCAAGTTACACGATCGTCATTCGGTCTTCTGATTGGCTGATTCAGTTTGTGTTAATGTTCAGATTCAGAGAAGCACCAGCAGGATGTGTCTCGATTAGTGTAATTGGAAAAAAAAATCATAATATGTCAAAGCAAACATTTTTTCGAGATGAATGGCTGTCTGATCCTTCTTTTAATTTGGCTTGAAGAAATGCCGCATAATAATAAAATTGCCAAATGCAAACTTTGCAATAAAACCTTTGAATTGAGTAATATGGGCCTTCGTGCTGTTTCAAGCCACATGGATGGATATAAGCACACAAAAAAAGTTGCAGCAAGAAGCCTAAATAAAAAATCGACGTTTTTCTCATGTTTCACAAAATCAGACCTTTCATCTTCTGTTAACTGTGCTGCAAATATTGAAAAAAAATTTAACATGATTGATATTGATCTAATGGCTACCTCATGTTTGTAGTTATTTTAGCTAATTTGTAATTAATACCAGGATATATAATTAATGGGATGTAATGAAGATGATTAATAAAGATATGTCTGGAAAGAAGTTTTTTGAGATATACAGTTTATATATGTAAGTATTATCTTAAATTTTCAAATCCATCTCAGTTTTTATTAAGCTCTTGTTGAAAAGAAACTATCTTCAGGTTATTTTGTGACAATTTAAGACGATTAAATTTTGTGTTTGGTTTTACAGTATATTAATGTTCTAGAGAATTAAATGTCGCAGGTTAACTTTTTTCTATGGAGGATATTATTGTGCAGATTATTTGTTGTGTTATTCACAGTTTTTTTTTTTTTTTCCACAGTAAAAATCGTATTAAATTTGGTCATGTTGTTGTAAGATGTATTTTGTAATGGTCTAGTCGAGAAAAGTTCAGAAAATAAGGTCAGGGAAAAGTCAGGAAATTTGTAAATGGAAAATCACTAGCCACCCTGTTAATTGTAAAAACAGCAAACACTGATGCAGTTGAGTTCAATTGAATTCGAACATGAACAAAGGATCATTCTGTCAGTTGAAGTAGTTGTTCTTTTATTCTTTTTTTTAATGCAAGTAGGAATACCTTCTTAAAGTAGCAGTTTTTGTAATAGTTGTAATAGTTTTTTGTAATAGTTGTAGTGTTGATTGGATGGAGCACTTGTGGTCCTTAATATGAATATGACAGAGCTAAAAATCATCTTTTCTTCCTTAATTTATATATTTAACTGCATACATATGATCATTAGTTATGGGTGTTATAACCAAACAGTTGTAAATTTGAATTGTAATAAGAAAAGATTGGACTTGTGCATTATATTTATATTCTTGTATAATAGTAAAAACATTTCCATTGCTATGCTGTGATATGGAGATAGTGAACATTCCGTTTTGTCCAAATCTCTTAAAAATATAATAAATTAATTTAATATTGAGCAACACACTGCTGAAATAAAGATTTAACATAGAAATTTAAATAAATTCAAAATATAAAACAATTCTGCACATTAGTATGTCTTGTGTATTTGTTACAATTAATGAATTTCTGAGTAAAATCTTCTATGTGAATCCTCTACTAGGCTACACAAATTACATTTTGTCGTACACTTTACAAAAAAACTATTCAGTATTTTGACTTGAAATTAAACATAAAAATAAATTATGATCTGTAGGTTTTTTGCACAATATTATTTTTTTTTACAGAATAACCTTAAAGAAATTATTTTAATTAATTTTACATGTTTTTCCATTACGGACGCATTTTCGCAAAAAAAATGAAACACGTATATTTTCAGACGAACAAATAAATCATGGAGTTGGTAGTTATTGATAGAATCATGATTAATTAAATAAATAAAACATATTTTCATTATTCCGTCAAAATATCTCAAAAACTGCTTTTTAAATTTAACTAAGGAAAGAAATATTTTTGGACTTGATAGAAATAAAATATGATCTGTAGATTCTGACAATATTATTTTCTTATCGAATGATTTAACAAAAAACATTTTTTATTATTTTGTTGAATATATTTTTTCCATTATACAGATTTATTTTTGTAAACGATAATGAAACCTGCTTATTTTCTTGCAGTAAATAAAAATCATTGAGTTAGTAAAAATAAATATATTCATGAATAATTAAGTACCGTATTTTCGGGTGTATAGCCCGCATCCAGTGTATAGCCCGCACCCCTAAATCGAGCAGTACCATAAAAAAGTTCGTGTATAAGCCGCGGAGTTGCATCGTTGCATAGCCCGCGGGCTATACACCATCTACGAATGTATATTTCGACCAGGGTTTACGCCGCAGGTGAAATTTCCGCGGTAATCGCGAATGGCGTGCTAAACAGAAACACATTAATAAGAAGAATTAAGAAATCATAAAAATGAAATTATTAATTAGAAATAAATAATTTAAATGCAAAATTCGAAATTATTAATATAATTTAAATAATATAAATACGAAAAACTATACTAAAATTGCGTGAAATTTGCAGCTTAAATTCCGGCATATGGCGCGCATCATTACCTTGGTATATCGCGAATGATTTTGCAACAAAAAATTAATTAAACTGAAATTTTAAAAACCACAAGCACCGAAATTACAGAGCTCCCACTAGATCCGTTTTTTTTTTGCTTCGAGTCCGCATTGGTCCGTTTTTTCATCGTTAGGTCCGTAAAGTCCGTTTTTTGACACTTTTAACCGACTTTTATTTAAAATTTTCCGATGTTTGGCATTTAGCAGAGCATCGCGGAAAAATCGCGCTTTTCGCAAATATATTCCAAAAAATACCATTAAATTCCGTTAATCGATCACGAAAAGAATCGCCAATTTTGTCAAAGGATTGCGAAAATGCGCAAATTTCTTCAAAAGATCGTGAATTTCGTTAAAAGATCGAAAAAAACGCGGTAAAAAGATAGGGAAAAAAAAGCGGTCAAAGGATCGCAAAAAAGACTAATTTCCTCAAAAGATTGCGAAAAAAAACCGCAAGTTTTGTCAAAGAATAGCCAAAAACGCGTTTTTCGTCAAAAGGTCGCGAAAAACACGCAAATTTCGGCAAAGGATCGCGAAAAAAACGAGAATTTTGTAAAAAAATCGCGCGATCTTTTGTAAAAAGATAGCGTTTTTGAAAAAAACGCGAATTTCACCAAAAGATCTCTCAATAAACGCAAGTTTTGTCAAAGAATCGCGGAAAACGCGATTTTCGTCAAAAGGTGGCAAAAAACACGCGAATTTCGACAAAAGGTCTCTCAATAAAACGCAAATTTCGCCAAAAAATCGAAAAAACACGCGAATTTCGTCAAAGGATCGCGAAAAAACGTTAATTTCGTCAAAAGATTGCGCGAAGAATGCGAATTTCATCAAAATATTGCGAAAAAAAACCGGTCAAATGATTGCGGAAAAAACACGAATTTCGTCAAAAAATCGAAAAAAAAACTAATTTCGTCAAAAGATTTTAAAAACTTTAATTTCGTCAAGAGATAGTGAAAAACATGTAAATTTTATCAAAGGATCCCGAAAAACACGCAAATTTCTTTAATATGTCGTGGAAAAATTCGTGAAATTCAATCTGTCTTAGAAGGTTTGTAACCCCTACCAATAACAATGGCTTTAAGATAATGAATTTCAGAATTTGAATCGGAGCAAGCGTTTTCTTTATAACAAATTATACTGAACATTTATTAATTAGTGACAATTGAAGGAAAGGAAGGTTTCCTTGCTTATTTTATTTTACGATTTGCGAAAATAGTTTCCTTTTGATCTCTTTTTTTACAAAATATGTGCTCCCTTTTGGTCCCCTTTTTTACTACACAAGTTGAGTGGGAGCTCTGGAAATATGAAATTATTAATTTGATATAAATAATATAAGTACGATATTCAAAATTAATAATTCATTATAAATAATATTTAAAAGAAAAAATCCCGTTAAAATTGAGTAAACTTTTCTATACACTAAAGAGCGTCATGAGAACGATTGGGCGTTAGCAAACGACATTAAAATGACGACGTGCTAAAATGACATTTATTTTCACAGTGCCATATATTAAAATTATTTACAAATAGATAATAAACGTATTATTTTTAATATTTAGCGCTATGTACAAATAAAATAACGTTATCACATCCCTTTTCGTCAATTGAATAAGATATAAAAATTCTCATTTTAATCATTTCTAAAAGAATCTGTAGTTCGGGAATGCAGGTGTTTTGGATTTTTTTTAAGAGGGGGGGGGTATTAAAAAGAAACCTCGCACAATAATTCATCGAAAATTTTAAACTCATTTTTAAACGGAAAAGCATGGAATCTGCTGGCATATCTATCAAAGTGATTTAAAATCGAATGCGTTTTTCCATTTTCGATAAATGTATTATATCTCAAGTTATAAGCGATTGCTATTTGATGATGACCTTTCCCGAGCTGTCTCATCTGGAAATTCAGTTAAAAAATCAACTTTCAGCATTTTCTAAATGTTTTTTCCCTTATCAAAAACTGAAAAACGCTGTTCGACTTCGTTAAGTATTAATAAATGCGGCAATTAGTTTTATACATTTAAAATTAAAAATGACTTATAGTGAATGCAGCCGTTATTTATGTGTGTATGCGTGTTTTATAATAAAGTTATCAGAAACAAAACAAAACTTTTTATTTAATTCGAATCGGTTTTATTTAATTCCAATCAATTTGCAAGAAATTTCATGACCTACTTTTATTATTTCTTTGCACGTGGAGCGATAAGGATTATAAACATTATATGACTACGAAAAGATATCACGTGCGATCCTAAAGCTATTTTCTTTTCTTTTCCCCTTCTTCTATCGCTCTGTTTGGAACTTTTTAGCTGTCAGAATCTCGAAGAAATAAATATAGATTTCAATTAGAAGATTTTGCTTTAAAAGCATTTATACACGAAGTGATTACCAAGGAAAAAAAAAATACTTACCATCACTGTGCTGTTTCTTAAATACAAGATGATTTAACAATGCAATTTAATCTGATTTATTTTATGGTCGTTTTTGAGAATATTTGGCGTTATTGTAGATGTTTTAAAAATACTTCTTGCATGAACATTTAAAAGTTATATTTTATATTTATTTCAATCACTTGGTACAGAATTGAATCCTGCATTGGGTCAGGTAATCGGATAGTACCCGAACCCGACTAAAGTTCGGGTCGGGTTGGCGGGATTTTTTTTTTCTTTCTTTTGACATGGGTGGGGTTGGAATTTGATTCGTTCGAGTTAAGATGATGCTGAATATTTGTTAAAATGGTAAAAGCCGAAATAATTCGATACAAGAAAAACATAATTATAGACTCTTTTCCGTAAATGCATTAAAATATGGATTAATTTTCCTTCATTTTAATTTCTGGTTTTAATATTTCGGTTGACAAAATTTGTTCTTGTCGGGTCTCGAGTTGACTTTAAGTAGAATTTTCGGATTTGGATAGGATACAATCCGGACCTTGCAGTTCAGGTTCAGAGTAGAGTCCAACATTTGATCTTGTAATCTGATTTTACCTACTATTGTTTTGTTATGGATTGAGGGGGGGGGGGATGTATTTTTTCTAGAAAAATACATTTTTTACAAATAGATTTTTAGAAAATATGGAATATTAAGCATTTAAAAAAATTATATCCACTAATTTGTTTTATGTATCCTATGAATATTGTTTTAAATCATTTTTATAGGATTTTCATTTAAAACTTTTTATTAGACTCGGGCCGGACCGCGATCAAGCTTAATTTTTATCTGCGGCCGCTCCGGGCCAGGACTGGATAACTACTTTTTTTTTTTTTTTTTTTTTTTTTTTTTCGGGGCCATGTTAAACCGGCAGGTTTTTGCGAAAATAACAGTGAAATTTTTCCTTTGTTCGACGAAATCTTTTGAAATTTATTTCATTTTATTAAATTATAGAGAAATATATTTTAAAAAATCTTTCTAGAACTTCAAAATTATTTTTTCTTAAATATTTTTCTTCCATTTTAAACTACATTATATTTCTAATGAGTTATCATTTAAATGAATTTCTCTAAGTAATCAATAATGTTGCCATTCCATACTTCATAGATTGTGGACATACTAGTTTAAGCTGCAAAATGTTCGCATGAGTATGTAAAAAATATATCTTAAATAATTTTATTTATAGGATCCCGGACTTGATTTAATTGATTTTTCTTGGCTGGGTGGGCCAAATTTTTAACATAAATGGTTCAAGTTTAGCCCAGGCAGGGCCAATATATTTCGATCGCCTGGGTCTAAAAATTTCGGATCACCCACATTATTTTAAAATCTCATTAATATGAAATTTCTCATCTTTGGTATCTGAATTTTTGGGAGTGAGAAAAAAAATTTAATTGCGCGTAAACGCCGGATCACTAGAAACGCCGCATCGCTTGAAATTTCAATTTAAAACACGTAAACGCCGCGGCGTTTCTTCCGTAAATTACGGTACTAAAATCTTTTTTTTTTTTTTTAATAATTCCATAATAATAAAACCAGATTTTAACTTATTTATTATTATAATTATTTTTAATCTGCAAAAAAGTCACTTTTTTTTTCTTTAAAAATAACAAAATTATTGTCAGAGGTAATTCAAGAAATATTTTCGTTTTTCTACGCCCCACCAGTGGCCGAGAGGTTCTGCTCTCAAAAGCTGGTAGACGGGAGGTCCTGGGTTCGAACCCAATCGCGCCCGTCGGCCTAATCGTTCGGAGTTTTCTTCTAAACTTGGATTTTTGTGCGTAAATACGGGTTAGGTTCCGTTAGAAAGACCTACCACGGAGGGCATCTCCGTCTCTCCGGGCCCATTTCGTAGATAATTAGCTATCATAAGCAACACAATACACAAATTTTTCCACAATATTTTTTTTTCATGTCAAAAAGTAAATGTAATTATTGTGCTAATTGCATACATTTCTGGCAAACATTAAATACCATTTATCTCAGTTTAATTTTTTGAATTGCCGCAGCAGATAATAGGTAAATTATCACAACAGTAACTTTGAGAGAACTGGATGTAATATACAACTGGAGCCATTAATGGCATTTTACCTTCTAGAAAATATGTTATTATTATTTTAAACAATAATTACTATAAGTAATATAAAACTACTGTATAAAAAGGCACACAGTAATTCGCTCAAAAATATTTATTTTAATCACTGGAATCGGAAAATCCTTCAAAATCGGAAGTTTCCGAGTCCGTCATAAACAAACCAATAATATCTCTATTTCCAAAGACAGAAATAAATAATAGCATTTAAACAGTAAAAAAACATTACAAACACGGGAAAATTCTTTAAATTTCGCGGCACAGCGAAAAAAATTTACAAATTTCGACGATTTTTGAAATTTTTTCGGGTTTAAAAATTATAGAAAAATCACGATTTTCTGTTTCTTTAAAAAAAAAAAATCTTTGTATAGTCCGCACCGTGTATAAGCCGCAGCGGCTGTTCCAAATGTTTTTTTCTTGTATAACCCGCGGGCTATACACCCGAAAATACGGTACATGAAATATTATCGTTGCATCAAAATTTCTCATTTAAGGAAAGGAACAGATATATCTGCATTTTGCGAAGACTAAATATTTTAAATATTGAAAATAACTGCAGAATTTATACTTCAAACTGTAAAAGAACATTAAACTTTCTTATATTTAAAATGTACGTTATTTGAGAGGAAAATATACATTTTAGTAGAATACTTTATTAAGATTGGTTGGAAATGATGCATATTTTGGTGCTCATTCCTTTTAATCATCTAATTGTTTCAATTTCGTTTATGAAATTTTTAAAGTACCTTTTTTTATGAAAATTATAGCATATTTTTAATGAATTAAAATTTGTGAAAATTCAATTATTTACATTCAATTATAAAAGTGTTTTTCAGTGTTAAGAATTCAAATACACAATTTATTCTTATGTGAAATCATTTATGCAGACAATAGTTATGCATTTTAAAAGAATTATATTAGGATTTTTTTTTTTTTGTAAAGTGGCAACAAAAGAATTGTAAACAAATAAAATTGTTAAATTTGTTATATAAAGTGTAATTCGAAGGTTGAAAATTGAACCAAATGAAACATATTTACTATTAAGAAATAATTACTATTAGTATTATTACTTTCTTCTATCTTCAATAGAAGAAAGTATTGTAATCAAAACTTTTTTCGACTTCCGCTTTTCGACGGATTTACACGTTTTAGGGGTCAGAGATCACAAAACACATGTTTATAGAAAATGTGTGTCTGTCCGTGTGTCTGTCACCATTGTGCCATCAAAAAGTGTATGAAGTTATGCATAGAATTGAACAAAATTTTTATTTTGAGTTTTTGGCTATGGCAAGCGTCCTCCCTGAATTTGGAAAACATTCGCTGGTAGGGGGTGCTGTAATAGTGATTTTTGTACGATTTTGAATATTGTACCATCAAAGAGTGTATGAAGTTATGCATAGAATTAAACCAAATTTTTATTTTAAGTGTTAGGCTATGGCAAGCAGGTCCTCCCTAAACTTGGAAAAAATTCACCGGTAGGGAGTGCTGTAATAGCAATTTTTGTGCGATTTTGAATATTGTACCATCAAAAAGTGTATGAAGTTATACATAGAATTAAACCAAATTTTTATTTTAAGTATTTGGCTATGGCAAGAAGGTCCTCCCTGAATTTGGAAAAACTTCACGGGTAGGGGGCGCTGTAATAGCGATTTTGATTATAGTACCATCAAAAAGTGTATGAAGTTATACATAGAATTAAACCAAATTTTTATTTTAAGTATTTGGCTATGGCAAGAAGGTCCTCCCTGAATTTGGAAAAACTTCACGGGTAGGGGGCGCTGTAATAGCGATTTTGATTATAGTACCATCGAAAAGTGTATGAAGTTATGCATAGAATTGATCCAAAATTTTTGTGTATGTTTTTGGCTGTGGCAAGCAGTCCTTCCTTACTTTGGAAAAAAAAAATTGCCGGTAGGGGGCTCTGTAATAGCGATTTTTGTGCCATTTTGAATATTGTACCATCGAAAAATATTGAAGTTATCCATAGAATTCAACCAAATATTTTGTGTTTGTTTCTGGTCATGGCACGAAGGTCCTCCCTGAATTTGGAAAAATTCCTCCAGAAAGGGGTGCTATAATTGCGATCTCTGCGCCATTTTCGTTATTGTACCATCGAAAACTGTATGAAGTTATGCATAGAATTGAACCAATTTTTTTGTGTATGTTTCTGGCTATGGAAAGCAAGTCTTCCCTGAATTTGAAAAAAATCTGCCAGAAGGGAGATGCTGTAATAGCGATGTTTGTACCATTTTCTTTATTGTACCATCGAAAAGTATATAAAATTATGCATACAATTAAGTCAAATTTTTTTGTGCATGTTTTTGGCTTTGAGCAGCAGGTCCTCCTTGAATTTGGAAATATTGCGCGGTAAAGGGGCTCTCGGATAGCAATTTTTGTATACTTTTCTTGATTTTTCATAGTTCTATTGTCCATATGCGGCTCGTGCAGCGGCAGGAAGTCGCTTCCTGCTAAGGCGGCTGTTCACAAACAGCTGATAACAACAGAATAAGGAAAAACAATTTATAACAAATATCATGATATAGATTAACTCGTTTTTAGTCCGTTTAACTGACTGTAGCAGAAATTTATGATGAAAATCAAAGTTGGTATAGTATTGAACTAATAATATAGAAGTATTAACATGTGTAACTAGTTTTTGAAATATTAAGATGTATAAGATAGAAGAAAGTTTTGGGATTAGCACATCCAACTAGTTTTTAATATGTTTGTCATTTAAAAACAATTTATGGAATGTATTAGTTCTATTATAATTGTTCTAAAGCAAAGTTGGCAGTTTCTGAAATGACAGACAGACTTGAACCATTTCTTAGTTTATCAATTGGGTCTAAAGTAATGTTATGCTCTAATTTGTGGACTGAAAAAGGTTTAGTAAACGGGGATTTAGTCTATGTTGCAGATATTATTTATGAAGAAAATCACGGGCCACCAGACCAGATGCTGCGAATAATCACAGTTGAATTTGAAAACTACAGTCATTCAACTTAGGAGAATGGCTGCGTTCAGATTCCACCAATAACTAAATTCTGGAAAAATGAAAATATAAATTGCTCAAGAAAACAATTTCCTCTGCAGTTAGCTTTTGCAGTTACAATTCATAAATCGTAAGGTTTAACATTAGATAAAGCAGCTGTAGATATTGGGGATAAAGAGACATCAGTTGGCTTAATGTACATAGCATTGTCGAGAGTGAAAACCCTTCAAGGTTTAGCATTCAATGGAAAATTTCTTTACGAGAGATTCTACTATATCAAAAATTCTCAAAAGCTAACATGCAGAAAAAAGAAGAAATTAGAATGAAAAGTTTTACACTTAATAATTCTTAGTATCACCGAGAGCAAATTTCAAATGTTTTTTCAGAAAATAGGATTTTGAAGAAGTAACTTTCTTCAAGTTCTCTTCGAATATATTATTCTAAGATTGCTATCAAAGATTATTTGATGTGAATTACAAAGATTGGAAACATACTTATTTCAAACCATTTGAGAAAAACCAGAGGCTATTGGAAAATGTAAAAACATCTTTAAAAGAGCTTTTAGTTGAAAATTTAAAAATATTTTGTAAAATTTTGCTTCAAAAATATTTTTATTTATACCAGTCTTATATCAAATAAAAAATTCCGGGGAAATTCTTAGTTATTTGGCTGAATTTACATTTCTAAAAGTAAAATGCGCCAAAACATAAAATAACATTTTTGCTTAATAAAGATGCAAAAATATTGTTACTTTCAAATATTTATCTTATTAAATAATGCTTTGCAAATCCAAGCAAAGCATGGCTTTTGGTAATTTATTAAGATTTTAAATTACTTTGTAAAAATTTTATATACGTTATGGGAGAAGTTTTAATTCTATACTGTGCCTTTCTAATACTTCATCTAACTTATTCATTGATAAAACTGAATTAAGAAAATGATAATTCAAATAACACTACAAATTATGTAATATTACAGTTTTTAAAAATTCAGGTTTTTGAAACTTCTTAATAGGCATTAAAAGGTTTGTACAACTGTCATTTAATCAACTTTATTACATACTCAGTACTGATTAAATTTAGGCTAATTCGAAAATAAAAATTATATTTTGTTCCTTTAATAATGCAAATCAGATGTTTAAGTATACATACATATTATTAGAAGAATCGTTTTGAAATTCTCAATGTTTAAAATATATAAAATCATAATTTTGCTTGATGCAAGATAAGTATCATACTTTGATGATCTACTACTTTAATGCATTATAATTTCAGTTGCAGTGCAATCTTACTCCATTCTAGTTCATAAAAAACAGAATACAACAATGTCAAAAGACGAGTTTAAATTTGCATTGCAGCTTGGTAATGTGTTTTAAAAAAAGTTCTGCAGAATTCTGTCATAGCATTGAATAGTGTATTCAGTTCACTAGCCTTTGCTTATACGATTAGCGCAGTGAATTGATTTTTAGCACTGTTGCTATTCTTACTGGATGATAACAGAAGTTCAAAATACCAAAGATCATGCTTAATGAATGGATTTGTTCCAAATAATCCAAATGGAAAAATTAAAGATTTAAGCAAGTTATTTTATAGACAGAAATAAAAAAAGTAGGGGAACTTAAAGCATCTATGAAAATGGATGCTTTTATTTAATTTAGCATAGTAGAGAATAATGTAAAATTTAAAAGTTATAGGTTAGAGTAATTGAGAAAGAGATGATAGATAGAAAATAGTCTAACAAAACTGCTAACTTAAAACATTTCATTTAATTTTTCGTAATTTAATATCCCAATTTCCACACACAAAAACCTGCAGAATTCTACTTTATCCAACAAACAGCTGATCCGCCCAGGCTGTGATAATATCCTTAAATATACCTAAATTCCAAAACATGTTAGTTCTACTTTCCACCGCCAGGGGGCACACTATTCTAAATAAACATCTATCCGAACAAAACTCTTATTCAACCTACCTAGATGTATTTTAGTTCAGGGGTGAGGATTCAAATTAAAGAAATAATGCCTGGGGGCAAATGGGAGGGGAGCTGGGGGTGCATAATATGAAACAGTGGTCGTAGGGCTATCAAATGATGCATCACATGAGGGGGTCAGAAAAATTTACAAAAGAGTCTCCTCGGGTGGGCAACTATGCCCCTAACTGGGGTTTTTTTTGGGGGGGGGGACCACAATCAAAAATATCTGAGCATCCCCCCCCCCCAATAATCTTTAAAATTTTTATATGTTTTTAAAAATATGAATCCGAGTGCTCCAAAAAAAATATGACATGAAATAATGATATTTAGAGTAGACAATGCTATGATTTAAATAATTTTCAATAGGATTAAATGCAGAATACATTCAATCAAGTTTTTGATAAAATAAAAGTTACAGGTGGATGTTTTTTCAAATTTCTGAAATAGAATATTATTTTGCATCTATGTACCAATTTTCAAATCCCTACCTAGAATCAGTTTTAATAAAGAATAAATTTCATTTTCCATATAAAAATCAGTTTTTTGATAAAATAAAATGTTACCGGTGGATTTTTTCCATTACTTTTTTTAAAAACTAAAACGTTACTGGTGGAATTTTTTCATTTTTTAAATTTCCAAAATAGAATGTTATTTTTCATATACATGCCTTTTTTTTAAATACCTACCTGAAATAGTTTTAAAAATTTCTATACACCTTATAAACTCATATTCTGCTATCTTTCTGGCAAACCCTCTTCAACTCTGAACCAGGTGTTGATACATTTCCCAAGATTTTGTGAAAGGTCACAAATTCTCGCTCTTTTGAGTTTTTAATTAATATCTCAGCTAATTATAAAAAATTTAAAATTCTGAGTCTCAGGTGCATCAGGATGCCATGGAATATCCTCACCGAAATTTTCAGACTTGGAGGTGCGCTAGATTTCTCTAGCTTTCGCCGAGAGAGACACGGATATAGACAGAGCGAAATTTTCTTTTATTTGTATAGACTATCACTGCCAGCTAACAAACATTAACTTGAAGAGTTCAAAATATGCTGAGAAGTTTTCACTCATTTCTCTGCCTGCCAGATGACACCAAACCGGCCAACTGCCTGCTGTTCCATGTGCTCAGGCCCGTAGCTAGACGATGCTTCCAGGTCGGGCAAATGTTTTTCCAAGAGGGGCAAAATTACTTCATTTTTTTAGACTTTTATGATCCTTTAAAAATATACAGGGTGATTCATAAAAGATGGGCAGAACTGTAAGGGGTTATAGTACACTTCAAGACAAATAATATTAAATAGGAGACTAAGGGTCCCAGACGTATTCCCAAGGAGATAGGGGGCATTAAAGTTTAGGGTCCGAAATTTCAAATGATTATAAAACATGGAAAAATTGGTCGATTCGTTTGCGGTTTTTGCAAAAAATTTTCTTTATGCCAGTATTTTCTTGAAATAAAATTTTAAAGTTCAATTTCAAAAAATGCCGATAGGGGGCGCTTTAGACTTGAGTAACAAACAACTATTTTTTAACGTTATTTTTTGTATTTCTTTAAATGATTTCGAAAGCTTAGACTTAAACTTAAATTTTGATCTAAAAATCTGAGTCCTAACGAGTAGTTAAGTAGCATAAACTGAAATTTGAAATTTGAAACCCTTCTCCCCCCAGAACAAAAATCAGTTATTCCCGATCTTTGTGTCGTAGATTAGGCTCTAACTAGTGCCGCGTTTTGCTAAAATTATTCTTTGTCAGTATTTTCTTGAAAATAAATTTTAAAGAAAATTTTCAAAAAATTCCGATAGAGGGCGCTTTAGACTTTGGAGTAACGAACAACTATTTTATACCGTTATTTTTTGTGTCTCATTAAATGCTTTCTAAAGATTAGACTTAAACTTAAATTTTCAGCTCAAAATCTGAATCGCTGAGCGTGGTTCAGTAGCGAGGGGAGGGGGTTCAAATTTCAACTTCTGAACATAGTTCAGTTTGCACTACTTAACCATGCCCAACGATTCTGTGCTGTGATACGTGGCAAAAATACAACTTTCGTCAAGGACTGCATAGTCGGAATTCACTCATAAAGGCACTGGCACAGTTGGAAACGTCGCTCATGCAAACGTTAAAGCTCCATTCCTGACGCTAGTCACCGGGTGAAGAAGGAAACAGAAAGTATGCAAATGTCAAATGGGGAAGAAGAAGAACACGTATGCAAAATTTCGACACGATTCAGGCATAAAAACCACTGAACGGTGAGTCAAGTGTAAGTCGCTGTAGTAATGAATCGGAAGATGGTGCCCTTCACGAATAAGGAAAAGGCTGAGATGCATTTAATTTACGGAGCGGCAGATGGAAATGGTGCAGAGGCACAACGAATGTACGGAGAGCGATTTCCCAACAGGCGGTTGCCTAACCGCAAAACTTTCGAGCGCTTGCACAGACAGTTGTGTGAGACGGGATCATTTCTCGCTTCCCGGTCGAATGCAGGTCGTGCAAAAAAGGACGAATCAGTAGTTGTTGCAGAAGCCATTCTGGATGTAGTAGCGGCGCAGCCAAGTACAAGTACACGAACAGTGGCTAGGCAGGTGGATACCTCACAGTCCATGACTTGGAGGGTACTGAAGGATGAACATTTGCTCCCGTTTCATGTGCAACGAGTCCAGAAACTGTCTCCAGGGGATTATCCAAATCGTATTGAATTCGCCCGCTGGTTTCTGCAGCAGAACGCGCTAAATCCACATTTTGGACGAACTGTGCTTTTCACCGATGAATGTACCTTCACACGTGAAGGTACATTTAACACACACAATGCACATGTATGGGCGGATGTCAATCCACATGCTACGTATCCACATGCTCATCAGAGACGCTTTTCCATCAATGTTTGGGCAGGAATCCTCGGAGACCACCTAATCGGACCGTACCTTCTTCCTGAACGCCTCAACGGTAAAACATACCTCACATTTCTGCAACATGTGCTGCCAGACCTGTTAAACGTTGTTCCTCCACGCATCCGGCGGGTCATGTGGTTCCAGCACGATGGAGCGCCAGCCCATTACGTACGAGACGTCCGCAACTATCTGGACATCACATTTCCGAACAGATGGATTGGTCGAGGTGGTCCTGTTGCTTGGCCTGCTCGCTCGCCAGATCTTTCACCCCTCGATTTCTTTTTTTGGGGACGATTGAAGGCTCTTATGTATGAGAAACCCATTGAATCCCCCGAGGAACTGGTCGCCAGACTTTCCGCCGCTGTAGGGGAAGTGCTCGAAAAGCCTGATGTTTTCGCGAATGTTCGCCGTTCCATTCTTCGCCGTTGTTCTGCGTGCATAACCTCTGGTGGTCACAATTTTGAACATTTATTGTAATTATATGTTAATAAATATGCTTTGGTAACATAATCCTAATTTGTGTCTTTTTACCTCGTATCACAGCACACAATGTGTGGACATGGTAAACTGAACTGTGCTCAGGAGTAGAAATTTCAAACCCCTCTCCCCAGAAACTTAACCACGTCTAACGATTCAGATTTTGGGCTGAAAATTTAAGTCTAAGCTTTAGAAAGCATTTAATGAGACACAAAAAATAACGGTATAAAATAGTTGTTTGTTACTCCAAAGTCTAAAGCGCCCTCTATCGGAATTTTTTGAAAATTTTCTTTAAAATTTATTTTCAAGAAAATACTGACATAAAGAATAATTTTAGCAAAACGCGGCAGTAGTTAGAGCCTAATCTACGACACAAAGATCGGGAATAACTGATTTTTATTCTGGGGGGAGAAAGATTTCAAATTTCAGTTTACGCTACTTAACTACTCGTTAGGACTCAGATTTTTAGATCAAAATTTAAGTTTAAGTCTAAGCTTTCGAAATCATTTAAAGAAATACAAAAAATAACGTTAAAAAATAGTTGTTTGTTACTCCAAAGTCTAAAGCGCCCCCTATCGGCATTTTTTGAAATTGAACTTTAAAATTTTATTTCAAGAAAATACTGGCATAAAGAAAATTTTTTGCAAAAACCGCAAACGAATCGACCAATTTTTCCATGTTTTATAATCAGTTGAAATTTCGGACCCTAAACTTTAATGCCCCCTATCTCCTTGGGAATACGTCTGGGACCCTTAGTCTCCTATTTAATATTATTTGTCTTTAAGTGTACTATAACCCCTTAAAGTTCTGCCCATCTTTTATGAATCACCCTGTATATTACGTATTCAGATTCAGTATAAGTTTATAGCTCTTCTCAAAGTAGTTGATAAATGATCTTCTTTCATCTTGCTGTTAATCCATAAACTAATTTTTGTAAATATGGTTAAGATAATACGGACTTCCACAGAAATGTTGGATGATGTTGAGGATTGCTACAATAGCGTCACCAGCCAGTTGTCTTTGGACACCCCCCCCCCCCCTCCCCTACTGTTGTCCGTAGGAAAATCTGGATACTTGCATTTTTATGCTTTATTAATAATAAACTAATAATACAATATTCCAAGAAATTCATTTACAGTAAAACCTGTAAAAATTGATTTGCAAAGGATCGAAAAAATATTTCGTTTTAGAAAGTTTCCATCTTATGAGGTATAACTAAAGTGTTGAATTTAGGCACTTTTCTCCGGGAGAGATTACTGATGCTCACGGAGTGATAGACAGAATGTGGCTTTTAGGGTGGGAATTGCACTTTTACAACTTTAATAAGCACAAAATTAGAAAGCTTCCAGGAGTGACACTTCGATGCTCAGGGGAGAACACTCCTCCCGGGTCACTGGATTGCTTATTTATTGTATGGTATTCCTTTCAATGGGACCATGAAAGGCTCTCATGTAAGACAGTATTTTCTTATAGACAGGTTCTATTTACACAGGTTTTACAGTATTTATGAAATTTCATATGATTTAAAATTTAATATAAAGAATTCCTTACGTTAATAGATTCATCACTTATTTACAAAGCAAGTAACCCTCTCACAACTAAACATTAAAATATTTTCACGGATTTTTTACAGCTTTAAAACCATAATATGTGTTTATAACTGGTAACATTTTCAGTTTGGACAGCAAAAAAAAAAAAAAAAAATCACTGCCGGCTAGACCTGCAAGTACAGAGAGATTTCGAAGCAAAGTACTAATTTCACCAACAAAAACTAAATAAAGATAAGAGATAAACCCAGTTTAACAATTTTATTTGGTCGCTTTTGACGAGTTTTTAATTTCATTTTTCTGTAAGAGTTGGTTTTATCAGAATCATGTTAATACGATAATTTTTTCTTCTACCCTGATTTTTTTTCATTCATTGAGAATATTTTTAATAATATCACCCATTGGCATGGGCGTAATCTGGCGGGGGCAGGGGGGGCATATGCCCCCCCAGTTTTTTAAGAGCAGGGGCAAGACATGTATTTTGCCCCTCCAGTTTTTTGTCTTGTTTACAAATTTCTGTATTTCCTTTTTCGCTTTTTTTTACCCCTTTAGTTTAATAATTTATATTACTATCTTGGGTTTGAACTAGAATTGGATACAGCAAAATCAAAACAGCCAGAATTAATGTTTTCACGTTGACATAAGTAATTTTTCTTATGTCTTGACAAAACCTTCTGCTATAATAACAGTTCAAGAGAATTTTTTTCCGTCTCCCTTTTTTTCCTTTTTGTACAAAGTACAAAACTTATTTTCCTCTTCATTTCCAGGGATGTTTTTTTTTTTTGGGGGGGGGGGGGGGAGTGCACGTGTGGGAAGAGGTGGGAATAGATATCACGATTACTGTGTCTTGACTCTGACCATTGTCCTTTTTCGTAAGATAATATAAGCACAAAACAAGAACTTCCTGGCCCTCAGGGCTCTCGACTATAGTGACGCTCCTTGAATATACTCGTAGCGTCAGTCCAGTACTGGTGAGCTGAGGAAATTCTCATGGCGTCTGGATATACAGATGCACACACATTCCGTTCTCTCGCGTACATCAGGGACTAGAGTCTTACACATGTCGCGTTGTACCCGGTTTTACCGTTGGCGTAATCTGGTGAGGGCAAGTGAGGATCACATACCGCCTAGTTTTTCAGGAACAGGGCAAATACCTTTTGCCCCTACAGTTTTTGTATCGCTTTGTAGTTAAAGCCCAGCTTTGTATTTCATTTTTTTTTTTTTATTTAACCATTTATATGCTATTTTGCGCACGAACTGGCATAAGCATTGGATAATTCAAAATAACCAGAATTAACGTCTTCACGTTCATAGAAGTAATTTCTGATGCAGTAGTCAAAGCTCAAGTAAGAATATTTCCTCTGCTCTATTTTTCAGAAAAGCGGAACCATTTTTCCTTTTTTATTTTCATAGAACTATTTAAATGCACATGTGGGACAGATTTCTTGATTACTATCTTTTGATTCTGACTATTGTCATTAGTTTCCTTCATCTGACGAAACCCTATTCATCTCACTTGTCTGTCTGTCCGTCTGTCACAGTGCTCGTAACTATATATGTTGGAGACTTGAAATTTTGTATACTTATAGCTGAAGACATCACATCAAACGACAAATCGTAAAAATTTGAAAAACTAGTAATTAATGGACGTTGTTAATTAAAAAAAACCCAATTACAAGATCTGAAAGGCATTCATGATTCAACAAAAGCATAGATTTTTTTTTTATCAAATTATAAAAACTATCTCTTCCATCGATTAAAACCAGGTGTCATTTTAACGGCAGATAAGGACTACACTGTAAAAAAAATACTGCCAGTTTTCCGGTAGGAATCGGAAAAATAATTGCCCTTATCGTACCAGAATAATTTCCAACCCAGCTCGGAATAAAATCCGTAAAATACCGTTTTACTGACTATTTCCTTATTTTTACGGATTTTATTCCGAGCTGGGTCGGAAATTATTCCGGTACGATAAGGGCAACTATTTTTCCGATTCCTACCGGAAAACTGGCAGTATTTTTTTTACAGTGTAGCGATTGCTTTAAGGCGCTTTTATTTCTTTTCTACTCATCCCAGAAATTCGAAATTAGTACCACAAGACGGGAAAAAAAAAACAGTTTTCAGAAATTCTAAAAATTATCTTGATCGTACCATAAAAACTTTGAAATTCTTTAAAAATCGAGAAAAAAATCTTTTATTTTCCTTCATTTGTGAAGGCGACAGATGTCTGATGAATTGAATTTTCGGCGATAACCAGAGAATATAAAACAGGTGCGGTCTTGTGGTCAGAAACAGACTCAGAATTTTTATATAAGACCAAATTTAAATATAGATTTTCGAGCTATGATTTTTATGCCATCCGACGTAAAATTTCATTCTCTTTCAGAATATGTCTTTATTTTTTAATTTTGATAATCAGAAGCGAAGATAATTAATTTTTTGATAATTACAAGCAGAATTGAATTTTTTGCACGGCAGGCCAAGTGACACGTAAAGAAAAAGAGTTACATTTTTACCCGGTAGCAGAAAGTGCGTGACGTGCGTCGCAGATTTATTTTGGACCTTGCAGATAAATTTGCCAACTTGAAAAAAAAGGATTTCCTTAAAGAGAAAAAAAAAATAATAAGTACGAAAATTCTGACAAAAAATATCGTGAATTCGACAAGTGGTTGCATAAAAATCGGTAATTTATAGCCAAAGGGTCGCTGCAAAAACGCAGATTTCGCCAAAAGATCCTGGACATAAACATGAATTCTGTCGTAGGGTTGTGGAAAAAATACAAATTTCTGTTACAGTACAGGATCGCGGAAAGAACCTGAATTTAGTCAAACGATTTTGGGGGAAATGCACATTTAGTCAAACGATCGCAAAAAAAAATGCAAATTTATGTCAAATGATCGTGAAAAAACGCAAATTTATGTCAAAGGATTGCGGAAAAAAACGCGGAATTTCGTTAAAAGATCCCCCAAACCGTAAATTTCTGCCAAAAGACCGCTGTTTAAACTTGAATTTTATCCAAAAATGCCAGAAAAACATGAATTTCGTTCCATGGGCGCGGGAAAAAAAGCAAATTTCTATCACAAAATCGCAGAAAAGGCTTGAATTTCGTCAAAGGATCGAGGAAAAAACACGAATATAGTCAAACGATCGCGATAAAGAAAAGCAAATTTAGTCAAACAATCGCGAAAAAAAACGCAAATTTATCTAAAAGGATTGCGGGAAAAAGCGGAATTTCGTCATACGATCGCGAAAAACGCAAATTTCTGCCAAAGGATCGCTGTAAAAGCGCGAATTTCGTCAAAAGATCTTGGGAAAAACGTGAATTTCGTCCAAGGGGGCCGCAAAAAATGCAAATTTCTGTCACAGGTTCGAGGAAAAAACACGAATTCCGTCAAAGGATCGTGGAAAACGCGAAATTTCATTATAAGATCGCGAAAAATGCAATTTTCTGCCAAAGGATCGCGGTAAAAACTCAAATTTCGTCAAAAGGACGCCTGGTGGATGTACAGAATTCCTAAATTTTAACTTAGTTTATTCCTGACTCCTGCTCTTGTAATGATAAATTCTTATCATTAAATTAAATATCTTTTTTTTTTCCCTTTCAGTTAAAGAAAAAAATAAAGCTCTGTTCTCTTAATATATCTCTTATTATATATGAAAGATCTGATAAGATTTCTGTGAAATAGATAATCAATGTGGTCACTATTTTCCTTATGTGTTTATTCTATGCCATTTTTATGCACGTATCTAAAAGTGTGCTGGAATAGTATTTGTTCTCGAGTATATGAACCATGTTACATATTCATTATTATTTAATTCTTCATAAAATATTAATTTTTGCTATTCACTTATTTAGGTTAATATTATAGTTGGAATATAGTTCTATTTATTTTTTAGTATTAATCAGTAAGAACCCTATTTATTTTAACACTTATAATGTTTGTACATAATCGCAGTACAGATGTTTTTAACTACTGATTTTACAAATTTGGTTCTTTCGCATCCGGATGTTATTTCGTACGCTGATTCGTAAAATCTAAATTTTAAAAAAATCGGACCACAACTTTCCGGTTTATGAAAAAATCGATTTTTAAACATAAAAGGGATGCTTTTTCGTACAGACAATTGACGGGAATTTGTTAAAATTAGAAAAACTAAAGAACCGATCGATTTTAAACTTTGACATAGTTCATAACACATAAGAATTTTATGAATTTAAGGTGAGCTGAATTTGTGTGTGTGTGGGGGGGGGGGGGGAAACAAGGGCTCCATGAAAAAAATGGCTAATCTGATTTGTAAAAAAACTTTACGCATTTGGTTACGTCTATTTATTAATTACATGCATTATCATTTAGCTTTTATTACCGTTTATTTGTTAGCTCCCAGACTATCAAAGCTTGATAGCTAATGTGCCCGCATGTTCTGTATATACGTATGTATATACGTAACGCGATAATTTTTGATAGAAATATCCGTTTTGTTTTAAACTTTGTATAATATATAAAAAACTGAAATATGGGAGTGGATAATTTTCAGGGGGACGCATTCCTAAATATAATAGTGCTGCCATTTATGCAAGGAATTATTAATTTTCTATTAACAATTTTGGTTTGTTAATTTAAGGATAAAGTGTTTTGAAAGAGATATTAAACGAAATCTCTGCATATCACACTTACCCACTTGTTTTCTTTAGGATATAATAATACATAATTGATTTTTTTTTTTATGGTTTTCTGGCTGGTTTTCTCCTTACGTTTAGAAATTCGGTTCAAAATTCCAATTGATGGTACTCTCTGAAAGATCATTTACGTTTACCAAAGAATGGAAAACGTATTTCGATTACATAGTTTCTGAATAACAACACCTGCCTATTCCATGCTTTTCCGAACAAAAATAAATGAAAACTTGTGTCATAAAGTTGACCTTTTGTATTTGAGACCAGCCTTAAGTACAATTGAAGAATATGGTAAAAAAGGAAATATGCTTTAGATACATCGAAGCAGAAAACTTGACATTTTTTTCTTCATTCTTCCATCAAAATACTATAAATTACATAAAATTTTGTATTTAATATTTTGAAAGTAAAAACATTACATAAAAATACTGAATATTTTTATTTCGGTCTTTAAGGGGAGCCCACTTAGAAAATGTGAAAAATTGAAAACATTCGAATTAAAATAAACATTAAAATCAGTGTTAAATTTAAATTTTTGTATTTCTAAATTATCTGGATTCATCTTAAACCAGAATGAATGGGATCCTATCAAAAGTATTTTTCGCTAAGAATGGCGGTTGACTTTCAGAATGTTTCTCTGATAACGGGTTCTGAACTCCCCAATTAATTACTTTTTTCCACTACATTTGAGGTTGTTTCAGAGCTTTGATAGTCAAGAACGAAAAGAGTGGGAAAAACGAGTTATCTGGAATTTCCCTGGAAATTAGCGGACTATAACAGTTTACCGCCAGTTGAAAAAAAAATGAACTATTAATGTTACTAGATTTAAACAGCTCTAAAATCTAATCGATGATTAAGATGTCGCATAGGAATTATTTTTTCAATCAATCCCTTTCAAATTTCTCCTGTATGCTAATTGTTTTTTTCCCCTTAATAAATGTGTATATCGGTATGAAAAAGAAGAAATAATTATCAAATGAATTATTAAGGGGAAATGTCAAAAAAGCTCGCCCAATTTGAGGACAATCTATACTAATAAAAAAAGTTTCGCTTTGTGTGTGTGTGTGTGTGATGTGTGTGTGTGATGTGTGTGTGTGTCTGTCTGTGTATGCGATGGCTAGCAAAATCTAGCGTAAGTACGAAGCTGACAATTTTTATGAAAGTAGCCCAAAGTCTCTTCTGAGACTTCAGAATTTTAAAATTCTAATAATTAGTTGAGTTATTAATTAAAATTCGCAAATCACTCTCATTAATAACTCACCTCGGCCCTTGCGAAAGAGAAAAAGTGGTGGCGCACGCGCAGAAGCCTTATTTGTGCATCGGGAGAAAATGAAGTTCGAAAAGAAGGAATTTCGGGAGTATTTTGTCATTATTTATTAACTTACATCAGTCAAACTGCTTAGTTAATTTAAAAACGGATGACATGTTCTATAAGATCGTACTCTTATGCCTCAAATGCCGCAACCAATTGAAAAAAATATCACAGTTAATCCTTCGAATTTTTTTTTTTTTCCAAAAAGGCTCGTTTTTTCCGTGAAGCGTTTTTCTCTCCTGTTGCAGCGCCCCTCGGGGACGCAATTTTAGAGGTACCGACAAATTAAAAATGTGCTCTCAAAGCTAAAACCTTCTAATCGGTGTTTTTAAAAAATATGAATTTTAACCTTTTCAAATACACTGGCGAACTCAGGTCACTTCGCGTTTTATGGAGACGATATTTTTTTAACCCTAAAAGTAAAAAAACGTCCATACTTTAACACACTTTACTTTTTACTTTACACACCATACTTTTTTTTTTATGTTTAGAGCATCTCTATAGGACAGATTTACATAACCTACAAAATTTTTGAAACGTTCGGACGGGTATAAAATATTTTTTACAAGATAAAATATGTGAAAAATTCGATGGAAATAAAAAATCTGAGTGTTTCGTCGCGGTTTCGCCCCTTCAGGGCACAATTTTAGAGGTATCGACAAAACCAAAAATATGTTCTTAAAGGTGAAACATTCTTCTAATCGATGTTATAATCGGCTTTTAACCCTTTCAAATATACCGGCACGGAGGTTACTTCGTGCCTCACGGTGACGATATTTTTTCTATGCTAAAAGTAACTATACGTGCGTATTTTAACAGAAACTTTTTAGAGCAATTCGATAGACCAGATTTACGTCACCTGCAAAAATTTCGAAATGTTCAGACGAGTATAAATATTTTTATAAACTAAAATATATGAAAATATCTACGAAATCAGTAAAAACCTGGGTGTTTTTGCGCGGTAAAAAAAAAGACGTCTTAATTTAAGTATATGTGTGTGGTAATAGGGAGGGAGGGTATAAATATTTTTTAAAAAATGGCCTTAAAATTTTTGCCCCCCCCAGTCTTAGAGCCCAAGTTACGCCTATGCCCATTAGTAGATTTCATCTTATCAGAAACTTGTTACTTACAAAAGTTATAGATAATATTAAGAAGATTTATATAATATATTTAAACCGTGTGGTGATTGTTTTATTAAATGAACCATACACTGGATTTTAAATTCTGACGTTCTTTTTATTGATGCACTCGCACGTTTAATAATACAACCCTATATACAGCACCTCTGAGGGCTGTCAAAAATTTTCATCACTCCAATGATACTTTTTTTTTGTTGCCTTAGGGGTAGATTACTGGAGATGGGAATTTTTTTTCTTCTACAACACCTCCCCTTTTTATTTTAATTTAATTTATTATTTTTTTCTGTTATTATTATTTGTGTGTGTGTAAGAGTTGGTCGTATCATACACTTGTCAATACAAAAGTTGTAGATAATATTAAGAAATTTATTATAAATTTAAGCGGATTTGATACCTTGTGAATTGACGAAGTTATGAATTTTTTTCTTCTCCCCCCCGCCTCCTCTTTTTTTTTTTTTCCTGTAAGAGTTGGTCTTATCAAAAACATGTCAATATAAAAGTTGTAGACAATATTAAGAAGATTTATAATAAATTTAAGTGGATTTCATATCTTGTGAATGGCTGAAGTTAGGATTTTTTTCTTCTTAAAACCATATTTTTTTCGCTCTTGAGACCATTTTTAATGATATCAAAAATCTGTCATACATAAATTTTTGGCCCTTTTCCTATAAGTAATAATAAATTTAAACGGATTTGATATGTATCATAATTAAGAAATTATGGGTTTTTTCTGCTTTCATAAAAATCCCTTCCATTTCCATTTTCTGCCCCTTGATTTCATGTATCAGTTTAGAAGAGATTTGTGCTGAATTATGGAAGTTATCATGTCTATAAAAAAGTGATATAGATATATATAGATAGATAGATTATATTGATAGATAAAGTTTTCAACTTGGTCGTGGTTTTGGGTTCTAGGAGTCATGATCGGCATAGGTCTGCAAAAAGTTTTCAGAAATTCCGACATAGGGAGAGTGTAATAGGTAGTGTTACTTACCAAATCTACCTAAAATAGGGGTGCACAACCTTTTTTTAGAGAAGGAATAAAAATGTCTGGGTTGTCGAGGGCCACATCAGTAACACAGAGAGAATTTTATTTTAATGAGGTGGGGGGGAATCTGTGGCCTATAATCAGATAAAAATGAGGATTTCAAAGGGAGGAGGAGTTTTGCCCCTCTAGGTTCCCCTACCCAGTCAACATACCGAATTCAGTTGAAAATTTTTCCGCGCCCGATCAATGAAATTCGAGATTTTTTCTCACCTGATTACCAAAATTTGTGAGTTTGTCACCCCCCCCCCCCCTCATAATTAACGAAATTCGAGATTCTTAACTGAATCTGATGAAATATAGAATTTTTTGCGCGGTAAACTGACAAAATTCCCGATTTTTTTCTGGCGATAAACTGACGAAATTCGCGATTTTTACGCAGCCGATCACCGAATTTGAGATTTTCCCACGCCCGATCAACGAAATTCGCGATTCTTAACTGTCTGACGAAATTTGCAATTTTTTCTCGCAGCAAATTAACGAAATTTGCGGTTTTTTCTCGCGGTAAACGGACGAAACTCCGGATTTTTCCGCAGCCGATCATCGAAATTTGCAATTTTTCTGGGCCTCATCGACAAAATTCCTGATTTTTCCGTGCACGATCAACGAAATTTGCGATTTTTCGCTCTCCATCGACAAAATTCGCGATTTTTCCGTTCCCGATCGACAAGACTCGCGATTTTTCCGTTCCCAATCGGTGAAAATCGCGTTTTTCCGGTCGCGATCAACGGAGTTCGATTTTTGGATGCCTGATTCACGAAATACACATTTTTTTTTCATGCCCAATTGGCGAAATTCGAGTTATTTTTCGATTAGCGACTGATGGAATATGCAACTTGGGAATTTCCTATGCTGATATGTATGGTATCGGACGGCCGCTTAACGAAGTTCGCAATTTTTATCTTACTGACGAAATTTGCATTTTTTCCAGCGACAAATTGACGAAATTCACGTGTATTTTTTCCCTGCTACCTATGGACAAAGATTACTATTTTTTCCAGTTAGACGAAATTCGCGAACCCCAAGTTAACCCGTCAAAGGCCACTTTTGGACCGCGGGCCACAGGCTATGCATCCCTAACCTGAAAGTCCTCTTATAAGCATCTTTCCACTAAATAGCAATAGTTTCCCACAAATCTTGTGTATAATCCTTGAAACCATGTTTATGACTTATAAAAATTTCAAAGAGTTAAGGCAATAAGAACTATTTTTTTAAATATTAAATGTCTGATGAGAAAAAGAAAAATCCGCGCAGTTTAAAATTCCGAATCCGCTATTTTTTGTTTAAATACGGAAAAATATATAACATCTTTTAAAGAACGCATATTTTACTTTAAAATGTCGCATTCGGTATAAATATTGCGGAGCCACCAATATAAGGTTCGTTTTGATTTTTTTTTTCTTTCCAGAATAAATTAAAAAAAATCGAATTAAAGATATAAACTAATGCAAATTTAAGGTCAATATTATCACATCACGGGCAACAATGGGGTGGTCAGTAAGTATCACTCAGATAAAAACTATCATGATAATGTATGTCAATATAATTCACTAGTATGGTTTCCATTCGAACTCTATTCTCTAACACAATCACGAAAACATTTTTATGCTTAAATTCCATAAAGTTACAATTATTTTGATTCTGACCTGACGATAGCAAATAGCGTTTTCTGTTTTCTATAAAAACAAAGTATATTTCAGAAAAAGAAATGCAAAATGGTGTTATAAGCTAATTTTTGAAGCTAGGAAAGGTCATCTGAGACACTATCGCTTAAAGCTCAAGATTCGATTCATTTGTCAAAAAATGAAAAATGCTATTCTATTCTAAACTGCTTTAATAATCTTGCATGCGAATGTCATGCCTTAATCATCGTTCGCATAAATCTGCGAACGCATTATAAAGTTTCACAAAGTCGAGTGAACAAAAATGTTTTTTACAAACAGCCGTACGTGATTATTGTTTGCAAATAGCAGTTATAAATTAGGGAAATACCAGGGCCGAAACTAGCCTTTTTTGCACCCGGGGCAAGCATGGATTTTGGCACATGGATTTATATCACATATATAGGAAGCAAGGGAAAAAAACAACAAAAAAGTATAATAAATAAGGTGATATCTTTGTTAAAAATAAAAGGTTGGGAGAAGCACCATAGAAAAAAACACTTTCCGCTTCGCAATCTTACATTTATTTCCCTTTTTTTCATACAGGAAACTATGTAATATTTGGATATTTATATCGCATTAGTAGGAAGAAAGGAAGAAAACAACTAAAAAGTAGAATAAATAAGGCGATATCTTCGTTAAAAATAAAGGGCTAGGAAAAACAACATTAAAAATTTTGTACTTATAAAAAGAATAATTTAATTCAGTAATATTCGCATTGCTAAATTACATTTAAATCATTTAATTAATATAAAAATATTATATTCAAATAGTCATATATGACATTTACAATGGTTACAAAGACCCTTTATTCTGAAAAACTCTTCCTTGATATTGCAGTTCTGTGTGATAATGATTTTACAAACTTTTATGAGTTGCAACAGTGTCAAGAAAGCTGTCTCAAAGAACATTTCCCACTTTTGTTGAAAAGCCCCGAAAGCAATATAATGAAGTTAACAATGACAAAACCACATGATTGTAACACATGATAGTGGCCTGTTTTATGGAACTGAAAATCCAAGCATTTGGTTTCAACCTTGCCTGATTTCAATAAGCTTCACGTATGACAGTTGTACAAAGAAAATGATTTTCGCGGACATCAGAACCAGTTTGAGAAAAAGAGTTAAGAGGATAATCTCTAAACCCTATTATTCTTGCAGTTTGACTCTTTGGGGAGGCGGTAATGTAAATTTCTACAAAGGAATAAGACGAAAAATTCCTTACAGATCTTAAAATGATAGAAAAAAATGTCTTTACAATTGAATATTTTGTTTAAATTGTGTTGTTTGAATTGAGAAGTTTTAGGAATGGGTGTCTGTTAGGTTGTGGTCTGTTCTAAAAAAAGCTTTTTTTTTTTAATGAGGCAAAAAAAAGTTTGGAAATTTAGCGTGTCGATCAGGGATCAGGATGTCCATAGTCAATTGTGCTAGGTCGGGCAAACATTTTTCCAGGTAGAGCATTGCCCGACCTCGCCCCCACCTAGCTACGGGCCTGCATGTGCTGCTAAGAACACAGATTAAATGATACAATAATATATTACTTAATCTATGACTCAGAATATTTCAATTATTTTTCTACTAACGCCAGTGTTCTGCAATGGACTATTTTATTGCTAGAACCATTTTAAAAAATCTATATTTTTCTTTGTAGAGCGTTAAAATTATGATTTTCTTTATGTACAGTAAAATCTGTCCAAGGCGGATTCTGTGTAAGGCGGAAATCTGTCTGCCGCGGAAAGATTTCCAAGTCCCGACGAATACATAGAAAATAACATTAATACGTGCTTCATAAGCCGGAATCTGTCTAACGCGGAAACGGAAGCGTTTTTAAGGTCCGACGAAAACCACTTTTTGCATAAGACGGAAAAAAGGATATTTTAAAACTGAAAAGTATTCGGCATATGAAACTTTAAAACTGATAGATATATGACACACATATAAATAAATGCATATAAAAATATATATAAATAACTAGAAAACAGGAATTCTGCTTTTTCAGAATTTAGTGTCGCTCCCGAAGAAAAGAAAACGTATATATAAATAGTACAAAACATATTTCAATTTTAAGACTTAGAGTACACGCTTTTATTTTATGTAAAATGACGTCATTCGCATCCACTTAAAAATTCCACATTTACGATCCACTCTTAAACATCTACAGTAAAGTAGGCATAGGACGTCACTATCGCAAAATAATACACAAATGCAGCAAAAAGATGCAGTCATTAAAGAAAGTAGATACTTAAAATTAAATATAGTTTATAACAGCTCCATGTTTTAACAGAAATTATTCGTTTATATTTTTTCAAAATAGCACGTATTTTAATGACATTTTTTTTCGATTGTTATGAAAAACTGGCAACAAAAATATATAATTAATATTTTACAGCTATTTTTCCTTTACTTTCTACAGAAATGGAATACTTCCATTGCCAATATTAAGCAAATGGCTCCAGAAACTATAAAAAAATTAATATTTCAAAAGTAAATGGAGATGCAGTTTTCAAACAAATTGCATTTAAAAGTACTTTTTTTTTTTCAATACGACGGTATAAAAATTGAAAATGTGCGATGCTTAGAAATTAAAAAAATTGCTGCAGAGTATTTAATCATACTGCTTTGTTTTACGGCTGGCTTCTGTAAGGTAATGTTATTTTTTGGAGGCGACCCAGAATAAGCTGGTAGAAAGAAATAGCATACCGTACCGGGGGCTAAAAACATATTTTTACGCATTCATTTGTTTACAGAGAGAGAATTTTAATTATGATATTTTGCATTTTTGCGGATTTAATGAAAAGGAATATACGCAATTTGTATTTGTTCAGTCTACAACACTTTAATTTTATTTATAATTTTTTACACATATAAATTTCTTTTTTTCTACAGTACATAAATTTAAAAGTATGCGTTTTTATTTTTTCCATCACCGTTATAATAAAAATATATATATATATATATATACAGGCTGTTATTCTACCTGTAAATCTAAGACTACGAGATTTCAAAAAAAGTCATACATTTTTTAAATTATTAGGATAATTGAAAAAATAAAGTAGTATAATTTAATTATATATACCATATTTCAATCCATTCGCCGAGAAAAATAGAGGGTTTTTTGTTTAAAAAACTGTAAATAAAAGGAAAATGTCAATTGAAGAAACAGAAATGCGCATATTTTTGTCTTTTATACTTTTCATTAAATTCATAAAATGGAAAATTTCATACTTAAAACTCTTTAAATAGAAAATAAAAAAATGCACAAATTGATTTTTTTTTTTTAATTTGTCACATACTTAAAAAAAATTATATGGGTTATTACTAAATAATATTTCACTTTAAAGAACGGTACTGAAGATTACATATGTAAAAAATACGCGATTTATTTATTTTTTTTTTTTTTTTTTTTTTTACTGATTTGCATAAGGCGGAATATTGTCTACGGCGGAAAACTTTATCGGTCCCGATCGTTTCCGCTTTGGACAGATTTTACTGTAATTGTCTAAGTAATTTTTGTATGTAGTTTTATGTAATAAATGCCTAAATAGGCATTAATATTGTTATTTTTCTGTATTCATGAATTTCGAACATGATCTGAAAATTAAATATGTGCCTAAGTATGTCCGTTTTATGAATAATTTTTCACTGTATTGTAGGATCCTTTGCTGGGCTTGAGCCGAACTTTTTGCTTTTATACCTGGCAAGGGGGATAATTTTATTTGGCTCGGGCTGATCTTTTAGCTTTTATACGGGGCCGGGCCAATACTCTTTTTTTTTTTGTTTTGGTTAGACCCTGGGCTTGGAACTTGAAATTTTAGCCCGTGTAAATCTAATAGACTTACCTAAGCCAGCTTTAATATATTTTTTAAATGTTTCTTTCAGCCAGCATCCCATGGCTGCTGAATATATCTTTCTTTGACCCATTCAGAACCATGGTGCATATATGCACTTTTAAAACGTGCATACAAAATTTGTTTTTGAACCAGTAATAAAGAAAAATAATATTTGTCTTATTTAATTAGAGCATTTTCGATATTAAGTAATTGAAGGTAACTTTTTATTAATAAGTGTTGCCAACCGAATAAAATTTGTACAAAAGATGCCGGTCCCGAAGGGGTTAATAGGTTTCAAAACATTATTTACTGAATTTACAAGCAGTAAAGAAGTAGGTATAAGACAAACTGTCTTATACCCAGTTAGTGTCTTTTACATAACTAGGGGTCTCTGCTAGTGATGGGCGATTCTGGAAAATTTGAGAATCGATTAAAATCGACATCGTATAAAACAGAATCGATCACAATAAGAATCGATTCCAAATTCTAGAATCGATACTTGAATCGGTATTTCGATGTTCACAGATAAGCTCAAAAAAGGTAATTCCAAAACGTAGCGAATCAGCAGGGTCGTATCGACTACCTCTCACCCCTCACCCCCATTTATGGGGGCCCTAGACAATGTCAGGGGCCCAGAAGTAAGCTACCTTTGAGTCGAATAATAAGGTTTTTAAACTTTTAAAATTATTATTTTTAAGATGTAATTTTAATAATTCATATTATATTTAAATTTACTTTTTAAGAAAGATCTCGGTCAGATTAAAAAAAAAAAAAAAAAAAAAGGAAGAAATGATTTTTTTTTCATTCGGAAAAGATGTACTTTCTACTCTTATTTCCTTCAACCAAACAAATGGGGACTTACTTCCTATAAACGTCATTCTTCTTAAAAATGTGCAGATGAGCGAAATTTTGAAGGCTCTAAATTTATTTAAAAAGTTAAATGGTTTTTCAGTCCTTTTAGGGCCTCCTATAAGCGTGGGGGAAATGCAATTATTGCAAATCTTCTTTCAAAATATCTGTGATGTCATTAACCAATCATCACATGCAACGTACTAATTATCCCCCAATGAATAAGCAAAATTCTCTATTTAATAATATATTAAACTAAAATTTCTTTCCCTTTTAAAAAAATATATTTCCTCATCTCATTTACAGTTTATAAATATCTTTCTGTTTAATGTTTTTTTCAGTTTTCGCGCTGCTACACTTTCAGCTGACAACAACACAAAAAAAGTTCACATCCTAGACTCACTAACAGTAAAATAACATACTTTTCTCTGGTTAACAAATAAATAAAAATATATCCTTTGATTATATTGGGTTTTTATCCAGCAGTAAACTAAAAACTTTAAACAGTTATTGACTCATTCGCAGACAGTGTCGGACATGGAACTTGAATCTGCAAATATCGTGATTTTCTTTCTTTCTTTTTTTTTTTTTTTTTTGTAATAGCGTTCTCGTTTTTATTCTAGAACAGAAAAACAGGACTTCTGTGGTTTACGAAAAAACAAAGAAAAAGAAATAGGATAGAGTCATAACAGGCAGATGCCTCAGTTATTTATTTTGAAACCACGAGAATCTGAAAGATTAATTATTATGAAAAGAGTAATTAAATTGCTTTTACTTAAATAAAAGGCTTTTTAGCAGAGATAAAAAGATAAATACTAAATTTATTTCAGAAATATAAACAGATTTTAGATATTAACGCAGCTTAAAGAGCATTAACAACTAATATATTTTGATAAATTTTATTTGATATAAATTTGATATATTTTGATAAATTTGCTACTAATAAGTATGTGATTACTTCCTATATTTAAAGAAATATTCTTTTACTTTTTTCATACGAGAGTAAATAAAATTTTACAGTTTAAAAAAAGAATAAGCCCGAGCCTGAAGGCTGGTATAATATCGAAGTAAAACAAAAGACTTCGGTCATCTGAATGTTAAATTTACAATGGTTGCTTATGCTTTTTATTGCGTTGGTTTTTAGATGCCACGAATTTACTAAAATCTAATTTATAATCATATAAAGCAATGATTTTTTTTTCTAAGTTTATGAGTAGTAAAGATTCAAAATCCTCCCCAGGTGAGAGGGATTGTGAAGATTTGGTTGCGCCACTCTAGAGAAAAAATAAATAAAAGGAAAAGTGCCCAGTTAAACTGATGGCATTGAGCTCACAGGCTATCCACACTAATTGTATATTCTAATCTTATTTCAAAGAATAATCCTCCTCAAAAAATAAATGAAGGGGGATTAGCCCCCCCCCCCCTTTATACTTAACCAATGAACCTCCAAATGTAATCAGGGAAGCTCTTTAACATATAAACTGGTATACCAAATTTGAAGCAAATCAGATAATTCTGCATGAAAAAAACATTTAGCAAAATTAAGGGGGGAGGGTCTAACCCCCTTTATACTTAACTAATGAACCTCCAAATCTAATCAAGAAATGTCCTTATCAGAATGCACATAGAAAAAAAAATTAAAGTAAATTGGATAATTCTGCATGAAGATCCATTTACCTAAGTTAATGGGAGGGATCTTGCCCCCCTTTCCCTTTTTTATACTTAACCAATGAACCTCCAAATCTAACGAAGGAAGCGCCATATCGAAATAAACAGGTATATCAAATTTGAAGCAAATCGAATAATTCTGCATGAAAAACCCATTTATCTAAATTAAGGGTGGGGGATTAGCCCCCGCCCCCCTTTACACTTAACCAATACACCTCCAAATTTAATCAAGGCACCTCCTTAATATAAAAAACTGGTATACCAAATCAAATAACTCTACATGAAAAAACTATTTATCTATATTAAGGGGGGGAGGGCGGGGGTCTAGACCGCTTCCCCCCTTTATGCTTAACTAATGAACCTCCAAATCTAATCAAGGTAGCATCTTAACATAATAAACCGGTATACCCAATTTGGAGCAAATCGAATAATTCAGCATGAAAAAACCATTTCACTAATTTAAGGGAGTATTAGCTCCCCCATTTCTCCCTTTATGCCTAACCAATGAACCTTCAAATCTAATCAGGAAAGCTCCTTATCAGAATGAACCTAGAAAAAAAAATTAAATTCGATAATTCTACATGAAAGTCTATTTATCTAAATTAAGGGAAGGGGACTTGCCGCCCTTTCCCCCTTTTATACTTAACTAATGAACCTCCAAATCTAATAAAGGAAGCGCCATATCGGAATAAACCGGTATATCAAATTTGAAGCAAATCGAATACTTCTGCATGAAAAATCCATTTATCTAAATTAAGGGTGGGGGTCTAGATCCCCTTTATACTTAACTAATGAACCTCCAAATCTAATCATGTCAGCTCCTTAACATAATAAACCGGTATTCCAAATTTGGAGCAAATCGAATAATTCTGCATGAAAAACCCATTTATCTAAATTAAGGAGGGAATAGCCCCCCTTTTCCCCTTTATCCTTAACCAATGAATCCCCAAAACTAATCAGGGAAGCGCCTTATCAGAGTGAACCTAGAAAAAAGTTTGAAGCAAATCGTATGTTTCTATCAAGAGTTATCGCGTTACATACATACATACATACGTACATACAGAACCTGCGGGCACATTAGTTCTCAGGCTTTGATAGCCTGTGAGCTAAAAAGAAAAGTGCCCAGTTAAACTGATGGCATTGAGCTCGCAGGCTGTATTCACACTACCCTATATTATACTCTTATTTCAAAGAATAATGCCCCTGGAAAAATAAATTAAGGGGTATTGCCCCCCCCCTGTTTCCCCTCTTTATACTTAACCAATGACCCGCCAAATGTCATCAGGGAAGCGCCTTATCGAAATAAACCAGTATACCAATTTTGAAGCAAATCGGATAGGAAAACCCATTTATCTAAATTTAAGAGGGGTATTAGTTCCCGTCCCCCCTTTATATTTAAACAATGAACTTCCAAATCTAATTAGGGAAGCACCTTTTCAGAATAAACCGGTATACCAAATTTGAAGCAAATCGGATAGAAAACCCATCTATCTAAATTAGGGGGTATTAGCCCCCTGTTCTCCCATTTAGACTATAAAAATGAACCTTCTAATCTAATTAGAGAAGCTCGTTATCAAAATTAACCGGTATACCAAAATCTGATAATTCTGCATGTAAACCCATTTATCTAAGTTAAGGGGGGATTAGCCCCCCCCCCTTTATACTTAACCAATGAACCCCTAAAACTGATCAGGGAAGCGCCTTTTCAGAACGAACCTAGAAAAAAATTTGAAGCAAATCGGATATTTTTATCAAGAGTTATCGCGTTACGTACATACGTACTTACGTACATGCATACATACATACAGAACCGGCGGGCACATTAGCTCTCAGGCTTTGATAGCCTGTGAGCTAAAAAGTGCCAAGAGCGTGTAACTAGGGGGTGGGGGGAAGGAGGTACAGAAAGTAAAAAGGATATTAAAAGCTTTCCAACGATATGTTACACGAGATGGTTTGGAAGAATCAATAACTATGTCCCCCGGGGACCAGGTAAGTCCGAAACGGTCGGAGGGGGCGACCTCAAATGTACCTTTAGTCATGGTTTCAAAATGTGGATGTGTGTGGATAAAATAGAACGAGAATTTGGCATTTAAAAAATTGCATGCATATTTTGAACGGCCCTGTAAATTAGGATTGGCGAGGAAGGGCGGGGGGGGGGGTATTAGAAGGGACGAACTTTAAAAATACAACATAATAAACTTGTAACCCGAATAACTGTGCTTCTAAACAAAAGTATAACCATTTAACCTAGTGTTGAATTCAGGGGATGGTCCGGTGGGGACATTTCCCCCCCCCCCGGAACATTGAACCCCCTCGGAAATTTTAAGATTTTATGCTTTTTAATGACAAATGTGCAATTCCCTCCTCCCCTTACGGATCTCTAAAATACGCTCTTCCTCGGAGTCGCAGAAATCCCTCCCGTAGAAAATTACCAGCATTCAACACTGATGTAACCAAGGAAAAAAAAAAAAATCCTTCCTTATACGAAATTTTACATCATTTCTGCCTCTAAAACAGTAAAATTGGAAGAATAAATATAACGATTCAACCCGATCCCGAATCGACCGCGATTCGATTTGAATTGAAGTAAATTAAAGGATAACGATCCACCCGCATCTAAAGAATCGTCCTCAAAACGATCTACCCGCATCTAAAGAATCGTCTTGAAAACGATTCATCCCGATCTAAACATCGACATCGAATCTGTGTATTGAATCGATTCGCTACTTCTGATCTTACGTTACCGGTGGAATCGATTCCTTCATTTTTTCTTGCTTTCTTTTGTATTTAGAAAAAGAAAAGTGTTGAATTCGTGAAAAATTTCGACTACCGGTTTTCGAAGGATTTATAGTTTTAGAAAGTCTTGTCTGGAATACGATTTGACTATTTTTATAAATTGTCTGTCTGTTAGTCTGTCTATTTGTTTGTCCCTGATAAAAAAGATTGTGGGCGGTCTATTTAAAGAACTAATGAATGGAATCTGTTGAAACATTAGATTCAGTTAGACCTTCATGTAAATTGGAGCTGATAACTTTTTGGTGAAAATCGCCCTGCAGGTGGCGCTGCTATGTTGCATTTTTCATGATTTCTGCATGATCGCTATCTCAAAAACTAATGCATGAATTTTTACCAAACTTCAGATTCGGTTAGACGTTGACGTAAGTTGTTGATGATTAGGTTTTGAAGTAAATTTACTGGTAGGTGGCGCTGCTATGCTGCATTTTTCCCGATTTTCGCAACAGCTCTATTTCAAGAACTAATGCACTGATTTTCATCAAACTTCACATTCAGTTAGATGTTGGCATAAGTTGTTGCTTATCTGGTTTTGGTGTAAATCACCCAACAGGGAGCGTTGCTATGCTGAATTGAATTCAGCCTTTTTCTCCAGCGAGGGGCATTCTAGACTTCAGAGAGGGGAATGGGGGGTTGGACTTTTGTACATTAAACATAAAATCTCAAACATTTTGGGGGTACATTTCAATGTTCGGGGGGGAATGTCACCCCTCCCCAGGCCTCCCCCTGAATTTAAGACGTTTGTCAGGATTTACACGATTTTAGGGATCATACCTCAAAAACTAATGAACGAAATTTCATAAAATTTAACATTCCGTTAGACACTCTCATATGTTGTTCCTGATTAGGGTTTCATGCAAATCATATAACAGGTTGCACTGCTATGCTGGTGTTTTCAGCAAATTTAATTCAGACATTTTTCTCCGGGTTGTATTTCTGCAGTTCTGGAGAGTGGAGAGAGACATTCTAGAGTTCCGTGGGGGGGGGGGAGACTTTTTTCTATTAAGCAAAAATTCTCAAAACTTCCTGGAGGACATTTCAATGTTCCGGGGGGATGTCCTCCGGCATCACCCCTGAATTCAACACTGTTTTTCAGGCTTTACACGATGTTAGCGAGAATATCTCAAGAACTAATGAACGGAAATTCATCAAACCTAATATTCTGTTAGACATTGACATAAGTTGTTCCTGATTAGGTTTTCGTGTAAATCATATAACAGGCTGCGCTGCTATACTGCATTTTACGCGATATTCGTGATAGCTGTATCTAAAAACTAATGCATGGAATTAATTCAAACTTTATATACTGTTACACTATCACATAAATAGATCCTTGGATGTATACTGCCCAACAGGTTTCGCTTTTATGTTCTTTGAATTGGGAATTTTTGTTTCAGACATCTAAGAGAGTGTGGGCCGAAATTCAATTATTTGTTTGGAAAATGCATTCTTTTAAAATGCACATATTTCAACGAACCTATACTTTTTGAATCCTCATGATGCCATAGGTTATCATTTAAATTTGACACTGTGATAGCGAATTTTGAAGTTTTAACATGTTTGAGATAGAAGAAAGTTTTGGTATTGGCACATCCGACTACTTTACCTACAACTCTATAAGGAAAATGAAAATGACATTACCTTTAGAGACATCAATTAAAAAATTTATAGAATCGATTAAATCGAATTGGCCATAGTATCGATTAAATCGATTAAAAAATCGAAATCGCCCATCACTAGTCTCTGCTCATTACGAGCTACGCTCGCCAACCCCCAGTTCAGACTCTAAATATCCGTTAATTTGATCGTCTTTAAAAAGATTACGGAAGCTTGAATTATAATTAAACAAGAAAGAAAAAAATCATGCGTCAAGCATAGATTATGAAACACTTTCCAACACATTCAGAATAATGTAACAAAACGGCACTATTTAAAAATTAAAATATTACGTCTAATTCAACCATATGAAAACTCATAACACATTTAAAAACCCAATTTCAGCTGTTCTACAAGAGGAAAATTATCCGAATTCTTTGAACAGCCCTGTATATGATATATAGATTTGTATCTATTAACTACATGCATGCCAAAACTTAGTTCATTTAAGAAATGCATATACTTCAGTTGAAAATTCCCCTTCAGCAATTTCCTCTAAGGAGAATGGTACGTGAATACTTTTGTGCAGCCCTGTATATGGGGTATAGAAATTATATATAACTTGTAGCATGCAAAAAATTAAATTTAAAAGCGCATACCGAATTTTAAACCGTACACTCCAGCAATTATTACTCAAAGTCATTGCTGTAACCGATTTCTTTTGAGTGTCCCTGTAAATGAGTAAAAAATGCTATAAATGCCCCGTTTTAACGTGATCTTAGTGAAATTCAGTGATTTATATCACTTTCAATACATTTGAAATAGCATAATGGCATTAAAGTACTCTGCAAACGATTTTCCCACATATACCATAATGTTGTAATGGAATACTTTTGAGTGCCCCTGTAAATGAACTATTAATCCTACTTACTTCATATACAATACAAAACATGCTTTGGAGACCCTAAATAAACTTTATCAATTGCATGAAAATCCGAGCATATTTACGGGAGTTAGAGCGCGGACAGACAAACCGAACGCATAAATACTTTTCTACTTTGTTGGAAAATGTTAAAAACCATGGATCTCCCTCCCTGTAAACGGGTTTCCATTCATTTCTCTTTTACAGAGGGATTTTAAGGTCAAATCAGCTGCTGTGAATTGCTGTTTTCGTATTTAATTAAATAAGATTAGTTTGATAGTTAAGATTAGAACATCTGGAAATTAGCTAATATAAAATGAACTAAGTCAAGAGAGTCTTCGCCTCCCGGTATTTTTTAATAACGCTATAAGTAAATGATTTTAAATAAGAGATGCAACAATAATGCAACATTTTAAATCTGACATAATTTTCGCTAAACTTCTCTTTCTAATATTCACCTGAATTTATTTTTATTGTTACAAAGGAAATATTATTTGCACTGTCTTGGAATTGGCAATAATTAAAAAGATCAGCTCGAAATATGAAATAAATCTCTCGTGTACGTGTAAATATATTTTTTTAATTTAAACTGTTTAGCAATGTTATTATTTGGCCATTTGAGATAGGGCGTAATTTCACCCGCATTTAATGCTTTTTACACACATTAAATAATTATTTTACAGTTTTCCTTCTTTTTAAATATTCACGTGTGTAAACAATTTTGATGATGTAATTTTCAATATTCTCCTGACTATAAATTTTTAATTAAAAAGGAAATAATATTATTTGAGAAGTTTTTACAATTGCCATCCATTTAACCCTTTCGTAACCTTTTCATGTTCCTTACAAAAGGATACCGAATTTTTATTTTACTGGCATTATATTTAATTAAAATTTTCCTTTTATAGCATACTTGAAAATAAGCAAGTTTGTATTTTCCAATAAATTCCTTATAAATTCTGGTAACAGTCCATCATTCCATCTGTTTATAAACAGAATTACACTGCTCGCAGGAAAGGTTTAAAATAATAACCTTTTCTAAAATATGTAAAAAATATCTCTAGAAATGCTGAAAATTTGAATTTAAAATGAAAATAAACCCTAAAAAATTAGTGATTAAAAAAATAAATTGCAGTCTGCACACCGGGAGTTTCCAATGAATATACTTAGAAAAAATGACTAATTTCTATGTATAATTTTTGCTGCTATAAAACTTTTTAATGGAACGATTTTGACCAACTTTAACATTAAATATCTCTTAAAATAATTCTTGGATTTAAAAACTGTCTGCTTCAACGTGTTTATTAAACATTTCTCTATAATGCCACCAATTTTCATATTTTTGTGAAGAAAAACCCCAGATCACAAAAAATTAATTTACAGTAGTGGTAACACTGTTAGTTACTTTTTTTTTTTTCGAATAGAGAGATTCTGAAATCGGGCGTGGCATCAAAGCATAAAATTGTTTCTAGGAGTATATTGAATAGGTTTAGGTAGTTGGCTTTCAAAAAAATGAACCTTTATGCAACTCCGGGAATGTAACTTCTCAAGTGCTCTTAGATACACGTTTCCTTTAAAAAATGTTTTGTAACTCATCCCTGGGAACGAATGAATCGTCATATTAGTGAAACTCGAGTTTCACTGTTTGGATCCAAACAGCATGTGGAGAATTGATTAGACCCATTGAGCTATAAATATTAAAAGGAGATGACATATCAGTCTAGCCCCGTGGTGAGTGTTGAAGCTAAAAGACGGGTTCCTCCCCCCCTCTCCAGCGTCCGCCATACTGCCTTTTCTGTAGTTGATTTGCGCAGCGAGAACTGATTCACAGCACAGCTGACCATTGTCAAATCTGGCGGAAGCAGGGGGCAGGAATGGCTTCAAGTGACGTCATTTATGTCGCCTCCTTTAGTCTTCATTCCTCCATGATTAGACCTGTACAGGGTCGTACTGGCCCACCGGGCAACGAGGCAAATGCCCGGTGCGCCCATCGTCACTTTTTTTTTTTTTTTTTTTTTTTAAGCACGCATTCTGAAAGGCGTAAAAATTTCAAAGATTTTCATTTGGAAAATTAAAAAGTAATGCTTTTTATTTATTTTTTAAAGTATATAGCATAAACAAACTATGTGTGATCAAAGACAATTAGATAAACCAATTTCGAGATAACATAAGTTATCGACAATCAGATATGCCATTGTTACATATGGTATCCCGGAGCAGACTTTGTTTCAAAGCCTGTACTAATGATAAATTCTAAGAAAAATAATATTAAGTATTCACTTATTTAGATATACGCCTAAATAAGTTCTGTTCTAAGAATGCTTCTAATAAGTGTCTAATAAGTTTGCGTCTAATACGTTTGCATATTTTCTGCGTCTAAGTATTTAGCGCCCCTGGTGTTGTCAGGTATTTTTCTATTTCTGCCTTTCGTGCAAGTATAAACGACGAAACACTGTATAAGAAACATATTCTCATTTTAAATGTACTCATTAACAGAGACTTTGATAGTCATGGCGCCCTGGTGCAGATTTTATTCAGTACCCCGAAGAATAGTAACTTCCACATAAATTAAGATTGGTATTAATGACGTATTTAGTATATTTTCTGTCAAATATTTAGCGCCCTGGGTGGCTGCCCGGTAGTTTGATATTTCAGTTTTTTTTTTTTTTTTTTTTTTTTTTTTTTTTTTTTGTGAAAGTACAAAAAGGAATGCCAATTTAAAACAGATGATTTTCATTTTAATTTCATTTGGTCCCTTTGTCAGAGGCAGCTTTGGTAATCATGGCGCCCTTGGTCAGATTTTTTTAAAGCGTTTCTATAAAAATAACTTTCAAAAAACTAATATCGTGTTTTATAATCAAGGCGACCTTGGTCAGATTTTTTCAAGCGCTTCTGTAAAAATGACTTTCACAAAATTAATATCGTGTTTTTGTAATCATGGAGCTCTTGGTTAGATTTTTTCAGCGCCTCTGTAAAAATAACTTTCATATCGTGTTTTTTAATCACGGCGCCCTTAGTCAGATATTTTTTTCAGTGCCTTTGTAAAAATCCCTTTCAAAAAACTATCATCATGTTTCTCTAATCATGGCGCCGTTGGACAGATTTTTTTTTAGCGCCTCTGTAAAAATAAGTTTAAAGAAACTAATATCGTGTTTTCGTAATAATGCCGCCCTTGGTCAGATTTTTTCAACGCTTCTGTAAAAATAAATTTCAAGATACTAACACTGTGTTTTTGTAATCATGGCGCCCTTGGTTAGATTTTTTTCAGCGCCTCTGTAAAAATGCTTTTCAAAAAACTATTATCGTGTTTTTCTAATCATGGCGCCCTTGGAGAGATTTTTTTTAGCGCCTCTGTAAAAATAAATTTCAAAAACTATAACGTGTTTTTTAATCACGGCGCCCTAAGTCAGATTTCTTTTTAGCGCCTCTGTAAAACTCCCTTTCAAAAAACTATCATCGTGTTTCTCTAATCATGGCGCCCTTGGACAGATTTTTTTTAGCGCCTCTGTAAAAATAAGTTTAAAGAAAAAAAACTAATATCGTGTTTTCGTAATAATGGCGCCCTTGGTCAGATTTTTTCAACGCCACTGTAAAAATAAATTTCAAAAACTTAATATGGTGTTTTTTAATCACGGCGCCCTTAGTCAGATTTGTTTTCAGCGCCTCTGTAAAAATGCTTTCAAAAAACTATCATCGTGTTTTTGTAATCATGGCGCCCTTGGTGAGATTTTTTTCACCGCCTCTGTAAAAATGCTTTTCAAAAAACTATAATCGTGTTTTTCTAATCATGACGCCCTTGGAGAGATTTTTTTCAGCGCCTCTGTAAAAATAAATTCCAAAAACTTAATATCGTGATTTTTAATCACGGCACCCTTAGTCAGATTGTTTTTCAGCGCCACTGTAAAAATCCCTTTCAAAAACTATCATCATGTTTCTTTAATCATGGCGCCCTTGGAGATATTTTTTTTCAGCACCTCTGTAAAAATAAATTCCAAAAACTATATCGTGTTTTTCTAATCATGGCGCCCTTGGTGAGATTTTTTTTTCAGCGCCTCTGTAAAAATGCTTTTCAAAAAACTATTATCGTGTTTTTCTAATCATGGCGCCCTTGGAGAGATTTTTTCAGCGCCTCTGTAAAAATAAATTTCAAAAACTATATCGTGTGTTTGCAATTATGGCACCCTTTGTCAGATTTTTTCAGCGCCTATGTAAAAATAAATTTCAAAAACTATATCGTGTTTTTGCAATTATGGCACCCTTTGTCAGATTTTTTCAGCGCCTCTGTAAAAATAAGTTTAAAAAAACTAATATCGTGTTTTTGTAAGCATGGCGTCTTTGGTCAGATATTTTTCAGCGTCTCTGTAAAAATGCCTTTCAAAAAGCTATTATCGTGTTTTTTTAATCATGGCGCCCTTGGATAGATTTTTTTTTTCAGCGCCTCTCTGTAAAAATAACTTTCAAAAAATTAATATCGTAATTTTTTAATCATGGCGTTTCAGCGCCTGTGTAAAAATAAATTTCCAAAAACTAATATCGTGTTCTTGTAGTCATGGCGCCCTTGGTCAGATTTATTTTCAGCGCCTCTGTAAAAATAACTTTCAAAAAAGTAATGTCGTGTTTTCGTAATCATTGCGCTCTTGGTGAGATATTTCAGCGCTCCTGTAAAAGTAACTTTCAAAAAACTAATATCATGCTTTTGTAATCATGGCGCCCTTGGTCAGATTTTTTCAGCGCCTCTGCAAAAATAACTTTGAAAAAACTAATATCGTGTTTTTGTAATCATGGCGCCCTTGGTCACTTGGTCAGATTTTTTTCAGTGCCTCTGCAAAAATAACTTTAAAAAAACTAGTACCGTGTTTTTGTAATAGCAACCCCCCCCCCCCCCCCACACACACACACATGCACACTTCCCACAAATACACACACATGCACACTTCCCACAAATACACACACAAACTGATGCTCTTAGTTCCACTAAAGTGCAGCATTCCATAATTTCTTAATGATAATATAAGTGTTAGACCGCCAAGACTAATTCTTCACAAGATTTTGAAATGGAAACTTATGTAAATTTTGCTTTTGAAAGAAGAAAAGGTTAAATTTTCATATCTATTTAAAAATTCGATAATATTTTTAGCATCCGAAAAAGCCAATATCTAAAAACTATTTTTAGTTTTTAAAACCAGATCTGCTTAACCCCTTTAAACTTCAAACACCACCCCGATTTATAAATTGAACAATATGTATGAAATTAAAATAAATAGATAAACCACTAAAATTGTAAAAATCGTTTTACAAAAGAATGGATGAATATAAATAAAGAGAAGCGCAGATGTGTTTGTGCTCAGTTTTCAATGCTGTTAGTCAATAATGTGGGAGTTCCCAAGAAGACAAATTACCATTTCGGAGGGGTTTCAAGTTAACTAGATATCGGTCTTATAGATACCCAGTGGTTTCTGTATTAATACCAGACGTGGCATTTTTTTTTTATTATACCGTATTCTGGAGTTCTCTATCTTTCTGGAGAAAATAGAAATCGGATATGGAGGTATTTTCCCATGACATACTAATTAACACACGACACATGGTTGACGTACAGGCATCTGCAAAGAAAGCATCGTTAAAAACGAAAAAATAAAATATTGAATTAAGCAACTGTTATAGCAGTTTTAAACTGTATTGTGTAACAATAGAAGTGGTGTATTACACAAAATTCCTCTTCAGTATGAATTCTTAATTGTGCTTAATCTTTTTAGCAGCCCAAAACTTTTGACGGCATTATTAAATAATTTTCATTGATACATACATCAAATTTTTAAAAATTCCCATTAAGGTGAAAACGAAAAATAACTTTGCAACAAACCTGATCATTTTTTAGATACATTTCTTTTTTCAAGATATCGAGTAAAAAATAACTGCAAAATAATGAACACATATAAGATTAATTGCGGTAGGAAAAACGCGTTATTCTTCTTCTTTTCAATTTTTTTCCACATTACGCAATTAAGGGAGCTGGTCACTCAGCTTCCGATTTCCCCTCACTAATGTAAAGCCTATGGGCATTTGATGCATTCGTAGATTTAAAATATCTCCTCGGGAAATTAATATTTTTAACTTCTATTTCCTGTGCACACTTCCTAAAAGATGTCTTTTTTTTTTCTTAGTTCTCAAAATATTTCTAAAATATAGACTTAATTTTATAGGAAGTGTTAAAATCTTACTCACAGTTCGCCTGCTTTATTTTGTAATGCAATGCTTAAATATAATTTTGATAGATTTTACTTTTAAAAAATGCAAATATATTTGAATCTGTTGCCGCTCTTTGGTGCTTTTTTTGTGCGTGTGAGTTGCGACAACCATTGTAGTTTAAATTTGGCTTATCTGAAATTAAAATAAACAGTAATTTTTAATTAAATATGAATTATTTTAGTGACTAGACGAGACAAAGGGTAAAAATTATGAAAAGCTCTTTTTTTTTTTTAATGCTGATTATTTGAAGAGGGTATTCAACTTTTATCGTAGAAAAATACTGATTTTTGATGATTGGAAAAAAAAAATCCTTAATGCACTGCATAATTATATAAGGAAAAAAGCTGACAAAAGTAGAAGTGAAACAATTCGGTATTATTAAAGTAATCGTGTCGTTGTCATCTATTTAAAAATGCAATTTTGAGAAAAAACTAGTTTCAGTTATGTTATAATTATAATAGAATGCATATTGTATTTTTTTTTTTTTTTTTACTTACATAAATTGGTCTATTCCAGTTTCTGGCCACATAAAGAAGTCTTAATTCCGTTGATAAAGCCGCTAAAATAAAAACTCGATCTTCCGAAATTTATAAGTTATGATTACGTTTAAATCCTTAAAGCGGTTCTCAAAAATATATTTCTTAACCTTTAATAATGCGAAAATTTCTGCTCATTTACGAACATAAAAATAGTGTTCGAAAGAAACCGAATTTCGGTTACCTTCCTAGTTTCGACTGAAAACGAAAGCGAAACTGTTTTAAAAATAAATTCAAAGTAAGTAACATAACCATACATATACGCATGTTATCTGAATAATGCTTTACGTAAAACGGCAGTACATAATTATTAATTAAAAAATAATTTGATTGAAATAAAATTAATTAAATATAAGGTGCTATAAACATAAAAAAATATATTAAAAAATAATTTCATTTAAAAATAACGAATTTAATCAATATTAGTAATACCTTCTAGATTTATCCCCTTGTATGTGAATATATAGTATGTGCGGCTCTTTGGATGGGAGTGCCGTTTGAGGGAGGTTAGGGAGGGGCAGTTATAGTAATACCGAATATTCGGCAGTATTTTCGCCGAAACTAGGATTTTGGGCTGAAAATGATACCGAATATTCAGCCAAACTCTACATAAAAGAATGAGACTTGCAGGCTTGGTTATTGAAGTGATTTGTAATACAATAGATTCTTTTCTTTAAATTAATTACATCTTGAGTTAAAATTGATTGTTGTCTCGTGACAACAGTTTTCTTTCTCTTCCCCCACTGTCGCGTCCGGGAATTCGGTTCAAAACGCCACCTTTGAAAGCCTTTTCTGAAAGATGTTTTACTTATCTCAAAAAATATAAAAGACAGTTCGATTACAAAGTTTCTGGTGGGCAATAAAAAATAGTTGGTATTTTCGGCCAAGTAAAGCACTCAGCAGTTGTAATGGACTTTAATGAAAACCTTTAAAACAAAACTATCGTGCAATAAAATTCAAGTAATACTACTTTTCAAAATAATACATTCAATGTAATACTTTTAAAGAATGTATTACTTTTCCGAAGATTTTCTGCCCCCCCCCCCCCCTACCCTGCGTACACACATGAATCGCGGTAAAAAAGAACAAGATCTTTGAAAAACAGAAACAACCCCATTGTTAAGCACAGCCTTTGTAAGTTTGCTCATTTGAAAGCAGAGCCAAAACTAAGGGAGGGGGGGGGGGCAATGTGCCCCGGGCGCCAAATAAAGATTTTGTTTGTCGATTTTTCTCGCATCTACGTTTTGCACGGTATTGTTAAAATCATCCTGTCTGGCGTATGACAAAACATAGAAGAATCTAAAGATGATATGACATAAGGATCCTGTATAAAACGGAATTGTTTTCGATTCCGTTATTTTTAATCAATCAATAATCGACAAACCCTAGGGCGGAACCAGCTCATCATTTAGAGGGGTCATGGATATCCTTTTTTGGGGTGGGAGGCGATGACATCCTCGTTATGAGAATTTTTAATATTGAAAGCTATTCCCAAATCCAAACTAACAACTTTCCTGATACTTTCGCGAAGTCATTTTCATTTGTAAATGCAAAAAATTTGCATTAATATTCGTAAAAATATAAAATTTGCCGATTTTGTTCAGATATCAAGAAATTAAAGAGTTTCCCATTTTCTTACAAAGGCAAAGATTCATTCAGAAAATGTTGTCAAAGTTAGCACTTTTAGCCAAGTTTTACGAATTGACAGCCACGCAGAAATGTCGTCGCAAGGGAACAATTGGCTGTCACTTCCGGAAATTCAGTTTAAAAAGTCTAACAATTGTCAACGATTAAATATGGCAAAAATTTGTTAAATTTTAGAGGTAACTAAAACGTACACATTGGCAGCTATGGGATGCCATTAGACCAATGTCAGACGAGTGTCTTTTTTGCTGCTTTTTTGCTTAAGTATTATCTATTCACAATGCTACCACTGACATTGGTCTTAGTGTCATGAAAATTGCAGTGTAACCCCCTCTTTCTGCTCAAAATATTAAATAGTTTTTTTTCAATCGAAGTTATACCTTTGGAATGGATCCTTTTCTTCTGATGGACTGGTGTCTTCCATTATTATGAAACAACCGTTATAAATGAAGTGTTAGGTGAAGATGAAAGAACTGTCGTAAAAAGTTAGAACTCTGATTTTCTGGTCAGAATAGGAAAACAAATGGGCATAATTTTTTTTTCTGGTCAGAATGAAAAAAAAAAATGGCCATAATTATTTTTCTGATAAGAATGAGAAAAAAAATAGCCATAATTTTTTTTAGAAAATAACTCGGTTAAAATTCTCTTTGTAAATATACTTTATGGAAGAGGGGGGGGGCGCCAAAATCCATGTTTGCCCCGGGTGCAAAAAAGGCTAGTTTCGGCCCTGTTTGAAGGGAAACCGAAATACATTATGTCCCAAGGAAAAGAGAGTACCGAAATCAGCCATCTATTGTCCACTCAACAGAAACTGGAAATGCATGTGTTTCTAATTTTCAACCGATAGCCGGTATAAATAAAGTGCCCCTGATGTGAAATCTGCTTCGTTTGTCTCGTTCTATCCACTGTTAAAGAACTATTCTCTTTATATTATTTGCCTGTGTCCTGAGTTATTTACTCATTTTAGTGTAATCTTAAATATTTTTCTTATAGTAAGCTTGTGCTCCACACTTTTTAAAAATAGTGTACAGTATTATAAAATATCATCACTATCACAGCTCAGATATGCCAATATTGCATCTTGAATAACAAGAACTGTGAATTGTCCATGGAAAACAATATAAGGTAACATTACTTATTATTAATTTTTTTTAATTGTATCTCTTTCGCAAGAGTGCTTATCAGTTTGAATTTTTGTGAAATCTTCAAAATTTGTCTAATGTATTTCTTTATTTTCTCTTTATAACTGTCGCGAAAAAACAAAAAAATGGGATGAAAATTAAATGATATTTTTAATATTTCCCGAAATATGATTTATTTGTTGCTACGAACTAAATTGAATAATAACGAAAACTGAGTAATAATGTTAAAGAATATTTGTCTTTTATGCAATTTCTGACTATATATATAAACTTTTTAAATAGCGGGATTCAAACCAAACGCTTCACTATGATATCTTTTTAATGTTTAAAAAATAAAGAAATAAAACATTTTTAAAAAATAATTCACGTAAAATAGACGTCAATCTTGCCCTGAACAAAAATCCTGAAATTTTATACATCTCCTGAAATTGTATACACCATAATTAGTATTTGTATCCTAGAGATTGTATTACATAAAATATTATTGAATTGTATAGAATAATGTTTTGCACTTTTGAGTTTTGACCCAACGAAATCGTTTTTGTTTGTTTTATTTTAAAATTTTATTTTCCATTTGGAGATAATTGTATGGAGATTTTTAAGTACAATATCTTGCGGGGAACTATTTTTGTGCATATTACATTTCTATAGTGTAAAATACTAATTTGGGTATCATAAATATTTTAACAATAAAGTTTTCGCTATAGCAATATGCTCGTATACATTTTTAAAGTGATTTTTTATACATAATTTATATAGTATGTGTGTGTGTATGTGTATGTATATAGATATATATATTGTATGTATATATATATATATATAAGCATTTGCGCCCTTTTGTAAGGCAATCGGCGCCCTTTTTATCCATTTTGCCACCGCCCTCTCAGTTATGCCAGTACGACCCTGGACCTGTACATCGTCTCTACCCACTGGAAATGACAAATTCTGTAGTTGACCATATACAAACTCAAGTTTTTAAACATTGTTCATCAAATACAAAGGTATCAAGAACTGAAGACAATCCCTGTTCAACCCGCAAAAGAAATACCAGAAAGATTGACCTTTGTAATTTTGAGTTGTTGAGTTTTGCCTTCTCCCAACTCAAAGTGTGAGGATGTTAAGAAATGACTGTTTTGACTTTTTGTTTCATCCATGTATCATGTATCAGTCACGTGCATCAGTGTAATTATTTAACTGGTTGTGATTATATAGCTCTAACATCTGACAATGGATAGTTTTGTTTTTGTTCGAGAGAAGTTTATCAATGAAGTGATGTGAAAGGTATTTTCAGTGTCTTCTATCATTATTATTAAGAATTAAGTTAGAAATATAATCGCTGTAGTATTTAAAATGTTACTGAGTAGAGTTTTAATAGTTTTATAGATACTCAAATATTTTAGTCTTAGGGATTCTAAATAAATTGAAGGACTATTACGTCTTGAAACTAAAAGCACAAAAATAATTAAAAAGATGTACTAAAAAACGTATACTACATATAAAAATTGACACTTTTAAAACATTAAATAAAAGTTTAAAACCATCAAGTTTCAGCCACCCTGTGTCCGTCATCAGTGTCTTATTCCAGTCTAAGAGAGAAAGGTACTTATAAGTTCGTAAAAGTCAAAAGAATAAACATACTGTCACTGTGTTGAACATGCCTCCAAAACAGCGCCATCTTTACAGCTGCAATCCAACCGCAAAAGAGAAAAAACTTGAAAAAACCAGATTATTAATGTCAATAATTACGTCAGACCTCTTTAACTTAAATTCTGTTGCAAAAAATCCAACCACAGCTTATGAATGCAGTAAGAAACACTTTCATTACAGACATCACAAATTATCACTCCAATTTCTATGGGCTCTCTAATTATACTTTTTTGCGGGTAAGTACACGGCCAAATGATTTTTGCATTGTCATAATCTATAGTTTTAATCTGACTTCTAGAACAGAATCTTGCAAGGGCTGTGGATTGTCTATTATATTTTTATGTCTGCTTTATGTTACTTCAATCTTGTTTCATAAAACATTCATGAATAATCTGGTTTCTTCAAGTTTTTTTCCCTTTTGTGGTTGGATGGCTGGACTGCAGCTGTAAAGATGGCGCTGTTTTGGAGGCTTGTTCAACACAGTATGTTTATTCTTTTGACTTTTACGAATTTATAAGTATCTTTCTCTCTTAGACTGGAATAAGACCCTGATGATGGCCACAGGGTGGCTGAAACTTGTTGGTTTTATACTTTTAATTAATGTTTTAAAAGTGTCATCTTTTATATGTAGTATACGTCTTTTAGTAAATCTTTAATTATTTTTGTTTTCTTAGGGATTCTTATTATAAGTTGAGAACAAAAAATTGGAGACTTACGTCTGTGAGAGAGCTCATCGTTTTTCCTTATAACCGAAACCAACAGTGCAAATCTTATAGCAAAATTGGATTCATATGCGGACCCAAAGACATTTAAGATACATAGACCGACAATTCCCATTCAAAAGCGTGCAAAATCATGACAGCCATCTGAAGTAAATTGAAACACCTGAACCGCGAGGTTTGTACGTCAGCTGTGGTTATTTACCATTAAGTGAATGGGCTAGAATGAGCTTAAAAATTAATTTTTATCAATATATATGAAGTTTATGGCATATTTTTTTTACATGAAGCTATTTTTTATAGCTAAATATGCGTTATAACTATTGAATTTTCAGAAATAAAGTTGAATAAGGCGATTTAGTAATAATTTTATGGATGGTATGTTTGAAAATGAGTACCTAATTTTAACATGCCTTATAAACCTAAATAAAGACGAAATTTATATGGAAACAGATTGTTAAACATTATAATTCCACCTTTTTATAAATTTGACTTACAAAAGTAACTGGTAGGGAAGTTTAGATTAAAGGTAGCAACTGTAAAATAATATAGTAATTTACAAAATTTTAAATTACTTGTAAAGAAATTACGTTTTTTAAACTAATTTTTATGCAAAAAGGTAATTAAAAAATGCATATTAACGAAATTAACATTATATTTTTATCCTTGTAGGATGTTTATTGAAATACTTACTTGCTATACGAAAAAAACAAAATTTGATGAATAAGGTTTTTTTTTTTTTTTAAAGGGCCTAAATGAAATAGGGTAGGCTAATATTTAATGATCCGCAATGACAAAATAGGCTGATAAAAGCATTTTCTTAGGTAAATTAAAATATAAAACATTTTTATTGCCGTACAACAGCTGTGATCAAAAATCCTCAGTTAAACTTAGAGTTTGCAGGTCTATGTATCTTAAAAGTATTTGTGCGGACCACTGGTTTCGTGTTGAAGTATCGGAAGTCAGATCTCCTTTTTATTTTCTAAAGAAGTAGGTTAGTCATATTTTGGACAAAAAGCCTGTCTAAGCACACTCTGAGCCGTGCGTAAGCACCCTAGCCCATGCCCTAGCAAACACTATTAATCAATCTACCTTCAAGGTAGTTTTTCGGCCATATCATTCCTTTTTTATCGCCTGATCTCTAATAATGATTGCTCATCAAGCAGGACGGTCGTTCTGCCAAGCCAAGCTATATATATATATATATATATATAAACCGCTTACCTCGCCAAACAAATAAACGCCAAGAACAAAACGGCAAGACACCGTAACTGCTTATTATACTGAAGACAACTTCTCCATGTTAAATCGACCAAACATGCCAACGTAAAATTTCCATGTCAAAAGAACCAATCATCGCAGAAAAATAAAACCAAAACTAGATGAAGCTAATGAAAAAGATCTTCAATTTGAAACCAAGTTCATTTTCATAAATTAATTATCAACTGAGATATAGATTTTTTAAAATAACGTCGAGATACTGAAAATGATCGCTTATTTTTCTTCGTCAATTTTTAAATTTCAATCGAGCTAGAGACTTAAATAATGGATAGAAAAAGTAAGTATTGCATTTTTGGACAGATATTTACTCAATCTATGTGCTTTTATAAAATTTAGTTTTAAAAACATAAAATTTCTATTCTTAATTAGCGAAAAACTTAATTATTTCTAAAATTTACAAATTATGCCAAACAGCGATAAACCCGCCAGAACTATTTAGAAATGTTATATTATCCTTTTATATTATCTTTTTACATTGATTTCATCAAAGAAAACTATGGTCGGGATCCAGATAGATTTTTCGCTGTTAGCGAAATGAGTTTGACTAATCAGAAGCCTGCGTGTTTGAGAATTTTTTGCTGTTTCTGGATTCCCGTATTTGTCACGAATGTTTTGCGTCATTTTCTTAATGCCATGGATGAAGTGCAATGTTTGTAGAAATCTAGAGTTGCAAAGGGTGGAAAAAACCGGGTTTTTTGGGAAGGAAATTTTGAAAATTTCTGAGAGTTTTTAGAAAGTTTTAAGCATGAAAAATTTTTAATTTATTATTTTTAATGATTTCAATTTTTGTCAGTGTAAACAAAACTAATAATATAAAATATTAAAAAAAATTGCCCGGTTTACATGAAAACTAACGAAATACAGGCTTAAACTGCAGAAATATTAAGTAAGAGAAATTAAAATATAAGTAATTTGGTAGTTTAATCGTCGATAAGTAAAAGGGAAAAGAGGCAGATGAGAGATTCATCTTCCCTAACATGAATATAAACTTCACTTCTGTTCTTCGAATCAACGAATGTAAACGAAAAAGAAAATGAATAAAATTAAAAGAAATCAATACAAAAATACAAAGCAACTTGTTAGAAAATTAATATAAATTATGCTTGAATAAGAGATACGCGAGCCAACAGAAACTAAAAAAAAATATTTTTAAAAGAAACATTCAAATCCTCACCTATTTACTGCCGCCATTGTTGTAAAGCTAATAAATTATAAAGACTTAATCTGTAAAATCATAAGTTTTGTGAATTCATGACATAAAATCTATCTTTTTGGAACATTTCTTCCCTGAAATGTCTTTAAAATAAAAATTTCAAATTGAAAAATAACTGGCTTTGTTTATCTTCAAAACTCCTTCAATTTCAAAATTTCCAATATTCCCCAAAATTCCGGGTTTATTCCCCAAAATTCCTGGGTTTATTCCCGTCCCTCAAAATCTGCGGGTTTTTTGCAACTCTATAGAAATCTAGGCTGGGATTCAGGTTGATTTTTCGCTGTTAGCGAAATGAGATTCACCAATCAATAGTCTGCATTTCTGCAAACAGCAAGAAGTTCGCAAAAATGCAGGTTTCTGATTGATGAATCTCGTTTTGCTAACAGCGAAAAATCTATATAGATTGCGGCCAATGGACTATATTCAAGTATGGGTTCGAGGCTGTAAAAAGTCACGTGGTACCGGTAATTTACCCAAAGAATTTCTAACTGATAAGAAGGGTGGCTACAACTGCTTTCCTCATGAACTGTTCCACTGGCTAGGGGGGATTTACATTACGTCTACGGAGCCTTCCCTTCTTTTTACGCTAGAAGTTTTTACCTTGACCACGCTATCAAAACGTAGATGGAATATCCTCTATTATGTTGAATAAAATTTTGCATTTCCATATCCAGGAAGGGTATTGATTGCCATAACAATAGTACATATTTGAAATTCTTTAAGGCATTGATTCTGAACTTCTTTGGTATACATTTCGATATTAAAGAAGTTGTTTCCATAGCAACAGCACTTTGCTCAATGGACTATATTCAAAGATGGGTTCGAGGTTGAAAAAAGTCACGTGGTACCGGTAATTTACCCAAAGAATGTCTAACTGATAAGAATGGAGGCTATTACTTCTTTCCCCAGGAGCTGTTTCACTGGCTGGCGGGGATTTACATTACATCTACGGAGCCTTCCCTTTTTACGCTAGAAGGTTTTACCTTGACCACGTGATCACAACGTAGATGGAATCAAGGGCGGCATATGTCCCCCCCCCCCCCCCGTCGGGGTCAAATTTAATCGTCGTCGGGGAAATTTTTTTGACTTGAGTGTAGAGAGTCCTGCATCGGGTCGGGTAACCCGATTTTCCTGCGCACGATCCGAGTCGTACCGAGTGGGGTGTAGATTAGTTTTTTAAAGAAGATCTTAGGTTAGTTTGTAGAAAACCTGACCCACGGATAAGCTTGCCGCTGATTTTTTAAGAGTTTAATCTAAATTAAAATTTTATTCCTTAGTCTGCGACCAGAAAATTTAAGAATTTAACCATATGTCGGTTACAGTCTATCGTCACAACGCCCGGATGTTACCGAACAACTTAAATATTTTGTCTATAACTCATGCGCACTCCTGTTCTATGTTTATTTGATTGACCACAAACTTAGACGCCTAAAAGAGATACGATTTCAAGAAGAAACAGGACGTGGTAATTCATCTGCTCACTTCGATCTTCTTATTAAAAAGCGTAGGGTAAGCATTTTTTTTTTTTTTTATAAATGAATGAATAAATAAAAAGAGAGTTTTGTATAATTATTCAAGCTAACTTAGTATCAAACTAAAAATTCCTTCTTTGTTCATTAATTTCAATATACAGTAGAATCTCGTTTTACAATAATATGGATATTAATCTCTAATATATAGAAGAGAAATAGAAGATGTAAATGAGAAAATAATTATATACATAGGTAATGTCATTGTAAACTGCGGGAAGATGTATATATGGGGCATTCTCACAATCTTTTGACTTTCATGTCCCTGAATAATAATTTTTTATTTAATACACTTGTGTTTTTTTTTTTTATTTCATATACTAGGGAACATCCCATTGCATGATTGCATAACAATATTAACGAGATAAATAAGTTTTGGACGATGTTGGGGGTTCAAATACCAGGAAAACTCATCTACCGTCCCGTGTCCCTGGTGCTGATTTTTAAGTTTGGAGCTGTCTGTATAAAATTGTTTCAATAAAAATAATTCGATGTAATTTTTTTCTGAAACTGGAACTATTGTTTTATATAAATATGTAGCTAAAATTAACCTTCACACATTTTTAGGGTTGTTATTATTTTTTAAACTCTGTCCCTGGGTTTTAGATTCCTTACCATCCATCTTCTAAAATTATACAGAAAATCATTCCAGATGCAGCCACAGAATTTTTTTCAAGTTTTTTCTCATGCAGAAGTATGCTAGAGAAATAATGTCTAAAATTATTTGGCAGGAAATTTACTATAGAATTTAAATCAGCATTTAAATATCAATTTCAAGCATCGTGGCTTTATTGGTAGTATCACCGTCCCCAAGGTTTATTTCTTCACTTTTCGAGGTAAATTTAAAAAAAAATTAATTTAATCCAATGTTAACAACTGTTTCTAAAAATCAATGAACATTGTGGCTATCACTTAGTCTTAACATGATTTTCCTAAAAATTAGTGGTAATTTTCCTTACCATTCCATCCTTACTGTCCCTTTTTTTACCATTTCGCCCCTTTTTTTCCAATACCATCCCCCTTTTTTTACCTTACCGTCCCTTCTTTAACACCCCTTTAAGACAATGCTATACAAAAAAATTTTATTATTTCTTATTTGAATGTCCTGTGGGTACTATGCAAAGTAAAAATTTAGAAGAAAATAAAAAGTTGTAGGGGTAAAACGTTAAGGAATATTAAACTCGCAAGTTTAACTTAAACCTCAGTTAAATAAAAATTTTTTCGCTACTGATCATTTTTTCTTTATTTTGAGTCATTAAGGCATTCGTCTATCAGATTAAAATGTTATTTTAGCAAGTTTAATTTCGCCAGATTTTTTCCCCCAAAAGTCAAAAGGTTGTGAGAATGCCCTATATAGCAACAATTAAAATCTAGCATCGGGTCAGATAACCCGATTCTACCCGAACGTGTTGACCATTGGCTCTAAAATTTTGCTGCGGATCGTGTTGATTAGTGTTTCCATTTTCGGATCATCTTAGATTAGAGTTTTTTTCTTCTTGGGAGTCGATTCGAGTTCGCCAAATTTTTCCAAAAAAAGTCCAGATAGTCCAGTTTGTTTTAAATTAAAACAAAAATACTTGTATATGAATGTGTATTCATTTACTTATTCATATGCTTTCATTTTTCGAAATATAAAATTGATTTTAGAGATATGATTGCAGACTATTTTCCTGAATTGTTTTAAATTATAGATTGTTTTTTTTTTTCATTTCATGCTTAGGATAAAGTTGCAGGTTCGACAAAAAATATTTTGTCGATTTCGGGTCGGGCATAACTCGAACCGTGCAGGGTTGTAATTAACAATTCGTGTTTAGGGTCGTAGGTTCGTATTTAGGAATTTAAAAAATTCATGTAAATCAAAATACCGAGTTTACTTGATAATTTAAACTTGATTGTATTATTAGACTGAAAGATTTTAATTAATAACTTTAAAAGTTTGGCCCGATATAAAAGCTAAAAGTTTGGCCCGATATAAAAGCTAAAAGTTTGGCCCGATATAAAAGCTAAAAGTTTGGCCCGATATAAAAGCTAAAAGTTTGGCCCGATATAAAAGCTAAAAGTTTGGCCCGATATAAAAGCTAAAAGTTTGGCCCGATATAAAAGCTAAAAGTTCGCCCCGAACCTGGCCCGGCAAACAGTTAAAATCTCGGCCCGAGTCCGACACAGCCCGACAGAATTTCTGCAAAACATGTATTTTTACTTTGATTTTGTTAAAAGGAAGAGCTCTGACCAAAAATACTTATTTTAGCTTTTTTTTTCCATGTTTATAATCTTCATTTTTAAAGACGCGCAAAAAGTTGCTATATACATTTTTTAAATGAATCTCTATTTGTGTGGAAATGTTTCAGCTATTAGTAATATCGTTAATCAAAAAATTATGTATATAAGAGTTAAACTCTGAAAAATGCTATACTGTAAAATCTTCTAAGACGGAATCGTCTCGGAAAGAAAAAAATGCGTTATAAACAAGTTCCCTTCTTAGCAGGTGTAAATGTATTATATTCTTTTCTCACGTATTAGTATATTAATTTTGCATGGATCAATGAATTTTTCCGTGTTTAATCCGCTATAAGACAGGATTCCGTGATAGGCTGGTTCTTTTTCACACGTTTTATTGTATTTTAATATTATTACCTAGAAATCTACTATTTTTTAAAACGAATACATTTTAATGTTTAATTGTAGAATGTCGATTTAAAAATATATATATACTTTTTGCAAACATTTTTAGGCCGGGCCAAATTTTACTGATTTTTGCACGGACCAGGCTAGAGTCCTGCATCGGGTCGGGTTACCCGCTTTTACCCGAACCGCGGTTTGGGTTGGGTCGGGTTGGCGCTATATTTTCCCATTGCGGGTCGGGTCGGGTTGGCGCTATATTTTCCCATTGCGGGTCGGGTCGGGTTGACTTAAAAAATTTTTGGTGCGGGTCGGGTTGGCTTTTATTGTTTCGGGTTCGGGTCGGTTTGCCTTTTTTACTCTTAAGGGTCGGGTTCGTGCTGACCCGCTTCTTTAAAAGAATGTGGAAAATATTTTTTCACGTTAAAAGAAAAATAAACCGCAGATCAAAGTTTCACAAAAGCAAAATGTGTGCCTGTCTGTTTTGTCTTTAGCCATCCTTTCACGAGTCTCCGAAATAAACTGCATTATACCGGGTGTCCCAAAAAGGACTGACTGATTTTAAAATTCAATAACTTGCAAACGGTGACAGATATTTAAAAAATTCTTGCAGGAGGGTTATGCATAAGGTCAAAAGTTTTATTACAGTGATTTTCGATTTTAGTTCGAATTACAAACAATAGATGGCGCTGTAAGCAATAGTCGCTAAATACAGGCTCGATTTCTGGTCCTTTCTCTTGTTCCATGCTGAAAAAGGAGATGGAAATGTATTATCCGGGCCACGAAGTACCAAAAATCGAGCCTGAATTCAGCGTCTATTGATCGCAGTGCCATCTATTGTTTGTAATTCGAACTAAAATCGAAAATCACTGTAATAAAACTTTTGACCTTATGCATAACCCTCCTGCAAGAATTTTTTAAATATCTGTCATCGTTTGCAAGTTATTGAATTTTTAAATCAGTCAGTCCTTTTTGGGACACCCGGTATTTTTACCGTATTTTAAAAGTACAATACGCAGCAAAACGCTAAATGGCCCTTCCTGTCTAATGTATCAAGTGAATAATTTAATTGTAGTGATACGCGATGCATTATGTTAGACAGGAAAATTTTCTAAATAATAACTGCATAAACTAAAGACCAGATGGCCACTTGTGTAAAACAAGGTGTATCGTTATAAGTGGAACTTTTGAAACCGCAACTAATTTTAAAGCATATTTAAAGATTAGACTTTTAGTTTTATACCATTTAAGAGTCCTGCGTCGGGTCGGGTCAGAGGTTTTACTGTAGTTGAATGTTAAAGAATATAGATTTGTTCATTCTTCTATGTAAAGCATAAAAATGGTATTAGAGAATTAGAGGTCTGCACGGGTCGGAATCTCCGGGCCCGAGAATGTCCCGCCACGTCCCGTATATAACTTAAAAGTTCGGCCCTAGCCCGGCACGGCCCGTTTATTATTTTATCGGCTTCGTCTAAATATTTATATCGGGCCGGTAGATCCGCTTAATTGTAGTTATCGGCCCGGTCTGGCAGGGCCGTTCAATTTTTTTGCCTGCCCAGCCTGTTGAAAAAACTGTCCTAATAAAGCGGCCTGGCCAGTTTGAAATTTTGCCGCGGCCCGCGAGCCGAAACGGTGCAGGCCTCTATTAGATATACAATTGTAGATTATTTTTCATAATGGTATTAAAACATGATTTACTTTCCTTACATTGCGGGTTCGGGTCGGGTGCGGGTTGATATACCTCGGGTTCGGGTCGGATTGCGGGCTGCCTGAAATTATTTTTGCGGGTTCGGGTCGGGTTGCGGGTTAACATAAAATGGAATTTGAGGGTTCGGGTTGGGTAGAACCCGACCCGCGCAGGACTCTAGACCAGGCTATGCCGAGACAATGATTTTCATATGGGCTAGACCTAGACCGGGACTGAAAATATCGGCTTATGAAGACCTAGGAAGAATGAAACCTGTCCTGTCTCGGTACGGAAAAAAGAAGTTAGTCCCGGCCCGATCCTTCAGAAAAAAGTAAGGCCCGAGCCCGGCCCGGAAAGAGTAGTTACTAGGCCCGGGTACCATGAATGAAAATAGGCCCGACCCGTGCAGACCTCTAAAACTTTGGCTGTTTCAAATAAGCATAAATTTAAAGATTTTTTTTTTACATCAACAAGATTTTGTTTTATGCTCTAGCTGATATTAAAATAATGAACTTTTTCCTTCTAAGCTATTTTACAAGTTTTCCTTTAGCTTACATTTTTCTTGAGAATTTTGTATTTCAGTTTTATTCTCAGATTTAAATTCTATATCTTATCAGAAGTTAGAGGACCACGCTGGCTGGTTTCGATCAATATACTGTGAACTCTGTCCAAGGCGGAATCGATCGGGACTGGGAAAAATTTCCGTTGTAGACAATATTCCGGCTTATGCAAAGAAGCCCCGCCCCCCCCCCCCTCCTCCCAAAAAAAATCCTTCGAATTTGATGATTTTTATTGATTTTCCTGACTCAAAAATCGGTTGAAAACTGAAATTGGGAAAGATTTTTTGTGTTTATAGATAAATGAGAAACGCTATTCAATTTCTTAGTACTGCTGTAATACATGCGAATTGAAAATTTACACACACACACAAAAAAAAAAAAACTTGATAAATTTCGAGAATGAGACAGAACGCTATAACTTTGAATTTGAGTACATCCTTAAAGTATAATATACAGTCGGACCTCTGTTTAACGAACCTCTATTTTGCGAATTTCTCTATTTTGCGAACTTTTCCTCGGAACCAACAACATTTTGCGAATTTCTTCGTAAAATAACCTCCAAATAGCGAAGTGTATTCTCTATTTAACGAACTTTTTCTTCTGATATAATTTTTTTTTTCTCTCTATTTCTCAAAATATTTCCGGACACTTCAAACTTATTGTTTCTTTTACACATTTTATAATGCTCAATAACCTGAAATTAGTTTTACCAGATGCCTAACTCAACGAGAGCAGTAAAATCCCTGTCATTCTTTGCATTTCATCCAGGAAAGGCAAACTTTCAATATCCCCCTTTCACACTCAAAAGGGATGTTCTGTAGTGAATAAGTTTCAGTAATTAAATTTAAGGACGCATGTAGTAATACAATGCTTAAAATTACTTGTTATAATAAATACAATAATGCCATTCAAATTCATTAATTTTAATGTAAATATTTTCTTAAAACTTAAAATACAGTGTATTTCCAGACAATTTTTTTTTTACAATTATTTTCTTTCTTAGATTTATTTTTGATGGGTAAAATGAATAATAAAAAAAATATTATTTACAAAAAAAAGTGTGATTAGTTAAGTTTTTTAATAGTGTTTAGTGTTTATGAATTAAAAATCTGTTTTGTGTAGTTAAAAGTATTTTAAAATGTTCATCTCTATTTAACGAATTTTCCACATAACGAACTTTTTTTCGGGATTTAGAGACTTCGTTAAATAGAGGTCCGACTGTATTGCACTTTCGAAAATATATATTTTTATAAATGTTCATTCTACCAGAAATATTAACTTTTAAAAATAATTTTGCATATGATAAAATGGCACAAGCACAAATTCCTTAAAATTTAAACAGTTTTTGTCCTTTTGAATTAACTTTTTCAAAGTGTTACGGAATTTAACTAACATGCACAACATTGAGTATTTGACTTATCACTTTTAAAGTTTAATAAACAAAATGCATTTCATTTTTAAATTATTCTTTTTTCCGCCTTATGCAAAATTTTGGTTTTGGTGGGACCTTAAAATGCTTTCCGTTTCCGCGTTAGACGGATTCCGCCTTAAGCAGCATGAATTAATGTAATTTTCTATGGATTCGCCGGGACTTTAAAAATTTTCCGCGGTAGACAGATTTCCGGCTTACACAGAGTCCGCCTTAGACAGAATTTACTGAACACTCTAAAAAAATGCGTGAGTTGCAGGTGTTTCTTCAATTGCTTTTATCATTTTTAATATTGAAACATGAAAATTCCTGTTTTGATTTGCCCATTTCTCCCCAAAATACAGAAAATTCATTAATCTAAAATAAAAATCACCTGAAGTTGCATTTTCGTCAAATCACAGGGGTGTTCCCGTAACTGTGCTGCATGTTAGTTTTTTGGGTTAGAAACTGATTTTTTACGTATGTCTCTTTTGCTCCAAAACAGAAAAAGTTCGCGAACTGAAGCTCAATTTTTTTTCAAATAATAGAAACTTGTGCCTGTGCTTTTTACGTTTGACGAAATGTTTTCTTGAGAGTGTACGTAATAAATACGTAGTGTACTTTTTTGAAAACGACTGAAATGCAAAATAACGAAAAAAATAAAACGCGGTATTTATGAAGTGAGCATTATTGTCATAAAATTACTGTTAATTATTTAAAAAACTCTAGTTCGATTAATTAATTTCACACCATTTCTTTATTGATAAAGTATAATTCACATATATTCAATACGAAGAAAGGAAGCTGTTTAACACAGCAACCTGTTAAGATGGAACGACAAAGAACCGGGAGAACTTTCCAATTTAGACAGGTTTTAATCTTAGAAAATATATTGTTCCGTTATAATTGCATACTACTGTTTTAGCGATATCGCGAAAATTTTCAATTTAAAGCATTATTCCATTCCACTGGTTCCGTTTTAACAGGTTTTATTGCAGTGTTTAGGATGTCCCGATTTTCAAGCGCCTCTCTCGCTTATTTACTCTCTCTGTCCCGCTTTTTTGCGATACTAGACCTGACAACATTACTTACGAGCCAAGTTCAAGTTAGCCAGTGTTGTATAGTCATAAAAAAAAGCTGAGAGTGTACGGTGTAGGCAGAGGGTATACGCTGACATCATGAACGTTCATAGCCAGGGTATACGCTAATGCTTCATTTGAAAAACAGAGGGAATACGGAGCTTCTTAAAAAAAATCCGCTTAAAAAGCCCGCTTTAAATGTTTATTTTCTACATAAAAGACAGAATTCATATTAGAGATATAATTGCAGACTATTTTTTTTCCATAACTGTATTACGTTATATATCTTTTTTGTGTCGAGTCGGGTTCGGGTTGAAGTGTTTCGGTTTAGGGCCAATAGAAAATTTGTTGTCGGGTTCAGGTCGGATTTTGGGTCAACGGAAATTTTTTGGTAGGTTTCGGATTGACTTTATGTTAAATGTTTTTGTCCGGTATAACACAACCCGCGCAGGAATCTATTTCAGATGAAAAACTACACGTATTTGAATATGAATGACTTCTTACATGTTTATTTTTCTACATGAAAGGTAACAATATTGGAGATATGATTAGACTATTTTTCTATAATTGCATTATATTTTGGATCAATTTTCTCTGATTCCGGATTTCAGGTTGGGTTTGGAATTATTATGGGTTCGATCGGGTTGCGGGTGGACAGAATATTTTTGATTGGGTTCGGTACGGGTTGTAGCTTGGTTTTTAAAAAAAAATGCAGGATTGCAAATTTTATTTGTTAACCGGGACGGATCCTAGTTAGGTTTAACATTTAACTGCTAGTTTTCACGATGACACTTTCACTAACAAATTTAAATAATTATAAATTAAAATAATTTTTGATCACTTCATGCGTTTTCGATAGAGATTTGTCCGCTGATTTTTTTCAGTTACGTCCGATATTAAAATACATGGTCAACCTGACCTGAACACGAACCGCGTTTCGAAAAAAATTCGTTACCACCTTACCTGATGTGGGACTCTTGTTTCTATACCTTTGCATTTTCTTAAGGGGCGGGTGGTACGCAATGGTTCGACTCATAACTGGAGAACTGTTCCATACTTTATCGCTCAAACACTTTTGTGCATGTGCCATATGTGTGCAAGTAAAATCTGTAATACTGAATGACCTCTTATTTGAACGTTGCTGGGTGGAAGATGAAGCAGAGTTTTTCCTTTCGGGTAATACTCGAAAGTGTAGAAACTTTCTCTTGTGGATTCGTCCGCTTATAAAGATTAGGTGACTAGTGAGGTGCTTCAAAAATAACTTTGACAGCTTTTTTTCACTTTATCTATCTAAAATATTCTTTGACAGGCTTCGAAATTTATATTTTGAAAAAGAAATGTTTTGTCCCTCTGAAATTCATCTCTAATTTAAATCGCACTGTGAGTGTTAGAGATCTGCGAGTTTCAGGATATGTCATCTATTATTTAAAAAACGGAAAAAAAGAAATGTTTTATTGTTCATTTACTCCACTAATAAAGGAGAAAAGTTACCACGACATTACCGTGCGGAAAAAAATTCTGTAGTCCTGTGAATACAGTACGGTCCGTCCCGAATCTACAGAAAAAATTTAAGACCCGGATGTGTCCCGGGAAGAATGAAGTTCAGGCCCGGACGAACTTTTCAAAAGCTAAAATTTAGCCCGAGCCCGTACCCGAGTTTTCAAATAAAATTAAGCCCGGCCCGAGTTTAATGAAATAAACTTTTACCGATCTTGGGCTCCGGGACCAGTGTTGAATTCAGGAAGTCGCCCGGGGGGGGGGGGGGGGACATTCCCCCTCAGAGCAATGAGATGTACCCCCGGAAGATTTGAGATTTTGTGTTTTTAATGGTCAAAAAGTGCAATCCCCCCCACCCCCCCGTCGGGCAAGTTCTGGCGCCGCCCCTGGATGAAATATCCCCCATTCCTTTCTCTAAAACACAAATATCAAAATTTAACCAACGGCGCTCAGAAACAACACCATAACAGAGAGCCTTTGTACATAAGAATGGCACAGGAGGCATGCTCATTTCAAGTTATTGTCGAAAGTACGGCAATCCACTTTCTTGAATTAGACGATACGCGCATGGATGAGTTCTATTAGACTAGTGAAATAATTTAACAAACATTAGCCTGAAAATAATGACATGCTCGCAAAGACCTTTAACGATTTCTTTTTGTCACTTCTACCCATAGGCGTAGAGTTTTCAAAATTATTGGAGGGGCTCAGCCAGTGGCGCAGACAAGGGAGGGGGAGTCTACCCCCCTGAAACAGGGATTTAATTTACTAAGTAATGAATACAAAAATAGTAAAACCTGCTAAGACAAAATTACAAATAACCGATGAAAGTTTCCGTTTTATACAGGTTTTCGTCTACTTTAGCTGGTAAAAATTCAAAGAGTTCCTTTCGATCGATCATGAAATGTTTGCCATTAGACAAGATTTCGTTTTAGACAGGTTCCGTTTACACAGGCTGACCTTATATCTATATCAATACAGTAAAACCTTTTGTAAAAGCAATCGTAAGCGACTGAAACAATATTCCGTTTAAGACAGGCTTCTGGCTAATTAAATAAAATTGTACGACAATCAATCTGGAGCATGAACAGTTTCCCTTTACGACAGGATTATGCTATAGACAGGTTCCGTTTTGACATGTTTTACTCTACATATATCATAAATATCTCTATATCTAATAATAAAAGACAAGATCTCTGTTTGTGTGTTTATTGCCGATGGCTAAAAAAATCTACTGCTCGCAGAGTTCTGAAAATTTATATGAGAATAGTTCATTGGAGGTATGGATGCCTCTGAGGCTCACATTTTTAATTTTTTGATAATTAGCCAAGATATTAATTAAAAACTCATCAACAAAGAGATCGTTTTTTGAAAATTGGCGGAGGTGCGCTCGTACATGACCAGAACCTGCTTTTCGAGAGGAAAGGAAGGAAGAACTAAATTTTTGTTTTGCCGTTTTGTTTTAATGCCCATCAACCGTGCCATTTAAAATACGGAAAAACGGACGACATATTCTTATAGTTCGCACTTTTACGTCTCAAACGCCGCAATCAGTTAAAAAAATATGGTTCTTAACTCTTTGAAATTTTTTTTTTCAATAAACGATTTCTCAGTCGACTTTTTCTCCCTTTCGCCAACGCTTACTCAGGGCTCAATTTTAGAGGTACCTATTCACAAAAAATACGCATTTAAAGCTAAGATCTTGTTCTTGTCGCCGGTGCAATCGGTTTTGTAAAAGACTAATTTTAATTTTTTAAACAAACTCGCGACCCCATAGGTCACTTCGCGCTTCACCGTGACGAGACTATCTTTTTTTCACAATCTTTTTAGATCATTTTGACAGACTGGATTTTACACCTATTACAAAAATTTCGTAATATTCGAACGAATAGAAGTATTTAAAAGTCCTTCCGGCCAGTGCCGGGAGGAAGAGGTAGCTGTCATATTCCTTATTTTAAAAAGCCAACTTATATCATTCAAACACACGAAGCTCTATTTAGTGGAAACCGAATATAGGAGATTCAATGCTAATTTTTATCAATATAATGAATGAGAATTTCGCGAAATTAGTCAGCTTTATCCAAGCTGCTTTTCTTTAAAGTAACTTATATTTGGCTGCCAAATTCGGCGATTTCTGCCTGCCATTTTAAGTCAACATGGTGGATGAGGCCAACCAGTAAACTTGGTCGAGACCTTAGTAATTGCTGTGCACATGCTCACTCACATCGGAATCGGTTAATATATACGAGTGCTGTCGCAGTCAAAAAATCAGATTTTTCAAAATGTCACCCACATTAGAAATTGAAACTGCTATATCTGAGCCATTTTTTAAGATAAAGACAAACAAAAAATGCTCCTGAATCCTTATATAAAGGTCAAATACTTAAGAAAGAAACCTTTTTCAATTTCTAATTTTTTTGCACCTCACTTTAAATATAATTTTTTTTTTTTATTTAATGGCCGCCATTTTGAAATAAGATGGCTGATGAATCTGACCAGCGAACTTGGTCGAAATATTGATGTATACTATCCACATGCCGTCTTACATCGAAATAAGCGAATACGTGTGTTATCGCGTGACAAATACAAGATCGTTTCAAAATGTTAGCCATGCTAAAAATTCAAAGTGCTATAATTCAACCATTTTTTAAGAAATAAACAAAAAAACAAATTTTCAGAAACAAAAACTGCTCCGGAATCTTTGTATCAAGGCCAAACACATAAAAAAAATCTTTTTCATTTTCCAATTTTTTAATACCTCATTTTAAATTTTAAATTTAATTTTTTTTAAATGGCAACCCTTTTGAAACAAGATGGCGAATGAAGCTGGCCAACGAACTCGGTCGAGACATTGGTATGTACTATGTACAGACCAAGTTACATCCAAATCGGTTTATAAATACGCCTGTTATCGCGTGACAAAAATCAGGTCGTTTTAAAATGTCAGCCACAATAGAAATTCAAAATGCTATAACTCAGCCATTTTTTTAGATCTAGACAAAACAAAAAATGTTCCGGAATCTTTGTATTAATGTCAAACACATACGAAAAATATCTTTTTCATTTTCCAATTTTTTGGTACCACATTTCAAATTTAAATTTTTCTTAAAAATTTAAATGGCCGCCATTTTTAAACAAGATGGCGGATGAAGCTGGCCAACAAACTCGGTCGAGACATTGGTATGTACTATGTACACACCAAGATACATCCAAATTGGTTCCTAAATACGCCTTTTATCGCGTGACAAAATTCAGGACGTTTCAAAATGTCAGCCACTTCTAGAAATTCAAAATGCTATAACTCAGCCATTTTTTAAGATATAGACGAAACAAAAACTGCTGCGGAATCTTTGTATAACGGTAAAATACATAAGAAAAAAATATTTTTCCATTTTCAATTTTTTTGGTACCACATTTCAAATTTAAAATTTTTTTAAACATTTTAAATGGCCGCCATTTTGAAACAAAATGGCGGATGAAGCTGGCCAACGAACTCGGTCGAGACATTGGTATGTACTATGTACACACCGAATTACATCGAAATCGATTCATAAATACGAGAGTTACAGTGTGACAAATATCAGATATATATATATCAATTTTGAACGGAGGGTGGTTTCGGGGTCTGGGGGTCATGATCGATGAAAATATACCAAAATTTTTTGAAATCGCTTTCCTCCGAACGGCTGCAATAGGTAGCTTTTTGTAATGAAAGCTACCTAAAAAAATAATAAAATCTTAGAAAATTTCGACGAAAAAGCTAAAAAATGGTTTCGGCGCGGTTTCGCTTGGCTTCGGCACACGTTTTCACTATTAAATATGCATGTTTTTCATCAAATTTTATAGAGTGCATGGGTACAGTTATACGTATTTATAACATATTAAAATTTCGGACAGTTCGGACGACGAAAACTATATATATTTTTTTTGTTATGTTAAAGAACCCGACGCGAAAACAAGAAAAAATAGTCGAATGTGACAATCCCAAAACTTTCTTCTCTCTCATACATGTTAATACTTCAAAATTCGTTATCACAGTGCCAAAATTAAATGACAATCTATGCTCATCTCAATCATAAGGATTCAAAAGATGTAGATTCATTAAATTGTGTGCATTTTAAAAGGAGATATAAGCATTGCATCTTTGAAACAAACAATTGAATTTTGGCATCCACCCTCTTAGATGTCTGCAAGAAAAATTCTCAGCTCAAAGAGCATAAAAGCGACACCTGTCAATTGTATGACATATACGACAAATGTATGACAAATACGACATATGCTGTCGCACTGTATACACCGAAGCCTAAAAAAAGATCGATTTATGTGAAAGTGTAACAGAATATGAAGTCTGATTAAATTCTGTGTATTAGTTTTTGAGACAGCACAATTGCGGAAATCGTAAAAAACTGAGCATAGCAGCGCCACCTATTGCGCGATTTACACCGAAACATAATAAAGAACGTCATGTATCAACGTCGAACTGAATTTGAAGTTTGATGAAAATTTGTGCATTAGTTTTTAAGATAGAGCTATTACGAAAATCATGAAAAATTCTGTATCGCAGCTCTACCTGTTGACCAATTTACACCAAAAAGTAATCAGTACCATTTTATATCACAGACTAACCTAAAGTACGTGCATTAGTTCTTGAGAAAGAGCTATTGCGGAAATCGTAAAAAATGCAGTATAGCAGCGAAACCTGTTGGACGATTTACACGAAAACGTAATCAGCACGAAATAATATCAAGATATAACTGAATCTGAAGTTTGATGAAAATCTGATTATTAGTTCTTGAGGTATAGCTATTGCGGAAATAGTGATAATGCATCATAGCAGCGCCACCTATTGAGCAATTTACACCAAAAATTAATCAGCACCAAACAATACCAAGGACTAACAGAATCTGATGTTTTATGAAAATCTGTGCATTAATTTTTGAGACATAACGCGATTTGCACCAACAACTGTTCAGCACCAATTTATATCAGGGACTAATTGAACCTAAAGTTTTATTAAATTCCGTGCATTAGTTCTTGAGATAGAGTGCCCAAAACATTTATGTCACATACAAACTCACAAACAGATTCACAGATAGTCATTTTGTAAAAACATGTTTTTCGGGATCTGTGACCGCTAAAAATTGTAAATCCGTCGAAAACCGGAATTTGAAAATTTTCTTGATTCCAATACTTTCTTCCTGCAAAGAAAGTAAAAAGGAAGAAGAAAGCATTTCTTTTAGAAGTAGATATCAATATTTTTTATCACGATAATTTTACACCGGCTGAGAAACATTTTTTTTATGAAACGACCGTACGTGAAAAACAGAAAATGACTTCTTACGAGCGCTTTCACTATTAAAGTCAATATTTTTTGGAGATTTTTTTCGTTTAAAAATATAAATTCGGACAAAATCAGATTAAAGGTATAAAATCATACAAGTTTGCACTTTATTAAAGGTTATTATCACGGGCCCGGGCAACGCCGGTCGGGTCAGCTAGTCTATAATAATAAGGAAAGAAGTTTGTCTGTCTGTCGGCCATGTTCTGAAAAAACCACTGCAGGCAGAGCTACAAAATTTGGTATGAAGGTACCTCTATGTATTTAGTTAAGCACCCCAAAGCCCGATTTCGAACTTTTTGAATAGACGTTTTCAATATAATTTTTAATGCAATTTTTAGCGCTTTTTCACGGTTCGAGGCGATTTTTTTAATTATTAAAATAAATTCGTTTTCAATGTTTTAGCGTATAATATAGTAAATTTTCTCCTCTTTTCAAAAAAGTTTATTCGGAATTCGTACAGCGATTTTTGAATTTTTTGAAAATATTTGTATGCGATTTTTAGCGTTATTTCTTGTTTCGTAGCGGTTTTTTAAATATCGATAAAAGGAATTCGGTTTCAGATTTTTAGCATTATACAGTAAATTTAGCCCTCCGAAATTTTTGAATTTTTAATTTGATTTTTAATGCGAGTTTTTGCGATTTTTCGCAACGAGTTTTGACACTCGTGAAAGAATTCCGGTTAAAATGTTTTAGAGCACTTGTAGTAATTTTTTACCTTTGTGACTTTTAGAATTTTCAGCGCTTTTTAATGCAATTTTCAGCGGTTTTTCGCGTTCCGCAGTGACTTTTTTACATTGGTATAAGGAATTCGGTTTTAAAATTTTAGCCTAATGTAGTAAATTTTGTTCCCTTTGAGCGATTTTTTGCATTCCGTGGAGTTTTTTTTGACATCGTGAAAATATTCCGGTTTATGTTTTAGTCCACTATAGTGAATTGTGTTTAGCGACTTTTTGGCATTCATAATATTTTTTCGGTTTTGAACTTTCAGCTTAATATAGCAAATTTTCTCTTCCGCAATTTCTGAAAAAAATTTCTCCATTTCAATACGATTTTTAGCGTTTTTACGCTTTCTGTACCCTTTTTTTTACATTTATAAAAGAAATTCCTTTCAAACTTGCAACACGCTGTTGTAATTTTTTTCCTCTGCGATTTTTGATTTTTTATCGATTTTTAATGCGATGTTTAGCGTTCCCCTGCTACCTTTTGACATTCGTAAAAGGAATTGGGTGTCAAAGTTTTAGCCCAATACAATAGATTTTGTTATATTTTCAATAAAGTTTACTCGAAATTCGTACAGCGATTTTTGAATTTTTTACGAATTTTTATGCATCGTTTAGAGATTTTTCGCATTCCGCGGTGATTTTTCTACATTCGTATAAGGAATCCTGTTTTAACCTTTTAGCCCATAATAACAAAATTTTGCCATCTGCGATTTTTGAATTTTTAGCGATTTTTAGAGTTTTCTCGCGATTTGGTACAATTTTTCCAAATTAGTAAAAGGAATCCGGTTACCTTCTAACCCAAAATAGTAAATTTTGTTTTCTTTTCATTTAAATTTATTTGGAATTCGTGCAGCTTTTTTTTTTTTTTTTTTCGCGATTTTATCAGTTTTTTCGTGTTTTGTACTATTTTTCAACGGACCGGACGACGCCGGGCATGTCAGCTAGTTAGTGTATGAATGCATAATATAAGTACTATAGGGATGTGCACGAAAAAGCGGCACTGCTGTGTTTGCCATTAATGCGCATGTACAGATAGATACTTTTATATGAACATCGAAAAGTTTGAAAATATCACGAAAATCGAATCAAATGTCAGTCCGAAACGACACGGAAAGTTTATGTCTGGACCGGGTTTACAGAAAAAATGTAGACCCGGTCCCTACTCAGCTTGATATTAATGAAAGAAAATGGCCCTGAGACAGGGTTTCTTGCTCGGCCTCAATAAGAACAACTAAATATGCACTGTTTATTGTTACCAGATCCTGGTGAATCGTCTTTTACTATAGAGAGAGACCACTTGATAGATTGGACTATTTTAATAAATATGAGTTTTATGCATGATTTAGAGACAAAGAATTTCTCCCTTTATATTCTATATGCTTTGGAGACACTGGTGATTCTTCCTGGCTTCCAAGTTTCATCATTTGCAACAAAACTTAAGTCCTCTCCCCCCTCCTCCCGAGTTCTAGCTCGTAAATTGGAGTCAGTTTCTTTGTAGGTTCGGGAAACGGCGAACTATCTTATCTGTGCTCTAATCAAATCATATCGGACACGATTTGTTGTCCGTTAAAAATGTGAATTTATTGCCCTATGTCTATGACGCTGAATCAGAAAAAGAAATTCTTCCCAGAAAGTGAGCCCCACAGACTTCTAATATAAGATTAGATTCTTATATTAGAAGTCTGTGGTGAGTCCATGCCCAGTGTCCAAAGAAGGGAGAAAAATCCACCATGGAGAGTGCTTAGTTATTCCCCATACGCCACGCCAAAATTTTCCAGTTTTTTACTTGTTTACAAAGAATAAAAATAAACAGCGAATTTAGAGAAAGAACAATTATCCATCGAAAACATTATATGTAAAAACTTTTGTAAATTATATGAAATTGCAAAATCCGAGTTTTTTTTCTATGTCAGTTAGCGTAAAAAAATATAGCCCATCTGAAAAAAATATTGGAGGGGCCAGAGCCCCACGGGCCCATATAACTCTACGCCTATGCTTCTACCAATAAATTTTATTGACCGTATGTCGCTACTTCGTTATAGAGGCACACTTGTTCATAATTTCGTTATCGAAAACAGACGTTACTTTTGATTTATTTAACAAATATGCACTTTAAATCTCACTGATTCATTTGTTTTTATAACAGCAAAAAATTTGTAATGTACAGTCTTAGTACATATCACACATTATCCGAAACTGTGTTGTTTACAATTTTATCACATATATTTGTCACATAACAGTACATCTATCATTGAATTCAGTGGCATATTTCTATAAATATTTTCACAATAGTAGCATACATCAAAATTGAAATAATCATTAATTAAATAAAAATGCTTAGAAACATTTAGACTGTTGGAATTTTTTATATAACAAATGAAGGATGTTAAAAATTATATTCAATTTTTTTAAACTAAAAAAAATCAAACTAAACGTTTATACTATTTAAAAGATTGAAATTCAAAAATAGAACTGAGCTTTTTATCTCTTGATAGGTACATCAAAAAATTAGTCAAAATTTTTACATAAGCCATGAGAAAGACATTTTTATTTCATAGCTGGAAAACCAAAAGTAATACTTGTTATTTAAAACAAAAAGAAATTTGAAATTTCATTTGCCTTTTTCGTAAAATCACCATAACTTTCAATTTCAGTTTAATGTTTTGGTCCTAAATATAATAAATTAATTTTTAAAATATTTTTTATTAGAATCATCATCTTTTGGATTTTGGTGTACTTACAGTGATATTTTTAAGCGGATTCAGACATTAGATACCGAGAAACAATTTTTTAAAGTTGGAACTGCAGTCTAAAAATAGACTCAGAAATGTGAAATTTGAGAGAAATCCAAAAATTTGCCCCCCCCCCTTCCCATAACTCACAAACTAAGGAAAGGAAAATTTCTCATTTATTCATAACAAGATAGAGTTATTATGCACACAAAGTATCACCCAAATCCCTGTCGGTCGGGTTACAAACCATAAAAAAAATTGGTTGCTTTGACAGGGAATGAATGACCCTTTAAACATATATTTTATTTAGTCTATTCTTATCACAATGGCACAACAGTATATTTATTCTTAAGTTTTTTTTTTAATTTCAATGAGTTATGGAATAGATTTTAAGAGTTCTTACCTGGTAATATATAATCTTGCTTTTGAAAGTGTTTTGAACAAACTACCATTCGATTAGAAATTTTTTTCCCAGTTCTAAGAAACCTAATCCATTCCTTTCTTCTTTTGGCATTTCTAGAATTTGTCTCCCCAGGAAATCGATGAAAACTTAATTTTGGTTCTTTACATGCTCTTGAATAACACTGTGGTACACAGCAATGTGTATTATTTAATTTTTTACCTTCATTCATAATTAAATATAGTGCGAAATCTTGGCCTTTTAACACTATGTAAACAGATGAAAACAGTGATCAGCGATGAAACTTAACTGAAATTAATACTTAGAACTTCTGCCGCCAGGTAGGGTATCAGAGCGCTGGAATCGCGAATTGCATTGTATAGACTAGCAATTTCTTGCAGTTGTAGAAAATATCCTGCAGATGTCGCTGCAATCTGCATATTGCAGCAGTATCATTGTACATTTAAGGGATATAATATTTTAGCGCTTCTTTAAGTGTTACAGGGATAGCCGATTTCCACACTATATATTCTAGGCGCTATAGTAATGGTGTTACATAGTAATGTTACACAAGGAGTCAAAGTCGCTTGAAATTCCAGGAGTCTCCATTACAGCGCCTAGAAGATACAGTGTGGAAAACGGCTACAAAATAGTGCTAAAAAATTGAATCCCATAAATGTACAACGATGCTGAATAACAAGATGTCGATTGTAGCGCCATCGTAGTGATTTAAAAACGATAGTCATTGTAAAAGAGTCTCTTTAACCTATTTCACGTCATTCCTTAACTAAATTAGCTTATAACAGACCAAAATATCTTATATTTATCGTTTCCGATATTTAACATTCTATAATTTTTGAAAACACAGTGTTTATATTAAAAAGAGTTACGAGATGGCGCTCGTATCAGCATATTGCCGCTGAACATTGTTGGAGATTTATGGGATACAAGTTTTTAGCACTTTTTAAAGCATTATAGGAATAGACGTTTTCCACACTGTATCTTCTACACTGTTAAAAATTACCTCTGTATTTAAAGGCTATCTATTTTCTGACCCATGAGAACGCTTCATAGCCATTTATTTAGCATTCTCATTGGTCAGAAAATAGATAGCCTTTAAAAACAGAGGTAATCTTTCACGATATTTTTAACAGTGTAGGCGCTGTAGTCTCCATGTTATTCCTATGGCTCCAAGGGAGTCGCTTCGAAAGCAATCAACTTTTTTCTTTCGGCGCTTCTTTGACGCCTGAAACGAAGCGAGTCGCCAGTAACAGCCAATCAAATGCTTCGAAATCTGACGATGGAAAAGCCTTTTCCCGAACAGACAAAGAAATGCTTGGATAATATGTAAATTTCATGTGGATAATACACAAGTTTCAGGAAATCTGACGAGTCGCCTGCAATTTTTACGTGCAATAACACTATAATAATACGATGGTTATTTTGAAATTAGAAAATATATCGCAGATGTCGCTGCGATCGGCTGCCTGGATTTCAGCATCATTGCACATTTAAGGGATACAACTTTTCAGCGCTGATTGGATAGCAGATTTCCACACTATATATTCTAGACGATGTACTCCTAGAGTTGCAAAGGGTGGAAAAAACCGGGGTTTTTGGGAAGGAAATTTTTTAAATTTCCGGGAGTTTTCAGAAAGTTTTAAGCATGAAAATTTTTTAATTTATTATTTTTATTAATTTCAATTTTTGACAATGTAAGCAAAACTAATAACATAAAATATTAAAAAAATAGCATGGTTTACATGAAAACTAACAAAATACAGGCTTAAGCTGCAGAAATAGAGTAATATAAGAGAATAAGAGAAATTAAAAAAATTGTTATTTTAATCGTCGATAAGTAAAAAATGAAAGAGGCAAATGAGGGATTCATCTTCCCTGACATGAATATAAATTTCACCTCTGTTCTTCGAATAGACGAATGTAAACAAAAAAGAAAACGAACAAAATTAAAAGAAATCAATGCAAAAATACAAAGCAACTCGTTAGAAAATTAATATAAAATATGTCTGAAAACGAGATGTGCGAACCAACAGAAACTGAAAAAAAATCTTTTTTTAAGACACGTTCAAATCCTCACCTATTTACAGCTGCCATTGTTGTAAAGCTAATAAATTATTAAGACTTAGACTGTAAAATCATAAGTTTTGTGAACTTTTTGGAACATTCTTCCCTGAAATATCTTTAAAATAAAAATTTCAAATTGGAAAATAACTGGTTTTGTTTACCTTCAAAACTCCTTCAAAATTTCCAATATTCCCCAAAATTCCGGGTTTATTCCCCAAAATTCCCGGGTTTATTCCCGCCCCTCAAAAAATGCGGGTTTTTTGCAACTCTATGTACTCCACAGTAAGTAATTGTTTTCTATAAAAGTGGTGGAGTGACTATGCAGCAAACGCTACAGATTTTTAGCAGCGTAAGCTATATTTGATCTCGGTTCTACCAACTCGAAACGTATACATACGAAAAAACATTCTAAAATTGCGATTAGTGTAATACCTCTGGGGAAAGAAACCTGAAATAGAGGATATTCCAAATCTGGGTTTCGAGGCTGAAAAAAGTCACGTGATACCGGTAATTTACCCAAGAAACTTCTAACTGGTAAAAAGGGAAGATACTACTGCTTTGCCTCACGAACTGTTTCATTGGCTAGCGGGGATTTATATTAAACGTCTAGTCTACGGAGCCTTCAATTCTTTACGCTAGAAGTTTTTACCTTGACCACGTGATCAAAACGTAGATGGAATAGCCTCTATTTCGCATTTTCGTTATTATACAGGATGCTAGTGTATAAAACCTTGGCCGGGTTACAGCGCCTAGAAGATACAGTGTGGAAAACGGCTACAAAATAGTGCTAAAAAATTGAATCCCATAAATGTACAACGATGCTGAATAACAAGATGTCGATTGTAGCGCCATCGTAGTGATTTAAAAACGATAGTCATTCTAAAAGAGACTCTTTAACCTATTTCACGTCATTCCTTAACTAAATTAGCTTATAACAGACCAAAATATCTTATATTTATCGTTTCCGATATTTAACATTCTATAATTTTTGAAAACACAGTGTTTATATTGAAAAGAGTTACGAGGTGGCGCTCGTATCAGCATATTGCCGCTGAACATTGTTGGAGATTTATGGGATACAAGTTTTTAGCACTTTTTAAAGCATTATAGGAATAGACGTTTTCCACACTGTATCTTCTAGGCGCTGTAGCCGGGTTCTAGATAGATTTTTTTCGCTGTTAGAGAAACGAGATTGATCAATCAGAAGCCAGCATTTTTGCAAATTGCGAAAAGTTCGAAAAATGCAGACTTCTGATTGGGCAATTTCGTTTTGCTAACAGTGAAAAATCTGTCTGGATCCCGGCCATCGTATTGTTTAAATGTCAGACAATACTGAAATCCAATGAGTCGATTGTTGCGACATCTGCAGAAGATTTTCTAAAACTCAAGACAATTTGGTCTAGACGCTGCAATAATGCGATGTTAACATTGAAATGGGAAAGTATACCGCAGATGTCGCTGCGATCGGTTCTTTGGATTTCAGTATCGTTGCACATTTAAGGGATACAAATTTTTAGCGCTGTTTGTATAGCAGATTTCAACACTATTTATTATAGGCACTAGGGCTCACCATGGCTGAGTGGATAAGACACCACGCCGCTAATCGCTTTAGAGCGTAGGTGGGGGCGGGTTCGTATCCCGCCGGTTCCGTTGCACACTCTTTGAGGAGCCCCAGGATGTAATTATCTGGTGTTGTAAATTTCCTTGTGCTATCTCGTCCCTGTATATCGAGGATGACTTACGTGTAAGCGGGCCCTGGTGTCAAGCACACAAGTCTGATGTATGTGTTCAATAACACAAACAAACAACATTATAGGCACTATAGTGGTAGAGAAAACACTAGTGAAAATTATCGTTGCTATGGAAACAACGATTTGTTCGGTATTGAGATGCATATGGAAACAGTACAGAATCAGTCACTTAGATAATTTCAAAGAGATGAAAACATATTGTTGTTATGGCAACCAATACCTTTCCTCGATGAGAACATTGTGTTCGGCGTTAGATTTTTACAAGCATTATATTTCATTCATGGCATAAGAGAGTGACACAAAACTTTCCATATGACATAGGCCGGGATCCAGATAGATACTGTTAGCAAAACTAGATTGACCAACCAGAAGCCTGCATTTTTACGAACTCTTCCCTGTTTTAAGTAAGCAAACTTTCTGATTGGTATATCTCGATTCAATAACAGCGCAAAACCTATCTCGATCCCGACATAGTTTTCTCCGATGAAATTATTAGAAAAAGGAAATGAACACACACTTTATAAAATGTTTTGCCGAAAGTCTAGCAACTGCTGAACATTATCAGCCTTCGATTTTCCGTAATAAAATTATTTGAACTTGAGTTTAAAATACAAATTATCCTTGTATTCGATAATAGAGGTGAACTTTTTAAATAATTACGAAAAAAAACTTCAACCACGTTTGACCCAGTCTGCGACAAGGCAAACAATTGATACAACTCTTAGTTAATGAAAATTCCGCAACAAGACTTATATAGTAGGGTGGAGCGAAAAAAATAATTTTTTTAAAGTCAAAAACGGGTAGGTGCCAAAAGTTGCCTTTATACTAGTACAGCATCTGCGTGCAATATTACCGCTGAAAAAAAATGGCTTAAGTCTGCGCTTTTGGTCCAAAAGTCGAAATTTTGGGTAAAATTTGACATTTTTTCAAAAAATTTAAAAAAATTCCATAGAGATGGTTATTAGTTAAAAGTGATATCTAAACCTTTATTATTAATGACTAAACATATTTAAACGATAAAACGATATCTTTGTTCTGTATAACTGGAATAAAACTGACAACTTTTGGTGAAAAAAAGGCGTTGCCAGTCTGTTGTGTCATACAACTAATTGCTGTTTAGAATACAGCTCTTACCTAGTTGCTTTCAAAACTACCCAGGAGGTACCACGTGGAGGTGACTGCATTTCATGTCACATCAATGCATAGCTCGATCACCCTACCATCTGAACTCAATGTTTTATTTATACATTGAATTGTGATTTTTTATCAAAGACTGGCATGAGTTTTCTATGTATCAACCTAGTACATCTCTTCTTTGGATCCACAGACTTTGGATGCTGCTGCTGCGATCTCCTTTATGTATTTTTCTACTGTTTGTGTAAGGGAAGACAAACAGTGTAATGCAGTGCGGATGATATTAATGTAATCTATTCAGCCGTTTATTATCTTCACCAAGATTACACCCGATAAATGCATATTGATTAGAGGTTCTGTTACCACAACACTTTTCCTATGAATTAGATTTATATAATTATCCGCTTCAAAGTTAATTGTCGATATTTCAGATTTGCGTATGCCATCATTTACTCTCATTTTTCAACTATTATGTGCTGAGCAGCTAGCTGTTTAATATGATGGCAATCGTCAGAGAGCATTGAAATAAGAATTTCCTCTGCGTATGCAAAGAGACTATTGTCCTAAATAACCATTTTTTAGTATTTGTTTTATTCCGTTTTGTGTGTTGTTTAGTAGCCGAGTGATTTCCCATGAGTTTTTAGATCCCTTCTTTAGCTGTGGATTACATTTGATTGTAAACTGTCCTGGGGCCAAACTTCGATAACATAGTACTTTTTGAGTGAACGTAGAGACTCCGATGGGCGGTGAGTGCCCATCGAAGGTGGATAAATATGTTAGTCGTTGTCATCCATTCTGCGAGGGACATGTTTAAAATGAACCATTACAATTGATCATATGCCACATCCAAGTCCAGTGAATTTACTCTGCATCATTTATTAGACAAGATCGTTGGCAAAAACTAGATTCTAACCCACAGGAATGCGCCTGACCAATAGGAAAATCTTTGTCCACCTGCTTATTCCCTTCATATTTAAATTTTTGAAGCCATAGACAGTAATTTTCAAACATTATTTCCTGAATTCGAGAAAAGGGTACTCAGCACATACCAGAAATACCTGCTAGACATTTGCAAAGCTGTTTCATCAAGATATTGCTCAGAAGAACTAGCGAAAAGGAACCCAAGAAACTTGTCCTACGCAATATGGCTCACAAAGGCGCATGAAATTATTCGCCTTCATATAAGCACTGATTGATCATCAGAGTCTGGTTCACACAAAGTATGTAATCCAAGTTTATGCCGCAGGATGGTTTACACCAAATATAATCTACATCTAAAAAATTGATCTAAAAACTTATGGGAAATTACTCAGCTACTAAACATCACAGAAAACGGCAAAAAAACAAATACTAAAAAAATTTTTTTAGGACAATGGTAGCTTTTCACATCGAGAGCAAATTCTTATTGCAATTTTGATGACGATCGCCATCACATTAAACAAAAAGCTTATCAGCATATAAAAAATGCAAGAAGTAGAGTAAATGTTGGTATACTCAAAGATGAAACACCTAAATGTTGTAAAATGTTGTCGGAACAGAACTCCCAATCACTATGCAGTAATTGCCTGCAATTTTGGTGAAGATACTAGAGGGCTGAGTAGATTCCATTAATTAAAGTGCATTATTCTGCTTACCTTATCATACACAAGCAGTAGAAATATACGTGAAAGAGTGTCACAGCAGCATCACCCAACGTCTGTGGATACAGAGAAGAGATGGGCTAGGCTGATACATAGAAAACTTATGTCAGTCTTTGATAAAAAAAATCACAATTCTATATATAAATAAAACAGTGTACTCAGATGGAAGGGTGGTAGGGTGGTCGAGCTATACACTGTTGTGTTATGAAATGAAGCCACCTCCACGTGATGCCTCCTGGGCAGATTTGAAAGCAACTACGTGTTCCAAACAACAATTAGTTGTATGACAGAGTGGAACAACAGAGTGGAAACGCCTTTTTTTTACCAAAAGTTGTCAGTTTTGCTACCGTTATACAGAACAGAGATATCGTTTTATCGTTTAAATATGTTAAGTCATTAATAATAAAGGTTTAAATAACACTTTTAAATAGTAGCCAGCTCTATAGGAAATTTTCAATTTTTTTGAAAAAATGTCAAATTTTACCCAAAATTTCGACTTTTGGACCAAAAGCGCAGACTCAAGCCATTTTTTTTTCAGCGGTAATATTGCACGCAGATGATGTACTTGTATAAAGGCAACTTTTGGCACCTACCCGTTTTTGATTTTAAAAAATTCATTTTTTTCGCTCCACTCTATTATATAGGTAAACCATTTGAATGACCAATTCAGAAATCTGAGAACTGAAACAAGTGCTTAAGAGGACACTGCAGTCACAGGCAAAATGAAAACAAGTTGGCCGCTCGCATTTTAGCTAAATTGGAAGGATGGTCTAAATTCAAATGATTGACAAGGGAACTCTTCCAATCAGCAAATGGTCAATTATCTGTCTCGATTCCACCCCCCACCCCCTTTCGGCTGAGTGCTACATTTGATCATTTCCAGTGGGTTTCAGGTCTAAAGAATTTTTTTTTTCAACCGTCTTCGCTTTAGCGTAGATCAAAGCCGCTGCTTTGTGGAGACCCTCGATAACATTAAAAGCCGTAAAAAGAATTTTAATCTGTTTATGATAAGAGTGCAAAAACTAAAACGATTTCAGAAAATAAATGAATATTTTATTTAGATATATTTCTTTTTTTTATATTCAGATTCATTTTACAGTTTTTACAAACATAAAATTGAAATTATTGCCGTATAAACACTATTTTATTTCACATAACGCAATTACATTTAAAATAAAGGGGGAGATATTGAATGAGGGGGGAAATATCAGGTACAAATATTCTAAAATAACTATATTTTGTGGGGATTCTTTTTAAAACATGAAATTTATCAAGAAATTTATAAGAACTATTTATAAGTGTGTGCGTGTGTGTGTGTGGGGGGGGGGATTTCTGAACAATAAATATTTTTTAAATGATGCAATCAGATAAGAATGTTTTTGTAGCGGTTCGTAATCTAAATAACACTAAAATACTTTTATTTTCATTACATTTTTTTTTCATTTTTAACACTCTCCAAGAAAGTTTAAAAGTGTTTATGAATTGGGTTTGTCCGTCCGTCTGTCTGTCTGTCCGTGCTCTAAATAGCATAAATGTAGTCGGATTGCCATGTAATTGATATACGATAGTCAAAATCATCATGGTATGTTCGGTATCTACTAAAAAACAACTTTTCAAAAGTAAAAAAAAGCCAAGCAAAAAAAAGAAAAGAAAAAAGGGGGAAGTTGTGGCTAAAAAATAGTGTGATATCAAATTTCCAAGCTTATATTATGGTACTTATTTAACATTTTTTATTAAAAATTTACCATATGTAAGTCGAGTACCTAAGTATGCGTTGATATAAAGCCTTTTCTCCTTTACTAAATACATCATAACGTGTTTCTGAAAATTAATTTTTTTTAAATTATGCATGATTGGCTTTGGCGGTCATCTTTCCATATTTTACACAAATTTCTAAGTACGCAAGTACATTGTTAAGATCGGAAATTCGAAATTGTTGCTAAAGCAAATATTTTATGCTTTTAATTTATGGAAATGAGTGCCTAGAAATTTGTGTCTTAAAATAAAGTTGAAGTAAATTCATGTTTCATCTTATGATTCTTTTTTTTTCGGAGGGGGTTAATTAATTAGTTAAAGCAATAAAAATCAAGTTGTTTTTTCTCAAAATAAAAGAGAATCTTTATTTATCTGTCTGTATCCAAAACTAAAAGTTCAAAATTCTTAATAATGCAAACATATTACGAGCTTGTCTGCTTAGAAATTTGTGTAAAATATGGAAAGATGGCCGCGAAGCCCATCATGCATAATTAAAAAAAAATTAATTTTCAGAAACACGTTATGATGTATTTAGTAAAGGAGAAAAGGCTTTCTATCAACGCATACTTAGGTACTCGACTTACGTATGGTAAATTTTTAATAAAAAATGTTAAATAAGTACCATAATATAAGCTTGGAAATTTGATATCACGCTATTTTTTAGCCACAACTTTCCCCTTTTTTCTTTTCTTTTTTTGCTTGTTTTTTTTTTACTTTTGAAAAGTTGTTTTTTAGTAGATATCAGTCCTTTTTTTTAAACAGATTATATATAATTGAAAAAATTCTACTCGCTAAAATTAGTCCTTGTATAGCCTTTATCAGCAGGGAACAAACACAATAGTATACATTTTGTTTACCTATCATTCATTTTTTAGAGTAATTAATAATTTAAAAGTAAGGAAACTCAATTTCTTCCTTCAAAGTATCAGTCTTTCTCAATTTATATCTCCTTAAAATTTTCTATGAAGGATGATAATTTAGTAAAAATCAAATAGAGTCAAAATAAAATATATATTTACAGTCAGTTTACTGTCAGTTAATTGTTTGTTCTAACTTTTTTTGTTCTAACTTTTTTTTTAATTTTTTAATTTCATTAAGAACTTTTAAGGCACTTTTTGCAGATTTTGCATAAAAATATGTACTTTAATGAACCAAAAATTACTTTTGAAAAATTTAAACATCTTTAAGGACTAACAAGAACCCATTGCAGGGTCACTCAAAAGTATTTTGTTTCATTATGGTCTATGTGGAAAAACCATTTGGTGGTGTGCTTTAATAGCGTTATGCAAATTTATACATAATGAAATTCATTTACATTATTAAGTTTCACGGGAAGATTGTTACTACACAAAAGAGTCATACAAAAGAGTTCGATTTTATAAAGTTCTTCGTAGAAAAGCTGTTCGCAGGGTATTCGAATTATGTTGCACTACTTCAAACATAATGAAATTTCTGATCGTTTTACTGCAAGGTGTTTGGATAAGATTATGGTGTGCATCGCATTTATTGTTCATTTACATGGAAACATTAGGGATGATTGCTGAAAGTGAGTTTTAAATTACGATATGTTTGATTTATGATAAGTTATGGTATAAGTTAAGTTAAAATAATTTTTTTGCACAGGCACATAGGTGGTGTATATGAATTGCATAGACGCTGCACAAAAGATTTCATCAGTAGTATCGAGAATGACCATGAATTACTTAAAGGTGTTTTAATTTGATTTATACTTTTTAAGCTCAACTACTTTTAGTATAGATGTTTGACCCGTAGCCGGTCGCAGACATTTAGCTGACAACCAAATAGCCGTCAAGACATTTAGCAGATAGCATACCAGTAGTAGGAAAACAACAGTTCGGGCTCAGGAGGAGGCGGCACTGCGGCACCGTCCCGCATCCTCATCCCGCACCCCCTCCGGCACCGCATCCCGCACCCCCTCCGACACCACCTTCCGCCCCCTGCGACACCGCACCCCCTCCGACACCGCCCCCTAGCGGGAAAAATGGCGTTTTTAGAGTATTTTTCTGCTATAACATGAGAGTTGAACGTTAGATCGACTAGATTATCATACTATAAGATGAAGATTAAATTTACATTTGAATTTTGAACAACCTTTACCTTAATGAGTATTATTAATTAAGCAAAATAATGGAAAATAACAATTTTAAAGGAAAAAAGCTGATTTCTGTAGATTTTCTTTCAACTGCAAGATCAGAATATCAACTTAAATGCAGAACGTTAAACATATATTTGAATTTTGGATGATTAACATCTTAATGAGCATTATTAATTAAGCAAAGCAATGAAAAATATCAATTTTTAATGAAAAAAGCTGAATATTTTCAAGTACAAGATCAGAATATACTCTTAAATGGGGAAAGTTAAACGCGTACATTTGAATTTTGAAAAATCTTTACCTTAATGAGCATTATTAATTAAGCAAAACAATGAAAAATATCAATTTTTAATGAAAAAAGCTGAATTTTTTCAAATACAAAATCAGAATATCAACTTAAATTGAGAAAGTTAAACGCGTACATTTGAATTTTGAAGAATCTTTACCTTAATGAGTATTATTAATTAAGCAAAACAGTGGAAAATATAAATTTCTTAGGAAAAAAGCTGATTTCTGTAGATTTTATTCAACTACAAGACCAGAATATCAAATTAAATGGAAAATGTTAACCATATATTTGAATTTTAACAATCTTTACCTTAATGAGTATTATTAATTAAGCAAAACAGTGGAAAATATCAATTTCTTAGGAAAAAAGCTGATTTCTGTAGATTTTATTCAACTACAAGATCAGAATATCAACTTAAATGGAAAAGGTTAACCATATATTTGAATTTTTAACAATCTTCACCTTAATGAGTATTATTAATTAAGCAAAACAGTGGAAAATATCAATTTCTTAGGAAAAAAGCTGATTTCTGTAGATTTTATTCAACTACAAGATCAGAATATCAACTTAAATGGAAAAGGTTAACCATATATTTGAATTTTTAACAATCTTTACCTTAATGAGTATTATTAATTAAGCAAAACAGTGGAAAATATAAATTTCTTAGGAAAAAAAGCTGATTTCTGTAGATTTTATTCAACTACAAGATCGGAATATCAATTTAAATGAGGAAAGTGAAACATACATTTGAATGAACAACACCTTAATAAGTATTATTAATTAACCAAAACAATGAAAATATCAATTTTTAATGAAAAAGCAGATTCTTTAGATCCTTTAGAATTTTTTTTCAACTGTAAGATAGGGATATCATCTTAAAAAGAAATTTTAAACATATAATTTAGTTTTTGATCCACCATTACCTTAATAAATTTTGATAATTAAACAAATAACAAAGAATATTATCGAATTTTTAAAGAAAAAGATTAATTTTATTAATCCAATAATGATTTTTACATCTTTATATAATACTTTGAACCTATCCAACGTTTGTTTTCGTTATTGGCTTTAAATTTTATCATTTTCATATAAAATTTCGAGTTTTCATACCAATTAACTTAATTTTACTACATTTTAAATTTGGATATTTCTAGATAAATAGCCAACTTAGTAATTTTTGCGCAACTTGCACTTAGTAATTTTTACACCAACCTAATTGATTTTACTATTTTTAGACCACTGTAAGATTATAATTCAACGTATCAGTTCTTCTAAAAGTAAAAATAACCAGATTTCCCGCCCCCCTTTCATGAATTACATCTACGCTCTCTTCAAACTCATAAGAAAATCCTGCGTTTCTCCCCCTTGAAGGGAGGAGGATAATAGCGTTACGTCACTTGTTTACAAAATATCGATATGTTGACGATTTGACCATTTTTTAAGATGTATAAAAGAAAGTATCAATATTTTTACATTATTACAAGTATAATTTTACAGTTTAATGAATAATTATTTATTATTGGATACCCAATTTTATCAACAGATGAATTAACTATACCTGTGCTGAAACTACATTTCACAAACTTAGCCACACTTTAAAAAATTTCACTTCAATATGTAAATATTAAGTGCATTTTTAACATAACACATGTTTTGCAACACTAGTTCCTATACGAGAATTTTGTTTATTAAATAGTATGTATTCACTTTCAAATTGCTTTTACTTGAAATTATATGAATCTTTTAACAGAAAATTTGTTTAATCACAGAACGAACTGTAGTTAACATTTTAAACACCAATATTAATAATTAAGCAAAACAATAGAAAATATCGATTTTTAAGGAAAAAGATCAGAATATCAATTTAAAGAGGAAAGATACGAGGATTTCAACTTAAATAAGGAACGTTAAACATATATTTTAGTTTTTGAACAACCATTACCTTAATGAATTTTAATAATTGAACAAATAACAAAAGGAAAATATGATTTTTAATGAAAAAGACGAATTTGATTAACTTTTACACTAGTTTGAGATTTTATCATCCTTTTAGATGCTAGCTATGTAGAATTTTAAACTTTCAATAAGACACGCTTCAAGAAATACTCATTACTAAACAAAAATACATTAATTTTAATCTAATCAATGACTTAAAATTTCACATTTAAAAAATATTTTCATGAATGTGCATAAAAAATGAGAGTTTACAAATTAATATCCTTATTTTTATTACATTTAACTGGATTTTTCTATATTCGAGCTTAATTTTTATACACAAAGCATTATTTAATCAAATCCAGTACTTTCAGATTTAACGAAATTCAGCGTTTTTCGCTTTTCAAACTAATCCTATGAGCTAAAAAACAACAGCGCCTCCTATAATTTTATAGCGTTGAGTGAAACGAGTGGAATTTTTCATACTGTTTGCTGTTTTCGTTATATGAAGACGTCAGCTTATATTCTTTAGTTTAAGTAAAATGATTAATATGCAAGAAATGTCTTTAGCAGAGGAAGATTCAAGTCAATCTTACTTAAAGGATATGAAATCAGCTATACCCAGTCAAGAAGCACATGCTTCGAACATTGAAATATTACCCTCTTCACCAGATCAACTAAAACCACCTTTTACTTGCAATCAATGCGAGAAATCCTATTCCAAAAAGAATACATTAAACAGACAAATAATATCCCATTTGGAGAAAAAGCCCTTTGAATGTGAAATATACTCAAAGACATTCATTCAAAGCAGTGATTTAAAACGACATAGTGTAACTCATTCCAGGACATCTACTACATATAAATGCGATCAATGCGGGAAAGATTATTTACAAAAGTGTCTGTTAACAATTCACAAGATATCTCATAAGAAGTTTTATGATTGTGATAAATGTTCCAACTCTTTTTTAACAAAGTCTGCTTTAACTAAACTTAAAAATTTCATCCCAAGGAATATAAATGTAAATACTGCAACATTAAATTGTACGATGAAGTTGAATTTTTACATCATAAAAAAGTTCACCCTAAGAAATATAGTTGTAAACACTGTAAAATTATCTTTTATCTCCAGAGGGAGTTTATTCATCATCTGATCAACATGCATAAATGAAAAATGCAAACTTTGTTAAGTCATAAACTTGATTTGGATATCTGTATATTTAAAAAATGTATATGTCCTCCTATAACTGTTGAAAATGATGAATAAATATTGTTTAACTGAAAAAGCTTTTGTCGTTTATTTTTGCCATATCAACTTGTGATTTTTCTTGACTCCATCTCATTAAGTCAAAAGGATTTTACTAAAATTTTAAAATACATATTGTATATTTTTTTAAGTGTATAATTTTTTTAATTTCTTATCGAATGAAACATGAGTTAACTATATTTTATTAATTTCATATTAAAAACCTAACGTTTACTATATAATTTTATTATGTTCCGTCTAAATTTTATCTACACAATTAAATTCTATAATCCATTCTTATTAGCAAACATTACTATTTAACTGGAAATTTCACATTAATGTTTTTCTTTTTCATGATTGTACATATAAAAATAAGAGTTTACAAACTAATTTCCATAATTTATCACATTTGGACTTAATTTTTATACTCAAAACATTATTTAATCAAATTTTTATACTTTCTGATTCAGTGAAATTCGATGATTTTTCATTTTTTAAACCAATACCACAATATTTATCGACATTGGACTTGATTCTTCCCTTGTATATTTTTACATTACACAATTAAGATAGATATAGACTTAGGACAGCAATAGAGTTAAAAATTGATTATACTCAATTTTCACCTTATAGGAATTGGTCCTACATGACATTTCTTATTGCTACAATCACTTGATGTATTAAAATTAGTCCGAGTTATTCAGTCTATATTATTAATCAAATTATCATATGTTTCATCTTACACTTCTAAGATTTCTGAATTATCATCCATCAAGTTGCTTAAAATATTAATACTGTGTTTATAGTTCTATTGATACATAGCCTACATGAATATAATCTTTAATTTTAACATTTCATATTTTAAATGACCTATTTTCAAATCTAAACTATATGAATTTTTACTACATCACTTATCAATATCACAGAATGATTTATGCTTCAAATTTTTCTAATAATTATCAGATTCTTATAACATAATTTCTTGATAACATATATTATACTACTGATTTGTACGCATGAGTGAGTTGTCACGTGATCAAAACGATTGAGAATAATATAAATTTTCGAAAAGCAGCGCAGTATTTCTCATTTCAACTGTTAAACTTGGAAGAGAAGGTGACTTTAAGTGCGCAATTCTGATAAATTTCCAGATTTTAATTCAAGTGAGGAATCAATTTCTTTGTTAGTGAATAAAGTAAGTTTTAGTATATCATTACAACATATATGTATTAATAAAAATAAATAAATAAATGATTACTTATATATTAAACCTTTCCTAAGTATATAAATATATTTCTTTTATTGTACAGGTGTTGCAGCAAGATGAATCAAAACAGCAGCAATCCTTTTTATCAGAAATGGATGATCTGAATGATTCGCTCTTAGTACATGTAGAGTTAAAGAATAATAAATATGTAAGTACTTAGATATGAAATACTATAATTCATATATGAAACGTAATTAGAGTAAATTTAAAATCAAATATTTTACTGTTTGTACTTTAACAAATGTTTTTTATCCATACCATTGAAGAGAATTCTAATTGTTTACATTTATTTCTCTCACAGATGTGTTCTATTTGCTACAAACAATTTTTAAGTAAATGGAATTTAAAAGAACATACACAGATCCATACAGATGAAAAACCCTATACTTGTGAAGATTGCCAAAAGCCGTTTTCAAGAAAATATGAATCAAAAATGCATACCGCATCATATAGTCTATCACCAGCTGTATGCAAACTTTGTGAAGATATTCAAGAAATAACCAGACGTTTGAAGAATTTAACAATCAAGGAAGAGATTTAGATTATGTACTCAACCTATTTGCTCAAGAGTTACCACATTATCCCAAAATTGAAATTTCGAAGGCACACAGTGGATTTAAAGAAATTTTTGTTACCCATGATTCTCGTAACCACAATGAATTTGGATATTATTCATAATGTATTCCTTAAATTGTCATAATAAATATTCTTTTATCTGCACATATCGACGTGTTTATTTATATCTCCTAACATTTTAAACGAAAAACGCTTACCCATCTTAAAAAAATTCATAAGAACAGATAAAAATTAACAGATGAATGAAAAAATATGCATGTTCACAAAGTTTTCTAGATATATTTAGAAAAATGTTTACAAAATAAAAAATTTGCAAGAGTAAAAGTCAAAATTTCACAAAATTAAAAAAAAATACAACATAACATTTTTTTCTTCTTACAAAAGCGAGTTTTTAGAAAAGTAGGAAAAAAAATTACACTTAGATTTTTTTTTTTCAAAAGTGAAAAAAATATTTTTACAAAAAATATTTTTACAAAAAAATTTTTTACAAAAAATTTTTTTACAAAAATTTTTTAAAAAAAAAATATTTAAAAAAAAAGTAAAAAAAATATAACATAAAAATAATAAAAAAAAATTACAAAATTTGTGAAAAAAAATTGCAAAAAAGTTTGAAAAAAAATTTACAAAAAAGTTATGAAAAAGTTTCAAAAAATGATATTTTAAATAGTATTATAATGGTTGCCAACCATTATACACTATATTTAAAATATCATTTTTGAAACTTTTTCATAACTTTTTTGTAAATTTTTTTTCAATTTTGTAATTTTTTTTAATTATTTTTGTTATATATTTTTTTTTTACTTTTGTTTTTTTTTTGTAAAAATATTTAAAAAAAAAATTTGTAAAAATTTTTTTGTAAAAATTTTTTTTTGTAAAAATATTTTTTTCACTTTTGAAAAAAAAAATCTAAGTTTAATTTTTTTTCCTACTTTTCTAAAAACTCACATTTGTAAGAAGAAAAAAATGTTATGTTGTATTTTTTTTTTAATTTTGTGAAATTTTGTCTTTTACTCTTGCAAATTTTTTATTTTGTTAGCATTTTTATAAATATATCTAGAAAACTTTGTGAACATGCATATTTTTTCATTCATCTGTTAATTTTTATCTGTTCTTATGAAATTTTTTAAGATGGGAAAGCGTTTTTCGTTTAAAATGTTAGGAGATATAAATAAACACGTCGATAAGTGCAGATAAAAGAATATTTATTATGACAATTTAAGGAATACATTATGAATAATATCCAAATTCATTGTGGTTACGAGAATCATGGGTAACAAAAATTTCTTTACATCCACTGTGTGCCTTCGAAATTTCAATTTTGGGATAATGTGGTAACTCTTGTGCAAATAGGTTGAGTATATAATCTAAATCTCTTCCTTGATTGTTAAATTCTTCAAACGTCTGGTTATTTCTTGAATATCTTCACAAAGTTTGCATACAGCTGGTGATAGACTATATGATGCGGTATGCATTTTTGATTCATATTTTCTTGAAAACGGCTTTTGGCAATCTTCACAAGCATAGGGTTTTTCATCTGTATGGATCTGTGTATGTTCTTTTAAATTCCATTTACTTAAAAATTGTTTGTAGCAAATAGAACACATCTGTGAGAGAAATAAATGTAAACAATTAGAATTCTCTTCAATGGTATGGATAAAAAACATTTGTTAAAGTACAAACAATAAAATATTTGATTTTAAATTTACTCTAATTACGTTTCATATATGAATTATAGTATTTCATATCTAAGTACTTACATATTTATTATTCTTTAACTCTACATGTGCTAAGAGCGAATCATTCAGATCATCCATTTCTGATAAAGAGGATTGCTGCTGTTTTGATTCATCTTGCTGCAACATCTGTACAATAAAAGAAATATATTTATATACTTAGGAAAGGTTTAATATATAAGTAATCATTTATTTATTTATTTTTATTAATACATATATGTTGTAATGATATACTAAAACTTACTTTATTCACTAACAAAGAAATCGATTCCTCACTTGAATTAAAATCTGGAAATTTATCAGAGTTGCGCACTTAAAGTCACCTTCTCTTCCAAGTTTAACAGTTGAAATGAGAAATACTGCGCTGCTTTTCGAAAATTTATATTATTCTCAATCGTTTTGATCACGTGACAACTCACTCATGCGTACAAATCAGTAGTATAATATATGTTATCAAGAAATTATGTTATAAGAATCTGATAATTATTAGAAAAGTGTGAAGCATAAATCATTCTGTGATATTGATAAGTGATGTAGTAAAAATTCATATAGTTTAGATTTGAAAATAGGTCATTTAAAATATGAAATGTTAAAATTAAAGATTATATTCATGTAGGCTATGTATCAATAGAACTATAAACACAGTATTAATATTTTAAGCAACTTGATGGATGATAATTCAGAAATCTTAGAAGTGTAAGATGAAACATATGATAATTTGATTAATAATATAGACTGAATAACTCGGACTAATTTTAATACATCAAGTGATTGTAGCAATAAGAAATGTCATGTAGGACCAATTCATATAAGGTGAAAATTGAGTATAATCAATTTTTAACTCTATTGCTGTCCTAAGTCTATATCTATCTTAATTGTGTAATGTAAAAATATACAAGGGAAGAATCAAGTCCAATGTCGATAAATATTGTGGTATTGGTTTAAAAAATGAAAAATCATCGAATTTCACTGAATCAGAAAGGATAAAAATTTGATTAAATAATGTTTTGAGTATAAAAATTAAGTTCAAATGTGATAAATTATGGAAATTAGTTTGTAAACTCTTATTTTTATATGTACAATCATGAAAAAGAAAAACATTAATGTGAAATTTCCAGTTAAATAGTAATGTTTGCTAATAAGAAGGGATTATAGAATTTAATTTGGTAGATAAAATTTAGACGGAACATAATAAAATTATATGGTAAACGTTTGGTTTTTAATATGAAATTAATAAAATATAGTTAACTCATGTTTCATTCGATAAGAAATTAAAAAAATTATAAACTTAAAAAAATATACAATATGTATTTTAAAATTTTAGTAAAATCGTTTTGACTTAATGAGATAGAGTCAAGAAAAATCACAAGTTGATATGGCAAAAATAAACGACAAAAGCTTTTTCAGTTAAACAATATTTATTCATCATTTTCAACAGTTATAGGAGGACATATACATTTTTAAAATATACAGATATTCAAATCAAGTTTATGACTTAACAAAGTTTGCATTTTTCATTTATGCATGTTGATCAGATGATGAATAAACTCCCTCTGGAGATAAAAGACAATTTTACAATGTTTACAGCTATATTTCTTACGGTGAACTTTTTTATGATGTAAAAATTCAACTTCATCGTACAATTTAATGTTGCAGTATTTACTTTTATATTCCTTGGGATGAACTTTTTTATGTTTAGTTAAAGCAGACTTTGTTAAAAAAGAGTTGGAACATTTATCACAATCATAAAACTTCTTATGAGATCTCTTGTGAACTGTTAACAGACACTTTTGTAAATAATCTTTCCCGCATCGATCGCATTTATATGTAGTAGATGTCCTGGAATGAGTTACACTATGTCGTTTTAAATCACTGCTTTGAATGAATGTCTTTGAGCATATTTCACATTCAAAGGGCTTTTTCTCCAAATGGGATATTTGATGTCTGTTTAACGTATTCTTTTTGGAATAGGATTTCTCGCATTGATTGCAAGTAAAAGGTGGTTTTAGTTGTTCTGGTGAAGAGGGTAATATTTCAATGTTCGAAACATGTGCTTCTTGACTGGGTATAGCTGATTTCATATCCTTTAAGTAAGATTGACTTGAATCTTCCTCTACTAAAGACATTTCTTGCATATTAATCATTTTACTTAAACTAAAGAATATAAGCTGACGTCTTCATATAACGGAAACAGCAACAGTATGAAAAATTCCACTCGTTTCACTCAACGCTATAAAATTATAGGAGGCGCTGTTGTTTTTTAGCTCATAGGATTAGTTTGAAAAGCGAAAAACGCTGAATTTCGTTAAATCTGAAAGTACTGGATTTGATTAAATAATGCTTTGTGTATAAAAATTAAGCTCGAATATAGAAAAATCCAGTTAAATGTAATAAAAATAAGGATATTAATTTGTAAACTCTCATTTTTTATGCACATTCATGAAAATATTTTTTAAATGTGAAATTTTCAGTCATTGATTAGATTAAAATTAATTTATTTTTGTTTAGTAATGAGTATTTCTTGAAGTGTGTCTTATTGAAAGTTTAAAATTCTACATAGCTAGCATCTAAAAGGATGATAAAATCTCAAACTAGTGTAAAAGTTAATCAAATTCGTCTTTTTCAATAAAAATCATATTTTCCTTTTGTTATTTGTTCAATTATTAAAATTCATTAAGGTAATGGTTGTTCAAAAACTAAAATATATGTTTAACGTTCCTCATTTAAGTTGAAATCCTCGTATCTTTCCTCTTTAAATTGATATTCTGATCTTTTTCCTTAAAAATCGATATTTTCTATTGTTTTGCTTAATTATTAATATTGGCGTTTAAAATGTTAACTACAGTTCGTTCTGTGATTAAACAAATTTTCTGTTAAAAGATTCATATAATTTCAAGTAAAAGCAATTTGAAAGTGAATACATACTATTTAATAAACAAAATTCTCGTATAGGAACTAGTGTTGCAAAACATGTGTTATGTTAAAAATGCACTTAATATTTACATATTGAAGTGAAATTTTTTAAAGTGTGGCTAAGTATGTGAAATGTAGTTTCAGCACAGGTATAGTTAATTCATCTGTTGATAAAATTGGGTATCCAATAATAAATAATTATTCATTAAACTGTAAAATTATACTTGTAATAATGTAAAAATATTGATACTTTCTTTTATACATCTTGAAAAATGGTCAAATCGTCAACATATCGATATTTTGTAAACAAGTGACGTAACGCTATTGTATCCTCCTCCCTTCAAGGGGGAGAAACGCAGGATTTTCTTATGAGTTTGAAGAGAGCGTAGATGTAATTCATGAAAGGGGGGCAGGAAATCTGGTTATTTTTACTTTTAGAAGAACTGATACGTTGAATTATAATCTTACAGTGGTCTAAAAATAGTAAAATCAATTAGGTTGGTGTAAAAATTACTAAGTGCAAGTTGCGCAAAAATTACTAAGTTGGCTATTTATCTAGAAATATCCAAATTTAAAATGTAGTAAAATTAAGTTAATTGGTATGAAAACTCGAAATTTTATATGAAAATGATAAAATTTAAAGCCAATAACGAAAAAAAAACGTTGGATAGGTTCAAAGTATTATATAAAGATGTAAAAATCATTATTGGATTAATAAAATTAATCTTTTTCTTTAAAAATTCGATAATATTCTTTGTTATTTGTTTAATTATCAAAATTTATTAAGGTAATGGTGGATCAAAAACTAAATTATATGTTTAAATTTTCCTTTTAAGATGATATCCCTATCTTACAGTTGAAAAAAAATTCTAAAGGATCTAAAGAATCTGCTTTTTCATTAAAAATTGATATTTTCATTGTTTTGGTTAATTAATAATACTTATTAAGGTGTTGTTCATTCAAATGTATGTTTCACTTTCCTCATTTAAATTGATATTCCGATCTTGTAGTTGAATAAAATCTACAGAAATCAGCTTTTTTTCCTAAGAAATTTATATTTTCCACTGTTTTGCTTAATTAATAATACTCATTAAGGTAAAGATTGTTAAAAATTCAAATATATGGTTAACCTTTTCCATTTAAGTTGATATTCTGATCTTGTAGTTGAATAAAATCTACAGAAATCAACTTTTTCCTAAGAAATTGATATTTTCCACTGTTTTGCTTAATTAATAATACTCATTAAGGTAAAGATTGTTCAAAATTCAAATATATGGTTAACCTTTTCCATTTAAGTTGATATTCTGATCTTGTAGTTGAATAAAATCTACAGAAATCAGCTTTTTTCCTATGAAATTGATATTTTCCACTGTTTTGCTTAATTAATAATACTCATTAAGGTGAAGATTGTTAAAAATTCAAATATATGATTAACCTTTTCCATTTAAGTTGATATTCTGATCTTGTAGTTGAATAAAATCTACAGAAATCAGCTTTTTTCCTAAGAAATTGATATTTTCCACTGTTTTGCTTAATTAATAATACTCATTAAGGTAAAGATTGTTAAAATTCAAAGATATGGTTAACCTTTTCCATTTAAGTTGATATTCTGGTCTTGTAGTTGAATAAAATCTACAGAAATCAGCTTTTTTCCTAAGAAATTTATATTTTCCACTGTTTTGCTTAATTAATAATACTCATTAAGGTAAAGATTCTTCAAAATTCAAATGTACGCGTTTAACTTTCTCAATTTAAGTTGATATTCTGATTTTGTATTTGAAAAAATTCAGCTTTTTTCATTAAAAATTGATACTTTTCATTGTTTTGCTTAATTAATAATGCTCATTAAGGTAAAGATTCTTCAAAATTCAAATGTACGCGTTTAACTTTCCCCATTTAAGAGTATATTCTGATCTTGTACTTGAAAATATTCAGCTTTTTTCATTAAAAATTGATATTTTTCATTGCTTTGCTTAATTAATAATGCTCATTAAGATGTTAATCATCCAAAATTCAAATATATGTTTAACTTTCTGCATTTAAGTTGATATTCTGATCTTGCAGTTGAAAGAAAATCTACAGAAATCAGCTTTTTTCTTTTAAAATTGGTATTTTCCATTATTTTGCTTAATTAATAATACTCATTAAGGTAACGGTTGTTCAAAATTCAAATGTAAATTTAATCTTGATCTTATAGTATGATAATCTAGTCGATTTAACGTTCAACTCTCATGTTATAGGAGAAAAATACTCTAAAAACGCCATTTTTCCCGCTAGGGGGCGGTGTCGGAGGGGGTGCGGGATGAGGATGCGGGACCTTGCCGCAGTGCCTCCTCCTCCTGAGCCCGAACTGTTGTTTTCCTACTACTTATACCCCCTAGCGAGGGCGTGTCTATGCGCTCAAGGAGAAACTTTCCGCTCATCTCCTGGACTCGCGAGCGGCACCTTCCCCCTTTAATCGGTTGTCCCTCATATATGTCTTTGCCGGATAATGGTATTTGATCTTGAGGGGCCTCCGTACATCAGTCCGGCTCGGTAGCCTCGAATTGGTTCATGGGCCCGACTCCTTAATAGATGTTCGGTTCCTGTGGACTATCGGGGTGTCCCGGGTCGGGAACCAAGAGAAAGAACCACTTGGCTCCTCAAACTAAGTGGTGGGATCTGTCGTATGCAACCAGTCGTCCTCTTGGGAATAACCGGAGTGACGTGCGTTGGGCAGTGCACCGGCTTGGCCGGAGTGTGCCTGTGGATCGGCCCTGACGGGCCACTCCTGGCGGCGACCTTCGGGACGCGCCGCGGGGGGGGTGGAACGGGGGTTGTTCTGTGCGTAGACATATGGGCCTGCAAGGGCCTAGGACCGGGAGATGGGACCCCCGTCTTATGATAAGTTATGGTATAAGTTAAGTTAAACTAATGTTTTTGCACAGGCACATAGGTGGTGTATCTGAATTGCATAGACACTACACAAAAGATTTCATCAGAAGTACCGAGAATGACCATGAATTACTTAAAGGTGTTTTTTAATTTGATTTATACTTTTTAAGCTCAACTACTTTTAGTATAGATGTTTGACCCGTAGCCGGTCGCAGACATTTAGCCGACAACCAAATAGCCGTCAAGACATTTAGCAGATAGCAGTTAGCTGACACGTGCATTTAGCCGATACGTACATATAGCCGACAACACAATTAGCTGAAATTTACATACAGCATACAGGACAATTGACCGAAACGGACATATGGCAATAATTTTAGCAATACAGACCGACATGCAACCGGTCGAACGTGGTAATTAGTCGGGAGGACATTTAGCCGAAAAGGTGATTAGCCGACAGTACATTTAGCTGATAGGATAATTAGCCGGCACTTTTCTAACTTTTTTCGACACCCCTTATGAGATATATCGCATTGGAGCCCTTTGATCACTCTTTTATATTATGTACCTCCCGTTCCCCCTCCCCCAATTCGTATCATCGGAAGCATTTTTCTGACTTTTCCGACATCCCTCAAGTGATATATCATTGGGCTGGGCAGCCCTTTGATCACTCTTTCATATTATGCACCTCCCGTTAGGTTACAATTAATTTGCAGCTTGGTTACAGTTGCGATTAGTTACTCTTAGATTACGATTGGGTAACTGTTAGGTTATAATTATGTTACGTTTAGGTGATAATTAGATTACACTTAGGTTACATCTTGGTCATGGTAAAGTTATGTTACAGTTACATTACAGTTAGCATATGATTAGGTTATAATTAGGTAAACGTTAGTTACAGTTAGATTACGGTTACTTCCCAGTTAGGTTACATTTAGGCTACAATTAGGTTACTGTTAGGTTTTAGTTACGTTACGGTTACTTTATAATTAGGTTACACTTAGGTTACATTTAGATTATGGCTAGGTAACTGTTAGGTTATAATTAGGTTACGTTTAGGTGATAATTAGGTTATAATTACGCTTAGGTTACAGCTTGGTCATGGTAAAGTTGTGTTACAGTTACATTACAGCTAGCATACGATTAGGTTATAATTAGGTAAACGTTAGTTATAGTTAGATTACGGTTACGTCCCAGTTAGGTTACATTTAGGCTACAATTACTTTACTGTTATGTTTCAGTTAGGTTACGGTTACTTTATAATTAGGTTACACTTAGGTTACGGTTACGTTACACTTAGGTTACGTTTAGATTACGGTTAGGTAACTGTTAAGTTATAATTAGGTTACGTTTAGGTGATAATTAGAATACGCTTAGGTTACAGCTTGGTCAGGTTAAAGTTATGTTACAGTTACATTACAGCTAGCATAGGATTAGGTTATAACTAGGTAAACGTTAGTTACAGTTAGGTTACGGTTACGTCCCAGTTAGGTTACATTTAGGCTACAATTAGGTCACTGTTAGGTTTCAGTTAGGTTACGTTTACTTTACAATTAGGTTACACTTAGGTTACGGTTACGTTACACTTAGGTTACGTGTAGGTTACAGATAGGTTATAGTTACGTTACAGTTTGGTTATGGCTAGGTTACAGTTACGCTAGAGTTAGTTTTATGCTTAGGTTAAGATTAGATTAGAGTTAAGTTACAGTTAAGTCGGATGAATGTTCTGTCGGATGAATGTCCATGTTGAATAATTGTCCTCTGTTGGCTGTCTTTTCGGCTAATTGTCGCTGTCGACTAATTGTCATGTCGGCTAAACATCCTGTCGTCTAATTTCTTTCTGCTAAATGTCTTGTCGGCTAAATGACATTGTAGCATATAAATAAATAGGGCCATGGCAAAAAACTGGATACATGGCCTTCCATGGATAGCAATTCTTAGGCTAATGTTAGCCTTAGAAGTGTGATTTCAGTAATTTTCAGCGTATTTATTTCTGAATTAAATTTCAGCTCAGTATGTGGCGTGTATAAAAATTTATAAGGAACATACAGGGCTTCACAAAACAATTGAAGTACATTTCCGTCTATTGTTAGGAATTAATAAATGTGTATTTTCAAATGTGTTATGTTTTTCTAACTAAACTAAAAATGTAGGAAAGGGTTCATAATCCATACTTGGCACATGGTTTTCCTTTCTTGTTTTATTTATTGTCCATAATTCATCTTCTTATGTTTTTGTATTTCTCAGTTGCAATAATCATGATTTTTAGGGTTCCGTAGTTAAAAAGTAAAAACGGAATCATTATAAGATCACTCCTGTGTCTGTATGTCTGTCACAGCCATTTTACTCGTAAACTACGAACGTGGAAAGTTCAAATTGGGGGATGTAATAAAGACTATTGACCCACATATTTACAGATTATTAAACATTCACAAATATATGTGGGGGAAAAACGTAGAAGGGCTAATTATGTTATTTGAAAAAAATATATATTTTCTTTGTATATCGTGTGGAGTATCGGTTAAAAGATTACGTAAACGCCGAACACAAAAATACATTTCTTTTAATTTTAGGTATTATATTTTCAGAAATATCGTCGAAAATGTAGTGCAAAAATATGTCCCCCCCCCCATCTATTTTCAAATCTACTGAAACTAAAATTATGAAAAAAATTAGAGGTAGTAGAGGTTAATTTAAGACTTGCAGGAAAATTATAGCGATTGCCCTAGGTGGCATAGTTTTTCATAAAAGCGCATTTTTCTGTTACATATAGATTTCTATTTGCGGGTATTCAGCAAAGGTATCGAGGAGCGCTAAAGGTACCTATCGTATCAAAAATATAAAAGCATATTTATAATGATTTTCGAAAAAAAAATCGTCGTTAATTCGCCGAGATATTAAGACTCCTGTCCCTGCCGGCGAAGACACTAACGAGCTAATGCTAATCCTATGGGGAGGGATTTTTCTAATATCTCGTTTGCATTTCGACATTTTTATTTATTTATTTATTTATTTATTTGCATTGGACAGCCGAATTCCGTCTCTACATCGCACCTTTTTTAATTTTTCGATTTGGGTCGCAGATATTTTTCATAAAATTACTTTCACTTTCAAAACCGGTTCTTAAAATGAAAGCGTCATTTAAAAAATATCTGCAGCCAAAATCGAAAATATAAAGATAGGTGCGATGTAGAGACGGATCTCGGCTATCCAATGCAATAATAATAATAATAATAATAATAATAATAATAATAAAAAATAAATAAATAAATATCGAAATGCAAAAGAGATATTAGAAAAATCCTTCCCCATACGATTAGCCTTAGCTCGTGAATGACTTCGACGACAGGGGCAGGAGCCTTAACCCTTAAAGACACGGGTGGTTTGGACATACATAATGGCAGAGGCGGCGTACTCTATATACCATCGGTTTTTAAATACTAGATAACAACTTTTAATGATACATTTGTGTAATGCAATACCCAGTAGCAGCATAAAAGCAGTAAACGTCAAATTGTTAAAAACAGATCAATTTAATTATAATTAATCGCATAAATACTATGAGATTCGCGACTAGTTTGCGTTGAGTGGATCTCTCAATACACCTCCCGTGTCTTTAAAAGTTAATTAAAGACCTATTTGGAAAAACGCGGCACGGACAAAGTCGAGTTGCATCTTTGCGACCTCCTTTCGAAGCGCGCTTAGTACAACGCCAAGTTTAAACTTTGAACAAGGATTTTGTTTCAGCTACACTGTAAAAAGGAAAATATTACTATGTTGAATTTAGTTTTATGAAATGCCAAATGAAATTTAAATATGCAGTACTTTTATTGTCAGTACCGAATTAAGTTCATCATATACAGATTACGATAAGATTAAAAAAAGAGTTATACAAAATAGAAATATTTAATTTTATTTGGGCTTCATATTTCTTTGAACTTTTGTGGTATACTCATTCATACTTTTCTAATATATACAGCTATACCCAACTCTACGTTGTATAGGTTTTTACAAAGTTTTATTATTCTTAAATTTTCTTATACCCATATTTCAGGCATTATAGTAGCCATTAGTATAGACACTTTTTCCACATTTGTTTAACATTATTATATAAAGACTCATGACACTTAATTTTCATTTAAAAAAATCTTCTGTCATTCGTTTTGTACATATTAAAATCGAAATTTATAATTTACATTCTCTTTACTTTTCTTAAAAACAAAAGCACACTTCTTTATCTAAAAAGGACATATATTCCGGTATATCGTTAAAACTATGCTATTTTATCAAGCAGGACGGTCGTTCTGCCAAGCCAAGCTGAAAAAAAAAATGCTAACCTCGCCAAACAAACAAACGCCAAGAATAAAACGCCAAGAATAAAACGCAAGGCACCGTAACTGCTTATTATACTGATGACAACTTCTCCATGTTAAATCAACCAAACATGCCAGCGTAAAATTTTCCATATCAAAAGAACCAATCATCGCAGAAAAATAAAACCAAAACCAGAAGGACCTAATGGAAAAGATCTTCAATTTGAAACCAAATGCATCCTCATAAATTAATTATAAACAGAGATATAGATTTTTTAAAATAACGTCGAGATACTGAAAATGACCGATTTATTTTCTTCGTCACAATTTATGCTTCAATCGAGGTAGAGACTTAAATAATGGACATAAAAAAGTAAGGATTGCATTTTTGGACAGATATTTACTCAATCTACGTGCTTTTGTAAAATTCAGCTTTAAAAACACAAATTTTCTATTCTTAATTAGCGAAAAACTGTTAATTAATTCTAAAGTTTATAAATTATGCCAAACAGCGATAAACCCGCCAAACCATTTTAGAAGTCTTTTAAAATTCTTTTACATTATCCTTTTGCATTGATTTCGTCGAAGAAAACTATGGCCGAGATCCAGATAGATTTTTCGCTGTTAGCGAAATGAGTTTGACTATCAGAAGCCAGAATGTTTGAGAATTTTTGCTGTTTCTGGATCCCGGACTATGTCATAAAAGTTTTGAGTCATTTTCTTAGTGCCATGGATGAAGTGCAATGTTTACAGAAATCTAGGCTGGGATCCAGATGGATTTTTCGCTGTTAGCGAAACGAGATTCACCAATCAATAGCCTGCATTGCTGCAAACAGCGAAAAGTTCGCAAAAGTGCAAGCTTCTGATTGATGAATCTCGTTTCGCTAACAGCGAAAAATCTATCTAGGTTGCGGCCAATTATGTTGAACACAATTTTGCATTTCCACATCCAGGAAGGGTATTGATGTTATAACAACAGTGCATATTCGAAACTACTTAAGACATTGATTCTAAACTCCTTTGCTATACATTTCAATATTAAAGAAGTTGTTGTTTCAATATATTTAGTACTTTTCTCTATTGCTCACTGTAAAACACAAATATTGAAATTTAACCAACAGCGCTCAGAAACTATAGTGCCTAGAATATATAGTGTTGAAATCGGCTAACCCTGTAATACTTAAAAAAGCGCTAAAATATTGTATCCCTTAAATGTGCAATGATACTGCTGTAATATGCAGATCACAGCGACATCTGCAGGATATTTTCTACAACTGCAAGAAATTGCTAGTCTATACAATGTAATAATAGTAATACGAAAATCCCGCAGATGTCGGCTGCGATCGACACTTGAAATTTTAGCAGTATCGTCGCACATTTAAGGGATACAAATTTTTAGAACTGTTTGGATAGCATATTTCCACACTAGGTATTCTAGGCGCTGTATCAGAAACAACACAATAACAGAGAGCCTTTATACATAAGAGTGGTGATATATGCACAGGAGGCATGCTCATTTCAAGTTTTTATCGAAAGTACGGCAATCCGCTTTCTTGAATAGAGGATATTCAGTCTACGTTATGATCACATGGTCAAGGCAAGAACGTCTAGCGTAAAGAAGGGAACGTCTAAGATGGCCGCCAAGCCCATCATGCATAATTAAAAAAAATTAATTTTCAGAAACACGTTATGTTGTATTTAGTAAAGGAGAAAAGGCTTTATATCAACGCATACTTAGGTACTCGACTTACATATGGTAAATTTTTAATAAAAAATGTTAAATAAGTACCATAATATAAGCTTGGAAATTTGATATCACACTATTTTTTAGCCACAACTTTCCCCTTTTTTCTTTTCTTTTTTTTTGCTTGGCTTTTTTTTTTTTTTTACTTTTGAAAAGTTTTTTTTTAGTAGATCAATATATACTGCATTGACCATACTTTTTGGCACTTCTCTGAAAAAACGTTTTCGTCCTTTCTAGGACTTCATCAGTTTTAAATGGCGGCTCGCATCGCAGTTTCGCTTTTGACCTTTTATCTTCTCTCTCTTTCCTCTTTTTCCCTCTTCTCGACTTTTCCCTTTCCCCTTCTTTCCAGCATTTTTAGCCAACGGGAGTCAACATTTGTATGCGCCATATCGTTGCATACACTTTTTCCGTCGAGGTTAATCTCTGTATAGCCTCTCTCATCAGGGTGTTGTGGGGATTATCATACGTAGCTATTTTTTCTATTTTAATTGATTGAGGGATTATGGGTTTTTTTAAATTTGTTCTTGAGAAGGCTGTTGCTTGATTATTATATTTTAAGTCGCGGATATGCTCCTTATATCTTTCGCTTATTTTTCGCTTGGTCATCCCGATGTATGTAATTTCCTTATTTTCTGTATCTGTGGCTTTAATTTTATATACTCCTGCCCTCTGTAATTCTTCGTATCTTTCAGCTTCATTTCGTATCGTTTTAAATAGGGAGGGGTTGGGTATGGTAGGGATCGGTTCTTTTCTTCTTCTATTGTAAATTGTATATTGCTATCGTATTTACCTTGACGTAAAAATAATATACGAAAATGACCAAATAAAAACAACAATCTATAGAAAACCTACTGCAAACTTAGCGATAATGTCAAGCAAAACAAATACACCAATAAACTCTAAACTTGCAGCCCTAAATACCTACATCTATAGAGCACTGTATATATGTTCAACAGAAAAGTTATTAAAAGAAGAATTAAAGATTATAGAGAACATAGGACTTAACGCTGGCTATCCAAGGAAAACAATAGAAAAGCTAATCAGAAAAGCGAAAGAAAAAATTAACTATATCCAACCAGGACAAAATAAAAAAATTATACCCCCCCCCCCCCCTACCATACATGAAGGGGATAGCACTAAAAATAAAACGCGAAATAAGTAAACTCGGAAAGATAGTCCCAACAACCCCTCCCTATTTAAAACGATACGAAATGAAGCTGAAAGATACGAAGAATTACAGACGGCAGGAGTATATAAAATTAAAGCCACAGATACAGAAAATAAGGAAATTACATACATCGGGATGACCAAGCGAAAAATAAGCGAAAGATATAAGGAGCATATCCGCGGCTTAAAATATAATAATCAAGCAACAGCCTTCTCAAGAACAAATTTAAAAAACCCCATAATCCCTCAATCAATTAAAATAGAAAAAATATCTACGTATGATAATCCCCACAACACCCTGATGAGAGAGGCTATAGAGATTAACCTCGACAGAAAAAGTGTATGCAACGATATGGCGCATGCAAATGTTGACTCCCGTTGGGTAAAAATGCTGGAAAGAAGGGGAAAGTGAAAAGGGAGAAGAGGGAAAAAGAGGAAAGAGAGAGAAGATAAAAGGTCAAAAGCGAAACTGCGAGCCGCCATTTGAAACTGATGAAGTCCTAGAAAGGACGAAAACGTTTTTTCAGAGAAGTGCCAAAGAGTATGGACAATGCAGTATATATTGATAAAATAGCATAGTTTTAACGATATACCGGAATATATGTCCTTTTTAGATAAAGAAGTGTGTTTTTGTTTTTAAGAAAAGTAAAGAGAATGTAAATTAAAAATTTCGATATTAATATGTACAAAACGAAAGATAGAAGATTTTTTTAAATGAAAATTAAGTGTCATGAGTCTTTATATATTAATGTTAAACAAATGTGGAAAAAGTGTCTATACTAATGGCTACTATAATGCCTGAAATATGGGTATAAGAAAATTTAAGTGTAATATGAGCAGTAAATGAGACAGGAATTCCTGTCGAAAAACAATGGCTAAATTTTATTATTCTTTTAAATAATACAGTTAATAATTCATATATTTATTGTACGGAACTCTCTGAGCGCGAGTAATACTCGTTTATTGACCATTTATTTTATATACGAGTTATATGCATTGGTCTGCCAAGTCTTATCTTGGTGGAAACGATCTTCAGAACCTCAATTTAGCGGATGATCTGCAGGTTTACCATTGTGTTTTCATGCACCCAAACTTCAATGTTTCCATACATTTGGGTGCAGGAAAATACAATGATAAACCAATCGATCAAATACTAAAGTCCGGTCTGCAGGTGTTTTCTATCAAGATATGACTTGGCAAACCATTTGCATTTTAATATGCTAATTGAGTTCTATCTAATCCTAAAATTTCAGTCTTCAACATGATGAGCTGATGGTCTGTGCAATTCCCACCCGTCGAACAAATCCTTCCTGTGAAATCTTGCATCACTCTTTAGGAATTTGTGGACAGGCACAAAAACATCCTATCTGTGTTTTTATACCTAGATTGTGTATAAAAACATTTTTTAATTCATCAGTCTCAATTTGGAGTTTTTTGTAACAAATACAGATGTAATTTTTTTTTTTTTTACAATTGTTTGAGAAAGACTTTGTTTTTATTTTCTCTGAAAACTGCATGGAATTTTCGTTACATTGATATGCATTTCTGGTAATGAATTTCTTAGAATTCCATTTCAAAGCAATATTTCGAATTTCTTCCAATTTTACCAAAGCATTCTTTTTTTTAATCAGAAGTCAGAGAAAATAAATTTATTTTTCTCTCCATCTTTATCTTTAGATTAAGTTATAATTTTATTTTCCCCACATTGCTGATAGAGATTTTTTTTTACCTTTGTCAGTTGCAATCTCACTGTCAAATATCTCCAGAGATTCTCCATCTTCTTCCTCTGCTTCCAAGTTAATAATCAGGAGGAGTTGCCGCAAATATCCTTTACCAATTTGTGTCCTATATATGGGAATTTGGTAAATTAGCAGTGCTTTTACTTTATAGTCTTTACTTGAGCTTGCCGATCAAGACAGTGTTAAACTATCATTCGTTGTTGCTCAGAAACTGTTTTTATTAGTTTATAAATAGTTTGGTAAATTAGCAGTGGTTTTACTTTGCAGTGTTAAACTATCATTCACTGGTGCCCATAAAATGTTTTTATCAGTTTGTTAAAAATGTCCTACTGACATTTTCTACGTAAATAACGCAGTCTTTCACAGCGATAGACTTGTTGATGATGATATTATCTTTCTCCTATAATTCTTGAAAATCCAATGACAAATTTACTAACTGTTGCTTTGTGAGCCTTAATTTCCTCTCTACTCATTTTATTAAACTGTGTCATTGAATAATGAATTGTAGTAAACGAAAGTATGTGCCATTACAAATGCAACATGAAACAAAAATGTTAACTAAAACAATCTTTAACCAGGATACCAATGTAAATTGAAAGTAAAGATGGAGTGTTATTAAAATTCATAGAAAAAGACCAGAGAAGAATCCATAACCAAATTCAGATTTTTGGGACTGTTGCAAAAGTTTGTAGCATATTGTTAATGGAAATTAAAGAAAATGTATTTCGTGAAAATTTCATTTCCTAGAAGTTACATAATTAGCGCTCATCTGGCTATAGAATCGGTGTTCTCAAATTTTCCAAAAAATTAAATACCTTGCCCTCAAAATGTTTTGGGATGATCTAAGTAAACTGTCATTCGACGATGTAAATTTTGGAGAATGGTACTTGGATTGAAAATTTTCATCTCAATTATAATAATTTGTGTCTGCAGTGGGCAAAGATACATGTGGTCTAGCAGTCCTGTTGGAAAACAATGTTTAATTGTTGATTAATTGAAACTGCTTCTAGCGAATTACTTGATTTAATTCACTTAGTTATAAACAGTACTTCTGCAAACTAATGCTATATTTTCTAAGTAACAGCTATTAATAAACAATTTTCTTGTGTCACTGAATGCGAAGAAAAATCTTCTGAGGGTAGGAACTGATTTTTGCTTTGATTAAAAGTCCTCTTCGATGTAGTCATCAATGTAGTCTAAATAGTCATTAATATTGTTATTATTCCTTATATTTCATGAATTACGAATATAATCTGAAAATAAAAACTATGCGTAAATCTGATTTTTGAATAATGTAGAATAATGTTGTTTAAAAAAATATCGACATGTTTTGTAGAAATTGAGTCGGGCCAAAGTTTTAGCTTTATAAAACATATTTTTTTTGTACTGCTAATTCTACTGTTCTGTTCCAAGAGCAAGAAATTTCCGAACAACAAAGGCTTAGAAACTGATACAATCAATTATGACTCGTACTCAATCATAGAGCCTTGCTTACAGAAAAAGTTTCAGGCCGAAATGTGCTGGACAAACCGTAGGTTCCGACTTCACGAGGATAAAGTCGGTATACTTTTATTAAAAATTTTTTTAATTTTTTTATCCTATTTAATAACTTCAGTTAATTAAGACAATAATAACAATTTAAAATAGATGGTAGAAATTCGCCTGATTAGCCTCCGTTCGAACATTGCTTATACATTGAATTTGGCAAGCTCAAAAGTAGAGGTTCTACTATGATTTTATCAGATGCATACTTTGCAATGAAATGCTGATTTGGGTGGCCTTCCTGCTAAAAATTCCTTCATGAAAACATTTCATTTATTAACATAATCAAATTAAATCTCGTGAAATTGGTCTCCTTCTTCAAACCCCCCTCCTTTCTTTATCTTTTTATGAGTTTCTACATCTTCACTGTTCGTTTTTTTTGTCAAAGGAATGTAGTGCAGATAGATCACTGCCTTAATAATGTGTGCTATGTTGATTTCAAGTTAAGTTAGACAACTTAACTTAATGATGAAATCTGAGACAAGATTTCATTATTTGTTGCGAGTAATGCGGTAGTTACCACCAGCCTCTGCCGACATTTAAAAAGCCAAAGTGTGATCCCAGAGAAAAAATTCAAGATGATGAATACCAGGATACCAAAAACTGCTACGACTAGCGAAAGGGTCTGAAAAATTTACAATGCTGTATTGAATTATCGACGATTAAAGATACGCGAAATAGCTGATATTGTAAACATCTCGGTAGATCGCGTGCGTTATACTTTACACGATTTTTGGGTATGTAAAATCTTTCTGCTCGATGGATGCCACATATGTCGAATGTTGACCAAACTGCTGATTTTCTTCAACGTCTTGTAACGGTAGATGAAACATGAATTCGCCATTATACACCAGAGATGAAACAGCAATCTAAACAATGCGAAATGGCAGCTGAAATTACACCAAAGAAATTGAAAACAGTTTCATCTGCTGAAAAAGTCATGGATACGGTTTTCTGGAATTCAGAAGGTGTGGCGATCATAGACCACCGGCTAAAAGGCAGAATCGTCCCTGGTTAGTGTTATGATTCTCTACGGGACAAATTGAAGAGTGCAGTTCCAACAAAACGTCCATACCTGATCATAAAGAATGTGTTCTTATACCACAGCAGTGCTCTTGCACACATGCCTGTAGTTGTCGCTACAAAAGTCAATTACCTACATTCTATAGTGTTTCCACATGCACCGGATTTTGCTCCCAGCGATTATTTCCTCTTCCCAAGCCTAAAGAAAAGTCTCGGTAGTCGAAAATTCACTTCAAAATATGGGTTAAAGCAGAGACCACCACTTAATTTCCAAAGTTAGATAAGACTTATTATAATGAAGATAATAAAATTTGGAAATTCGTTGGTTTAAATTTTATAAGTTGTAAGGAACTACGTTAAAAAAAAAACAAATATTGTCAAAATGTTTCTATTTTTTTGTCGGGCTGAGAAACTTTCGAAACACACTCGTATCGATATCAAATTTTATTTTAACTCCAAAATAAGGCGGAGTTCATGAAGGTCATGATGGACCTAGGTGTAATTAAAATTCGAAACCCTCGTGCTAAAACATTACACTATAAAACCTGGTAAGACGGAAACATAAACAAATTATAGATGTGAAAAAATAGATGCGAAATACCGTTTTAAATGGGTTGTTTTCGTCTTTGCTGATACAATTGACAAGTATTTTTAGGGGAATAATGAAAAAATTCCATTTAAACCAGGATTTCGTTACAGCTAAGTATCAGAAAATAATTTTGTTAGCTAGCAGACATTTATAAAATGTAATATTTTACCTTACAGTCTCATTATTTTCAGTTTTACATTATTATAGTTAAAGATAAATTTTTGCGTTTCCTTACCGATACAAAAAATACCTTTACGTTACCTTTGAGAACCCACACTAGTAACGGGGGAAAAAAATGTAAGCGCTAATGTTAAGTTTCTGGGAGCGCTATTTTCAAATATCTCGCTTCATTTTTATTATTTTAAAATTAATTTTTTTGCATAGGATAACTGAGGACGATCTACAACCGGGCTATTTTTTACTTTTTTTGTTTCAGATATTTTTTTAAAAATTACGTTTACTTTCGGAACCGGTGGAATCGATTCTGAAACTGAAACTATCCTAAAAAACTATAACCAAAATCGAAAATGTAAAACCTAGCCTGATTGTCGATCGTCCTCGGCTATCCTATGCAAAAAAAAAATCATTCAAAATTATTAAAATCAAAGCGAGAAATTTGAAAATAACGCCCCCATAGACTTAAAATTAGCATTTTCATTTTTTCCCGTGTCTGAAGTAGGCGTGCATGCATCCAATTCTTTGAATAGCTTTGTATATTATTATATTTGTATTTTCGAAACATATCTTTCTAAATATAGTTGAACTTGAAAATAAAATTAATCAATTTCTCAACAATTCTTCCTAGTTCTTTTGTTACATAGGACAAATTTCGCATTTTCTGCGACTGTTAAAGATGTACTGTCCCCTTAAAAATAACAGATATTAAAATTAATAAATATTAAAAATATTTCTTTAAAGTTTCAAACAAATTGTTCAACACTTTTAAAGTTAACAATCTTTAAAACTTACTAATTTTAAGTTCTTGTTAAATCTTAGTAAATTTAAATTGTTCAAATTATTAAAAAATTAAAATGATAAAGTCATCAATGAATATTCTTAGGCATGTTTTAACGGCATGAAAATATGCTAAAAATTAATATAATAAGAAAATGAATAATGCAGATGAAAAGCAACTTTCAGCAATTTAGTTTCTACCAATCAACGGTAGTGTATTTGCATTCTTTTGTACGGCTCTTACATTAGCAACAAGTTTTTATACACGCCACATGTTAAGATCAAATTCATTCCAGTATAAACATGCTTAAAACTACTCAAATCGCACTTCCAGAAATTATCATCCATAGGCGTGCATGCATACAATTCCTTGAATAGCCTTGTATGTTATTATATTTATATATTCCAAACATATCTTTCTAAATATAGTTGAACTTGAAAATGTAGGATTTAATGTTTTGAAAAAATAAGCAATTCACTCTCATTCTCAGCAATTCTTCCTGGTTCTTTTGCGTATCCCTGTATATGATCTATAGAATTTATATATATAATCTAGTATGCAGAATTAATTAAAAACGTATATCATAGCTGAAAACTTACTTTCAACAATCATCCATAATAGACAATAAATCATATACAGTATTGTATCAACATCTTTTATGTGCCCTGTGAATGAAATAAAACGTGATGCACATCATATTCTAATGTACGCATCTTGCAATAAACCTCAGTAACGTATATGAATTCCATCTTGCTTAAAATAGTGAAACATAACTAAAACATGCGACAAGCACTTTTTCTGTAATGAAACTGAACTTTTTTCTGTGACCCTGTAAATGAACGATAAATGCTTTGCAACACCTTCAAAAAGTATGTTTTACTGCACCTCATAAATTCATATCAATTGCATTATTTTTCTAACAGAAAAACATTATTAAAATACGCTGAAACTTTTTTTCTTCATAGTTCATAATGTAACGAAATGTACTTTTAAATTTCCCTGTACACGTACCTAAGCACTTAAATAAGGTGCATAAATTTTATGTTTAAATTGTTTTATATCATTAAAATACACTGCAAATGATTTTTCCTACATAGGCCATGATACAAAAGAATACTTTTGAATGTCCATGTAAGTGAAGAATAAATTATTACACGCTTCATTATCAATGTCATGTATGCCATGATAAACTTCAACAACGTATTTCAATTATATCACAATCCGAGTATATGTACGCTAGTTAGAGCACGGAAAGAAGAGCAGTGAGGCCCAATTCATAAAAAGTTTTCAACTATGTTGCAGAGTGCTAAACATCTGAGTAGGGGAGACCGGGGCTAGTTGGCGCAGTTTTTAGTTATCGATTTTTATTTATTTTTTGTTTAAGTTTTTTTATTGTCGGAGCACAGCTCCGGCTTCCCTGCAAAAATTACACTTACTGTTAACACGATAGCGTCCAAAATATTTGACGCATCGACACAAAAAAGGAGCTGGACGTTCGTAGGAACAAAATCTCGGCGCGTATTGAAAATCATAAATATTCGTCAATCCTAACAGCCTGAAATGTCGGCTCAAAAATTTCCCATAGAGATAACATTGCGAGTTTAATTCTATATATTTGAAAGATAAGGCTTTCTTTTTTTAGTCATGTACCTTGAGCTTTTTTTTTTTTTTTTTTTTTTGCACCAATTATAATAATTTTTTTTATGAAAGCTGTTTATTTGTAGATTTGCCCGCCCTAGCTATTTTTTTTAAATATTCCCATTTTTTATATTTAAATTTTAAATTAAAAAAATTTCTATGAATTTGTTTCAAAATGGTAGCAATTGGATTACTTCCATTGTTGTAAAGAAAGGAAAAACAATAAGGTTTGCTTAACTTTATCGATGCCATTTTCTCATAAAATTCAAAATAAACTTTCTGAAAAAATTGAACAGAAAATGACGTCATGCTTTAATAAAATACTCAAGTTCTCAGCAAAAAGCTGTTATAATTCAATTCTTTTTCATTCATTGAGTTTGAGATGCTTGGTGAAATGCTTCAGAGGCAAAATGACATCATTTAAATGAAAACGATCATTTTCTCTGATAAAAGTAAATATTTTACTACTAACGCCTCTAAAAGGTATAAATTTCTGGAATTTTACACGCCGATACAGAGATTAGAATCACAAGTCAAGAATGCGAATGTTCACATACAAAGTCGTAGTTGACAAACTTGATTTCAAGTTTAGAAATATATGTATTAATCACATATTGAGCATTGTAATATTTTTGAAATGGTGAATGTAAATATAAGAGATGCGTATGCAAATTATGAGACGGTGAAAATAACATAAAGTTTAGATTTTACGTGAAAAATAATTCCGTGATTAACTTAAGGTGAAATTATTTTTTTAAATGGTACTTCTTAGTTATCCCGCCGACCAATTTCGCTAAATTATATAAATCGCCAAATTATACACATTGACATAATTTTTATTTTAATTAACGAAAGAACAAATAAATTAGTAAAACATTAATAAAAATACAAATAAAACGTCGAATTAATGGTTTTATTGGCCATTATTGGCATTTAATCTTACAATTAATTAATTAATGGCAACCATTATTGGCATTTAATCTTACAATTTGGCGACAGTAATTTCGTCGACGGGATAACTAAGAAGTACCTTTTAAATTTTCAATCGGCAATTTTAAACGGCACAGATGTCATATTGGAGCGATTTTTTTCTGACGCCAATGTCATATACGCAAGGGGTACTTAACTGGCGCCAAAATGTCGTTATTTTGCTTGATATGGTAACCCGGATGTTATTGTTTGTGCTGTTGAAATTTTCCCCGAATTGGTGTGGGAAAAAGTCGCGTTAGTATGATGACATCTGTGTCTTTTAAACATAACAGCCTCAATGGGAAATTTCATCAAAATTACATATCTTGATTAGGTATAATCAATAATACAGTTTAATTTTTTAATATTTTGAACAGTCGAAGTGTATGGAATTAGTATTTTGATATCTTTAAGTTAAAAATTATATTTGTTTTAAGAGACTAAGTAGTAACCTATGTGTGAGTTCGTTTTTAAACAATTTCTTTCGTCGAAATTCGATGAGATTCATCCCGTTATTAATTAAAACATTAGCTCCATTGCTGTAAATTATGCATTTTAACCTCATACGGATCATTATGGAGTCGAATGTTGAAGTCGATGTTCATACATTGGTGACCTGAGATAAAGATTTCCCCCTCCCCTTTCAGAAGTTTTACGTTCTACGTATGTAACAACCACTATTTTTTTCGAACTTTTCATATTTTTGTAAGCTTTCAAATCGATGCAGTTCATTTTGAATTTTAAATTAAGAGAAACAAAAAGAAAATCGAATACGGAAAATACGATTTTGGGCATTATTCAAATGACTCCGAGTGATACTCAAAAAAATCGAGAAAAATATAATGTCATATATGCATTACTTATATGTATGTATTCTAATGTATGTATGTATTCTAATGTATGTATGTTTGTATTCAGACGAATGTATGTTTGTATTGGGAAATTTTCGTAATCGGGTTTGTAGACAAATTCATAATTTACTGAGCATTGTTTGATGCGCAAATTTAACAATTTGGTAGCTGTCCCAATTACTGACGATTACTCAGTTTTTTTTAATTCATCGTAAGTGAATATATCTCAACTGAAATGCAAGTGAACATTCTGAAGTAAATGAGATAAGCATTTTTTTTTTTTTTTTTGTCTAGATGTACACTAGAAAACAGAAATATGTAGATTACAAAATAAAAAATTCCTTTACGGGTTGGGAAAGGTAGCTTCCTTATTTCTTGGTTTTAAGATTTTAGCTAATTTTACTGGAGAACACGAAGTTAAAATGCGAAGAACCCGGTTAGAGAAGAATCATCAGTACTGAATTTTAATGGAAATTTCGCCAAATTAGTCAGATACAGCCAAATTGGCTTAATTTGTGACGACATATTTTTGGTCGCCAAATTTGGCTCTATTTCGTCCAAATGTCGCGAAGCTTAGCGATAAATGCGACGTTAATGTATATGACTATGATCGCTTATGCTTGTGATCGGAGAAATGGATACAACAATGAAAGATAATTCGTGAGAAATCATGTTCACTAAAAGTCATAAATTAATCCCTGATTTTTTTTTAATCTGATGCCTAGATTTAGTGTACATTTTAAGAAATATACATATTTTATATGTGCAACGTTATACACAGAAGTTTCGAAAATGACTGTTAAAAGAAAGAAATTCAAATGTATAGAGTTATTCAGTTTAATTCTATGTGGAAAAGTCGCATAAAAATAACCCAGATGCTTCCTAATATTTTCATAATAACGATATAACAACAATAAAGGTATCAAGTTTGACAGAGGAGTATAGCATAATTTCTATGAGTGTGTGTTACATGCGTGTTACAAAACTTTACCTGTTGCCATATTAAATAAGTGTGGGCTGTGCCAGACGAGCAAGTCTTTGAAGGAGCTTTGAAGTTTTCTGCCGCTAACTCGATGGATCAAGTTCTCAAAGATCGGAGCTAAATTAAAAAAATCGAAATCTCTCAAATACATCCGGGGTAATTCTTTATCTTTACCGTAGATTCTCTTATCCAATGGTTTCTCTTTACGTTTATCATTTCTGAATTATTATAAAGAACAACAAATTATGCTGCCTTCAGTTATGCATTGAACAGCTTTTGTCTTCGCAAACAAAGGTTACAAATTTCCCTAAATCAACTTTTATTATTGGAAAAGGAAGAGCTGTAAAATGTACAAAAATCAAAGAAATTAGTAAAACAATCATAGAGCAGTTAGGATCAGAAGCTATCATTCTTTTGGCACTAGCAGGTACTGATGCATTTAATGTCAAAGACAAGGTAACTCACTCAGTGCTTAAAGAACCAACGTGTTTTAAAAAGTTCGCTAATTTAAAAAGTAAGCAATAACATCTACAGCTCAGAATGGATACAGTGTTATTTCTCATTATTGACGAATTTTCAATGATAGGATTTCGTCTTATGGCTGACCTTGAACAAAGATATCGCGAAGGTAAAATAGAGAGCATTTAGCCTTTTAGAGGCTTATTTGTTTAAATCCTTGGACGTATTAGGTAGTTACATCGCGTAAAAGACGTCCCCCTATATAAGAGACACTCTTTAAAAGTCATTTTGATTCTTCGCGGACAAAAAATGCTTAGAGCTTTTAAAAAATGTTTCACATTAACAAACTCATTGAGACAAAACGACGATCAGCAGACACAGTTCCGAAAGACTCTGAACTCACTTTGCGTGAGTCAAGTTTTTGACTACCTCTTAACCCTTATGCAACGACGCAAAGATATACTGCTTTCGGCTAACTTGAATGATTTGAAGGTGTCATATGTCTTTTTCTCAAAACCAAGCAAGCTAAAGAATATAATCAAGAAGTACTTCTTAAATCAAAGCGGGGACCAATAAACAAGAACTTTAGCAGATCACAATGATTAAATAGCAAGATGGAGTGAAGATGATCACGCGTCTGGACTTCAGACTAGACTTTCCTTAGCAGCTGGATGCAATGTTATGCATTATGCTACATACCAATATCTGAACGGAGTGAGAATTGGTAAACGTAAGTACGATAAAAGATATTGCCTATGACCCACGTTTTCAACCTCGAGGTTTGCCACAGGCCATAATAGTTCATTTTGTTCAGTATCATGAGCCATTTCTAACTAATTGTTTTTTCTTTTTTTATCAAACCTATTTGTAAATATTGGAAAGAAGAAAAAGCCTCATTCACACGAAGTTAGTTACCCTTAACTGTTGCATACATTGCCACCATGCATAGATCCTCGAGTTTTACATTGTCAAAAACTGCTGTGGATATCCATCTAAAAGTGTTGTCACATAAAACAACTTATGTCATTTTTACTGTAGTTTGTCATTTAGAGAAAGTTCTAATGGAAGCAATTTTCGCTAAGGACAGGCTGTACCTAATTAGAAGTATGGAAGCACTTGCTGACAGATTAGAATTTGTGCATTACCCGAGGCAACTGACGACTAAGTTAAACACTTTAAAATGAGGTATCGACGATTGTTATTTCAAACTTACTTTTTATACTATTAAACAGCAATCTAGAAAATAAAACATTTTTTTAAATAATATCTTTTAAGTTTACTCGCCTCCGTGCTCCAACATTTCGGCTTGACGGATACTAGTGAATATTTAACTGTACTTTTAAAGAACAGGTATTGGGCTATAAATACCCGGAGTTTTGAGTTTGTAGCTTTTGTAGTTCATGTTTAGCGGAAGCCTAAAGTAAAAGGAAAATTGTGCGCCAACCTACCCCTTCACGGGGTAAGTTGCCTATACCTATGGGGTAAGTTGGCGCACGCTTTATAAAAATTTAAATGAAGCTCAAATAAGACATGCAGTTAAGCGAAATTAATTTCATTGTTACCAGTAAGTTTAAACAAAGGCGTTATAGCCGTACAATGTAAAATCTAAATTATACAGACATAAAAATAATGAATAAAACATTAACATTGAGTAACTTCTATCCTACTTTATATCATCATCAGAGTTACAGTTGTCACAAATAAAAAATCGAGCGTCTCCGTTTGGGCAAGCTTCGTGTGCCCAGAATCTTTCATTGCAACCACTTTTCTCGTTGTTTGCTGTTTTTCATGCTACATGCATACACCAAACACCGAGCCAACTTTCCCCGTGATCAATGCGCTTACTAGCCCCATAATAAATTACTTCACGAAAGGGACACGCAATCCTCTAAGCATAAATAATCCAAGTAAATCACATATGGGGTAGGTACAGTTAATCATACACTAAGAAAAACTGCACAAGTTAAATCGCAATTATTAAGATAAGTATTAGAAATTAGAAAAAGAATGAAGCAACAAAAAATTACTTATGAGTGCAAAAAACAGAAAAATCGTAATAAATGTCCACTGCACGTAGGTAACGCTGCAAAACTACAATGGACATTGTAAAAAGCAATAAGGAAGGTACTCTGTGAGTGGTTGCGTAATCTATCCACAAACAGGCGATTTATGAGGACTGCGCCTACTTATACCTGTAGCCAACTAGCCCCGGTCTCCCATACCCGCCCAAAAGTTTCGTGTTGGATATACCTTATAGAAACTATAGAGGACGTAGGGAAAAACGCGGGACCAGGTAGTAATTAAAATTCGATCCAATCATGCTAAAAACATGACACTATAAAACCTGCTAAGACGAAAACAAAAACAAGTGCGAAATACCGTTTTAGGTGGGTTGTTTCCGTCTTTGCAGATGCAATTGTAAGATATTTTTAGGGGAATTATAAAAATATTCCGTTTAAACCAGGATTCCGTTACAGTTACGAATTGCAAAATAAATTTGCTAGCTCCAGACTGTTATAAATTGCTATATTTTACCTTACAGTGTCATTATTTTTAGTTTTACATTATTATAGTTAGTGATAAACTTTCGCATTTCCTATCTGTCACAAAATAATACCTTTACGTTGTGTTTGAGAACCACACTAATAACGGGGCAAAAAATAAAAGCACTAATGTTAAGTCTATGGGAGCGTTATTTTCAAATATCTCGCTTCCTTTTTATTATTTTAAAATGAATTTTTTTGGATAGCATAGCTGAGGACCTTCTATAACCGGGCTAGTTATTACTTTTCCGAATTTGGTTTCAGATATATTTTTTAAAAAATACTTTTACTTTCATAACCGGTTGGAATCCGCTCTGAAATTTAAACTAGCATAATAAAATTTAAAAAAACTATAACCAAAATCGAAAAAGTAAAAACTAGCCTGATTGTCGATAGTCCTCAGCTATCCTATGCAAAAAAAAAAAAAAAAAAAAAAAAAAAAAACATTCAAAAATATTAAAATCAAAGCGAGAAATTTGAAAATGACGCCCCCATAGACTTAAAATTAGCGTTTTCATTTCTTCCCGTGTCTGAAATAGGCGTGCATGCATCCAATTCTTTGAATAGCTTTGTATATTATTATATTTGTATTTTCGAAACATATCTTTCTAAATATAGTTGAACTTGAAAATAAAATTAATCAATTTCTCAACAATTCTTCCTAGTTCTTTTGCTTAGCCCTATACATAGTATCTACAGAATTTATATATATAATCTAGTATCCAGAAATTTAGTTAAAAACGTATATCATAGCTGAAAATTCACTTTCAGCAATCATCCCTAATAGACATTACTTCATATACAATACTGTATCCAACATCTTTTATGTGCCCCTGTCAATGAAATAAAATGTGATGCACATCATATTCTAATGTAAGCATCTTGTAGTAAACCTCGGTAACGGATATGAATTCCATCTTGTTTGAAATCGTGAAACATAACTAAAATACACTTTGCAAGCAGTTTTTCCTGTAGTAAAATTAAACTCTTTTCTGTGGCCGTGTAAATGAATGATAGATGCTTTGCAACCGCTTCAGAAAGCATGTTTTACTGCGCCTAATAAATTCATATCAATTTCATAACGTTGTAACAGAAAAACGTTATTAAAATACGCCGCAAACGTTTTTTCTTCATAGGCCATAATATAGCGAAATATACTTTTGAATTCCCCTGTACACGTACCTGTGCACTTGAATAAGGTGCATAAATTTTATGTTAAAATTGTTTTACATCATTAAAATGCACCGTAAATGATTTTTCCCACATAGGTCATAATATAAAATAATACGCAGGACCTGGTAGTAATTAAAATTCGCCCCCCTCAAGCTAAAAACATGACACTAAAAAGCCTGGTAAGACGGAAACAAATGAGTTCGAAATATCGTTTCAGGCGGGTTGTTTCCGTCCTTGAAGATACAATTGTAAGATATTTTTAGGGAAATCATGAAAATATTACGCTTAAACCAGGATTCTGTTATAGTTACGTATTGCAAAATAAATTTGCTAGCTCACAGACTTTTATAAAATGCTATATTTTACCTTACAGTCTCATTATTTTTAGTTTTAAATTATTATAGTTAATGATAAATTTTCGCGTTTCCTAACCGTTACAAATAATAGCTTTACGTTACATTTGGGAACACACACTAGTAACGGGAACAAGATGAAATCGCTAATAATAAGTCTATAAGAGCGTTATTTTCAAATACCTCGCTTCCTTTTTAACATTTTAAAATGAATTTTTTTGCATAGGATAGCTGAGGACTCTGTATAACCGGGCTAGTTATTACTTTTTCAATTTTGGTGTCAGATATATTTTTTTAATTACTTTTCTTTCATAACCGGTTGGAATCCGTTCTGAAATTTAAACTACCTTAATAAAAAAAAAAATCTATAACCAAAATCGAAAAAGTAAAAATTAGCCGGATTGTCGGTTGTCCTCAGCTATCCTGTGCAAAAAAAGAAAAAAAAAATTAAAATCAAAGCGAGAAATTTTAAAATGACGCCTCCATAGACTTAAAATTAGCGCTTTCATTTCTTCCCGTGTCTGAAATAGGCGTGCATGCATCCAATTCTTTGAATAGCCTTGTATATTATTATATTTGTATTTTCGAAACATATCTTTCTAAATGTAGTTGAACTTGAAAATAAAATTAATCAATTTCTTAACAATTCTTCCTAGTTCTTTTGCGTAGCCCTATACATATTATCTATATAATTTATATATATAATCTAGTATGCGGAAATTTTGTTAAAAACGTATATCATAGCTGGAAACACACTTTCAGCAATCATCCCTAATAGACAATACTTCATGTACAATACTGTATCCAACATCTTTTATGTGCCCCTGTAAATGAAATAAAATGTGATGCACATCATATTCTAATGTAAGCATCATGTAGTAAACCTCAGTAACGTATATGAATTCGATCTTGTTTGAAATCGTGAAACATAAATAAAACACACTTTGCAAGCAGTTTTTTCTGTAATAAAACTGAACTCTTTTCTGTGACCCTGTAAATGTATGATAAATGCTTTGCAACCCCTTCAAATAGCATGTTTTACTGCGCCTCATAAATTCATATCAATTTCATTATGTTGTAACAGAGAAACGTTATTAAAATACACCGTAAACGTTTTTTCTTCATAATCCATAATATAACGAAATGTACTTTTAAATTTCCCTGTACACGTACTTGTGCACTTCAATAATGTGCATAAATTGTATGTTTAAAATTGTTTTACGTCATTAAAATACACCGCAAATGATTTTTCTCACATAAGCCATTAATATCAAATACTTTTGAATGTCCATGAAAGTGAAGTACAAATTATTAGAAGATAATACGTATTAGAAAATAAATTTGCTAGCTAGCATATTTTTATAAACTGCTATATTTTACCTTATCGTTTCATAATTTTTAGTTTTACATTATTAATGTTAATGATACATTTTTGCGTTTCCTTACCGTTGCAAGAAATATCTTTACGTTACCTTTGAGAACCCATGCTAGTTACGGGAAAAAATGTTAATGCTAACGTTAAGTATATGGGAGCGTTATTTTCAAATATCTCACTTCCTTTTTAATATTTTAAAATGATTTTTTTGCATAGGATAGCTGAAGACGATCTACAACCGGGCTATTTTTTACTCTTTCGATTTTGGTTTCAGATATTTAAAAAAATTACCTTTACTTTCGGAACCGGGGTGAAGCGGTTCTGAACTAATATATATATATATATATATATATATAACTATAGCCAAAATCTAAACAGTAAAAACTAACCTGGTTGTAGATCGTCCTCAGCTATCCTATGCAAAAAACATCATTTTATAATATTAAAATCAAAGCGAGAAATTTTAAAATAACGCGCCATAAACTTAACATTAATGTTTTCCTTTCTTGCCGTGTCTGAAGTGGGCTCTTCAAAAAAGATGTGTTACACAGGACAAATTTCGTTGTACGACTGTTAAAGGTGTTCACTTAAAAATAATAAATATTAAATTAATGAATATTAAAAACATTTCTTTAAAATTTTGAACAAGTTGATCTACAATTTTAAAGTTAACAATCTTTAAACCTTACTAACTTTAAAATCTGCTGATTTTTAGTTAAAAAACTGTTTTTCGAACGTAATATGTTAAATTGTCGAATATTTTATACGTATACAAGAATAGGAGACTTGAAAACGAGTCTCCTGGCCAGGCCACAAATATGTTCTAACAAATTATGACTTCGTAATTTTATTATTTGGCAACTATTTTAACTTAACAAATATTTAAAAAAATACGCGTCTATTATTTTACCGTTTTACTTAATAAACTAGGACTGAAATTTGATCCCTTAGTAACTTGTATAAGTTGTAAGTCCCTCTGTACGGTTTTAAAATTGTATATATATGCAAACGAAATGCACAATTTCCATCGTTGTTCTAGAAATATAGAATTTGAAATATTTCATCCTTTCATGAGTAATTTGTTGAAATTAAACTTCAAGGCGTAAGTTCGAATACTAATGCTAAGTCTATGGGAGCATTATTTTCAAATATCTTGCTTGATTTTTAATATTTTTAAATAATTTTTTTTGCACAGGATAGCTGAGGACTATCTGTTTCCGGGCTATTTGTTACTTTTCCGATTTTCGTTGTAGTTTAATTCTCAGGGTCCTGTCAATTTAGGATCCAGTGAAATTCGAGGTGTTGTGTCCTTTCTAGTCTTATAAAATCCAAACCAGCAAAATTCAGAAAAATTAAAAAAAAACACAACGAAAATATAGAGTTTAAGCATTCCAATAATATGCTTTCAATAGTTCTACTACAATTAGGCTGAGCAAAATTTGTAAAGATTTTGATGAAAAATGTGTCAAAAACGGCCTCGTAATGATATGTTCCCCGCCTCATATCATGAAAACACCGCCCTATTGAAAATCTGATTGGCTAAGACTGACACATTTTAGCAAATGGAAATTATTTAATATTTCCTTTGGTGTGATTGGATTATTGTAACGTGGTAAAATAGATCACTCCTATTTATACTTTGGATTTATTTTTTAGACGATTATTGTTTAATTTCAACAAAATACTTTTGAAAGAATGAAATATTTCAAATTCTATATTTCTAAGAATAACGAAGGATATTACGCATTTGCTTTGTATATATAAAATTTTAGAACCGTATACAGGGAGGTAAAACTTGTACAAGTTACTAGGGGACCAAATTTCAGCCCGAGTTTATTACAGTGTTGAATTCAGACACTTTTCTCCGGGAGGGATTTCCGAGGCTCCGGGTGGGGGACATAATAGAGTTCTAGGGGGAAATTGCACTTTTTGACCATTGAAAATGCAAAATATCAAATCTTCCGGGGGGACAACTCATCGCTCCGGGAGGGGGGATGTCCTCCCCCGGGCCACCCTCTGAATTCAACATTGGTTTATTAAGTAAAACGGTAAAAAAGCTTAACGGTAATAAAACTTAACAAAAAAATAGACGCGTTCATTTTAAAGTAATTTTAAGTTAAAATAGCTAACAAATAATAAAATTAAGAAGTCAGAAGTTGCTAGAACATGTTTGTGGCCTGGCCAGGAGACTGGGTTTCAAGTTTCCTATTCTTGTATATGTATAAAATATTCGACAATTTAACATTTTAATTTCGAAAAACAGTTTTTTTAATTAAAAATTAGCAGAACTTAAAGTTAGTAAGTTTTAAAGATTGTTAAATTTAAAATTGTAAATAAACTTGTTCAAATTTTTAAAGAAATATTTTTAATATTCATTACCTTAATATTTATTATTTTTAAGGGGACAGTACACCTTTAACAGTAGAGAACAAAATTTGTCCTGTGTAACACATCTTTTTTTAAGAGCCCACTTCAGGCACGAGGAGAAAGGAAAACGCTAATGTTAAGTCTATGGAGGCGTTATTTTAAAATTTCTCGCTTTGATTTTAATATTATTCAATGATGTTTTTTGCACAGGATAGCTGAGGGTGATCTACAACCAGGCTAGTTTTTACTTTTTAGATTTTGGTTATAGTTTTATATATATATGAAATGATAAAGATTAAACCTTTTTTAAAGCTTAAACCTTTTTAAAACTTAAAGTTTAAAAGTAAAAGTTCAAAATTTAAAACTCCCAAATTTTATTTAACTGTTGAAAGGCCGTAGTCATTTGCCCCTGTTAACTTGGTTTTCCTACCCAACAATTATTACTTTCAGGCTTCAAAATTGATCTATCGTTAAGAATAAAAATGCTGAGGTAAACGCAATTCTCCGTTTTTGTGGTGAGGCTAAAGATCCCAGATGCCGAACCCATAAAACGTCATAATGCCTGGATAATTTTTAGCCTATTAAATTAGATCACTTCCTATTTCTGTAGTACCGCACTCTAGCGGAAATATTTCATATTTAAGACGGGACAACGAAAAACCCGTGGCTTTTTTACGACAATGAAGTGCTAGAAGAACTGCCGCCCCTTGGCAACGCGTTTGGGACGCGGTCCACGAACCACTCTCAAGTCATCTGGACCTGGGTTTTGAAGGATCACATGTAACTAGAAGGCCCAATAAAAACCAGGTCCAAACGAACTCAATCTCCTTTACTTGGACTCATATTTACTCACCAGGAAATGGCCACGACTACCAGAAAACCATGGCGTTCGACGAACCAGCCACGGATCGCCCTGCACAGTACCGGCCGTCCGGAGCGAGCCGCGATGCTCGAAAGTGCCCGTAGTCACCCCCGAGTCAGAGCATCCATCCCCCGATGACGGGTCACCGCATATATTACATATATACATATATATTAGTATAGTTTCAATTTCAGAATCGACTCACTCCGGTTCCAAAAGTAAAGTAATTTTCTTTTTAAATATCTGAAACCATAAATCGAAAGAGTAAAAACTAGCCCGGTTGTAGATTGTCCTCAGCTATCCTATGCAAAAAAAAAAAAAAAAAAAAAAAAAAAAAAAAAATCATTTTTAAATATTAAAAAGGAAGTGAGATATTTGAAAATAATGCTCCCACATACAGACGTGTGAAAATTATTAGAATAATTGTAAAATTTACATTAAAAACTTATTATATTAAAGAAATATTTAAAAAATATTGATACATTTAATATTTAGTATGCATCCCCTTGTTTTTTATTAAAGAAATGATTGCATATTTGTCTTGACATACTTTGCATGAGTTTTTGGCAATTAATTTGTATTTGTTCTCATGACGCCAAATTTGGATGAATCTTTCTATCAGACAAGTTTTGTTTGTTATGTAGCATTTCTTTAATTTTTTCTTTACAATGTCCCAAAGGTTCTCTATGGGGTTCATATCTGGACTGTTTCCAGGTGATGGTAGAGTTTTCTTTAATTAAGTTAAAGAAATGCAACATCACAAACAAGAATGTTCTGATAGAAAAACTCATCCAAATTTGTCATCTTGACAACGAAATACAAATTAATTGCCAAAAACTCATACAAAGTATACAAAGACGTATCGAATCTTTAGTAAAAAACAAGGGGATGCACACTAAATATTAAATGTATCAATATTTTTTAAATGTATTATTTCTTTTATATAACAAGATTTTAAAGTAAATTTCACAATTATTCTAATAATTTTCACACGTCTGTACTTACGTTAGCGCTTACATTTGTTCTCCGTATCTAGTGTGGGTTATCAAAGGTAACGTAAAGGTATTTTTTTTAACGGTAAGGAAACGCTAAAATTTATCATTAACTTTAATAATGTAAACCTACAAATAATGAGACTGTAAGGTAAAATATAGCATTTTATAAAAATCTGCTAGCTAGCAAATTTAATTTATAATACATGCTATTTTCTAATAATTTATTTTTCACTTACATGAACATTCAAAAGTATTCTTTAATATTACAGCCTATGTGGGAAAAATCATTTGCGGTGTATTTTAATGATATAAAACAATTTTAAACATAAAATTTATCCAACTTATTGAAGTGCACAGGTACGTGTACAAAGGAATTCAAAAGTATATTTCGATATATTATGGACTATGAAGAAAAAACATTTGCGGTGTATTTTAATAACGTTTCTCTGTTACAACATAATAAAATCGATATGAATTTATGAGGCGCAGCAAAATATGCTTTTTGAAGGAGTTGCACAGCATTTATCATTCATTTACAGGGTCACAGAAAAGAGTTCAGTTTTATTACAGAAAAAACTGCTTGCAGCATGTGTTTTAGTTATGCTTCACGATTTTAAACAAGATGAAATTCATATACGTTACTGAGGTTTACTACAAGATGCTTACATTAGAATATGATGTGCATCACATTTTATTTCACTTACAGGGATATATAAAAGATGTTGGATACAATACTGTATATGAAGTATTGTCTATTAGGGATGATTGCTGAAAGTGAGTTTTTAGCTATGATATACGTTTTAAACTAAATTTCTGTATACTAGATTATATATATATACTCTGTAGACTATGTATGGGGCTACGCAAAAGAACTAGGAAGAATTGTTGAGAATGAGAGTGAACTGATTAATTTTATTTTCAAGTTCAACTATATTTAGAAAGATATGTTTGGAAAATACAAATATAATAATATACGAGGCTACTCAAAGAATTGAACACATCCATGCCTATTTCAGACACGGGAAGAAATGAAAACGCTAATTTTAAGTCTATCGGGGCGTCATTTTCAAATTTCTCGCTTCGATTTTAATTTTTTTTTTTTTTGCTTAGGATAGCTGAGGACGATTGACAACTAGGCTAGTTTTTACTTTTTCGATTTTGGTTACAGTTTTATTTTTTATATTAGGATAGTTTAAATTTCAGAACGGATTCCAACCGGTTATGAAAGTAAAAGTAATTAAAAAAAATATCTGAAACCAAAATCGAAAATGTAAAAACTAGCCCGGTTATAGAGCGTCCTCAGCTATCCTATGCAAAAAAATTCATTTTAAATTTTTAAAAAGGAAGCGAAATATTTGAAAATAACGCCCCCATAGACTTAACATTAGCGCTTTCATTTTTTTCCCTTTACTAGCGTGGGTTCTAAAATGTAACGTAAAGGTATTATTTCAACTGTTAGGAAACGGGAAAATTTATCATTAACTATAATAATGTAAAACTAAAAGTTATGAGACTATAAGGTAAAATATAGCATTTTATAAAAGTGTGTCAGCTAGCAAATTTATTTTTCAATACGTATTTGTAACGGAATCCTGGTTTAAACAGAATATTTTCAAGATTCTCCTAAAAATATCTTACAATTGTATGTGCAAAGACGGAAAAAACCACCTAAAACGGTATTTCGCACTTATTGTTTATGTTTCCAACTTACCAGGTTTATAGTGTCATGTTTTTCGCATGAGGGGGTCAAATTTAAATTACTACCAGGTCCCGCGTTTTTCTCTACGTCCTCTGTATTTTCTATATGTATATCCAACACAAAACTTTTGGACGGGTACTCAGATATTTAGCACTCTCCAACATAGTTGAAAAATGTTTATGAGTTGGGCTTGACTGCTCGTCTGTCCGTACTCTTACTAGCGTACATATACTTGGATTGTGAAGTAATTGAAATACGTTGTTGAAGTTTATCATGGCATACATGACATTGATAATGAAGCGTGTAATAATTTATACTTCATTACATGGACACTCAAAAGTATTCTTTTATATTATGGTCTATGTGGGAAAAATCATTTGCGGTGTATTTTAATGATGTAAAACAATTTAAACATAAAATCTATGCACCTTATTGAAGTGCACAGGTTCGTGTACAGGGGAATTCAAAAGTACATTTCTTTATATTATGGAGTATGAAGAAAAAACGATTTTAATAATGTTTCTCTGTTGCAAACATACCGAAATGGATATGAATTCATGAGGTGTATAACATGATTGCTAAAGGGGTTGCAAAGCATTTATCATTCATTTACAGGATCACAGAAAAGAATTCAGTTTTATTACAGAAAAAACTGCTCGCGGCGTGTTTTAGTTTTGTTTCAACATTTTAAACAAGATGAAATTCATATACGTTACTGAGGTTTACTACAAGATGCTTACATTAGAATATGATGTGAATCACATTTTATTTCATTTACAGGGGCACATAAAAGTTGCTGGATACAATACTGTATACGAAGTATTCTGTATTAGGGATGATTGCTAAAAGTGAGTTTTCACCTATGATATCCTTTTTTAATACTAGATTATATATATGATTTCTATAGACCGTGTATAGGGCTACGCATAAGAACTAGGAAGAATTGCAGAGAATGAGAGTGAATTGCTATTTTTTTTTTATTTATTAAATTCTACATTTTCAAGTTCAACTATATTTAGAAAGATGTGTTTGTAAAATATAAATATAATAATATACAAGGCTATTCAAAGAACTGGATGCATGCGCGCGCCTATGAATGATAATTTCTGGAAGTACGATTTCAGTTGTTTTAAGCATATTTATACTGCAATAATTTTGATCTTAACATGTTGCGTATATATAAACTTGTTTGAATGCAAGGGCTGTATAAAATAATGCAAATATACTGCCGTTAATTGGTAGAAATTGCTGAAAGTTTACTTTCATCTGCATTAATCGTTTTCTTATTATATTAAATCTTATCATTTTTTCCTGCCGTTAAATCAAGCCTAAGAATATCCATTGATGACTTTATCATTTTAATTTTTCAATAATTTGAACAATTTAAATTTACTAAGATTTTACAAAAACTTAAAGTTAGTAAGTATTAAAGAATGTTTACTTTGAAAGTTTTGATCAACTTGTTTGAAACTTTAAAGGAATATTGTTAATATTTATTACTTTTAATATTTGTTATTTTTAACGAAAAAGTACACCTTTAACAGCCGCAGAAAATGCGAAATTTGTCCTGTATTACATATCTTTCTTTAAGAACCCGTCAGCAAGAGCTTCAGATACGGGAAGAAATAAAAACGCTAATTTTAAGTCTATGGGGGCGTTAATTTCAAATTTCTCGCTTTATTTTAATAGATTTTTGCATTGGATAGCTGAGGACGATCGACAACCAGGCTAGCTTTTACTTTTTCGATTTTGGTTTTAGTTTTTTTTTAATATTAGGATAGTTTCAATTTCAGAACGGATTCCAACTGGTTCCGAAAGAAAAAACTAAATATAATAATATACAAGGCTATCCAGAGAACTGTATGCATGCACGCCAATGGATGATAATTTCTGGAAGTGCGATTTAAGTAGTTTTAAGCATGTCTATACTGGAATAAATTTTATCTTAACATATGACGTGTATAAAATCTTGTTGCTAATGTAAGGGGCTGTACAAAAGAATGCAAATACACTTCCGTTAATTGGTAGGAATTCCTGAAAGTTGATTTTTATCTGTATTATTTGTTTTCTTATTATATTAATTTTTAGCATATTTTTCATGCCGTTAAAACATGTCTAAGAACATTCATTGATGACTTTATTATTTTAATTTTTCCTAATTTGAACAATTTAAATTTACTAAGATTTAACAAGAACTTAAAATTTGTAAGTTTTAAAGATTGTTAACTTTAAAAGTGTTGATCAATTTGTTCGAAATTTAAAAAAAAAATTAATATTTATTATTTTCAATATTTGTCATTGGGTCATTTTTATGGGGACAGTATACCTTTGAAAGTCGCAGAAAATGTGAAATCTGTCCTGTGTAACATATTTTTTTTTTTTAAGAGCCCACTTCAGACACGGGAAGAAATGAAAATGCTAATTTTAAGTCTATGGGGGAGTTATTTTCAAATTTCTCGCTTTGATTTTAATATTTTTGAATGGTTTTTTTTCTTTTTTTTCCCTTTTTTTTTCTTTTTTGCATAGGATAGCTAAGGGCGATCAACAACCAGGCCAGGTTTTACTTTTTCGATTTTAGTTATAGTTTTCTTTTATTATGATAGTTTCAATTTCAGAACCGATTCCACCAGTTCCGAAAGTATAAGTAATTTTTTTTTAAATATCTCTAACCAAAATCGAAAAAGTAAAAAACAGCCCGGTTGTAGATCGTTCTCAGCTATCCTATGCAAAAAAATTCATTCTAAAATATTAAAAAGGATGCGAGATATTTGAAAATAACGCTCCCATAGACTTAACATTAGCGCTTACATTTTTTTCCCGTTACTACTTTGTAAAAAAAGGACTAAATTACGGAAATACTACTGGCAGTCTAGACGATAGTACTATTTCCGTATTTTAACGGAATTTTTTCCCTTTAAATTACAGAAAAAAACCGTTAATTTCCACAAAACGGAAAATTTTGTGTAATTTATCTGGAAAAATTTCCTTTAAAATACGAAATTGTACTGGCGTCTAGATTGCCAGTAATATTTCCGTATTTTAGTCCTTTTTATTTTTTTTTTCTACAGTGTTGTGTGGGGTTTTTCCTTCCGTGATGTGTGTTTTTTTTTCTACAGTGTTGTTCTCAAAAGTAACCTAAAGATATTTTTTGTAACGGTTAGGAAACGCGAAAATTTATCATTAACTATAATAATGTTAAACTGAAAATAAGGAGGCTGTATGGTAAAATATTACATTTTATAAATGTCAGCTAGCTAACAAATTTATTTTCTGATACGTAGCTGTAACGGAACCCTGGTTTAAACGGAATTTTCATTATTCCCCTTAAAAAACCCGGCAATTGTATCTGCAAAGACGCAAATAACCCATCTAAAAAGGTATTTCGCACCTATTGTTTATGTTTCCGTCTTACCAAATTTTACTAAAATATATCTTAGTTTTTGTGATTTTTTGGTGTGTTTCTGCATCTGAATAGTTTTACATTGTGTTTGCAATCAAACAATTTAAAGTTTTATTATTAATTATCAAAATATTATGAAGGTTAAAGATAGCAATAAGTTGCATGGGGTATTAAATTTGGTACTTCTTAGTTATCCCGTCGACCAAATTACTGTCGCAAAATTGTAAGATTAAATGCCAATAATGGCCATTAAAACCATTAATTCGATCCTTTATTTGTATTTTTATTATTGTTTTACTAATTTATTTGTTCTTTCGTTATTTAAAATAAAAATTATGTCAATGTGTATAATTTGGCGAAATTGGTCGACGGGATAATTAAGAAGTACCTTAAATTTTTAAGTAAATTTTAAACATGCTAATATTTTGAATTTCATAATAAATAAAAGAGAAAAAAATTGTGTGACAAAATGAATATCTTTTCAAAAATTCTGATTTTTTAAGGACCTATTAAAAAATAATAGTAACTCTTTCATAATTAAAAAAAAAATTAAATGTCTACTCTGGGAGGGGTTTCAGCTCTCTCGTGGGTGCACCAATGATATCCAGTGCCATAAAAGGCTATAGTTTGAAAAGAGTCGTCTAAATTTTTGCATCACTGAATTCTTTAAAATTCGTTACAGAAAAAATCAATGAAATTGGTTGGTTGGTTGGTTGTATTTATGTCGGCCAATTATCTACACGTGGGATATAGGCCCTAAGGGGGGGAGTGCCTTCCGTGGAGGTCTTTCTAAGGGAACCTAACCCGTATTAACGCTTGGAGAACCAAGGTTCGAAGAAAACCACGAAAACTCCGAACGATTAGGCCGACGGGCGCGATTGGGATCGAACCCAGCACCTCCCGTCTACCAGCTTCGAGAGCAGAACCTCTCGGCCACTGGTGGGGCCAATGAAATTGGAAGCCATGCTTTTAGATTTAGCTTGCTGAATTTATATTTTCCCTATAATATATTTTGCAAGTAAAGGGTAACTTCATACTTTATTTTAAATATATGAATTAACTAAGAAATTTTAAGTATATCACATGACGTTTTTATTAGCTCAAAAGATTAATTTTGAGATATTAATGCCAATAGCTATTGAATCAGAATTTAGTTCAAAAATGTGTGGAAAAATTTAAGTGACCATAGTTGCCACAGATATCATTCATATAGTTTAGTTATTTTCTTAAATTGTAATTAGTATACAGTTTATAAGCTAAGTTCAGCATAGAAAATAATGATTCTTATTTGTAACACATAGTGCACATCAGCTGTGTTATCTCTTCCTACTCTTAAAAAAAAAAAAAAAAAAAAAAAAAAAAAAAAAAAAGAAAGAAATAACCTTTATAAATAATTGCATTTTATTCAATCCTTCCATTTGTCGAAAGCATATTCTCATATTTTTTCAATTTAAATTATTCTACAATGACTATTATACTCATGCTGGCTAAACTATTTAATGCTTATTAACAACTTTAGAGTATTTTTGGTACTTTTATGTTAGTCATACACAAATCTTGTCAATAACAGCTTTTTTTTTACTAAATTAGAAACAATATTTTGATAATTTTATGGTATTTCTTTTTCTCTGTATTTTAATTGAAATGGGTGAAAGGCATATATATTTTAAATGTATGCAACATGTATTTTAAATGAAATGAGTGAATGACTTACATTTAAAATTAAATGGATGCAATGCGAATGATGCTAGTTATGCAACGATGCTCGCAAACTAATATTAAACCAATGGCAACTTTCTTTATAAATTTCTTGTTTACATTTCAATATTTTAAAATGACTTTTGTTTTTGTTTTGCATGGGATATTTGAGGTCAATGTCTAATTTGGTATATTTTTACTCTTTATTTCAGGTACAGTTTTTCAGAGGAAAATTTCAGTTTCAGATCCTGTTCCAAAATTAAAAGGGCCCTCAGAGAAAAAAAAAACTGCACATAAAAAAAAGTAAAGATATTTGATTAGATATTAGCCTCAGGTAACCTAGGCCTAAAAAAAAAAAAATAAAATAAAATAAAAAATCAAAGTATCGAAATGCAGATAAGAATTTTGAAAAGAACACTGCCATTGGTTTAACATTTAGTTTGTGTTCTCCCGTTACTACTATCATAGGCTCTTATTGTGAGGCGACTCATAGCCAATTTTAACATGAAAACTAGCCTCACTTATGATTTTTCTTATTTGTATTACATTGTTTATTCAGATGTAGCCCTCTTTTTATTCATGATCTCTCCCCTGCCTGAAAAAAAAGTAAGTTGTACCCGTTAATACTTTTAAATAATTTTTACTTTTTATTTGTACTTGTTTGTAATTTTTACTGTTTATTTGTACTTTATAATAATTTTCTGATTACAATAAATGAGAGTCTGTGTTCTTAATTTTGCTTTAAAAAGTTGCAACATGCATTTAAACAATGTTCTGGGGGCAAATGTAAGACATTTACTTCTATCTTTCTTCTTATTTTTTAAAAAATGTCTTCAGGTTATATTACACTTTCAAATATATCATACTTTTTTGTTATCTCTTGGCATGTGACATAATGAGATTTCATCATCATCATCAACAACAACCGTTTTCAATCCACTGCTGGATGTAGGTCTCCCCCAGATTTTTCCAATGTTTCCTCTTTCCTGTGTAGTGCCTTAGTCATCCAATTTACACCGGCTACTTTTCTGATTTCATCACTCCATCTTACTTGAGTAAATACAGATACTGAATAATTTTAAGCTCTGTTTAGATGTGTTTCTAATTATATAAATATTTAGCACCAATAGTCCAAAAGCTATATTGTCTTGCCTATATTCTGCCCACACAGTAAGTTTCTCTTATTTATGAGTAGTAAATACAGTATTCTAAATGTATTATTGTAATGTTTTTAGAAATTTTGATGTGTAAACCATAAAGGTTTTCTTTTTAATAGAACAGGAGTGTAAATCACTTGCATTTCTGATGTCTTCAAATCTGCTGATATTCTTAGCAGTTTGTATGAGGCTTATTTCATTTTGTCTCACTAAATATTATTTACCAATTATTGTTTATTTCAATTGATCAACTGAAATTTTCTTTCTTTCCTCTTTTCTTTTTTTTTTTTTTTTTGTTTAAGTATGTCAAGAAAGATGCTTTTTAATTTTGATGTACTATTTATTGCTTTTTAATTATTATACGAACTGAAAATTATTAATTGATTATCCCACTTCTTTATAAAATAAAACCTGTCTTAATAGTTCACAATTTCGCTAGTTATACAGTCTATTTGGTACTTAATGCGCCAATTATTTCTATCCTGATCTTTGATCAATGTAATGTTTATTGCAATGCTAAAAGATATTTTTAATTTTATACCAGTAGTTTAATATGAGTTTTATTTTATTACTTTATTGTATAACAGTTATTTGTTCATTTATTTTAAGTATATATTGGTGATTTAATAAAATAGTTTTTAAAAGTCTGTAATTTTCAAATGTTATATTTTTAAAAAAGCTCACTTTACTATTGACAATGTTTTTTCTTTTATTTTTCAAATGTTTCAATTTACGTGATTTTCATTTTGTGTCAACTATTATGCTTGGTAACAATGGTGTCCATATAACAGAAAAGTACCGTCTATTTTTACTCAATTTTTACAAATGCTTTATCTTTCTTTTAAATTAAAATATAAATATCTGTTTCTGCAGATCAATAAAGTTTTCTGCAAAGCATTGTGTCAATGTTATTTTATTTATTATACGTAGTAATAATTATATTCAATAATAAATTTTGTTATGTAATAATATTTATATTATAAAGAAGTTTTATTTTGTTACTGTCAAATAAAAGAAATTTATTAAAAATTTGTTGTTTTCATTTGACTATATGATTTTATTATAAATGGTATTTCAAGTATTTACTTGCTTTGTTTATCATGTAAGAAATGGTTTTAATTATCTATTTATTTTTAATAACAAAATGGCTAAGATGTAAAACAATGAGAAAATATTCTCATTTTTAACACTTTGAACATGGTTGAAAAGTGTTTATTCAGTAAGTTGAATAGTTTTGGTTTGTCTATTTTCCCACTTTCTAACTCTCATAAATACACTGGGATCGCCATGTAATTATTTAATGTTAATGAGGTCCATTGTGTGCTATTTAAATGCAAAATTCAATAAATATAATGCATCAAAAAGTGTTATGGGACCAACAAATGCTGAAAATGGATTTTTACTCAGTTACGTTTTTTTTAAATGGCTCATTAATATATTTCATTTCATTGTATGAAAAAAATAAAGTTCTTATTAGCTATTGTTGGTGAGAATTTCATAATCTATGCCTAGCTTTTCATAATTATTATTTGTGTGTATATTCCTTATACCAGTGGTGCAGCCAAAATACTTATTTGGAAGGGGTTTTGGAGAATTGTTACTCCTTGCATGATACAATATCTGACAAATAAAACCAATGTGGGCTATTTCGAAAATAAATATGTGCATATTTTCTAACATTCACCCAAGTACGAGGAAGAAAACATAGTACGTTCATTTTAGACCTAAACTGAAGGGATTAAAACAATTTCCAGTTTTCTTCTATTTAATTCTGAGTTCAAACTTCTGACCACAGGTCTAAAACTTTAAACTGGAATTGTGACCTTAATGTTCAACAAAAATATTAAGTGTAGGTACTCATTTTACTCAGAATTTTAAGCTCTACAACATTTGTATTGACAATGTTTTTGACAGAGTTAGTTCTTTGGAGATACTGTTATGGTATGTAAAAAAATGTTTTTTTTGACTGTAAATCTATACATATTTCCCAACGCTCACCTAGTATGAGGGGGAAAACATAGCATATTCATTCTAGACCTAAACTGAAGGGATTAAAATAATTTCCAGCCTTCCCCTAATTAATTCCGAATTCAACCCCCTAACCACTGGACTAAAAGCAGAAACAAACAAAATAAGTTTAGCATTAATGTGTTTAAAGGCTTCATAGAAAAGCCGCTGTAATCTTTAAAGAGAAAAAAAAAAGAGAGTGGGAAAGAACAATAGTAGTAACAAATAAAAATAAAAAGGATTTTTAAACATTGATAATGATATCATTATGGAGGGGGGGGGGGGTGAGGAATGATAACATATGATACTGTATGTGAGGGAGAAGGGGCTAAAATTACCTAAATATTGCTAACGTTATACATGTACAATCCCGTACACATTAAGGTACCATTTGATTATCCCGTCCATCAAAAAATTGTCATCAAACTATAAGATTAAATGCCAATAATGGATGATCGTAAATGTCATATTCACTGGACATTAAACATGATACAAGTGTTTGTTATGTCATCAAGTGATTTTTAATTCTACTTTTTTTTGTTTTTTATTAATGTTTTACTAATTTATATTTTCTTTCGTTATTTAAAATAAAATTATGTAAATTTGTATAATTTGGTGAAATTGGTCGACGGGATAATCAAGTAGTACCCACATTAATAACACACTGATAATTACTCCTCACATTAGCCATATTGCTCTTAACTTTTTATTTAAATAACTGTTATACAAAATAGAAACATTTGATAGAATTTAGGCTTCATATCTCTTTGAACATTTACAGTACACCCATTCATACATTTCTAGTATATATACAGCTATACCAAACCCTATGTTGTATAGTTTTTTACAAAACTTTATTTTTCTTTTAGTAATGATTTTTTTAATAATAGAGTTAATAATTCATAGATTTATTGTACAGAATCCTCTGAGCGCGAGTAGTACTCGACTTGATCGTTTATTTTTGAATAAAATAAGTGAAAGATTTATATTTTAAATGAAATGAATGCAGTACAAATGATTGGGATGAGAACACTATTTGTCAATTTATCAACTGTGCCTAACTAACAAAAAATACAGTTTTTCTCAAAGAACTATTATTATAGTAATAAAATACAGTCAAGGATCCACAATTTTCTATAATTCGCATTGCTTAATGAATGTAAACAAATTTACAAATTCTGGGTCCAAAAATGATTTTTTAAAACAAATATCTAAAAATTTAAATATAAAAGTAAATAACAATCAATTTTTTAATAAAAGAATTTGAAAAATGCATTTTTTGAGATAGCATATCAAATTAATTATTATATTTCCCATTTTTATTTTCATGTTATACTGAAAATGGAATTAAAACAGTGTCCAGAAAAAAGAAAATGATGTATACCGTATTTTCGGGAATACCCACCGTAAGCGGCACACCAATGAAAATCTGTTAAAAAAAAAAAGTTTATCGACGTAAGCGCCGCACCCAAGGAACTGATATTTGTACAATCTAAATTCCGGAATCGTTTCGGCCGCGGCTTTTCCGGATTTTAGAGGTCTTGAAATATCGTATAGAGACACTTAGAGGTCTGCACGGGCCGAAATTTCCGGGCCCGACCTGAAATTTCTAGGTCGGGACTGCCCGACTCGTAGAAAAAAATTCGGCCCGGGACTTCCCGACTCGCAGAAAAAAGTTGGCACAGACCAGCCCGATACAAAAATTAAAAGTTCGGTCCGGCCCGTACAAAAGAAATATTGGCCCGACCCAGTAAAAAATTTAAAAGTTCGGCCCGGCCCGTTATAACAGCTGAAAGTTCGGCCCAAGACTGGCTCGGAAAAGTTAAAATCTCGGCCCAGCCCGACTGAATTTCTACAAAACATTGATGAAGTGCCTCGGGCTGTGATATTTATTTTTTTTAATGAATCTCTATTTCTTGTATGTAAATGTTTCAGTTATCATTACTTTTCTTAATCCATATTCTATGTATTGAAGTGTTAAAAATCTGAAAAATGTTATACAGTAAAATCTGCTAAGACGGAATTGTATAAAAAAGAAAAAAAAAGCGTTATAGACAAGATCCTCAACACGTTGTTCAGTTTAAAACAGGATTCAGTCATATGCAGGTTCTTTTCACTCGTTTTACTATATTTTAATTTAGCTATATTTTAATAAGCGTATGAAATCTACTACTCTTTAAAAAGAATATAAATTTTAATGTTTAATTGTAGAATAATGGCGATTTAAAAATGTATGCATTTTTTGCAAACATTTTTTGTCCAGGCCTAATTTTACTGACCTTTGAACGGACCAGGCCACGACGAGACAATGATTTTCATACGGGCTTTGTCAAAACTAGGACTGAAAATATTGGATCGTGAAGACTAGGAATGAAACCAGTCCGGGTTCTCTACAGAAAAAATAAGTTAGGTCCGTCCCGGCCCTATCTTTCAGGAAAAAAGTAATGCCTTAACCCGGTCCGGACAGAACCTTCAGAAAAGAGTATGGCCCGGGTCGAAAAGCTGGCCTGTGCAGATCTCACACTGCCGAAAACACTTTAGGATAACTAGAAACGCTCCTTTTTTCTTTCTTTCTTTTTTCTTAGCAGTTCACATATTGATAACGGTTTCATTGATTCTGTTTGTGGCAGATTTTATTTTTTATTTGCTACATACGTATCTTTTCTTGTTCATTTTTAAAAATAATTTTGTAAGTTGTAAAAATATTTCTTGCTCAGAATTTAGACTTTCATTTTCATCATAAGTTATTATGATGATAATTATTATGAAGATATATATCATAAGTTTAAGGAAAGAGAAGAAAATTCATGAATCCACTTTGTATTAAAAAAATCTCTTATCTCGTTACCTCTTTTTTCTACTGCATTCAAAGTTCTTTTCAAAGAAACGAAACAGAAACTATTAGCCAACTACACGTCAAGGTCATAGGGTAATGTGTCAGAACGTCCGGTTTTATCTTTTAGTTGCGTCAAGAGATAACAAAATTATTTTTTTAGATATAGACAAAACAAAAACTGCTTTGGAATCTTTGTATCAAGGTTAAACACATAAAAAAATTCTTTATAATTTTCAAATTTTTTGATATATCATTTTAAATTTTAAATATTTTTTTAAGTGGCAGCCCTTTTGAAACAAGATGGCAAATGAAGCTGGCCAACGAACTCGGTCGAGACATTGGTATGTACTATGTACCCACCAAGTTACATCCAAATCGGTTCATAAATACGCTTGTTATCGCGTGACAAAAATCAGGTCGTTTCAAAATGTCAGCCACAATAGAAATTCAAAATGCTATAACTCAGCTACTTTTTAAGATATAGACGAAACAAAAACTGCTCCGGAATCTGTGTATCAAGGTCAAACACATAAGAAAAAATACTTTTTAGTTTTCAATATTTTGGTACCACATTTCAAATTTTAAATAAAAAAATTTTTAAGTGGCAGCCATTTTGAAACAAGATGGCGGATGAAGCTGGTCAACGAACTCGGTCGAGACATTGGTATGTACTATGTATACCCCCAAGTTACATCCAAATCGGTTCATAAATACGAGAGTTACAGTGTGATAAAGATCAGGTATATATATATATATATATATATATTATCAATATGATTTCTACCATGTAGTGATTTCTACCATGTAGTTATCTGATACCTGTTTTAGGAAATTCCATTAATTTTTTCATTCCTATCATTGCAAAGATTTATTTAATGTTATTTACTTTTCTAGTTATAATTTTATATGTATTTTCTTGTTGTTAGTGTATGATATTGTCCTATATATTTTCTATTTAATTTTGCTATAGCTTTACATAATTTATTCTGTAGAGATAATCATTTTATATATATACATCAATATGGTAGCAATAATTATTTTTATTAATAGTTTTAACGTTAATATGCTTTAGCAGTTTAAATTCATATTACTTTGATCTGAGAAGTCAATTGGGAAAGCGTTTTGGTTGTCTTTGCATGGTTATAGTTGATCTTGATTTTGGATGTTAGATGCGGTTATTTTTTACTTATTTGTTATCAAAAAGTCCAGTGGTTTCTTGCTTTTTTAGCCTATGAATTTAGGGTTATCATTATTTGGTTATGGAGATTTTGAAGGTCGTTTTTGAGTTCTGCTTCTATAATTGTAAATATTGCATATATTTTTTTCATACTCAAGATTTATCATTTAATCAAGACTAATTTAATTAAATTTATTATTAATTTTTATATTATTATTATTATTATTATTTTGCAATTATTGCAATTTCCAAACATAATTTTTATATGGCAGTTCTTAGTAAACATCTCGATCCTGGCAAGATACACTTAGCATCTATGCAGTGTAGTGCCCGGTACAGGAACAATAATTGGGTTGTTCCTGGATCGTCATCCAGCGACCATTTATACTCTCCCCCTCGTCCTTTATTTTTTCGTAAGTGTTATGATGCTCGGTGCAAGACATGTACATACGCTTCTCAGACACAAATTGTCTCAGATCCTAATTATTCAAGTTTTTGTAAAGCATTTAATGTTATATATTGTATAAAGTGCAACTTATGTAACATGAAATATATACCGGGTGTCCCAAAAAGGACTGACTGATTTTAAAATTCAATAACTTGTAAACGGTGACAGATATTTAAAAAATTTTTGCAGGAGGGTTATGCATAAGGTCAAAAGTTTTTTTACAGTGATTTTCAATTTTAGTTCAAATTACAAACAATAGATGGCGCTGCGATCGATAGACGCTAAATTCAGGTTCGATTTTTGGTACTTCGTGGCCCGGATAATACATTTCCATCTCCTTTTTCCGCATAGAACAAGAAAAAGGACCAAAAATCGAGCCTGTATTTAGCGACTATTGCTTACAGCGCCATCTATTGTTTGTAATTCGAACTAAAATCGAAAATCACTGTAATAAAACTTTTGACCTTATGCATAAACCTCCTGCAAGAATTTTTTAAATATCTGTCACTGTTTGCAAGTTATTGAATTTTAAAATCAGTCAGTCCTTTTTGGGACACCCGGTAGGTGAAACATCAGGTCCCATTCATAAATGTATCAATCATCATAGTTCAGAACTCTAATAATAACAAAGCTAAAAATATACAATCTACAGCTGAAATTCAACATTTTCATAAACATCAATTTAAAAATACGACAATTGAAATCCTTCAAATTCTAAAAAATAAATCAGAACGTCTTTATATGGAATCATCATATATGAAATATTACAACACAATTTATCCTTATGGACTTAACAGTGAAGTATTTAACAGACCTGTCAAAGTCTTCACATCTATAAATAACAATATTGATTATTCTCCAATTTATCCTACTCTTAAACATAATTTAAATTGTAAAACAACACGAAACAAACGTGGAAAGGGTTCATCATCAGTTGCAGTTTCCAAACAATCTATCACTAAACAAATAAATGATCTTCAAAGTAAATATTTAGAGAATTATAACTGGTTGTTAATTCGAAAAAACATCTTTGCTATTAAAAAGAAACAGATTGTACAACATTTAAATGTATTTCTAAGTAAATCTTTCTCTAAACATTTCTCTGATATTTATTTTGACCTCATTATGACTAGGGTTAATCTTTTAAATATTAATTTACAAAAAAAAAAACATAAAATTCAAAACATGAATACTCAAATGATAATTACTTTTTCAAATCACATATTTAATAAAATTAATATCAATTCTATAATTAATGATAAAAATGGTTATTTTCCCATTAATAATCTTCATATATCAAAAACCTTTAAATATCCGAATACAATTGGTAGAAAGATTTTTAACTACAATACATTTTCAAAAAATACATCTGCTGCAAGTAATTTTCCGTGTAAATGCAATGACCCCACTCTAAAAAAATACATAAACAATGATCATGGACATATAATCACTGGAAATCTTGATATTGTTAATGACTTTAAATTGAAACAACTAATGGGTTATGGTACTAAATATAGACTTCCATCTAAATTTAATGTTAAATCTATTATCAAACAGTTTACATATGATATTGATATTTTCATTTATAAAATTTCAATCTCTTACAATAAGCCTATTGAATATTTTAATCAATGGAAAATATTACTAATTGAAAAATTAACTATGGCTTTAAAAAATAATATTGCTGATTTGGTTTCTATTAATACAAAGCATTTTTTCCAACAAATTACTAAATTACAAAAAAACTACGTTATTACATATGTAGACAAATCTCCTAATAATTATGCAATTATATGTAAATCTTATTATCACCAACTTCTTACAACTTGTATTTCTTCTAATAAGTCTTTTAAAAAAACTAATGAAAATGTAATTGTAAATAATCGTAAAATTCGAAGTTATTATAAACTATTAAATATTATATCTACTAACTTTAATTATCCTTATTTAGTTCTAATTCCCAAATTTCATAAAACTCCAATTAAATTTAGGACTGTAACTATTGGTTGCAATACATATAATAATAAAGCCAATAAACTTCTTTTAAAAATTCTTAATCAATTATATATACACTCATGTCCAAAATTAAGGTCACAAACATAAAATCTGTGAAAACTGAGGAACTATTCACTGTGTTGCTACGAAATTTGGCACAGAGGTATGTTACAATAGGAGAAATAATATAGCAACAAAACAATATGGAAGAGATTTTAATTGTGAATTAAGATACAGGGTATATGAAAAAGGGTTAAACCATGAATCAGAGATAAGGCATTTATCCCGGTAAAAGTCTGTCTAATATGGAGTGTGACCACCGTGCACTGCTATACAAGCCTCACAACGAGCTCTTATGCTGTTTATGAGGATGGAGGATGTCAATAAGTCTTTGTGCCATCAAAGCATATTCTTCCAAAAGCGCGACTTTTAACTCCTGGCGGATACTGGGAGGGGTGTTACGCCGTGCAATGGCTCAGGGCCGAAACTACCCTTTTTTGCACCCGGGGCAAACATGGATTTTGGCGCCCCCCCCCCCCTCTTCCACAAAGTATATTTACAAAGAGAATTTTACTAATTTTATAATAGACGACTTAATTTAAAATATGTAATCTTAAAATATGTAATACTGAACTACGTAATCTACAGTGGCGGATCCAAGGGGGAGGTCCCTCTGAACATCAACAAAAATATTCTAAAGATCATTTTTAAAATGACATATTCAGAAGAGTCCCGATTATCCGAGTCCCGATTATCCGAGTCCCGCCTAACCGAGTTTCCGCTTTCACAGAGTTATTTTCTTCTGATGGACTGATGGCTTCTATTATTATGAAACAGCTATTATAAATGAAGTTTTAGGTGAAGATGAAAGAGCAGCCTTAAAATGTTAGAACTCTGATTTTCTGGTCAGAATGAGGGAAAAAAAATGGCCATAATTTTTTTTTGCAAAAAAAATTATGGCCATTTTTTTTTCCCAGTCGGACCAGAAAATCAGAGTTCTAACTTTTTACGACTGCTCTTTCATCTTCACCTAACACTTCATTTATAATGGCTGTTTCATAATAATGAAAGCCATCAGTCCATTAGAAGAAAATGATCCTTTCCAAAGGTATAATCCTTCATTTGGCGACCCCCTTCGTTCTGGCGCCCGGGGCACATGCTCCCTCTGGCCCCCCTTAGTTTTGGCCCTGCAATGGCTCTTCCTAGACCATCCCAAACATGTTCAATAGGATTGAGGTCCGGAGACGTCGAGGGCCAATTCATACGGCGAATATCCTCTTCTTCAAGAAAATACTCAACAATGTGAGCTCTGTGTGGCTTCACATTATCGTCCATAAACATAATGTCCGGGCCTACGGCACCCCGGAAAAGCCTCACATAGGCTTCAAGGACCTCATACCTACAGATATGTGCGTTGACAGTACCCGCATCGAAGACGTGCAGCGGTGTACGACTGCTCAACATTATGCCTCCCCAGACAAGGATTCCTTCGCCACCAAATCTGTTGATTTCTTTTACGTAGGAGGGATGATAGCGAGCTCCAGGGTTCTCTCCAGATGAAGATTCGGCGAGAATCACTCAGAGTGATTAATCTCGACTCGTCACTGGAAAGAACATGGCCCCATTCTGGCTGTGTCCATGATTGATGTCTTCGGCGCCACAACAACCGGGTTCTTCTGTTGGATGCAGTTAAATGGATGCACACGACTGGACACCGGGTGTTAGGGATGAGGTCCTTGAAGCCTATGTGAGGTTGTTCCGGGTGCTGTAAGCCCGGACTTCATGCTTATGGACGATAATACGAAGCGACACAGAGCTCACATTGTTCATGATTTTCTTGACGAAGAGGATATTCGCCATATGAATTGGCCCTCGAGGTCACTGGACCTCAATCCTATTGAACATGTTTGGGATGGTCTAGGAAGAGCCATTTCACAGCGTAACATCCCTCCCAGGACCCGCCAGGAGTTAAAAGCCGCGCTTTTGGAAGAATGGGCTTTGTTGCCACAAAGATTTATTGACACTCTCGTAAACAGTATGAGAGCTCGTTGTGAGGCTTGTATACCAGTGCACTGAGGTCACAATACCTATTAGATAGATTTTTCCCGAGATAAATGCTTTATCTCTCATTCATGATGTAACACTTTTTCATATACCCTGTATCTTAATTCACAATTAAAATCTTTTCCATACCGTTATGTTGCTACATTCTTTCTCCCATTGTAATATACCTCTGTGCCAAATTTCGTGGCAAAATAGTGAATAGTTTATCAGTTTTCACAGATTTTATGTTTGTGACCTTAATTTTGGACATGAGTGTACTTACTACAAACAATGATAATACACATTGTATAAAAAATAGCTATCAACTTGTCAATATTTTAAAAAATCTTCATTGTGTATATAATATAACGACATATGACTTCAAAGATCTTTTTAATAATATCAGATTAGATATACATATCTATTAGATTTACATAATATTATAAATGCATTATTTAAAAAGTATTATAAAAAACTGGAATTACCATCTAATATAGATATTGCATATTTTAAATCTTTAACAAATTTCATTATCTATAATAATTATATATTTCAAGATAACACATTATATTTACAGAATGTCGGTATACCACAAGGTGGTTGTACATCTAGTTTATTATCAGACTTATACTTATATCATTATGAACGTACTTTTACTAATAATTATCTACATTTATATCGTTATATTGATGACATAATTTTAATTGAAACTGATCAATCTGTAAGTACTCAATTTCCAGTAGATTATCCCACTAATTTGGAATTAACGGAAAACCTTTTATCTAACAATACAATTAACTTCTTAGATCTTAAAATTACAATAAAAGACAACAAAACAATCACAGATTTATATGACAAACGTAAAGAATTTAAATTCAAAGTTAATACATTTACAAATTTTAAATCTTGTCTACATTATTCTGTATATCGAAATATAATACTTAATCATTTATATAGAATAAAATGTTTATATTCTTCTCCTCTAATTAACAATAATATTAAAAAAACTAATTTATGATGCATTAAATCATGGTTTTCCAAAAAAATTCATATATTCATTAATATACAATTAGTACTTTACTTACATGATCTTTTAAAACAAATTAACACATGCGTAAACAAAATTACAAAAAAATATATAAAATAAAAAAATCTATAAAAAATTAAAAATTGTAAAATAATATAAAAAAAATTATTATAGGTTGGATGGGTGGGTAGATGTTAGAGTACGGGGGAGGGTGGTGTTGTCTGGATAATACACAATCGTTAATTTAAAAAAAATGGTGCTTTTGTATTATCACTATATTTTTAATGTGTATTTTATAAGGATGTTGATTTGATATTTTATATGTAATTGGTGACTTTCATTAATATTATATTTAGCTTAATTAAAATTTTATCTAATTTACAATAATTTGTTATTAAATTTTAATTTACTCAGGACAATATCATATTAATTACTAATAGTATGCCATTTTTATAATGATTAATATGCATATAAGTATATTTAATATAACTAAAGTTATACTGTATGTATTAAAATTGGGTAATTATTTTTATTATTATTCCTCTATTCTTTTTAATATTGATCTATTTTCACTTTGTGTAACAAAATTTATTATCGGTTTAATGTGTTTGAATGTCCCACATTCATACTTTTTGGATTTTTATGGCTGTATGTAAATAATCCACACACTACATTTGAGATTTTTAGGTAATGGTAATTTAAGTATCTGATAATCTTCTATATACTTCCATATGTTTTTTATTTCCTGTTCATTTTATAAATATCTTATATTTAATAGTTATTATTAACGATTATATTATTTTTATTATATATTTATATTAATTATTATTGAATTTATTTTATAGCATATAGCTATATGCTATATATTATCAATGTTATAGAATTACTTAAATTCTTAGTGTAGTTTAAATGAGTAAGAAAATAGAATATTTTGAATGCTTTTTTAAAAATTTTATTAACAATAGTTTTTTTTTTAATTTTTTTTGTGCATAATGATATATAGTGTGGTTTATATTAGGTTTATAATTATCTATATACAAGGATTTGTTTGGTTTTGCAGTTGATATACATATTTTTTTTACATTCATAGGCTTTCATTTGTTCATCTTGTGACATTTGAATAAGAAAAATACTACTAGATGGCAGCACCAAAATTTGTCTTTTGATGATAAGTTATAAATTTTGTCTTTTGCAGCTACTTTTCAGCAGTAATTTCTTACACCAGGTGGTTTTTTTTTTCGCTAAATTTTGACGATATTGTTAAATAGTAATTAAGTAATTTAAAAGTGTATTTTAGTTATTTTAAATAATGCAATTACTTTCTATTTATTTTATTTTATATTATATTAATTGTATTTATCACGGTATTTCAAAATGTATTAACTGCATCCTTTGGTATCAATTACTGTGATTTCTTAACTGTTTTATTCACCTTAGTCTTTACGTTATTATGGAATGTCTCTGCCGGAAAATGGTATCTGATCTTGGGGGCCTGTCCGTAAATTAAATTCGGGTCGGGAAGCCTCGGTTCAGTCCGTGGGCCCAGCGTCTTTATAGGCGTCTGGTTCCTGCGATGGCTTGCGGGGTCTACCGGCTCGAGTAACCAAGTTTAGGGACCACTTGGTTTTTCTAGCTGGGTGGTGAGGACTGTCGTAGCGGCCGTTCGTCTCTTCTTGGGAATAGCCGTCACCGTGTGCGCTGGGCAGCGGTGTCGGTTTGACCGGAGTTGGCGTGGGGTTCCGCTCTGTTGGAGCTTGTCTGGCGGCGACCTTCGGGACGCGTCGCGGGGCTTGCTTCACGGGTGGTTCCTTGCGTCGACAAATGGGCCTGAAAAGGGCCTGGGACCGGAAGATGAACCCCTCATCTTTACGTTATTATGGAAGCCATGTGCGAGTGGATATATTGAAAAAAAAACTGAAATATTAATTGGTATGTTGTGTAATATTTCTATTTTATATGCTATAAATATTTAAATTGGTTTTATTGATTTTTCTATTTCATATTATTTGATTATATTCTGTTTTCATTTTGAATCTATTCACTTGATTATAATGGTTGTTCGGGCATAGAGGAAAAAAAAAATTTTTTTTTTTAGCTTTAGCTTTTTTTTTTCTTACAGAAAACAACCATATTGCTTATATCATTGAATTCTGTGCCCTTGAAAACGTAATTCAATATATAAGCTTTTCCATTATTTGTCGGTGTCTACTTTCTTCTTTTTTCTTCCATAATAATTCTTATAATAAATTATTTGGCACTTTATTTTATATTTACAGCTTTAATTCACAATATTACGGTTTTTGTTGGTGGTAGGTTATGTTTTATTAATGGTTTTATATATATATATATAAATAGCTTTCCTCCGAACGGCTGCAATAGGTAGCTTTTAGTAATGAAAGCTACCTAAAAGCTTAGCACAATATTACCCCAAAGAAACCTTACTGCTAAGTAGATTTATTTATTCTTCCAGTACTTAAAATGTAAATTATTTCACAAAATAATGACGAATCTCTGTAATATTGAATAGAATTCCCTTTCGGTTTAGACAAAGTTTGACTCAGTATCAAATACGTAATCGGATTCCAAAAAGTCATTTTTCCCCCCTTAAATTTTAGTCAAATTTCTAGCAATTTTTTTAAAGTTAATAAAATTTCATTCATTTATTTACGATATTTTTTACTGGTGTTCCTTTCAGACCATATGTTTCGAAAAACTGGAGCAGTACATAAATTCAAAGAATATAACATGGGCGCCGGCTGAACGAAATCCCTGAAGGTGGAAGAGTTTGGACAAATATGTGCTTATAGTAAGAATCGAAATAGTTTAACCTTTTTTTTGTCAAGGGATCTCCGACCTCCCCCAGTTTAGGATAATAAATATTGGAATAATTAAACATTAAAAGAAAAAGAAACTAAAGATTTGGAATGCAGTTCATTACTAGTATTGTTGCTCGAAAAATTTCCCAGGTGGGGGGGGGGGGGGGCTGCGCCGGCCATGATATATGGCAAAAATAAACCTCACTTTTTTTTCTCGATCAGAGCCTGATTATTGCAAGGACAAACGAGGCAGTTGCCCAGGCTCTCAACTCTAAAATAATACCACCCTCCCCCCAAAAAACCTGTTTTTTAAGGGGGGGAGGGTGGTACTTTTTTTGGTTGAAAAAAATCGATTTTCCTTTTTTTACATTTTTCTTTTTCCTATAGTCTGTAGATTATCCGAGTACAGCAATTTGGCCGAAGACCTTTCTTAGTTATTTAGAATTTTAACGCAACGCGTCTGTAGCCTAACATTGTTTTAGAGCATTATAAACGCATTTTACGCAAAATGACTTTTTTCAAACTATGCGGTATCAGAACGCAAAAACTACTAAATCGATCTTGCTATTTTTTTTAATTAAAGGTGATTAATTTATTGGAGCTTGTACCACTTTCAGCCATTTTTATAAAAAATAAATATTTTTAAAACCACGTCAAATTGTGAGAAAAGGGGTCAGAAATAGATATTTTTTTTCAAATCGCTGACACTTTGTCGATTTTAAACCTTTTTTATTTCAAAGTGGTTGAAACTCCAAGCAATATTATCTACTTTCATAATCTTTAAGACTGCTCGTCACTCAGTTTCCGAATTCCTCTCAGTAATGTTAAGTCTATGGGTGTTTGATGCATTCTTATATTTAAAATATCTCCTCAGAATATTAATATTTGTTATTTCTGTTTTCTGTGTAGTCTTCTCAAAGGATGTCTCTTTTTTTCTTAGTTCTCGAAATATTTCTAAAGTCTATGCTTAATTTAATATTTTATGTGTTAAAAGTTGACAAACTGTGAATAAGATTTTAACATTTCATATAAAATTAAGGATAGATTTTAGAAATATTTTGAGAACTAAGAAAAAAAGAGACATCCTTTAAGAAGAGTACACAGAAAAAGAAGTTAAAAATATTAAATTCCCGCTGAGATATTTTAAATATAAGAGTGCATCAAATGCCCATAGGCTTAAAATTACCGAGGGGAATTTGGAAACAGTGACGAGCAGTCATAATGGAAATTGATTGCAAGTAAATCTGGTGATTTATCAGATCCCTCCCAATTGGAAGCGCATGGCGCGCATGCTAGGGCATCCCTTCTACGCAACTGGAGCCACATCATTAATTTTGTATTTTAAAAATTTTTAATGTTCTTCCAATGATGACAAATAAAATGCAAAAAACCCGGCGCTAAAATCTTCAATCCTAAGACTAAAAACACCTTTTTTAGGCCTTCTACAGGCAACTCCCTCCCCTTGCCCCTTGATGAATATAAATTCTGGATTCTGGCTAAAAGCATGTTAAAGAGGTTCCATCTGAATCTTTGTCCCACTTAACAGGGCGGCATATCGGATAAGTCGGGCCCTAGTTCCACCGTCCTTAGTTTAGGGCGCAACGCCCTTCGTAATTTCAAGAACTGACAACTTTCAAATATTACGAGCATGCATTGTAACTTTAAATATTCTACTATGTTTCACATTCGCATGAAAATTAATCATTCAAACGAAATAAATAAAAGAATTTACTTGAAAAATCTTTGCTTTGATTCATTTCTACCTATTAAATATTTCATTTACAGCAGTTTAATAAAATAATTAGTCAACAACCGAATCGTATTGTCTCGGTACTACGGTCATTTTAATAAGAATTATTTATATATACATCTTTGGTTACATGCCCTTTTTTCGTTTTTCCTTTTCGACAAAATTTCTAACACTAACACTATTGACTATTAGCAGAAGATGAGCTCATATCCAGAAGACACTGCTAGTGCTGGGGAAAAAACTTTTTCAACGACGTCTGTCTTTCATTTTAAGATTTCTGCACCCTCAAGCTCCTAAGGGTTTATTTTTTCTGGTCATCTGGGGGCCAGTCAGAGGACTCTTGAATGCGCTTAAATAGCCGGAAGTGATAGAGTTGACCATAAATCATTTAAAGTGAAAAACTTATAGCATCCCGCAAGGGAGGCAGATTTGAATCGGGCGGTTCCTGGGGTTCGTGACTATATTTATTTTAATTATATAAGCAAAAATATTACGTCTGAATTCCATCTTTAAAATATTTACATTAAAATCACAGACAATACAAAAAACAATTAAAATTATTACATAAAAACACTAAAAACATATTAAAATTGGGACGTTTCGGATCATCACGATCCCTCCTCAGCCAATTATAAACGTTAAGTCAATACTATCAACAGTTACAAGAAAAACACAACAGAAAGTCATCAATTTCAGGTTACAGTTAAAATAAAATAGAATACTCGGCCGGCACAGATGCAGCTTCGTTAATCGCTAAATCCTTGGTTTTAGTATGCCAGGCCTCTAAAAACACTCTCCCTGCGTAATTGTTGCAGCCGGATCGGATCACAAAAGCTTTATTAAAATCTGGAAAATGGTCGGTTGCAATAGTATGCTGAACGATCTTTGAATTCAAATTTCTACATCTAAAAATGCCTGTTTATGCTCTTTAAGCCGTATTTCAAGTGTCCTGCTAGATTCACCAATATAAACCGCTTCACACTGCTCACACGGAATTCCGTAGACGATGTCTTTAAAATGCAGGATGGAATATGTATGTTTTTGTTGATTTACAGCTAAATGGTTACCCATTAAGATTGTGCCTTCGAATTCTCAGAGAAATTCTCCTTGCAGACACGAATACCCCTCCACCTTACCAGCGTACAAAATCAAATGTTTACGCAAGCATACCTTATTATAGCTGCATTTCTGAAAAGATTTCGCATTATTTGAAATCAGTTGGTATTCATACATTTTTCATTCCCCAAAATCCTCTTAAGAATCTGTTATGTAATTTTAAACATAGATATTCCATCCTGCATTTTAAAGACATCGTCTACGGAATTCCGTGTGAGCAGTGTGAAGCGGTTTATATTGGTGAATCTAGCAGGACACTTGAAATACGGCTTAAAGAGCATAAACAGGCATTTAGATGTAGAAATTTGAATTCAAAGATAGTTCAGCATACTATTGCAACCGACCATTTTCCAGATTTTAATAAAGCTTTTGTGATCCGATCCGGCTGCAACAATTACGCAGGGAGAGTGTTTATAGAGGCCTGGCATACTAAAACCAAGGATTTAGCGATTAACGAAGCTGCATCTGTGCCGGCCGAGTATTCTATTTTATTTTAACTGTAACCTGAAATTGATGACTTTCTGTTGTGTTTTTCTTGTAACTGTTGATAATATTGACTTAACGTTTATAATTGGCTGAGGAGGGATCGTGATGATCCGAAACGTCCCAATTTTAATATGTTTTTAGTATTTTTATGTAATAATTTTAATTGTTTTATGTATTGTCTGTGATTTTAATGTAAATATTTTAAATATTTATTTTCTCTTCTCAGTATGACAAAGCAATTTGAGCATTAAAAGCTTAAAGGCAATTCCATTCAGATAAAAAACAGAAGCCGCCGTCTGCATGCGAAAATTCAGTGCCCTTGAATACTTTTTTAAACACAACAAAGAATACTTTCCCAGCCTAGCTATAGGAAATGTAAAAGAAAAAAAATCACAGAATATAAAATAATTTTTATCGGTGCTCTTGTAGGTGGCCCTCCTGCTCGGCGCCGCGTGCGGTGGCACACTTCGCACACCCCTTGGGCCGGCCCTGGATCCCAGACTACTTTGAAAATCTTGTTTTTTTTTGTCATTGTCATTCACTCACTGTAGATTGCACTCAACGGATGCAGAAAGGAAATTCTTTAAAGAAATTAGTAAGTCTGACCTAGTATATTATATTTATCAAAGTGTTATTAGATTATAATCTGAGTTTTCTTTTGCATCATTTTCATATTAAAGTGTTGTAAAGTAAAATATTTATAGTACTAAAATAGTTATAGTATTTTATGAGAAATCTATGGGAAATTTTTATCAAACGCAGGACGATATTTACTTTATAATATTTCTGGTACAGTGCATGTGATTAAAAAAGTCGCGAAAACTTGATGATCTTAATTTAAATAAAGTTTATTCATATTGTTGTGCCTTTCCGAAGTAATGATTGCCATTTTCTGACCATGTATGTAATAAAAATATCGGAAAACCTTGAATAGTTTTACGTACTTAAAGTTTATCCTTATTTTAAAAGGTAAAATATACTTTTTTTTTCACATATTAATTAAATTACTTAGTTACACTGCATGTGATTAAAAAGTATAAAAAAAGCTTGATGATCTTAATTTAAATAAAGTTTATTCATATTGTTGTGTCTTTTCGAAGTAATGATTGCCATTTTCCGACCATGTATGTAATAAAAGTATTGGAAAACCTTGAATAGTTTAACGTAGTTAAAGTTTATCCTTATTTTAAAAGGTAAAATATACTTTCTTTTTTTTTCACATATTAATTAAATTACTTAGTTACACTGTATGTGATTGAAAAATATCAAAAAAGCTTGATGATTAATTTAAATAAAGTTTATTCTTATTGTTGTTATTGTAAATTTTCGAAGTAATGATTGTCATTTTGTGGTCGTGCATGTGATAAAAAATATTACGAAAGCTTGAATAACTTAATTTACGTAAAGTTTATTCTTATTGTTAAAGATAAAATATACTTTATTTTCACATATTAGTTAAGTACTGGGAAATTTCGGCATCTGTAAAATAGAGCAAAATATTTAATAGATGTTTATGAGCTTTTTTTTTTCTTTTTGCAGAGATTGGCAAAGTTTTATTTAGATATTATAATTAACGGCGTCATTTTAAATCCTTAAAATACCTGGTTTTAGTCTAATCTCGATTTTGTTTACAGGTGTTTTTTTACTATGATACTTTGATTTTCGTACTAAAGTATCCCAATTAAAAAAAAAAAAAAAAAAAAAAAAAAACCTGCAAACAAAATTGAAAACGTAAAAAACTGCCCTTGTATAGATCGGCCTCAGCTATCCAATGCAAGAAAACTTATTTAAAAATATTGAAAATCGAACGAAATAATTTTTTTCCCCTTTAGGATTAACATGCTTTCGCGTGAGTGAAGTAGCCTCTTAAGCTGTGAGAGAAAAATCTAAATGTAAAATTTAAATTATATAAATGATGCAAAAATATTCATTGTGTTTCAGATTATGATTTAATAAGACTAATAAATAAGCATATACTGGTAACAGGCTTGCCAGTAAGCGTAAAAACCAGATAAAATTATATATACAGTGGCGGTCAAAAGTTTCCGGCCAGTTAGTTTCTTTGATTTGTTTGGCAGAACGTTTCAGCGAAGAAGTACAATTGCTCCAAAAGTTAGGAATAAGCAAAGTACCTCTGACCATGTGATCATTTTGATTTGATACTGAAAATACTTGATGCAAAGGGGAGGAATTCGAAATTCGCGTGTGCAAAAGTTTCCGGCCATTCGTCATCCGTTAGTTTTTTTCTATCGGTAACGTTTTTTTTTTTTTTTTTTTTTTTTTTTCTTGCCGTGTTTGTTAATTAATCAACGTAAATAACGTATTTGAAATTCAAAAATGAAAAGTTGAACAATTTATTGTTCTAAACGAGTGATTTGTTTGTCGCTAAAGGGACAATCCTCTCGTGAGATTGCGGCGAAGTTGTCGATAGGAAAATTTGCTGTGAACGATATTTAAAAAAAATATAAAGATGGTCATGTCCTTTGGAATTTGCCACGGTCCGGGGGACCCCGGAAAACGACTATTCCTGTGGACAGAATTATGAGGAGAAAAGCAGTTGATGACCCGCATAAAAATGCCGCTGCAATTCCCCGCGATTTATGGTGTTAAAAAATTGCAGAAATAAGTCGGTCTACCGTGTCAAGACGCTTACGTGACGTAGCACTTTATGTAACAGTCGGTGTTAAAAAACCTTTCATAATTAAAACAAAATCAGAGGGCCCGACTGGCGTTTGCCAAGGAATACAAAAGCTGATCAAGAGAAAACTGGAAAAAAGTACTATTTTCCGACGAATCGACTTTCAATCTTTTTGGGAGGGATAACAGACACTACAACCGACGACCTAAAAACAAAAGATAAGATTCGAGATATGGTATTCCTACAATGAAGCATGGCGGAGGACACGTTATGCTGTGGGGAGCATTTTCTGGAAAATGTGCCTGTCCGTTATTTGAAACCCGCTCTAAGATGAATAGTGCAATGCATAAGGTTATATTGCAAGATCATTTGCTGCCTTATTGGAGGAAAAATTGCGGTCGCAACTATTTGTTTCATCCTGATAACGACCAAAAGCATACATGCAAGCTCGTCAAGCAGTGGCTTTCACACAAAAAAATTCCGCTTTTGAAATGGACAGCCCAATCACCCGATCTGAATCCTATAGAAAATCTTTGAAACTAACTTGAAAACGTGTGTGGAATTATAAATATTCCAATTCAGCAGCATTTTCACAAAAATTGCAAGAACCGTGGAAAAAACTTAACATTGACGATCCACAGCCTCTCATTGAATCGATGTCACGTTGCTCTGCCGCAGTACTTATTGCTAAATGTATGAATACAAAATACTAATTGTAAATGTTGTTGATCACTGTTATTTTCTGTTATAATACCATTTTTTTTCCAAACTTTCCAAGGTGGCCGGAAACCTTTGAGAACATGCGTTTTCTTTTGCAATTAATTTTGTCAATTACATTTACTAATTAAAATAATAAAACTTTGTAAAAAATCACCATAAAATAAAACAATACACAGGACGCGTTTCGAGCTAAAAACATAACAGCTCGTCATCAGCTACAACAAACACGTGTCCGCAAACGAACAAGGTCAAAAAATGAACTGAAGGTAAAGAATGTTGCAAAGAATCCGACAGATGGCTCTACCTGAAAGAGGCATATGTAGAAGGTGTTGCCAAAAAGATAGAAGAGAAATTGATAGGGAAAAAATGGAAATAAAAGAAATAAACAAAATTAAAATAAAAGAAGTAAATTAAAAAATATAAATAAAGAAATATAAAAGAATAAAACAAGAAAAAACCAAAAGATCATATATATATATTTTTTTAACAAAATAAAAAGAAAAGAAACAAGAGAAAGAGGGAAAGAATTACAAAAGTAATTTCCACGCAGGAGATAGGAAAGGAGATGATGGGAGATCATTGACAAGATTAGAAGAATTTTTAGAAATAAAATATGCTTCATGAAAATCCAAGTGAGAGGGAGAGGCAGGGGAAGAAATAATTTTAGCCATGGAGAAATTGAAACAATGACTTGAAGACCAACAGTGAGAAGCAATCGAAGATTTAGAGATTTCTTGATTTGCAATATACCTCAGATGCTCGCCTAATCTGAATTTTAAAGCTCTCTTTGTTTGACCAATATAACCTAAATTGCAAGAGCATGGAATATAATAAACACCCCATCGGTTCTCAGTAGGAACAGTATCTTTTAGAGAAGATAATTTAATTTTATTCATAGGTTTGAAGATAACTTTAAAATTAAAACGAGAAAGGATTTTAGCAATTTTGAAACAGAGAAGAGAATAAAAGGGCAGAACTATTATAGAATTAAAATTAGGAGGATTATTTGAATCAGAAAAAGGACGTTTAGGCTTATTAAATTTATACAAAGCTTTATCAATCAAAGAGGGATTATAACCACGAGCAAGGGCAAGAGATTTGAGATAATTAATTTCATTATTCAGAGCAGACGAGTCAGAACAAATGCGTAACGCCCTAAAAACAAAAGTATAAAAGGACGCCACTTTTTGTTGAGGAGGATGATTTGAAAGAGCATGAGGAGGAAGAGAGACAGCGAAAGGTTTTCTATAAACGGAGGTAGAGAACCGATCTGGGTGTTTTGAAACCAAGACGTCAAGGAAAGGAAGAGAATTGTTCTCTTCGACCTCGAGAGTAAATTGAATACAAGGATCAATTCAAGGAATTCAAATACAAGGAAGGAGAACAATTCTCTTCCTTTCCTTGACGTCTTGGTTTCAAAACACCCAGATCGGTTCTCTACCTCCGTTTATAGAAAACCTTTCGCTGTCTCTCTTCCTCCTCATGCTCTTTCAAATCATCCTCCTCAACAAAAAGTGGCGTCCTTTTATACTTTTGTTTTTAGGGCGTTACGCATTTGTTCTGACTCGTCTGCTCTGAATAATGAAATTAATTATCTCAAATCTCTTGCCCTTGCTCGTGGTTATAATCCCTCTTTGATTGATAAAGCTTTGTATAAATTTAATAAGCCTAAACGTCCTTTTTCTGATTCAAATAATCCTCCTAATTTTAATTCTATAATAGTTCTGCCCTTTTATTCTCTTCTCTGTTTCAAAATTGCTAAAATCCTTTCTCGTTTTAATTTTAAAGTTATCTTCAAACCTATGAATAAAATTAAATTATCTTCTCTAAAAGATACTGTTCCTACTGAGAACCGATGGGGTGTTTATTATATTCCATGCTCTTGCAATTTAGGTTATATTGGTCAAACAAAGAGAGCTTTAAAATTCAGATTAGGCGAGCATCTGAGGTATATTGCAAATCAAGAAATCTCTAAATCTTCGATTGCTTCTCATTGTTGGTCTTCAAGTCATTGTTTCAATTTCTCCATGGCTAAAATTATTTCTTCCCCTGCCTCTCCCTCTCACTTGGATTTTCATGAAGCATATTTTATTTCTAAAAATTCTGCTAATCTTGTCAATGATCTCCCATCATCTCCTTTCCTATCTCCTGCGTGGAAATTACTTTTGTAATTCTTTTCCCCTTTCTCTTGTTTCTTTTCTTTTTATTTTGTTAAAAAAAAATATGATCTTTTGGTTTTTTCTTGTTTTATTCTTTTATATTTGTTTATTTATATTTTTTAATTTACTTCTTTTATTTTATTTTAATTTTGTTTATTTCCATTTTTTCCCTATCAATTTCTCTTCTATCTTTTTGGCAACACCTTCTACATGTGCCTCTTTCAGGTAGAGCCATCTGTCAAATTCTTTGCAACATTCTTTACCTTCAGTTCATTTTTTGACCTTGTTCGTTTGCGGACACGTGTTTGTTGTAGCTGATGACGAGCTGTTATGTTTTTAGCTCGAAACGCGTCCTGTGTATTGTTTTATTTTATGGTGATTTTTTACAAAGTTTTATTATTTTAATTACTTCAAATCGCCAGTTTTCGGTGCTATTTCGCTACATTTATTAATATTTATTTTTTATTCCATAAATAAGCACCTATCTATTATGTCAATAAAGTGTATAAGTATCACTTTGAGATTCCTCTTCATATAGGTATACTTACAAATTAACCAAAAATTTTATGCTGGCCGGAAACTCTCTCTCTCTCTCTTTTGACCGCCACTGTACATATATATATATATATACTCACAAACACATTCAATATAACACACATAATATATCAATATCATGTTAAGATTATATAAATTGTTTATGCGTAGATTCAAAATTTGATCTATAAAAAATACTTACTGGAAGATTGTTTTCAAGATAAAGTGTATTTGCATGGGAAAAAAATATATTAATATTCATTTAGGTGCATTTTTCAAAAAAATTATAAATTTATTTTTAAACTTTTTCGAAAATTTTCCAAATTCAGTACTGGGCATAGTGAATTAATTAATTAGTTTATTTTTTCAATTAATACTTTTAAAATGTATATGAAATGCAACTATTTAAAAATGGCATTACATATAAATTTTTAAAATATATAATTGAAAAAATAAACAAATTAATAAATTCACTATGTCAAGTATTGTATTTTGGAAAATTTTGAAAAAAATCAAGATAATTAAATTTATATATCTTTAAGTGTATCTAAAAGATTATTAATATGTTTTTTCATGCTAAAACACTTTATTTAAATTATTTTCCAACAAGTATTTTTTTAATAGAACAAAATTTGAATTTATGCTTAAATAATTTTTATGGCATGACAGTGGCAGGCTTTTGGCTAGTTTAAATTTAAAAGAAACCATAAAAGGATTTTTTGTGGGCAGCTTTGGGCTAAATTTAATCATGACAACCACAAATGGTAGGACAAAGGCAAGCTCCTGGTTAGCTTTTATTTTTAGCGGCCATTAAAATAATAATTGTGGGCAGTTTAAGGCTATCTAACATGTTTAGTGAAAAATTGGTGGCACGATTGTAGGCAACTTCTTGTATTTACGGCCAATTTTCTTGTGGCCTTATTGTGTCCGACGTGACACCTTTTTTACGGAGCCGTAACGGTCAATGATAGCGGGCCTCCATCGAACACTTTCGGCCAAGGCTAACGAACCCATCAGTGGCCCGAAAGTTCTGTGTTTGTTGGGAAGTTGTTTAGCAGAGTTTCGTTCCAATACAGTTTTGTTAAGAATAGAGTGTGCTCCCTGGTGGTGGAATCATGGAATGTGGAATAACAGAACGTGATTTTGTTAAAAGAAGATTTTTTAAAACACATGATACAAATTTATAAAAAAGAATGGCATGTAAAATTTTGAGGGGGGGGGGGGTGAAGTGTGCGAATAAAATTAGAAAATATAACAAGGCGATGATCTGTTTGAAACTTTGAGATAGTTTATAACACATAATAAAAATTTAAAAGATGAGGGTGCGTGAAAAATTGGGGGAGGGGTGGAGTGCATTTTGCCTAACCCGAGGGGAGGTCTTTTCTAAATGTTGTCGACACCCATCATGTAATATACCATTAAAAAGACGTGGTTGCTTAATCATGTTATGCACCTCCGGTGTCATACCTCCCCTCCCACTTTGCCCCCCCCCCCAGGGGGACACTTTCCTAAATTTTGCTGACACCTCTCATGTGATATATCGTTGGAAAGCCCTGGGAAGTTGATCATAAGACTTTTACACTGCTACGCTTTTGCTGCTATATGCTTTTTTAGCTCTGTGCCGCCGGTTCTGTACGTATGTATGTACGTAACACGATAACTCTTGATAGAAACATCCAATTTGCTTCAATTTTTTTTCTAGGTTCATTCTGATAAGGTGCTTCCCTGATTAGTTTTGGGGGTTTATTGGTTAAGTATAAAGGAGGGCTAGCCCCCCTCTTAATTTAGATAAATGGGTTTTTCATGCAGAATTATTCGATTTGCTCCAAATTTGGTATACCGGTTTATTAAGTTAAGGAGCTTCCTTGATTAGATTTGGAGGTTCATTAGTTAAGTATAAGGGGGACTAGTCCCCCCCCCCTTAATTTAGATAAATGGGTTTTTCATGCAGATTTATTCGATTTGCTCCAAATTTGGTATACCGGTTTATTATGTTAACCCCTTCGAGACGAGTGTCTTTTACAAAATTTTTATTCTTTTATCACCGGTTTTTTAAAACAGAAATTTTTGTCTAATTGAATCAGGAAAGTGCTCTGATTAAATAAGGCAAAATTTACAAAAAAATTTACTGGTGAGAATAACCACGAATTCTGAACGCCTTACGCGGCCGTATATCTTTCGCTCGTCCCTAAGGGGTTAAGGAGCTGCCTTGATTAGATTTGGTGGTTCATTAGTTAAGTATAAAGGGGGGGGTAGAATCTCCTTAATTTAGATAAATTGGTTTTTCATGCAGAGTTATTCGATTTGCTTCAATTTTTTTTCTAGGTTCATTCTGATCAGGCACCTCCCTTATTAGTTTTGGGGGTTCAATGGTTAAGTATAAAGTAGGGCTAGCCCCCCCCCCCCCCTTGATTTAGATAAATGGGTTTTTCATGCAGAGTTATTCGATTTGCTCCAAATTTGGTATACCGGTTTATTATGTTAAGGAGTTGCCTTGATTAGATTTGGAGGTTCATTAGTTAAGTATAAAGGGGGCTAGACCCTCCCCCTCTTAATTGAGATAAATGGGCTTTTCATGTAGAGTTATTCAATTCAGATTTGGTATACCGGTTTATTATATTAAGGAGCTGTCTTGATTAAATTTGGGGGTTTATTGGTTAAGTATAAAGGGGGGGCAGGGGCTAGCCCCCCCTTAATTTAGATAAATGGGTTTTTCATGCAGAATTATTCGATTTGCTTCAAGTTGGATATACCGGTTTATTCTGATATGGCACTTCCTTCATTAGATTTGGGTTCATTGGTTAAGTATAAAAGGGGGCCAAGTTCCCTCCCCTCAATTTAGATAAATGGGTTTTCATGCAGAATTATCCAATTTTTTTTCTAGGTTCATTCTGATAAGGAGCTTTCCTGATTAGATTTGAAGGTTCATTGGTTAAACATAAAGGGGAAAATGGGGGAGGTAATAACACCCCCCTTAATGTAGCGAAATTGTTTTTTATGCAGAATTATCTGATTTGCTTCAAATTGATATACCTGTTTATTATGTTAAGGAGCTTCCCTGATTAGATTTGGAGGTTTATTGGTTAAGTATAAAGGGGGGGGGGGGGACAGGGGCCAATCCCACTTCATTTATTTTTTGAGGTGCATAATTCTTTGAAATAAGAGTATAACATACAATTACTGTGAATAGCCTGTAAGCTGAATGCCATCAGTTAACTGGGCACTTTTATTTATTTATTTATTTTATTTATTTGCTTTTTTATTTTTATTTTTTTTTTTTTTGCTGCTCTCTGAATAGGCAGGAGCCTAAGCCCGATAAGACATGTGTAAATACAGTATTAACTTGTACTGTACATATTTTTTATGTTAATATAATTTTAAAAAAATTTCTGTTAGAGGCATGTATGATTTTTGTCTCACTAGTCATTATTATTATCGGGAACCACCTCACCCTCACGGGAGATACCTTGTGACAAGGACCTAAGAAGTTGATAGATAAAAATGCTAGTAAATCAGACCATTTTTATGGAAGCTATAATAGAGGGCCAACAGCCAGCTGATAGTTAAAAACAGTGCCCTACCCTAACATGAAAATATGTTAAAAAAGTCTTAGTACTTAGCGCGTTAGATCTTCACTTAGTCAAAATTAAGCATACGGTATGAATTATTGGTTAGAATAATATTTTGAAGAAATACAGAAAAAATTGGGTAAATGTTTAAAAAAGAGCCCTAGGGCCGTCTAATGCATAACTTTAAAATTATGTACTGAAAAGGTGAGAAAATTTGGGGGTAAAAAATGCTTGGCTCACAAAAAGTTCAGGGAGCCCTACGGCATCCTAGGGAGCCCCAGGATCTAAACTGGAATGTAGAAACCTGAGAATAACTAATTGGAAAAAGTATTCCAAAAATGAAGACCGGATTAAAAGGAAGCAATTTATTAATTTATTTGCACAAAAAGTTCAAGGGGTCAGTGTAACTGGAGATTAGAAAGAGAGAATAACTAAATGGAGAAAGGTCCCCCAAAACGAAGAAGATTGGATAAAATAGGGGCAAGTTATTAATAGTTTAGTGCATAAAAACTTAAAGGGGCCGCGGTTCTTAAAAAATTAAAAACCTGAGACTCAGGTGTATGAGGACTTGTCTTAAACTATCTACACTTAAATTTTCAGACTTCTATGTGCAGTATATTTCGCTAGCCATCACACACAGATAGACAGATCTGTACTTTGTTTTATTAGTTTAAATAAAAATTTAAAAAATAGGGGGGTTGGGTGAATTTCGGGTCTATTCAGGAGGCGCGAGAGTGGACCAACAGGCGGGGTCAATTTTCAAACCTCTCATATGATATATCATCAGAAAGACCTCGGACCACTGTTTCATATTAGGAACCTTTCTTTACCCCTCCTCCCATCCCCCCAGGGGGACTATAGAGGGGCAGTTTTCTAACTCAGCTCCTAATTAAGCTACTGCAAGATTTGACCTCATTTGAAAGCTTGACCGAATCTGATATTCCCCTCGGGGATTCTACTATTGGGTCTATTTTGACACCTGGAGGAAAAAATGGATTTTTTATATGACATATCGTTTTAAAGCTTTTTGCCTGTACGTTATTAAGCCTCCCCCCCCCTTTTAACTCATTTCAGTTGGTAAAGGTCTTAGGCCAAGTGGTTCTACCATCTAGTTTAGACAGTTTATGTCGCTGTCAGAGTGGGAGCTCGTTCGTATGAAGAATACATATCAAATGTTGCAGTTCTCTTCTTGATTTTTTCCAAAGTAGGCTTTATTCTGGTTTAGAAAATTATATAATGATTTTGCTATTTCTCCGCAGTGGTCAGAAGAACAAAGTCAGAAAGACGAAGTGGTCAAGTGACCCAAATATTCCAAACCACGTTCAGACAACATGGGGATATTTGTTTCGTCTTTCTGTCGACGGTGCTGCTAGTTCCCTTTTTTATGAAGATCGTTTTATTTTTTCTGTTATCAAAAAAGATGCTTGTAATTTTTCTTCCTCTAAGATCTTCCTCCTCCTGTATCTTCTTTTCAAGTTTCTTTTTCTGCCTCCTGACCAAGTCTTTACCGATCCTTATTCCCTGTTGCCACAATTCCTGCAATTTTTGTTCACTTATATGCGAAAAAGCTATAAAAGACACCTAATTCATACTGCACATAACTATTAAATAATACATAATTAGAGCTTGTTTAAACATTTCGTACACTAAACATGACATTTCAAGAAAAACTTAAATTTAACATTTTTTAAACTTTTGCTAAAAAGGTTCAAAAATCAGCATTTGAGCCAAACTTCAAGCCATTTGCAGCAAATGAAGAAATTGTCCAATTTTTTGTGTGAACTTAGTCCATCAGTGGCAACTTTTCCGCACTACCCATCATCGAAAATCGAAAATTTTTTTTTTTCGGGCCACCCTGTTATATAAGCCTCCTCTCCTCAAAATATGACTTATTGTTACTAATTGTGCCGAAAAATTAAAAATGTTACCATAGAATTTATTTATTAAATCTCTTATTTTTATTCTTTTCATTTTTGCTCTGGTAATTATTTATCTTATCGGTTTATTAAAAAAGGGGGCTGAATAAAAATCTCAAGGGCCTTAACAGCCTTGAAAAGTCAAAATGTGTCATCTAACGGTGCGTATATTTCTTCATGATCTACTCATTATTAGTCCATTAAGTTTAACATTTGTTACTGAGACCTAGGTCTGTTTCCATAGGTTCTCTACAAGAGGTAGAAAGACAGTGAAAAATGGTAAACCAAACAATGAACGGTGGGTGACAGTAGAGCGGCATTTTCTATTCAAATAACCTAGAAGGCCTTTCATTAAGTAAATACATAAAGGAAGAACTGGTTTACCAAGTTGGCTTTAAAATAATTAACACACCATATGCATTTTAGCTTTTAACTGACTAAGACATAATTTTTTTTTGTTCATTCATCAAATACCCCTTGAAATTCACCAATGTGTGTGGCAATAGCAGTACAATTTTTTTTTTAAACAGTGGCTTTTTTCAGAAAATATTAAGATGCTTGAAGTTTTAAATGGTCCTTTCTTTTTCTTGTTTCTTTCTTTCTTTGAAAATTGCTACGAATCCCATTCTTTTCTCAAACAAAAGAGCTCTCTGCAAAAATATTATACAGAAATTAGAAGTGCAGCTACTTTGAAAAGACGAAAAAGTTTCCACGCTTTAAAGGGATCCGCATAACAGTGTCAATTTTCTGTTGTAGAAATTCAACAAAATGTACACGAAGTGGCATCGTCCCCCACCTCAACCCATAGTGTCAAAAATTATGGCGCCATATACCTTTTGACAGGACATAATCATTTTTGTTCATTAATTGGTGAAACGTCAGTGAGATTTACCATTGACAACCGAAAAGTGTTTGGTTTTCGTTTGCTTGTCTGCCTGTTCCGCGAAAATTGCCGTTAAAAGCGTTGGATTTATATCTTGGGGGGGGGGGGGAACCGCCCCGATCGCCCTCTCCCCTGGATCCGTGCCTCGGGGAATCTCCTCCTGGCGCTAAATATGCATTTTTTTCACGGCCCTTTGAGAAAATTCGCCTCTTTTCAGCGATTCTTTGGCGAAATTCGCGTATTTTTTTCGCGATCCTTTCACTAAATTCGCATTTTTTCCGCGATCTCTTGACGAAATTTGCGTTTTTTTCGCGATTCTTTGGCGAAATTCGTGTTTTTTGAAGAAATTTGCGTTTTTTCTGCAATCCTTTGACAAAATTCGCTTTTTTCTGCAATCTTTTGGCAAAATTTGCATTTTTTTTCACGATGCTTTGACGAAATTCGCGTATTGACGAAATTTGCGTATTTTTGACGAAATTGGCGCTTTTTGCGCGATGCTTTCACGAATTTGGGGATTTTTTCTGGGAACGAATGACGAAGTTGATTTTTTTTTTCGGCGACCATTTGTTCGAATTCGCGATAAGCGGTGGATTTATACTTTTTTTTGGGGGGGGGGGGCGATCGCCCCTATCCCCTCCCCCGTGGATCCGCGCCTGTACAAAATAGACAATGAACTTTTTTATACAGTGACCAATGGTCATATAAATAGAGATTAGTTCAACCCGCAAACACTTATGTATATCAAATACATGTTAAAGAAAATTTTAAAAGGTTAAAAAAAAAGAATGCTAAACGCAACATACATAAAAAAATATAAAAAGTTTGGAATTTATTTTTTTAGAAGAGCGGTAATCACTTTCTTTGAAGGTGAATGTTGTTCATACCATAGCTAGAAAAGTTAATAAAAAAGTACCGTTATTAGTATTCCTGTTAGATATTAGTTCCCATTATCTATTCTTGAATACTTTAATTAAATCATGTTTACATATATAAATAAAATATAGATAAAAGCTTGTGAATAATAAAATCTACTTTTGTGTTTTATTCTTTAAAAACTTGAATAAAAATGATAAACTACAACAGTATTAAAAGCAAAAAAATTTTGAACACTGTTTAATAAAAAAAAAGTTATTGAAAAACTGCAGTAAAAACGTGTGGGCAGAAATTTGGGCTAGACAATTTGAAGCGTGTAGTTCTTGAATTTGTTTTTCTGCAAAAAAACCGAGATCAATCTTTTCCATAGGAAGATCTTCTTGAAATTTTCGTATTCGTTTTTTATCAAATTGACTATGGTTATGTCCTTCAAAAGTTTAGGTTGCAAAAATCTTTGCATTAATGTAAGGATCATTTTCTTTATATCTTGAGACATGCAAGGAAGCATGGGTTTATTATCTGTGATATTTTTTAAGGAAAGGCTGCACAATGTTTGCAGCACTTCAAAAAATATTGAGCTTTATAGGGAACAAATGATCCTTCGTCAATCGTTCAAATAAAAATCGCCGATTACGTCAAAGGATCGCGGGAAAAAAAAGAATTCCGTCAAAAGATCGCGAAAAAACGCGAATTTCGTCAACGGATTAAAAAGGGGGCAAATTTTGTCCAAAGATCGCAAAAAACGGCAAATTTCGTCCAAAGATCGCGAAAAAACGGCAAATTTTGTCCAAAGATTGCGAAAAAGCCGCAAATTTCATCAAAGGGGCGCTAAAAAAAGCTCACAGTTAGTGCGACTGGATTCCCCCCTCTGTTGTAACTTTTCAGGAAATTTGCTGTGAATTTCAGATTTTTTTTTTTTTTTTAACTCAGAATCACCCCTGGATCCTTGAATAACTTGAATTCCGAATAACTTGAAATGATTTTGCTGGTGGCTTATTAAATTCCCCTTCTCTATCTGTTTAATGTAAGTTTGTAATTGAGTTAAAATTCTCAATGGCCTCTCACACACAGGCACATTCTTTATCCAGCAGTGAGAAACAAATTTCAAAGTGAAAAGTGCTTCAAAAATAGTAGAAAAATTTTCTCTTCTATCTGGAGAGTATTTAAACAACTGGTAAAAGTTTACCAAAAACGTTACAATGCCCCAATCTAATATTTCCAATCCTTGCTTAAAGGCATTATGGATTACATGTAGAGAACAATATTTAGTAGGTCATTGCCCTACTTATTAAGGATGTGCTCTTCCACAATCTCGTGCAACTTTAAGTTGACATCTTTTGAGGAAATCCGTGTTCTTTTCGCAATCTTTTGACGAAAATCGCGTTTTATTTCGATCTTTCGACGAAATCCGCGTGTTTTTCGCGGTCCTTTAGGACGAAGTTTGCGTGTTTTTCGGGTCCTTTGACGAAATTCGCGTGTTTTTCGTGATCCTTTCATGAAATTTGCATTTTTAGCGATCTTTTGGGGGAAATTCGCGTTTTTTAGCGATCTTTTAATGGAATTCGCGTTTTATTTCTATCTTTTGACGAAATTCACGTTGTTTTCACGATCTTTTGGTGGAAACCGTGTGTTTTTCATGATCCTTTGGCGAAATTCGCGTATTTATCGTGATCTTTTGAGGAAACTCGCTTTTTTTCGCGATCTTTTGAGGAAACTCGCATGTTTTTTGAGGCAATTCGAATTTTTGCGATCTCATGAGGAAATTCGCGTTTATTTTCTCTCTTTTCTCAAAGACGAATCGCCAAGCTTGTCCCACTTGTCCAGTTGAGTATCGCGTAGTTTTGAAATATGGTTTTGCCATAATTTGGACAAAAAGTTACGTCTATGTTTGTGTCCTCTGCGTATGTCGGAAATCTCATATAGAAGGATCCTAGTGAGAGATGTTAACAGCAGTATTTTGGTATTCTCTCAAAGTTGCTTGGCGACTGGATTTTTTCGAAAATCGTCTTAATCAATCGAATTTTATGTCACTACTCTCACATGGGGACATCATGGTATCAGTCGTCAATCGAATTTACACGGGGGTTTATTACCATGTTCTGATTTATTGTTTACCATAGTTGGAACAAAACTTATTCTGAGCACGCATTCAGATCTTTATTCGGTGCCTCTATAAGAAAGTGGAGACATATGCATATGTACAGAGCATATGCTTAATCTGTGCTTAGGCTACTGAGTTCTACAGGCAATCCGGAAGGCTTCACTTGCTCAAATATTTTAAGAGACTGAACTTAATTCGGTGACCAAAAATGTGTCCTGAACTGTGACCGGGGCAAATTAGTAGAATTTTGAAAGCAAAGAGAGGGATTTGGGGCCACAACTTTATGTTCGCTTGTATGTCTGGGGTAGGTAAATCTTTCTAGGGAACAATGTCCGGTAGAATTCATAAGGACTTTATCAACGTCACGTCGATATAACATATGAACGGTGGAAAACGTATACAGGCGTGAAGAACATTTTAAAACTGATCCACCTTCGTCTTTTTTGGAGGGTATATACCCGCAGAAGCGTGGTGGTTGCCACTTGTGGTTAAAGTCCATTGACATTTTTTTTTCGAGTTTCGGATTTTGCTTTAGTGGGGCATTTGTTTTGGGAAAACTTTGGACAAAGAAATAGTTTGCAAAGCAGTCATCCCCCCCATTGCAGACACCGACAGGGTATATTCAAATATTTTACACATTTTCTAGTCTTGTGCTCGCCAGCGCACTTTACAAATCTGGTGTGTAAATTGCAAGAGAGATGTTCTAATTTCAAAGCTGATACACATGAGGTGCTACGTTCAAACCCAATCACGCTCGTCGGTCTAATCGCTCGGAGTTGCCCGTGGTTTTCTTCTAATTTTATGTAAATACGGGCTAGTTTCCCTTAGAACGATCTTCACGAAAGGCACTCCTCCCTTGGGTCTACATCTCTCGTGTAGATAATCCATAATGGACTTGACCCATGTGACGTCAGCTGCTGGTATACAGAAGGAAAACGCAAATAGGCATGAAGAACATTTTAACACTGGTTCCCCCTTTCTTTTTCGGAGGGTTTATGCACGAAGAGGCGTGGCTGTTGTCATTCGTGGGTAAAGTTCATCGGCCGTCATAAACAATACAAACATTTATAAAACAGTGGCGATATACCCATAGGGCGGCTGCTCAGACTAACTATTTTGTCCAAATTATGTTAAACAATATTCTAGAATCAGGCAAAACTCGCCGGAACGTGGAACGAGTTCGCCATGCTAATAAACATTAACTTAGCAATTGGCATGCACACTAAGATATTGGTGATTATTTTTGTCCAAAATTGCCTTGACATAATCAAGTTTTATTTCTCATAGTCCCCATCATGACCTCCTAACCACAGTTGGGCAAAATGTGCGATTGGTGAAGATCTATATGCGAGTAGGACGTATGCGCAAGGCACATGTTTAAAAAGTTTTTGTCCAAACTATAGCAAACTTATACCCCATAATGGCACTATTTATTTGGATGAGTTCGATTAGACGAGTGAGAATAATTAATCTATTAGTTTGGTTTGGTGATAATGGTCTCTAAGATGTTTGGCTATTAATTTTTCGTCGAAAGTCATTTCAATCAATTAAATTGTATATCTCATGTACCGCACGCTAATATAGAAGCACCCTAGGCTCACTGGACTTCGCTCAAGAGCCACTTGGTCATCAGGGAAGCAGAATTTAAATGCCCTTCACCCTATTGTGTATATTTCTATATATTCTCATCTCAGCTGACGTGACATGGTAAAATCTCTTGTTTAATCATTCTTGCCCAGGCAAGTACTGCAAAGTTTTGGAATTTGTCATATTTTTAACAAAAACTTCCAGTCTGAGTATATGCTCTGTAGATATGAGGCTAACATTTATTAGCGAGAACATAAAATATATTGAATGTGGATAACAATAAAATTTGTCGCAAAAAGAGCACTCTCTTGTTCCTATTCTAGTTACTCTTACTAAAATACACCAACTGACGCTCTCTTTCTCTGACACAGTTATAAAATATTTTTATCGTTTAAAGTAGCTACATAAGAGAGAACTGGAGAATAAATCGACCATTGGATGTCAAACAACCATTGAAGGGCAGTTGTGATTGGTGGTTGAGAGGAGAGGGTTATGGGTGTGGCTGGATGTCAACCGGGCAGTTGTGATTGGCTGATGAAATCGTCATCAGCTGATTGCAACTTTCCTATTTGTTAGCCTTTTTGAAATTTCGATATTTGAAAGTTGGGGAGGAGAGAGTGTTAAATTAAACCTCACACTTTTATTTTTACAACGATAAATATATAAAATGTTAGCTCAACCTGGACTTCAGAGGGTGGGAGAAGAAAGCTCAAGCCCAGAAAAGAAGACAGGCCCATTCTGAGTTAGCAAGAAAAAGTGTAGCTTGAAGATGTCTAGTCCAACTATTGTATACCTCTGCAGGCATTATCACTCCGATTTTAATTCAACACACATATGAAAATATAAATATATACTCCTTATTTGAACTGCCACCACTGGTATAGGTACTGGACAAGATGTAAGAAGGTTGGTAATTAATTCCTAGAATACTTCAAATAATATTAAATGGAAGATTTCTTTATAAAATAGTTAAATATTCACATTATAAAACACAATATTTTCATTTATAGGCCCAGATACAGCAGATCTTACCTTAAGTTAAACTCGCCGGATATGGCAATCCCAAAACTTTCTTCTATCTCATACATGTTAATACTTCCTGAAAATGAAGCATAGCATCACCACCGCTTAGGCGATTTACACCAAAATCTAATTAGCAACAACTTATGTCAAGTTCTAACTGAATCTGAAGTTTGAAAATACGTGCATACTTTTTGAGATAGAGCCATTGTGGAAATCGTAAAAAAATATGGATAGAAGCGCCACCTGTTGAGCAATTTACTCCAAAAACTAAACAGCACTGATTAATATCAGGAACAAACTGCAACTGAAAATTCGTGCACTAGTTCTTGTGATAGATTTATTGCGATAATCATGAATAATGCCGGATAGCAGCAGCACCTGTTGAGCGATTTACACCAAAAAGTAATCAGCATCATATTATATCAAAGACTAACGGAATCTGAAGTTTTGTGAAAATCCGTTCCTTAGTTCTGGCGATATAGCTATTACGGAAATCGTGAAAAAGGCAGCACAGAAGCGCCACATGTTCGGCGATTTGTACCAAAAAGTAATCAGCGCCAGTTTATATCATGGACTAACTCAATCTAAAGTTTTATTTAATTTCGTCCATTAGTTCTTGAGATAGAGCGCCCACAAAATTTGTGTCACATACGTACAGACTGACATTCTATAAAAATATGTTTTTCGGGTTCTCTGACCCCTAAAACGTGTAAATACGTCGAAAATTGAAATTCGAAAACTTTCACGATTCCAATAGTTTCTTCTTGTAAAGATGAAGAAAGTAATAACAATTTGGGATATTATCTATGCACTAGGTCAGGACTGTCCAACACGGCGCCCGCGGATTTCATGGCGCCCTTTTGAATGATTCCTGTTAGTATGATTTTTTAAAAATAAAAACCCTTTTTTAAGATGCTTCTTTAAAATCATTACTGTTCTATGATTTTGCGTTAATTTGTCAGCTTCATTAATGAAAAAATACTTTGATAGACCTATCTCTCTCTCTCTCTCTCTCTCAGTAAAACGTAATTCTAAACTTACTATGATTTGTGCTTTCTATTTCAATTATATTTCGCATCGAACTCTGCATAGGCCTTATGGCTCATATTGTAAGGTGCATCGTATAAAACGTTTGCATATCGTGACTCCCTACCAGAATTGCTAGTATGGCATATAATATATATTAGAGCGGGCGGCGGCGACACAAATGACTACGTCATCTAGTTACGAGATGAAATTTTGATGTAGGACAAGATTATTAGGAGTAGTTTAAGGAATGACTGGTCTGCCTCGGCATTTCTTGGTACGATATAAGCAGCAGCGGGCGCCAACTCGCATTTTGGCATCACTATCACATCATCGAGTTACGAGAGGAAATTGGTGCCAAATTAAAGGTAAAATAAAGTAATTTAAGAACATTTTGGTCTGCTTGCGAATATCCTGGTAGAAACCCTCGGCATACTGAAATTTATATATAAAAAAAGGCGTCATAATGTGCAATTCAAACCCTATAAACATAATACTTTACATAACATTTGCAGGCAGACCAAAATATTCTTAAATTACATTATTTTACCTTTAATTTGGCACCACTATCCTCTCGTAACTCGTTGACGTGATAGTGACGCCAAATTACGAGTTGGCGCCCGCTGCTGCTCAAATCGTACTAAGAAATGCCGAAGCAGATCAGTCATTCCTTGATCTACTCCTAATAATCTTGTCCTACATTAGGATTTCAAACCGAAACTCGATGACGTGATGATACGCCAAAATATGGAATTGGCGCCCCTCTTTTGCTCGTCTCGTACCAAGATATGACAAGGCAGACTGAAATATTCGTATTGTACTAATTGGTATCTCTATAGTTCCAAAATTTCAAGCCGTAACTCGATGACGTGATAGTACTGTCAAAATAGGGAATTGGCGCTATATTCTTCTCGCTTTGTATCAAGTTGTGCCTAATCAGTCATTTCCTCGCTTACTGTTAATAAGCTTTTCCTAAACCATTAATTCATCTTGAAAATCGATGGCGAAGCAATATATATGGCAATGTAATGCAAAATATTATGTTTATATGGTTTGAATTGTACATTATGATGTCTCTCTTTTTTTTTCTTTCTTTTTTTTTTTTAAATAAATTTTAGTCTGCCGAGGGCTTCTGCCAGGATATGCGCAGGTAGAACAAAATATTCTTAAATTACTTTATTTTACCTTTAATTTGGCACTAATTTCATCTCGTAACTCGATGACGTGATAGTGACGCCAAAATGCGAGTTGGCGCCCGCTGCTGCTCAAATCGTACCAAGAAATGCCAAAGCAGACCAGTCATTCTTTAATCTACTCCTAATAATCTTGTCCTGCATCATGATTTCATCTCGTAACTCGATGACGTAGTCATTTGTGTCGCCGCCGCCCGGTATATATGGTATAGTTGCAGAATGCCCAAATTCATACCAGAAATTCGGAATAGAAATTTTTACTTTATTTAATGAGAGGCATTTCATAATTACTTAAAGTAAAAATTCTTCTTTCAGAAATTCTGGTATAAAGTTGTAATTGCTGAATAAAAAAGCAGGCTAAATTTACAACTTTAGCCCTACTACAACGATCTAATATTATTCTATGTTTCTAGACATGTGAATAATGGCGCCCTTCAATGTTTGCCACTATACGCCCCTGCTTACTAAAAGGTTGGACAGCCCTGCACTAGATTATCTCCCTATAAATGCACTAGTCTCGTGTCTTTTAAGTTTATTCAGCTTAGGCTTAACCAATGATAAGACCACACAGATCTGCCTGAATTCTCATCATACGCACTTCTCAAAAAACACTTTGTGCACACAGCACAAGGGAATACCTTCAACCTCCACTTCAGACTTTCAACATAAAAAACTGATTCTCTTCTGCTCTCTCTATGTCCTCTTCCTTCCAGACTCTGGGGTTTACACCTGTATATTCAAGAGCACCCCACGTGATCTACAGGCTCGCTTGCCTACCGACAGTTCGTCACAAGAGATTATTTTTTGTTCACCACTCTCCCTTTCATTGCCTAATACGTGGCTATTGTACTACACTGGTGTCCAAAATTAAGGACCAGTCACAAAAGGCTAATTTTTAAGTACGCGAATACTCAAAAGGAAATAATATAATTCAAATAATTACTATCGCTACAGCACATCTAGTCCATGTAGCATCTCATTCATGTCACACATGGTCACAAGTGTCACAGTCACTACGGTGAAACCAAAAATAGAAAATTCCACACGTCTAATTATGAGTCTCAAATGGTCACTATATGTGACTCCATTGAGACGTCAATGTGACTGCTACTTTTTGACGAGTCACCAGGTGACTTTACAATGTAGGTACATTGTGACTCTCATGTGGCTGTCACTTTTAGACTCAATTTCAAAGTCATCATGAACATTGCATAATGATAAGTCACCAAATAATATCACATTATAGTCACATGGTGACTTTTCACAAAAGAGCACAATGGTGACTTCACAGTAGTCTCTCTGTCACTTGAAAGTCATCATGTGACTTTAGTGTGATATTATTTGGTAACTTATCACAATGCATCGTTCACGATGACTTTGAAATTGAGTCTGCAGATGACAGTCACATGAGAGTCACAATGTAACAACATTGTAAAGTCACATGGTGACTCGTCACAAAGAAGCAGTCACAGTTTCGTCTCAGTGGAGTCAAATATAGCGATCATTTGAGACTTATAATGAGATGTATGGAATTTCCTATTTTTTTGCTTCACCGTAGTGACTGAGACACTTGTGGCTATGTGTGACATGAATGAGATGTTATATGGACTAGCTGTGCTGTAGAGATAGTAATTATTCGAATTATATTATTTCCTTTTGAGTATTCCCGTACTTGAAAAAAAGCATTTTGTGATTGGTCCTTAATTTTGGACATCAGTGTATTTTTGTTCTACTGGACAATAGTAGCCCCTCTTTTGGAATAATCTCCTTTTACAGACTTCACTCATCTTAATATCATAGAAAAGAGAATGTCATAAGTCAAGTATGTATATAATGATGTACTAGCGGGCATGACCGAGCTAAGCTCGGTCAAAATTAGCCTTGTTTTCAATTCGATATTTCATTCTCACTGTATAATTCTTGCTGTTTAGATAAAATTTGTATGATCCTAAGCCATAGGGACCCACTAACCGAAATTTCTCGAACACACGACCTAACCAATGCTCTTCTGGAACCCGAAAACGATAGAATACAAAATTTAGTCAAAATAAAGTCAATTTATAGATAAAATTAGCTTGACCCACGGTAACCCAAAAAGGACATACTAATCTAAATTTATCGAACATCTGATCTATCCCAATGGTCTTCTCGTGCTAGGAAACGGTGTAATAAGAAATTTTGTCAAAATTGTTTGAGCCATTTTTTAGATAAAATTAGCTAAACCTTGACCCATAGTGACCCAAAATGACTGGTTAATCGAATTTTCTTGAGCGTGCGATTTAGACTAATGGTCTTCTCGAACCCTAAAACGATGGAAAACAAAATTTAATCAAAATCATTAAAGCTGTTTTCTAGATAAAATTAACTTGCCCCAAAAATGACGCATTAATCGAATTTTCTCGAACGTGTGACCTAACCCAATGATCTTCTCGTGCCCGAAAACAGTATAATACAAAATTTTGTCAAAATCGTTTGAGCCTTTTTTAAGATACCCAAGCTTGACCCAAAAATGACCCACTAATCGAATTTTCCCGAACATGTGACTTAGCTCAACGGTATTCTCATGGTCAGAAACGATATAATACAAAATTTTGCCATAATGTTTTGAGCCGTTATTTTAGCTACACTAAGCTTGACCCACAGTGACCCAAAAATCACCCACTAATTGAATTTTCTCGAACATGTGACTTAGCCCAGTGGTCTTCTCATGACCAGAAACTGTATAATACAAAATTTTGACAAAATTGTTGGAGTCGTTTTTTTAGATACAAATAGCTTGGCCCACAGTGACCCAAAAATGACCCACTAATCGAATTTTCTCTAATATGTGACTTAGTCCATTAGTCTTCTCGTAATTCAAAACGACAGAATACAAAATTTAGTCAAAATCGTTAGAGCCGTTTTTTAGATAAAATGGGCTTGACCCAAAGGGACCCACATATCACCCACTAATCGAAATTTCTCGAACATGTGACCTAGCCCAATAGTTTTCTCGTGCCGAAAAACTGTTGGATGTAAAATTTAGTCAAAATCGATTGAGCCGTTTTTTAGATATAATTAGCTTGACCTTGACACATTTGACCCAAAATGACCCACTAATCGATTTTTCTCGTACATATGACTTAGTCCAATGGTCATCTCATGCCCGGAAAAGGTATATTACAAAATTTTGTCGAAATGTTTTAGGCCTTTTTTGGATTCAATTAGCTTGACCCTGACCCATTGTGACCCAAAATGACACTCTAATCGAATTTTCCTGAACATGCGACCAAGCCCAATGGTATTATCATGCCCGAAAAGGATAGAATACAATATTTCGTCAAAATCGTTAGATCTGTTTTCTAGACAAACTTTGCTTGACCCACAGTGACCCAAAAATGACCCACTAATCGAATTTTCTCTAATATGTGACTTATCCCATTGGTCTTCTCGTAATTGAAAACGAGAAAATACAAAATTTAGTCAAAATCGTTAGAGCCGTTTTTTGGATAAAATTGGCTTGACCCACAGTGACCCAAAAATGACCCACTAATCGAAATTTCTCGAACATGTGACCTAGCCCAATAGTTTTCTCGTGCCAAAAAACGATTGGATGTAAAATTTAGTCAAAATCGATTGAGCCGTTTTTTAGATATAATTAACTTGACCTTGACCCATTATGACCATAAATGACCCACTAATCGAATTTTTTCGAACACGTGACCTAGCCCAATTGTATTCTCGGCCTCGAAAATGGTAAAATACAAAATTTCGTCAAAATCGTGAGCCATTTTCTAGATAAACTTTCCTTGACCCACAGTGACCCAAAAATGACCCACTAATCGATTTTCTCTAATATGTGACTTAGCCCATTGGTCTTCTCATAATCCAAAACGACAGAATACAAAATTTAGTCAAAATCGTTAGAGCCGTTTTTTAGATAAAATTGGCTTGACCCACAGTGACCCAAAAATGACCCCCTAATCGAAATTTCACGAACATGTGGCCTAGCCCAATAGTTTTCTCGTGCCAAAAAACGGTTGTATATAAAATTTGGTCAAAATCGATTGAGTCGTTTTTTAGATAAAATTAGCTTGAGCTTGACCCATTATGACCCAAAATGACCCTCTAATCGAATTTTCTCGAATACGTGACCTAGCCCAATGGTCTTATCATGCCCGAAAATGGTAAAATACAAAATTTCGTCAAAATCATTAGAGCCGTTTTTAAGATAAAATTTACACACACACACACACACACACACACACACACACACACACATACATATAGACACACATAATTTTTGCTCGCATTATAGTATAAGATAATGATATCAGATAAATACAATACATAAAGAAAATAAAATTAATTAAACAGTAATTTACATTAAGCATACTACTCATTAACACCAGAGACCAGACAGCGGCTATGTTGGTGGTTCCAGTGGGAACACGAAAGGGCCATCTTCAATTTCACTCCCAATTTAAGAGAAGGAGTTATGCCACAGAATATTTATTATAACCTACTTTAATGTGACATCATTTGTCATATATGGCACATTTTTTGACTTAGACTAGCTACATAGCAGAGAGACATGCGGCAGAAAGTATGAGACCTGTTTCTTCTTTATTTCCATCCTGATATCAAATGAGAAAGAGGTTCGAATTTCAATGTATCCCCGGAAGAATATATAATACATAACGTTACCAAGAAGATGAGAGACAAAACCATATACCTGAGAATCTGTCAGGTCCTTAGAGGATGATCTTTAGACCAGAGTGATTGAGATTTAATATAAGGGTCTTTTGGAAGCCACTGTCTAGACGAGCAAAGTTTATGTCCATGTTCTGGACCAAGATAGCAGCAGGGTACTCAATATTAACCCTTAACCGAAAATATGAAAATCCCGTGCACAAACAGAACACTTAATAATTTACCAAATAGTGAACTTAAACATTTAATCTTCACTAGTAATGCATTAACAGGGCCAATTTTTTAATATAACAGCATAAAAATAAGTTTGGAATGTAGGAGAGAGAAAATATTAAGGGCAGATATGTAGACACAAACAGCTCATAGACGTACGTTTCCGGTTAAGGGTTAAGTACATCTGGAACGACTCAGCCCATAAACAATTGTAAAACAAATCTATGGAGGCTCAAGATTGCCAAGACTTAGGAACATACGTATCTACAGCCTCTGCCAAGTTTGCAATTTTATTTATAATGAAGAGTATAAATGTGTGAAACAACGCATTAAAATCCAAAACCCTTGCACCACCTTTATTTAAAATGGAAAATTGAAAGAATTTGTTATTTTTTCATTATATTAGGAAGACTCTGAACTCCCGTTTAAGATAATTTACAAACACAAAAACATATAGACAGGTAGGCGGTACCACAAACAATCCCTTCTTTGAGTTTACGGCTGAAATTCCAGAATTAGTTAAAATTCAATTTGCATATTAACACGTTCACGCCGGCGCGGTGGTTCACACTCAACTATCTCAGAGTTTTCAAGTCTCCGGCTGTTTCCACACCACAGTTATTTTAGAGAAAATGTTGTTCTTTTAAGATGCCCAATTGTTCTAATTAAATAAAACAATGTTTTCTGTATTAAAATACTGGTATCCAAAAAGTCGGACTTTGCAGCTCTGAGACAGGCGAGTGTGACCCACCGTGCCGTCGTGAACGTGTTAATCAAAGCTTCAAATAAATTGTTACAGCCAATTTTCTATTTTATGAAAGAATATACATCCTTTTTAGAATAGTCGCCCAATTGTTCTAATTAAATAAAACAATATTTTCTGTATTAAAATACTGGTATCCAAAAAGCCGGACACTTTGCAGCTCTGAGACAGGCGAGTGTGACGCACCGCGCCGTCGTGAACGTGTTAAAGTGCAATGGGTCTGCCAAGTCATATTTTGGCAGAAAGCTCCTGAAAACCAGATTTTAACGGTTGACTCGTAGATTTATCATTGTGTTTTGCTGCTCCAATGGTAAACCTATGAGTCAACCGCTAAAATCTGCTGGTTTTCAGGTGTTTTCCACACGAGCGGATCCGGGAAGTAATGACTCCACAAACTGTGCATGCCTCGAAGGATGTCAGTACTCGCTTCAGATCTAGAACCGTTCTGATTGGCAAATCCAATTTTGTCTACCGTAACTTTTAATGTCTATGAAGTAATGATCGAAAGCATCACATAACATGTATTTTCGACGCACACATATTGATAACACAATTTAACGAAAACCACCTAAAAAATCAAACGAGAAAGGTTTCACACAAAAAGAGAAAGTAAAACCTTCAGCTCAAGTCTCTTCACAGTGGAAAACTGTGAAGAAAAAAAGCAAAAAATCCCCTCATAGCCCAGCAGTAACTAATATAAAGGATCCAAAACGATTGCTCAACTATGCATTAGAGGCTATGGATTCTTGCAGTTATGACTCAGATACCGATGATAAAAATATTTTCGAGGAATATCATCCTACTTCATTTTACACTTTTATATACAGTATTATTATAACATTTTATGCTATGGTTCTTTAGACAATCATAACTTTAGAGTTTTTACAGTTTTTAAGTATTCTCTTTGTCTTTTGATTATATTTTAGTTTTATTAAACTTTTAAAACTTTGCTGATTGCCACATTCCTGTTACATTCATTTGAGTGTCAAATTGTATAACCTTTGTCCTTTAACTAGGACCTTTTTACTCTTTTAAATGTTTTTAAGTATACATATCATTATTGAATCCATTTATGCATATCATTACTGAAATCATTTAACCACAGTTTTTTTCATATTAGTCATTTCTTTTTAAAATTTTTGTTCTCATTTTGATTTTGTTTTGGCGCAGCATGTCCCTGAAGGGACTTTGCGCCATAAAACCCTAATCAACCAACCAATCAACCATATTTTTAAAGTAAATTTAACAATGTCTGAACTATATTATGCAAAAATTTATAATTTGAATAACTCTTGGTAACAAGGAATGCAGTATAAAGATATTAAAATATATTTTGATACGTTTTAGACATATTTGACCATGTTTACAAGGTGAATTTAATGATGTGATCCATATAACGCACAACTTTGCGTTTTTATGTTTGCGTTATAAAGATCCTCTACTGTACTTACTATTTTTAATATATAGCAGATTTAAAGCAGACTTATCCACCACAGCATAAAGAACATAATAATTCAATTAGAGACGTACCGAGTACTCGGTAAATACTCGGTACACGGCCTACTCGGCCAATTTGCCGAGTACTCGGTACTCGGCCAATACCGAGTAGTTGTAAGAATTTCATTTTTTAAGCATATGAAATTAAAACTGATCTGTAAAAAGTTATTCGAATATCAGTGTATAATATATGCAATAATTCATAAAACTATTTACTCGATATTTAACAATATGCCTACAAAATATAGAAAAAGTTAAGAACAAAAACCCTCATAAAATAATTCCAGATTAAAATTTAGTTTCACATTTATACAAATAAAAATAAGTTCTTTTTAACTATATAGGAAAACAGAAAAGACTTATTTTGGATAAAGAAACTGAAAATAGAATAAATGTAATAAAAAAAATTTAATTAAATTTATTATATTTCAAATTATGGTGCAAAAACACCAAACGTTCTACATTATCAGTAGACAGGGCATTTCTTTTACTGTACAATAAATTTGGCCTGCCTCTGAAAATATACATTCAGAATAAACAGTGGTTGAAGGTGCACATAAGAATTTTTTTGCAAGGTTGCACATAATCGGAAAAGTCCCCCCCCCCCCCACCATGCAAATGGAGTGTCAGTTTTACATGTCTTCTGTTAAGAAAGTCTGTATCTATTTTTGTACCTCTCTTTTTATTTTTCTCTTGTTTTTAATCAAAAGAAAATAAGGTACAGTTACAAAATAAATGTGAAATGTTTTGCATTATTCAATGAATTGTTACAATAACCAATAGACATTTTTATTTCTGATAGACAGATTTCAGGTATCGGAATAAATTGGAGGGTTGAAGAATGTTTTAATTTTATATTGGTTAATAATTGTACTTGTTATGTGTCAATTCTCCTTTTTTGCTACTGTTTTGAATTGTCAAAAATTGTCTTTAAAAGGTGCACAAATAAATTTCAAATTTAATTAGTTAATTTATATGTACTATATATGTATATATATATATATATATATACACACACACAGGTATATATATATATATATATACTAGCGGGCATGACCGAGCTAAGCTCGGTCAAAATTAGCCTTGTTTACAATTCGATATTTCATTCTCACTGTATAATTCTTGCTGTTTAGATAACATTGGTATGATCCTAAGCCATAGGGACCCACTAACCGAAATTTCTCGAACACACGACCTAACCAATGCTCTTCTGGAACCCGAAAACGATAGAATACAAAATTTAGTCAAAATCGCTAAAGTCATTTTATAGATAAAATTAGCTTGACTCACGGTAACCCAAAAAGGACATACTAATCTAAATTTATCGAACATCTGATCTATCCCAATGGTCTTCTCGTGCTAGGAAACGGTGTAAAAAGAAATTTTGTCAAAATTGTTTGAGCCATTTTTCAGATAAAATTAGCTAAACATTGACCCATAGTGACCCAAAATGACTGGTTAATCGAATTTTCTTGAGCATGCGACTTAGACTAATGGTCTTCTCGAACCCTAAAACGATGGAAAACAAAATTTAATCAAAATCATTAAAGCTGTTTTCTAGATAAAATTAACTTGACCCAAAAATGACGCATTAATCGAATTTTCTCGAACATGTGACCTAACCCAATGATCTTCTCGTGCCCGGAAACAGTATAATACAAAATTTTGTCAAAATCGTTTGAGCCTTTTTTAAGATACCCAAGTTTGACCCAAAAATGACCCACTGATCGAATTTTCCCGAACATATGACTTAGCTCAACGGTATTCTCATGCCCAAAAACGATAGAATTCAATATTTCGTCAAAATCGTTAGATCTGTTTTCTAGATAAACTTTGCTTGACCCACAGTGACCCAAAAATGACCTACTAATCGAATTTTCTCTAATATGTGACTTAGCCCAATGGTTTTCTCGTAATCGAAAACGACAAAGTACAAAATTTAGTCAAAATCGTTAGAGCCGTTTTTTAGATAAAATTGGCTTGACCCATAGTGACACAAAAATGACACACTAATCGAATTTTCTTGAACATGCGATCAAGCCCAATGGTATTATCATGCCCGAAAACGATAGAATACAATATTTCGTCAAAATCGTTAGATCTGTTTTCTAGACAAACTTTGCTTGACCCACAGTGACCCAAAAATGACCCACTAATCGAATTTTCTCTAATATGTGACTTATCCCATTGGTCTTCTCGTAATTGAAAACGACAAAATACAAAATTTAGTCAAAATCGTTAGAGCCATTTTTTAGATAAAATTGGCTTGACCCATAGTGACCCAAAAATGACCCACTAATCGAAATTTCTCGAACATGTGACCTAGCCCAATAGTTTTCTTGTGCCAAAAAACGATTGGATGAAAAATTTTGTCAAAATCGATTGAGCCGTTTTTTAGATATAATTAACTTGACCTTAACCCATTATGACCCAAAATGACCCACTAATCGAATTTTCTCGAACACGTGACCTTGCCCTTGGTCTTATCATGCCCGAAAATGGTAAAATACAAAATTTCGTCAAAATCGTTAGAGCCGTTTTAAAGATAAAATTTACATACACACACACACACATACATACACACACAATTTTTGCTCGCATTATAGTATAAGATATATATATGTACACAGGTATATTTCTATATATGTACAGTCATGGAAAAAAAAAGTAAACACCCCCCACTAACTCCTCAACAAATTATCGTAGAAGAAAGTTACTGGTATCGAAAGATTGGAAATAAAGTCTACTTTTAAATGATATAGATAAAATTTGCTTAGGGGGCCATCTACATATTAAAACGAACCATAACTTTGTTTTTTCAATAGCAGTACACAATTCTGACAACATAAATGAACTCTACACCCTTCAATTAGCCTAAAAACAATTTTTTATGCAATTCGTACCATAAGTTTCTGAGAAATTAATTATTTTAAAACGAGAGTATTTTAAGGACTGTATCCAAAATTATGTTCGGAACTCGATTGTTAACCGAGAGAGCCCCCATCTTGATCAAGGCAACCTTAAGAAGTCAATGAAGCTTGCTAGATACAAGACAGCAGAAGAAATTTCAAAATATCTAGTCACTTGTATTTAGACGGCCCCTTAAACCATCATTTTACCGTTTTTTAAGCATAATTTGAAAATTACTTGGAAGAAAAATGTAAAATTTTAGATTTCCATAAAGCAGGACTTAATAAATCTAAATCCATCAAAAAAATTGTAGGTTACAATTCATAATTTTTTCGAATATTAATTTCATAATTCATATCATAAAATTATAAAAATTGCAAATTCAGCGTATTTATGTTTGGGTATATTAGTATTATTGCTACACAAAAAATTAGCGCATTAGGAGTATAATTTCTGGAGATATAAATAAAAATATGAAAATGTAATTTAACATTAGAAGCACTAAATTTTGAATGTTTATAATTCAAAAACTTATCATTCAAATGACTTGAAATTCGGTGTCTAGGCATAGTTTGAACCGAAGATTTGAAATATCCCGTTAAAATAGGGTATTGTCATTGAAAAAAATGAAGTTTGGATTCGTTTTAATATGTAGATGGCCCACTAAGCAAATTTTATATGCATCCTTTAAAAGTAGGCTTTATTTCCAATCGTTCGGTACCAGTAACTTTCTTCTATGATAATTTGTTGAGGAGTTAGTAGGGGGTGTTTACTTTTTTTTTTCCACGACTGTACACCTAAACTCACATTATGTGCACAATAGCGTTTTTTTTCCCTTATTACACAACTACTCGGTATTCGGTACTGGGTACTCGGCTACTCGGCCAAAGTACTACTCGGTACACCACTACATTCAATCTAATTTAAGATTATTACATAATGGAAGAGGAGGATTGGGCTGGGGCCAGCAAGAACAACTTCAGCAGATGGATACTCAACAGTTTACCAGATTAAAAAATATAAACATATCAGATTTCCATGTTCACCCAAGAGGTACTGATGGTGAACTCGTTTCATTTTTTATTGTGGATGATCCCCGAGATAAGATAAGTTTTAATACTTTGAATCTCTGCAACATATCCAAAAGTCAATCTTACTTATACAGCTGGCTTAAAAACACTATTCTGTTTACTGCTGCTATTTCACAACACATCAATATAAATTGTTCATAGAATTAATTGTTAATACACAGCCACACTAAATTGCTAAACTTTTATTAATCATTTTGTCAATCTCATATTGTTATTGCTAAAATAAACTTAATAAATTTTGAATAAAGTTTGCATACTTTCACTCATCTGATGTCAGTCCTACGTAAACCACATTTTGTATGCCTTAATACTTTTCAATAGTATTGAAAAATATCAATGTTATACTATTGAAAAATGTAGAATATGTTTAACCTTTTTTTAAATAGTATGATTCCATTTTTATGTAACAAATAAATGACACTTTAAGATCTTAAAAGTTTTTAAAAGTAGATGATATATAGATGAATTCTGTTTAATGATGTACTGCTAATGACTATAAAGATATTTTGATATGAAAAACACAAACTCAATAAGAAACTGACTTTATCTAAAAGCAATTCAAAATTTAAGGGGTAGGGGATGGAATTTTGGAGAAAATTTCATGACTAATGTGCAAAAATTAGAAAGTATGCACACAGAATTGCTTTCATTTAATACTTAAACATTGATTAAGAATATAAAATGTATCTACAATATATAAAAATAAAATAAAAATGAATAAATAATTGGTGATAAGACAAAACATAAGCATGTTTAGATAGTATTTAAATATTAGTCTTTATATTTATAATATTAGATTTTCAAAAATAAATTTTCCAAAAATGTCAGTGTCAAAAGAGAGTCTAAATTAAGTTTTTGTGCTTTTTGATGAACGTAATAGCATATGAAAACACCACAACTCATATTATCTGTTTGCAAAACATGTGGAGGATAATATATTGGCCATTTACTAAATGAATTAATATTTAAGACACTGCACCAGTCCCAAATAACATTATTAAAAGAAAAATTACTGAAATTCGAATTTAATGGATCATAAAATTCACATTTATGCTCTTTTAAATTGATACTGCGAACTTTAAATTGATAAATTAAAAGTGTAACAGCAGAATTAATAACCATGTAATTATCACGACTGTGTAAAATTTTACACAAAAATGCTTCTAATACAGTATCATATAGCCAACCCCATTTATGAGTTCCTCTTTGACTGTGTCCTTACACAATATTTTCAGATTCCTGACTGGTTCGATTACCAGATTATAAAATATACAAGGCAGAGTTTATATCCATTTAAAAATATCCGGTTAGCTGGGCGCCAGTGTTATATATACATATAGATACATACATATGTTGTATATATACATATTTATGCATATATAACACTGGCGCCCGGCTAACCGAAAAGTACCAAATAATAATATAATAAATTAATAAAATATTTAAATTTTATTAACCACATAAAAGTTTTGGTGTTATTACATTTTTAGCAATGTCTACATGGGGTGTCCATTACTAGAAAATGATTATTTAAGCATTTCAGTAATGGACACACCTACCTTAAAAATAAATGAAATTTTATGAATGACTATTAGTATATAAAATTCAAAGTTTTCTACTACTACCCAAAATTATAAAATATGCAAGGGGGAGTTTTGAAGAAAAAAATAATAAAAGCAAAACTTTTATTGGTTATTTTTTTTTATTATTAATAAGCCGAAAACATTGAGGGGTGTCCATTACTGGCATATCTCCCTACTGGCAACTGATGAATTTTACCAGTTTTCCCCTTTAGTTTTAGCAATCCCTCCACCTTTCTCTAGTATTGATTTTACTGAATTTTTGCATCTCAAAAATAACTTTAAACAATAAATTACATAATTAAGTAGGCATATTAAGCTAATTGGCACATGCAGACACAATAAAGAAAATATAAAATTCTCAATGAAAGAAAAAAAAACTAGATATAAGAACATAACTTTATTACGGAAAAATGAGCAAACGTGTTGGTTAGTTTTTTTTTTTTTTTTTTTTGTAACACACATTAAAATATCAGAAACAGATAAAAATCTAATAGTAAAAAAAAAGGTAGAAATTTTATTTAAAATCTACTAGATAATTAATAATAATAATAAAGATAAAGAATAATAAATAATTAGAGATAGGGTTAGGAAAATTAAGACAATTAGCACGTGCAGCCTTGATAAAGAAATAATAAAATATATATTATAAATACAGGAAAAGATTAAGTTGATCAATCTTATTTGAAACTAGAGAAAAAAAAAGTATCGCTAAATATAATTGATAAATTCAAAAAACTCAAAAAGCTAATAACTAACACAAGAGTAATCAGCAAAAGCAATCGGTCGTGGATGGGCTGATGAGTGATGAGCTGGCTGAGCCCTGAGCGGCGATATCTTGCCAAGACGAAAATATCGCCAAGTTAGTTACTGAGGATGTCACGTGACGGTAACTGACTTCCGGTTGGTGTTTGTCTCTATTCTGCAAAACTCGTCGAAAGAGTACTAGCAGGCATTCCGTACTTTGCTGCAATCTCTGATTTTTTAAAAATGCCATCACTAACATCACATAAAATCTTCTGCTTAGTTTCCAAACTAAGAACCTTTTTTCACAACTAGAGTTCCAATACAATTAGAATTCAATCAGTAAAATTTTTCTAGCAAAGAACTTTATTCATATCAACTGATCAACCATGTATTAGCAACGAAATGAATCGCTCACAAAAGAATTTCAACACCAGCAGAGAAAGAATGCAACTTTTTTCTCTTGCCCCACGGTCTGACATTTACTCCTCTTAACGCCCATTTATGAATTTAATATTTTAAAGTTTTTCTGTTTTTAAGTCACATGTAAATAAATTTTTAATTGAAAGGAAATATTCTTTGTGCTGTTTTTACAATCCCCAACAATTTAAAATAATTATTTTTTTCTTCTGTACACCCCAAGTTTGTAATGTATATCCTTAGAAAAATATAGTTAAATTCATGTATAGTTTTTGCTCCTATAAACTTTTGGCATTTTTCTGTTAGCCAGTTTATGTATATATAACACTGGTGCTCAGCTAACAGAAAAGTACCAAACTTTTATTATGCTTTAAACTTTTATAATTTATTATTTATTTTATTATGATTATGTACATTAAATTCAGTAATACATAAATAGAGAGGGACATGCAATTTCCTAGGAAAAAAAAACAATGACATTTTATGTAGATTCTTGTATTCTTTATAAACATATCGTTCAAGATCCTTACTCTAATAGATACACCAAATTAATAAAAACCTTCTATGTCTAGATAAGATCTGGGTATTTCTTTAGTTAAAAGCCAATAAAAATGCAGGTTTGAAATATTTTTGCCAAACTTAGTCACACAAAGTGTAAAGAGAATAAATAAATCTTGTTTTTATCTGAATTCGGGGTTAGATGCCTTATGTTCCCTCAGCCGTTGTTTTGAATTGTTTGGCGATTTTTTGTTGGCGTGTTGGCGGTGTTTATAGATCAACCTCGATATGTGGAACCCCGTGTGATGTGTGTATTCTGACGTGTTGTGTTCTGGCAACCCCTGAGAAGTGGTGGATTTTGTGATTGTCGATGTATTTTGATATTGTGTTGTATCGTTCTGTCTTTTTATTTTTATGTTAAATTTATTGGATGCGTTTGACTGACTATGGTTTCTGTAATCCGTTTAAACGCTTTTGCTGAAGTAATTAAGAAATATGAGGAAATTTTGAGAAGAAAAGTAGGTTTGTTTATTGTATCTCAATGCGTATTCATATAAGCCTATTTTGGAAAATGACGGTGGTGTTATGAGAGAAATTTCGTGATGCATTTCGCTGGAGTAAGCTGGATTTCGTGCTTTCAAGAAAGCAGATATCTGTTAAGGTATTTTGATAATTTTATGTATATTTTGCTGCATTAAGAGTTTTTTACATTTTGAGATTGCTAGAAAGCGAGAACTGCTGAATTTTAAGAATGCTACACCGGGAGAACTGCTGAATGCAGTGATGTTTTTTTTTCGGTTAATGTGTGCGAAGCGCTCATACAAGATTACTGATTGCCACTTTAGCGAGTTTCGTTTTTTATGTATATTTTGCTGCTTTAAGGGTTTTTTAGATTTTGAGATTGCTAGAAAGCGAGAACTGCTGAATTTTGAGAATGCTACACCGGGAGAACAGCTGAATGCAGTGATGCTTTTTTTGGTTAATGTGCGCGAAGCGCTCATACAAGATTACTGGTTGCCACTTTAGCGAATTTTGTTTATTATTTACATTTTATTTTCGTTAAGCGAAACATGCGTATAAACCGGTGCTTGGCGACATTTACTACTTGGCGGAAAAGGGGTTTTCACGCCAAGAAAAATTCCAAGATTGCGGCCGCGGGAGCTTATGACATCTGTTCAAAAAAAAAAAAAGAGTTATCTCTATCTTCTTTTTGTAAAAATGATAGACCTAAAATTCTGTCTGAATTTTTCTTACTTTTACATGTTTATAAACGCAAACCCACACTGTCTGTTTCATTACAGCAGCGATCAGCCAACGATATTATAGTTAGCCTCTTACACGAGATTTTTCAATCTATTTTACGCCATTTCTTGACTTAATCAATTTATAACAGTCCAAAGTCTCATATATTTATAATTTCCCCCGATATTTTAAGGAGAATTCTAAATTTATTCACAATATTTCAAAACAGATGCTATTTACCTATGCAATTACATTACGTAAACAAACAGTTATCCGTTCTATCGGTGGGACCCCGGTAGACGTTAGATGCAAACCCTGGGAATCAGAAAATTGGTGCATGCGTATCTGCACTCTTGGCTTTCGTCTACTTCAAATCCAGATCGAACATAAACAAGGGATGTGACGAGTAGTGATTTTGTCGAAATACCGAATATTCGTCCAAATTTTAAACGAATACTAACGTTTTTTCCAATAAAGATTTTAATTTTATAACGTATATTTATATATATGGAACTTAAAATGAAAAATGAATAAAAATACAAGTTTATGTTCTATTATTAATCTGTTTAATTTTTTTTAAAACTTGGTGTATTTCTTGTTCTTGAAAATTTTCAAACACCTTAATCCTGTTAATACACAACTTCTACAACGTTTGTGGAAAGCTGCTCACCGGGCCCAATAGGATCTAAAACAACAACTTCTACAACATTTAAATTATAATAGATTTTATCTACAAGAAAATAATTCATAAACATTTTACCTAGGGTGTCAACGATTTTAATCAAATGATTTAAATCGTGATTTTAATCAACTATTTAAAAAAAAATCCTTGATTAAAATCATAACGTTTAAAATTATATTAAAATGAACATAATTTGGAAAATTTCTATAGGTATTTTGCCTCATGAATAAACAAAAAAAAGCTATAGATAATTGTTTCTAAGCTTAGACTATTCCTTAAACTTATAAAACACTAAGTATACTAAGTTCATAAAAATACATAATTTGTAATGTCTTAATTTCCTTTAATCAAGTTATTCATTATTTTATGTAAAATAAAATAAGCTTAGCAAATATATTAAATTTCTGAAAGTAAAAGAATACGTAGCCAGTATGTTATTTTCTGATTCTGCTTTTGCAATAATAAATTTATAGCAAATCAGGACTAAAAAAATATGGCACCTGCACAACAATTATTATAAAAGAATGTAAAGAGAAAAATAAATAATTGGTATAAAAATGTTAAGCTCAGAGAGTTTCTTCGGTTGAGGTTTGAATAAATGTTTTTAATTTTATTTTTTTACTTTTGTACTCGTATACACCAAATAAAAAAATAGTTAGGGATAAAATATATGTATATATATATATATATATATATTGAAGCGCTGATTGCTCCCCCACCGTTACAAAAAAATAACATTTTTGATAATGTGCCTTCAAATTGTCATAGATACTTGAATTTTGTAGTGAGGTACATTCTGAATGCATAATACTTGAGTACTCCTTTATTTAAAAATTCCAAATAGCTTAGAGTCCCCCCCCCCATACACACACACAGACAAATATACATCTTTTAGCATTCAAATAGTCATAGATGCTAGAAATTTTGAATGAACATATAACCTGAATAGTGTTGATACTTAAATACTTCAATTGAAATTTTAATGGATGGGGTCCAAAGAGTGCCCCCTCCCCCAATTCGCTGATATAAAAATAACACTTCAGTTTTTGAGCCTTCAAATTGTCATAGAGCATACAAAATTTGTATGCGATTTTGTTAACTGCATACAAAATTTCAAATGTCCATTACTATTTGAAGACACATAATCAAAAATGTTATTTTTTTGTTAGGGAAGAAATCTTTAAATTATCTTTTCTTAAAGTCTTCAATAAAGGAACACTTAAGCAGAATTACTATTCAAAATGTGTCTGCCTACAAAATTCAAGTATCAATGACAATTTAACCCCCTCACTGACAAGCCCGTGTTAATACGTTCACTAAGCTCCAGGTTTCACTGCAATACAAGCAATATTTAAAGTAATATAATTCTATTGATTTAATGTATTTTTTTAACCGACTTCAAAAAGGAGGTTATCAATTCGACCTGTATGTATGTTTTGTCCATGTTCACGCATAACTTTCTTAAATATAAACCGATTTTGATATTTATTTATTTATTTTTTTTTTTTTTTGCTTGAAAGTGTAAGTCCCCCCATTTGGTCCTATTCCAATTTGATCAAAATCTGATGATTAGAAATTTTTTTAAAATAAAAACTTTAAAATCCAAATCTTTTTTGAAGCAGTCGCCCGATTATAAGCGCTCATCTTTGATACTGTTACTCTTACAGAAATGCGAGATCTTTCAAAGTGCGAAAACTTAGCTGGACAAGGGCCGAGATCCAGATAGGTTTTTCGCTGGTAGTGAAACGAGATTGACCAATCAGAAGCCTGCAGTCATGTGAACATTTCGCTATTTGCAAAAATGCAAGCTTCTGATTGGTTGATCTCGTTTCGCTAAGAGCGAAAAATCTACCTGTACACCGGCCATTCTGTCATCCACCAAACCGGAAGGCCCACATAGACACAAACCGGTATCGGAAGTCGATGTCGAAAAGTTGAAAATGAACCTTTAAAGTTCCTTATGTATCAGAGCACAAGTACAGCGCCTAGAATAAATAGTGTGGAAATCTGCTATTCAAAGAGCACTAAAAAATTGTATCCCTTAAATGTGCAATGATGCTGTAATCCAATGAGCCGATCGCAGCGACATCTGCGTTATATTTTCAAATTTCAATGTAAACATTGTACTATAATGCTGCGTTTACACTATGTGGCCTGTCAGGTCTGTTGGGTCTTTCAGGTCCAAGAATCAAAGAAATTGCGTTTACACTACGGCATAAGAACTTGGCTTGCGCATGCGTATACTTGCAGGTTGGGGGAAGGGAGGGACAGTCGCGTTTGTTTGTTTACGTTCGTATTCGTATCGAAATGAACGTGTAAGATTTGTTTGCGCGCTAATTTCTGTTGCACAGACATTAATTATGTGTAAATTAATAAAAATTAAGCATTTTTCATAGCCCACAAGGGAAGCAAGAAAATGCAATTGCTGTTCCTTAATTTTCTTTTCCTCTGACTAGGAAAAAAACAAAATTTACTCTTTTCAAACAGTTTAAAATAATGAAACAGAGAGAGAAAATGAATCTAACTTTTTTGTTGTTGTTTGGGGAAGGGGTACGATCCCCCCCACCCCTTTCCACAAAATAAAATTTACTTTTATTTTTCCTTTTGATTAAAGGGGGCAGTTTACCTTAAAATTGGTCAAAAAATTGATCTTTCTTTTTTAATATTAAATGAAAGCCTGTTTAATTGTGAATATTTTGACACCTCATTTTTATCCATACGGTAAATATATCGCGAGATATTGTAAATTTTGTTAAAACACACTGCACAATTACCCACACAAATTAAAACTTTAAATGGCTTTTTCTCCATTTTCATATTTTGTTCACTTTCATCCTTTCATGTTTTAAGGCTTTTTCTGTATTTGAGATAGAGATTTAAACTTTTTTTGTGCATGTTCTTTATTATACCTATCACAAATCTATGTGACAAAACTATGTGACAAATCTGCATATGGAATTAGCCTTCACGTTTTTTGTTATTAAAAAAAATAAATAAATAAAAGTATATGAAGATGTGTTAAGATTTCATCGTTTTGCACTATATATATATATAAGTAAAAAATCATAAGAAATGTAATATTAGATATGTCTAAAAATCCACGTGCAAGCTTGTGTAATACACATTTGAAAATCCACAAAAAAAGGGCAAAAATATCATTTTTTTAAAAAGTAGTAAGGATTTTAAAAAAATTCAAATTTTTATAAACTTTTTAAAAATTTTAATTAAATACACTGTTATTTTTTTTTTTCAAAATGTACTTTTAGTTGAACATTGAAATTCAGTGAGTTCACCATTTGAATCATAATTAAAATAAAGAAAATTGTTGAAAAGGGAAACTGTCCCTTAAGTGTTCAGAAATTACCTTAAACAGGCATCCAGGAGGGCAAGGACGATTTTCTTTTTGATTTAAGTGTTCAAAAATTACTTTAAACAGGGGTCCAGGAGGGCAGGGACAACCCCTGACAAAAGCAATAACTGCTTCAATTCATTTAAAAATGGCAGTAGGAGCTTACTTTTGTTTTCTTAATTGTTATATGTATGGTTTGTCTTTAATGTTGACATTATGTTGCTACAATGTGAAATGAATACCAACACTGATGAAAAATCTAATCGAAGACATCATCAGTAATCAGGTTACCACTCATGTTACATTGCAGCAGAGCATATGATGTTGCTATGGCAACACCACTCTCTGGTGCAACAGTTAACTGCCTGTCTCATTATTTATATTAATGTCATCTGTGACACTACCTTCTGAGCTATAAATCTTTAAAACGACAATGAGGAAAAAGTTAATTACTTTGACACAATAATAGTAAATTCCCGCTGCTTTATAAGGGAGAATACAGAATTTCTTTGGCACATGTAACAGAAAATATTTCATTTCCCTGACAATACTAGAAAAAAAGGAACTAAATGTAACATTTCGTGAAATTTTACTTTTGCACAGTTTGAAAATAAAGCTTTTACTTTATAGATAATGGACATTAATTTCAGTATTAAATGGAAACTTACATTATCGCTCGTGAAAATTAAATTTACAATGATTACATGAAAATGACGCCATTTTCTATATACTTTTAGTCGTGATGTTACATTTAAATAAAGGTACTATGATAACACTTATAGTAAAGGCTTAAAAATTTATATATGAAAAATGAGTATTATCTGTTCAAAATGATGCCATTTTTGCATGTGAAAATACAGTGAATCTGATTTTTAATTGATTTATAAAAATAATGCTCATACCCATTTTCCTTTTGTGGCAATATGAAAGAAAAAGTTGCATTAGAAAATTAAATGAAAATTTTTTTAAATTATAAACTACAGCAGATGGTTGAAAATAGGGCTGAGAAATCTGATAATTGTTTTAAATTTGCAATAATTGTACTCCCATTCTAAAACTATTGTATGATGTTGTACATATATAATGTTATCAACATTTAGGTAATTTTAGTCCCCTCCCCCTCACTTACAATATCATACGTTATCATTCCTCGACCCCCCCCCCCCTCCCCCCACATACATCTTAATGAAATCATCATCACTGTTTAAAAATCCTTTTTATTTTTATATGTTTGCGTTTGCAGTGATATAAAGATATGTTTTTACATTTAAACAACTGTATATCAATTAATATCTAACAGAGGCACTTACTCTTTAAAAGGTATAAGACTATTTTGATGTAAAGAAAAAAATTCAAGTACTAAAACAAAAAATATCATTTGGATTAAAAAAAATCCCTCTCCCCAAAAATATCTTATGACAATCAAGTGTCAGACTCCCCCCCCCCCCTCACACACACATTAAAATGATAATTTTATATATGCACAGCGCTTATATTAAGTTTCATGCAAATCGGTCAAAAAATGTAGATTTGTATAAACACTGCAGCAGCAAAAGAAGGTGGCATTTCAAAATTCCTCCCACAGTATTTAAAAAACTAATAAGTTGTATTGAAAATACCTTATATTAAGATAAAAATGTATAAAAACCAAAGTAAAGAAAAGCATAAGCAGCATAAAATGTTTATCATTTGTTTCAAGGTTTTATAAAAGAAACCTCTATTTCAACACAAATTTAATGAAAGCAAAAGTTAAGAGCAATATGGCTAATGCGAGGAGTAATTATCAGTGTGTTATTAATGTGTAAGGGTAATGTGCTAAGTTCTACATATATATTACTGCTATTGTTCTTTCCAATTCTCTTCTTTTTTTCCCTTTGAAGATTAAAGAAGCTTTTCTATGAAACCTTTAAACACATAAATGCTAAACTTATTATGTTTGTTTTTGCTTTTCATTACATTGGTTTTTATTTGTCACGTATAGTATCGCACAAGGAGTAATAATTCTTCAAAACCCCTTACAAATAAGAATACTGGCTGCACCATTGGTAAAAGAAATATACACACAAATAACAATTATGAAAATAGGCATAGATTATGAAACACTCTCCAACAGTAGCTATTAAGAAATTTAAATATTTTCATACAATGAAATGAAATATCTAAATGTGCCATTTATAAACACGTAACTCAGTAAAAATCCATTTTCAGCACATGACCCCATAACAGTTTTTGATGCATTATATTTATTGAATTTCACATTTAAATAGCACCCTCTATAGCGAACATCATTAGCATTTAATAATTATAATGCAATCTCAGTATATTTACAAGTGTGGGCAAACAGACAAACTGAATTCATAAACACTTTTCAACCATGTTGAAAGTGTTTTTTTCATTTCATATCTTAATCATTTTTTTATTAAAAATAAATAGATAAATAAAAACAATTCTTAAATCAAGGTTTACATGATAGAAAAAACAAGTAAATACTTGAAACACCATTTATAATAAAAATATATAGTCAAATAAAGACAACAAATTTTTAATAAATTTCTTTTATTTGAAAGTACAAGTTACAGAAACAAAATAAAATTTCTTTAGATTATAAATATTATTACATAACAAAATTTATTATTGAATATAATTATTACTAAGTATAATAAATAAAACAATATTAATATGTATCATAATGATCTATGATGATGACACAATGTTTTGCAGAAAACTTTATTGATCTGAAGAAACGGGTATTTATATTTCTATCTGAAAGGAAGATAAAGCATTAGTAAAAATTGAGTAAAAATAAACTGTGTAACTAGCTAAATTGTGAACTATTAAGACAGTTTTTTGGAAAGAAGTGAGATAATCATTTAATAACTTTCAGTTGGTATAATAATTAAGAAGTAATAAATAGTGCATCAAAACCAAAAGCATGTTCTTGACATACCTAAAAAAAAGGGAAAGAAAGAAAATTTCAGCCCATTAATTGAAATAAAGAATACATAAATTAGTAAATAATATTTAGTGAGACAAAAAGAAATAAGTCTAATTCAAACGGCTAAGAATATCAGTAGATTGAAGACATACAAAATGCAAGTGATCCTATTAAAAGGGAAACCTTTATTGTTTACACATCAAAATTTCTAAAAAATATTACAAGAATGTATATAGAGTATTGTATATTTACTTCTCATAAATAAGAGAAACTTATTGTGTGGCTGACAGAACTGCTTTCAGGGAAGTCAAAACTCATACTAAATTTAAACAAGTTAGAAATTGTACGGCAAATGAGACGTGCGTTCATACTATAACTAGTTTTATAAATATTCAGATCTTGGTGCAATAGCTGTTGCAGTTTTATGCAAAAATGCATGAATACAAAATTTATTATGATTCTATATATTAAATTCAGTAATACGGAAATAATAGGATTCCATCTTAAATACGATGTAATCAACATGGACACCTAGAATCATTACCTGTCATGGGATATCATTGAATTAATGATGTATGATAGTATTTAATAAAATGAAGAAAACTTTTATTAATATCTTTTTAAGTTTTGATTTGATTTTCATAAAATTTGAAATGTCTTTACAAAATTCTGCAACGATTATATATATATTAAATTTCAAACCATTTGGTTGGGTATTTTTTGCGCTCTTATATGCAGACAGATGGACAAACCAGATGAAGACTATAGGTGCTACGTATTTATATATTTACAAACACATCTAAAAAGAGCTTAAAAAACACTATTTCTGTTTCCATTTCATTCTGATAAAAATAACATTAAAATGACTTAAATAGAATAAGTAATTTTTAAGAGGGAAAAAAGTTGTTTTATTTTTTCTGTATGAGAATAAATAAAATTGTTAATTTCACAATGAATGAGTTTGGGCCCACCCGGGCTCGAAGAATGGTACAAAAATGTAGTCCAAGCCCATATCGCTCATCTCTAGTAGTAACACGAGGACACTGAAACTAAATGTTAAACCAACAGCAATGTTCTTTTCAAAATTCTTATTTGCATTTCAATACTTTTTTTTTTTTTTTTGGTCCTGGGAAACCTGAACCTAATGTCTAACCAAATATGTTTACTTTTTTTTTCTTTGGTTGCAGTTTTTTTCTTCCGAGGACACTTTTAATTTTGAAACAAGTTCTGAAACTGAAATTTTCCTCTGAAAAATTGCACCTGAAATCAAGAGCAAAAAGATACCCAATTAGACATTGTCCTACGAAAAACAGAAAAAATTATTTAAAAATATTCAAAAGCAAACGAGAAATTTATAAAGTTGCCATTGGTTTTACATTAGTTTGCAAGCAACTTTCCATGAGAGTTAACATAGTATAATTAATAAATAAACTTAAAATTTCGAAACCAAGATCAAAATAGCATTAATTATTAATAACATTAAAACTTTCCATTTCACGATTTGCATAGTAATATAAAAAATAATTTTAAAATATGGTACTTTTCTATTAGTCGGCACAGGCAATAAATCAACAAATATTTTTCCTTTGTCATCATTTGCATTGCATTCACTTAATTTTAAATATAAACCATTTACTCATTTCATTCTAATACATATGTCACATACATTTAAATACATGCCTTTCACTCATTTTGATTCAATTGCAGAAAAAAAATATATCATCAAAATATTGTTTCTAATTTTCATGTGTGTAAAAAAAAAAAGCTGTTATTGGAAAGATTTGTACACGAGTAACATAAAAGTACCAAAAATACTCTGAAGTTAAATATAAGTATTAAATAGCTTAACCAGCATGAGTAATAGTCAGTGTAGAATACTTTAAATAGGAAAAAAAGAGAATATGCTTTCCACAAGTGGAAGAATTCAATAAAACACACTTATTTATATTACGCACTATACATAAAGGTTATTTTTCCAAAAAAAGCAGGGGTTGGGGGGGAGCAACCAAATGCAGCTAATATGCAATATGTTTTACAAATAAATATCATTATTTTCCATATGTTATATTTATAAACTGCATTAAGTACAACTAAATAAAATAACCAAACAATACAAGTGATAAATTTTATACCTATGGTCATTTAAATTTCTCAAAACACTTTTGAACTAAATTCTGATTCAGTAGCTATGAATATTATCATTAACATATCAAAACTAATCTTTTGAGCTAAAAAAAAACATTTAAAAAACTTTTACTTGCTATGCTCATAATTTCTTAGTTAATTCATATTTAAAATAAAGTATGAAGCTGCCGCTTACTTATTTACATTTTTCCTATAATATATTTATTATAGGAAAAATGTAAATTCTGTGAGCAAAATCTAAAAGCGTAAAAATCATAAAAGCAAGGCTTCCAATTTTTTTTTTTTTTTAATTTGGTTTAATGAACTTTGACACAAAAATTTAGAAGACTTATTTCAAATTCTAGCATTTTATGGCACCAGATACATATTAATTCCAATTTTGTTAGTCGTTGAATACTAAGGTCATTCCATGATAACTTACGTTATAATTTAAAACAATTTACAGCGGTTATTTCAGTAATATAACACCAAAAAATTTTCAAATGTAAAGTTGACATGATTTGTTAATTAAACCTATCCAAAGGTCAATTTGGATGAAAATTACCTAGAAAATGAAAATTATATTTTTTATGGCAACTTACGTTACTTTTTCAATAATGTCAGTTACCATAATAAATATAACTGGCAGAGTTCAAGAAAAAACACTAAAATTAGGTCATTTTCATCTAAATTTATCTTTGCATAGGTTTAATTAACAAATCATGTCAACTTTGCATTGTGAAAAAAAATTTTTTTTTTGTCTTTTATTACTAAAATTACTGAAGTAAATTGTTCTAAATGTAACATAAGTTACCATAGTGAATTACAAACATTGATTGAATGAAACAAACAATATCACTTATTTTATTTTCCAGCTCAGAGCTTTATAAAAATTAATTACAATGTTGACACATTTTAACCCGGGAGAACTCGCTAGTGAGAATGCCCAATTGCTTTTCTTTTACTTTACATTCATATAATATCAACTTTTTTTGGTTGGCGGCTTAGTACTTTTATTCACAAAATAGGTAAAATAATTGAAAAACATTTTGAAATTTTAATTAAAATGAAAACTGATTTAAGTAAGACTCTTAAAAAAAGTACGACTGTGAGAGAAAATCTCATGCAGCGAGTTCTCCCGGGTTAATTGAATTCTAAAATACACCATATGCTCCTGATAATTTCAATAACTTATACTAATGAAATAAATAATTCATATCACTTCAAAGAATTGTAAATAAACAAAGCAAATTACAACAACAAAAAAACAACAACATTGATAATAATAGTAATACATTTTAAATTAGTTAAAGGCTGAATCCATATCAACTCAGGCAGGGGGGTTACCTTCATAGTCTCAGAAGTTTTTGAATTGAACATATGTTAAAATTTAAGAAAAAGTAAGATACTTGTATATTTTCATTTTGCCCAAAAAAATTCCTGGCCCGAGATACAGGCTGCCAAAGATGACATCCCCGGCATCCTTTTTCATTCGCCATTTTCGATAAAAATTTTAAAGTGCTCTATCTCTAGAACGGTGCAAGATATTTTGTTGTGGTTTATTTTATTTTAAAGATAGTATTCTTCTGTTTAAAATGATATACCCAATTTTGAAAAATGTATTCAACTTTTCTTGTGGCAACCTTTTGAAAAAATTTTTTTTTCAAAAAAACTTTTTTTTTCGAAAATGCCAATCCTAAAAATTTTGATTTTTTTGCTGTTGATCAATACCATTGGGAACTATCTTCACTGTAAAGGAGAACTTCCACTTTTGAGTTTAACAAATTTTAGAAACATTTAAAAAATTCAGAGAATTTGATAGGAATTGTATACATACAGTTCCAGTAAAAGTCACCGAATTTTTGCTTATTTGTATCATATTTGTAAGGATAAGCCTACTATATATCCTAAACAAGTTAGAAATTGCAATATCAAATGTGGCAAATGAGGTGCGTGCGTACTATATCTAGTTTTATAAATATTCAGATCTTGGTGCAATAAGTTACACTCTTGGGCAAAAAGGGCATGAATACAAAATTTTTTATGATTCTACATATTAAATTCAGTAATACGGAAGTAATATGAATTCATCTTAAAAGGACTTAATCGCCATGGCAACCTAGAATCATTGCCTATCATGGTATATCATTGAATCAATTATGTATTATAGGATTTTTAAATAGAATGAAGAAAACTTTTATTAACGTCTTTTATGTTTTAATTTGATTTTCATAGCATTTGAAGTGATACATACTTTATTTTTAATACCGAACATAGTAAAACAATCTCAATAACATATCTCAATTACACAGCAATACAAATTATATTAATACAAGTTAGAGCTCAGACAGATGGGCAGACAAATCGAATCCATAAAGACTTTCAACTATGTTGGAAATTGTTAAAAACACATAAATAGGTCGGAATTTGACTTTTAAAAATTTATGTCAATAAACGGAAGCATACTTGAATACTTTCATACAACCCTGTATTTTACCTATTATCTTTTTATACATGCCACTATTTAGCTAATATTTAATTAACATTAAAACATCCTTAAAACCAGTGAAATCACACTTCCAGAGAATATCATCCATAGACGGCCATGTATCTAATTCTTTGCATGGACCTGTATATCATTTTATCTATATTCTCCAAACATATCTTAGTATACTAAATGTAGTTCAGTGTAAAAATGCATAACTCATTTAAAAATCACCTTTAAGCTACTTTCATTCATGCTCTGTAAGCCCTTAAGATTTCTTTTGTGTAGCCCTGTATATGATCTACAGCATTTATGCACACAACGTAATATGGAAAAATTTAGTTAAACTTAAAAACTCAAACATAACTAACAATGCACTTCCAGCAATACTCTTACGATTTCTTTTGTGTAGCCCTGTATATGATCTACAGCCTTTATACACACAACGTAATATGGAAATATTTAATTAAACTTAAAAACTCATATCGCAACTAAAAATGTACCTCTAGCAATCTTCGCTAATATGCAGTATTTCCAATAAGGTAAAGTATACGAAATCTTTTGTGTGTCCCTGTAAACACTATGCACTTTCTATGACACAGGAAGTAATTTTTTGTAAACCTCTGCAATAAAGTATGTATCACTTCAAATGCTATGAAAATCAAATTAAAACATAAAAGACATTAATAAAAGTTTTCTTCATTCTATTTAAAAATCCTATAATACATAATTGATTCACTGATATACCATGATAGGCAATGATTCTAGGTTGCCATGGCGATTAAGTCCTTTTAAGATGGATTCATATAACTTCCGTATTACTGAATTTAATATATGGTATTATAGTAAATTTTGTATTCATGCCCTTTTGCCCAAGAGTGTAACACTTATTGCACCAAGATCTGAATATTTATAAAACTAGTTAATACTATGCACGCACTTCATTTGCCACATTTGATATTGCAATTTCTAACTTGTTTAGGATACATAGTAGGCTTATCCTTACAAATATGATACAAATAAACAAAAATTCAGTGACTTTTACTGGAACTGTATATATACAGTTCCTGTAAAATTCTCTGAATTTTTAAAATGTTTCTAAAATTTGTTAAACTCAAAAGTGGAAGTTCTCCTTTACAGTGAAGATAGTTCCCAATGGTATTGATCAACAGCAAAAAAAAAACCAAAATTTTTAGGATTGGCATTTTTGAAAAAAAAATTTTTTTTTCAAAAGGTTGCCACAAGAAAAGTTGAATACATTTTTCAAAATTGGGTATATCATTTTAAACAGAAGAATATTATCTTTAAAATAAAAAAACCGCAACAAAATATCTTGCACCGTTCTAGAGATAGAGCACTTTAAAATTTTTATCGAAAATGGCGAATTGGAAATGGTGCCCGGGATGCCATCTTTGGCGGCCTGTATCTCGGGCTAGGAATTTTTTGGGGCAAAACCAAAATATACAAGTATCTTATTTTTTATTGAATTTTAACATATGTTCAATTCAAAAACTTCTGAGACTATGAAGGTAAGATTTTTTCTTTGGCTGTCTGAATTGACATGGATCATACCTAAAGTAAATATATTAGATTATTACATATGCAGCTTAATAATTATTAAACAAATAAAAACGATGATACTACCATAGATAATACATTTTATATTATTTCAATATTAATAATATTAAATAAAATATATGCCGTTTAATAATTATTAAGCTGATATTAAATTAAAATTATCCAGGTGTACCATTTAAAAAGTTTTTCAGAAATGGGAGAGGTATCATTTAAAATCATAGTTCACAGTTACGAAGCAATATACATAACCATATTCTCAAATATATACATTATTACTAATTAATTCGTGTGCTTAAATTGCTTATTTGATGCTGTGATCTTATTTTAGACAAATCTGATAAGTTATTCTAGCTTTCGTGTAATTTCTGAATTTTTTTAAGTCTGAGCGACACATTTTTTGCAATATCAAATCCTTGAAAAGTGTGTAGAGGGGAGGGAGAGGTTAACTGCTTCCCACTAACAGAATGCTCATATACACAATGTTTATATAAAACATAGTTTACATAAACTACATTTTTTAAATTGATCATTTAACGCCATTTTATAAATTAAAAAACTAATGCAAAGAAAACATTGATTAAAGAATAAAAGGAATTTAATAATAAATATTGTATTGAGAATAAAATTCTCTTAGATACAGATTGATTTTGTGAGAAAAATGACGTTATATATAAAAGATAAAACAATGGTAAATAAAATACACAACATGTACTATTAAGAAAAATGACTTACTTACAATCATGATACACAAATATCATTGAAGATTCATATCTTCAAAAAAAGCATGCAAATCTCTTGATAGAATACTATTAATGTGAAAGTTGGGTCAACAGGCAATCGACAAACATTCACATAACTGTTGAAAATGTCCCATTGAAAACATCCTGCAATGTAAGTAAATAAAAAAAAAAAGACTATAATAATCCTAATAAACTAATAAAAACAACAAAAACAATGTAGAATGCATTTCAAAATCCCTCGTTCTAAGCAACAGAAAATAAATATATAAAAAACTACATACTTACAGTCAGTCATACAAGTTAGTAATACTTTATTTATACGACAGTTCCTGATTGATGAATTTTAAGGGAAAACAACAAAAACAGCACATAGTCCAAGAGCATCAGACAATCCACTTTCTTGCAGAAGATCACAAATGGTAGTCGCTTATTATAGAAGACTATACACCTGCGATATCCTGAGAGCAAACTTGGTAAAATATGTATTTATCTTGGCACCAGCAGATTCTAATCTCTACTTCTAGTATAACTTTTATAGGTTTGAAAGTTTTTCAAACTCTTTCTGAAAAAAAATAATAATTTATGAACTTTTCAATCTTAAATCAACCTTTGTGGGGAAGTGGTAAGGAAAAATTCATGTTCTAGATTTTACAGTTTTAATATACTACCTACTGATTAATTATTAAAGAAAATTTCCGAAGGATAAACATATAAGATAAAATTATAAAAAGAATAAAGGATGGTTTATAAATTATTAATAGTAATTGAAAGTAAGAACTTTATTTAAGAACAAGTTTGTTCAATTTAAAAGAAGTTAAATTATATATGTCATTAGAATTTTTTTTAGGGGGAGGATACGAAGCTAAATACAATTCAGTCTTCATAATACTTTAGATAGTACCGTATTTGTATTAACACATTTAAAATTGGTTAATAATAATGCAAATCATGTATGCAGAGTTTGCTATGATCAGTCTATTATATAAAAATAATAGAGAAAACTTTGGAGCTAATTCAAAATTAATTCTATGGCTAAAAATTTGTTGCTAGTTTTAGGATAAATTTAAAAATTGTCAGTTCTAAAAATGCATTGAAATAGAATATCAAATAAATACCTGAAGGAAATCAAACTATTTACTCACAAAAAAGGCATTACCGTACATTATAATAGAATGGCGACCGTATTATATTAATTTGTATTCATATACTATCAAATTTGTTTTTAAATTCATGCATATGAAACCAGGTTAATTTTAAAGAATTTGGAAATGAGGAACATAGCTATCTATTAACAAATGCATACGCAGCGTTGTATGTAAATACAGGAAGATGCAAATTAAAGAATTTACGAATTCATCGTTTTATAGAGTTAGGTAATATAAAAAGTAACATAGTTAACAAATTAATTTTAGTAGCGTAGTATGTAAATACATGAAAATAGTAACTTACGATTGTATAGCTTTATAAAAGAAACTTCTACAGTTATGAAACAATGTAGAAAAATGTTAAAAACATCTGAAAAAAACATTACGTACCTTTAATTTGTAAATCCCTTATTAATTTCAAAGAATCGTCAAAATCATAAGCTGTCGTCTGCTTCTTCAATCTTTTAAAATGGCGGAATACAAAAACATGAAGCACGCTGATTGGTTGGGTCTAGTATTTTAAAGCCAAGGCCTAGACCACAGAGACCATGCCTGGCAGACCACGCAGACCCTCCTAAACCCGGCTAAACCCACGCCTGGCAGACCTCGCAGACCTTGTAGACCTGATAAGCCATAGTGTAAACGCAGCATAACAGCGTCTAGACCAAGTTGTTTTGGAGTTTTAGAAAATATCCTCAGATGTCGCTCCGATCGACTTTTTGAATTTCAGCATAGTTTTACATTTAAGGGATACAATATTTTAGTACTTTCTAAGTACTACTGCTACAGCGCCTAGAAGATACAGTGTGGAAAACGGCTACAAAATAGTGCTAAAAAATTGAATCCCATAAATGTACAACGATGCTGTATAACAAGATGTCGATCGTAGCGCCATTGTAGTGATTTAAAAACGATAGTCATTCTAAAAGAGACTCTTTAACCTATTTCACGTCATTCTTTAACTAAATTAGCTTATAACAGACTAAAATATCTCATATTTATAGTTTCCGATATTTAACATTCTATAATTTTTGAAAACACAGGGTTTATATTGAAAAGAGTTACGAGATGGCGCTCGTATCAGCATATTGCCGCTGAGCATTGTTGGAGATTTATGGGATACAAGTTTTTAGCACTTTTTAAAGTATTATAGGTATAGCCGTTTTCCACACTGTATCTTCTGGGCGCTGTACTACTGCTACAGAGTCTAGAATACATTGTGTGGAAATCGGCTATCACAGTAATACTTAAAAAAGGTGCTAAAATGTTGGATCCCTTAAATGTCAAACGATGCTGAAATCCAATGAGTCGATCACAGCGACATCTGCAGGATATTTTCTATAACTCCAAGACGATTTGGTCTAGACGTTGTAATAATAAGATGTGTTTACTTTGAAATTTGAAAATATATCACAGATGTCACTGAGATCGGCTCCCTGGATTTCAACATCATTGCACATTTAAGGGGTATAACTTTTTAGCTCTGTTTGAATAGCAGATTTCCACACTATGTATTCTAGACGGTGTTCTACTGCGATAGTAAGTCAGTATGTTCTGGATATCTGAATCTGGGGAAACAAGAGAACGGTTCAGGATCTGAACCCAGTAGGCATTGTGAACATGCTTACAGCATCTAGAGCTGGACCAATTTACAGCGTCTAGAATACATAGTGTGGAAATCTGCTATCCAAGCAGCGCTAAAAAGTTGCATTCCTTAAATGTGCAATGACGCTGAAATCAAGGGTGCCGATCGCAACGACATCTGCGATATATTTTCAGATTTCAAAGTAAACATCGTATTATTACAGCATCTAGACCAAATCGTCTTGGAGTTTTATAAAATATCCTGCAGATATCGCTGTAATCGACTCATTGGATTTCAGCATCGTTTGACAGTTAAGAAATCCAATATTTTAGCACTTTTTTAAGTATTACGGAGATAACCGATTTCCACACTATATATTCTAAACGCTGTAACCAAATCGTCTTGGAGTTTTAAAAAGTATCCTGCAGATGTCGCTGTGATCGACTCATTGGTTTTTAGCATCGTTTGACATTTAAGGGATCCAATATTTTAGCACTTTTTTAAGTATTACTGCGATAGCCGATTTCCACACTATATATTGTAGACGCTGTAGAAAATGCCTAAGTTTGTTATAGTTTGGACATAAATTTCTCTCAAAGCAATTTGCCGCGTACTGATGTGTAAACTTTATTGGTGGATTGTCAGCTTTTTCTCACCCAATGGAGTATATTCCATCTACATTTTGATCACGTGGTCAAGGTAAAAACTTCTAGCGTAAAGAAGGGAAGGCTCCGTAGACGTAATGAGAAACCCTCGCCAGCCAGTGAAACTGATCATGCGGAAAGCAGTAGTAGCCTCCCTTCTTATCAGTTAGAAGTTCTTTGGGTAAATTACCGGTATCACGTGACTTTTTTCAGCCTCGAACCCAGATTTGCAATAAAGTCCATTCCGTTGTCCGTAGGTATCGATGCGGACCTTATAGTTTATTGGATGCGGTAACTTTCCGAAGTGCGAGATCTTGTCTAGAAAAGATGCCGCATTCAGATAAACCCAAATATCTAAAATGATGCTAACCGCCATCGAATGTGGGGATCAAAAAGCTTACAATTCAATAGCAAAGTGACCTTATACATCAGAGTTTAGTAAAGTGTTTCTATTACTCGGTACACTGCAAAGTGCCTCCATATACAGTTACACATAAAATTGCCTTCTTATGTGTAGCAGCACTGTCTTCGGTAATCAGATTCAGACTAAACGCCTAATCATTGACGCTCATTTCTGATGTCTTTACTGCCTAAAGATGGGGAGATTGGTATGTGGTATTGGCATGAGAATGGTGACATACGGAAAAAAATTATTGATTGTTAGATTCTAGACAAAAGCTATCGCCATGAATCTTGAAGAGTTTGCCATTATTGCCAAACTAATGCTTGTTAAATTGTCCTCCACTCGTATAATCAAACTTGTCCAAGCGAAAATCGCCACGTTCTGGAACAGAAAATGTCTAGTTTTGCCGTAGTGCAGGCAAACACGTATGTATAAACAGAGTCTGTGCATTGCATGTCACCACTCTTAAATAGAGGCACCTTACATAAGGAAACAATGGAGGATATTTCATCTCCGTTTTGATCACGTTGTCAAGGTAAAAACTTCTAGCGTAAAGAAGGGAAGGCTCCGTAGACGTGTAATGTAAATCCCCGCTAGCCAATGAAACAGTTCATGAGGCAAAGCAGTAGTATCTTCCCTTCTTATCAGTTAGAAGTTCCTTGGGTAAATTACCGGTATCACGTGACTTTTTTCAGCCTCGAACCCATACTTGGAAATTATCGGAAAATAATAATGTAGTAGAATGGAGGATATTCCATCTACATTTTGATCACGTGGTCAAGGTAAAAACTTCTATCGTAAAGAAGGGAAGGCTCCGTAGGCGTATATTGTAAATTCCCGCTAGCCAATGAAACGGTTCATGAGGCAAAGTAGTAGTATCTTCCCTTCTTATCAGTTAGAAGTTCCTTGGGTAAATTACCGGTATCACGTGACTTTTTTCAGCCTCGAACCCATATTTGGAATATCCTCCATTATGGACCACATGATTGGTTTATTGAATATATCTGACCTGTGTGCTTGGCGTCAAGCGCCTGCTTATAAGTCATCGTCAATATACAGGAACGAGATAGCACAAGGAAATTTACAGCACCAGAGAATTACATCCAGGAGCTCCACAAAGAGTGTGCAACGGAGCCAGCGGGATTCGAACCCGCAGTCACCTACGCTCTCAAGCGATTAGCAGTGTGATGCCTTGACCACTCAGCCACGGTGGGCCCTGTACCGCATTTCCAAACCTGACAAGTTTACAGCTTTTGGGATGACAGTATTTTAGTACAGAAAATTTTGTTTTATTTGAGAGAAGAATTTTTGAAATTTAAAACGACACACTCTATAAAAATTACAAGTTAAGTTCGCAAAAAGGTAGGCTTCTGATTGGTCAATCTCATTTCGCTAACAGCGAAAAATATATCTGGGTCCTGGTCAATATACTTGAAGAGTCAATACAAATATTACTAACTACATAGTCTGCATTTTTCTTCTTGACAACGGAGTCCTACAAAAAATAATTCTTGAATGTAGACCGTGGCTGAATGGTTAAGACACCACACCGCTAATCGCTTGAGAGCGTAGTTGGGCTGCCGGTTCAAATCCCGCTTCCTCCGTTGCACACTCATTGTGGAGCTCCTAGATGTAATTCTCTGGTGTTGTAAATTTCCTTGTGCTATCTAGAACACCCCCCCCCCTTTATAGTCACTGTTGTAGTTGGATTGATGTGGCTGTATAGGAGTGATTCTAGTTAATGGTGGCTTGTTCGGCGTACCGCTGGTTTGTTAGGTTTCCGTCGTATCTTTCTCTGGTAGTTTATCTAGGAAGTGGATTAAGACAGCTATATTACAGCGTCTAGAATACCTAGTGTGGAAATATGCTATCCAAACAACGCTAAAAATTTGTATCCCTTAAATGTGCGACGATACTACTAAAATCCCAAGTGTCGATCGCAGCGACATCTGCGGGATTTTCGTATTACATTGTATAGACTAGCAATATCTTGCAGTTGTAGAAAATATCCTGCAGATGTCGCTACGATCTGTATATTTCAGCAGCATCATTGCACATTTAAGGGATACAATATTTTAGCACTTTTTTAAGTATTAGAGGGATAGCCAATTTCCACACTATATATTCTAGGTGCTATAGCTATATAGGAATAGAAAGCTCCTTACCGGGCCCAATAGGGTCAATACAACAACAAGAACCCCCCCCCCCCCCCCACACACACACACACACACTTCAAAGCTTAAAGTTCTTGTGCTATTTCGTCCTTGTATATTAACGATGACTTATAAGCGGGCCCCTTATGTCAAGCACACAAGTCAGGTGTATGTGATCAATAAATAAATGATTGTAGACTGTTGTGAATATAATGTACTTGTTTAAAAAAATATCTAAAGTATTAAATGCTAATAAAGTCAATACTTTTAATGAAATTATAAAGAATTTATTAAAAACTATTTGTTTAATAAATAGTTTTTGTAAATTATAATTTCTTTGAAAAATTATTTCCTTATTCAGCAGATGTTGAAATCCGGATAATTATGTGTTACGGTATGAATAACTAAAAAGTAGGAAATAAAATAATCTTTTCAAAAAAAAAAAAAAAAAAAGAAAATTAACCGACTTCAAAAAAAGCACTAAAAAGAATTAAATAATTCTTTAAACTTCTCTAATGACGAAGCTTTATCCAATAACCACACATCGGATATCATGTAGCGGCATAAAACATTAAATTTAATGTATAAAATTTAATATCTACCAAACATGGATTTTCTAGAGAATATTTTTTACAAAAGATTAATTTACATATTTATGATTTAATTTACGAATATATATCATATAAAAAGTAAACAATTACTTTTTGAAGTTGGTGCCAAACATTCACAATCGATAATGATTAAACAAATAATTTGCTGAAGAAATAGAGCATTTTTTTAATTTTCCATCTTATTTTCCATCATTACTTTATTCATGGTAATAGCTACAATATATTCACAATTTTACTATACTTAAGATAGGTTGGCTCCAACTTCAAAAAGTAATTGATTACTTTTTATATGTATATATTCGTAAATTAAATCATAAATACATAAATTAATCTTTTGTAAAAAATATTCTCTAGAAAATCCATGTTTGGTAGATATTAAATTCTATATATTAAATTTAACGTTTTTATGCCGCTACGTGATATCCGAAGTGTGGTTATTGGATAAAGCTTCGTCATTAGAGATATTTAAAGAATTATTTAATTCTTTTTAGTGCTTTTTTTGAAGTCGGTTAATATTTTTTTTTTTGAAAAGATTATTTTATTAATACATTGAACAATGATTAATACTTCCAAGGATTGCATTCATATTCGTTATTAAGTTTCTTTATAAAATGTTCAAAGAATCATTTTTTTTTTTAGCATTTAAAACAAAATGCAGAGAAAACAACATTACAATTTTGCCCTTTTCCAAGACAGTCGGAGGGTTTAAGAAATAAAACTGTATTTTTGGGGGTGGTGGAGGAGGAGGTATCCAGGAGCCTCCATAGATAATTTTTAAGTATTTACTGTACCCCGATAGGAGAAATATGCGATTTAATTGAATTTTATTTGTAGGTACAGTATCACAGTTCGCATATTTTGAGAAAATTTTATGAAATGATATCTCTAATGTTTAATAATGAACAAGAAATTAAAATCTTTCAACCTACAAAGATGTAGGGGTGTAGTGGAGGGTATACGGTGGTATGCACTTTATACCTTCTGGATTTTCTTAACGAGCTTTGTTTCTCAAATAAAGCTGTAGCATATACTCCAGCAATGAACTTTAATGATTGTAGGGTCTCTCTTGGTTATTTTTTTATGACTACAACACTGATAATGCCACATACAATTGTTTTTGCGGTTTATGTAAAAACATGCCTATTTTTCCAGTTTGAAAATGATTACCCAATTACAGAAGATTAAAAAATATCACAGTTTATTTTTAACACAATCAGCTGATTGGAAAGTAAATAAAAAAGTAGTAACTTTTCTAACCGAGTGAAAATTTGTCCAGTACAAGAATCTAACTCAGAGCGTTTGGCTTTAATTGAAAATGCTTTACCATTTAAGTTATCTGGATAACACCACAGTCTAAACAATATTCACTCACACAGCCCATTTGTCATTTCAGACTGAATATTGTGTTAGCTGGTATATCTGTCGCAGGCTAATTGAGAAATCAGGCTCTTTGCAAAAAGCCGGGCTAATTGGAGAATTATCTACCTTTTTCCAATTAGCCTGATAGTTTTCAGGCTTATTGCAAAGAGCCTAGAAAGCGTTAGGCTAACTGAAAAATGACCACTTATTATCCAATCAGGGTGATTTTTTTAGGCTTATTAACCCATAACCCGACCGGAACTCCAAAAATAAATTACAACAGACCGTTCCCCGATCCGAGCAAGACAAAATAACTTCAGTCTGCATGCAACCCGGCCCGAACCTGAAAGTTGCAATTGAAAAAACCCGAAGCAAATCTGATAACCGACAAAAATATTCTAAAGCACCATAACCCGATCCGAGTAAGACAAAATAATTTCCTTGGGCACGCAACCAGACCCGAACCTAAAAATTCCATTAGAAAAAACCCGAAATCTGACATGAACCAAATCTGAACCCGACAAAAATATCCCAAAGAAACATAACCCGATCCGAGAAAGACAAAATAATTTCCGTTGACACGCAACCCGATCCGAGAAAGACAAAATAATTTCCGTGGATACGCAACCCGATCCGAACCTAAAATATTTGTTTGAAAAATTCCGAAATATGACCCGAACCAAATATGATAACCGACAAAAATATTCTAAAGAAAAATAACCGATCCGAGTAAGACAAAATAATTTTCTTGGACACGCAACCTGAACCGAACTTAAAAATTTCATTTGAAAAACTAGGGGGCTCCGCCCCCTGATCGCTACGCTCACCAACCTCCCGCTTAATCGCTAAACAATCCCTATTTTCTAGCCAACCCCAGACGTAATTTTTTCGCGTTTCCATTCTTGATCGCTTCGCAATCCCTTATTTTCTATGCATACAATTTTTAGGATCCACTTGGTAAAAACGCGCTCCTCCCCAACTTCTGATAATTTTAGTTCCTTATCTTCAAGCACATAAACATTGTAGCTTAGTTTCAGAATTATAACAATTATTAAATATAAAATTATACATATAGTGTTATTAATATTGTAAATAGTTAGTGTTTGTGCTTAAAAATAATGTAAATAGTTCAATTAAGCTCTATTCATAAGCTAATATTAGTTTTTGTTGCATCGAAATATCTGAATTTGTTGATTTTCTGCAAGCAGGTAAACCCTATTGGATTTCAATGGGAGTCTATGGAAATTTGGCGAAATACTGGATATAGCGCCAAGTTGGCGTCACTTTTGGCAACTAATTTTGGTCACCAAATTTGGCGGTATATCGCTCAGCTGGCAACAGAGCCGCCCCTCCCTCCTTGGTAACCCCCTTATAGCTTCAGAAAGTTCTGACCAATCAGATGCGTTTCGCGGTATCTACGCAGATTTTCACTGGCCATTTCCAAATCGTTACTTTTTTTATATATAGAAGGAAACCTGAAATCTGACCCGAACCAAATCCGAATCTGACAAAAATATCCCCAAGAACTATAACCCTATACGAGCAAGACAAAATAATTTCCGTGGACACGCAACACGACCCGAATTTAAAAATTCCATTAGAAAAAACGCAAAATCTGACACGAACCGAATCTGAAACCGACAAAAATATTCTAAAGAACCATAACCCGATCTGAGCAAGACAAAATTTTCTGTCGACATGCATCCCGATCCGAACCTAAAGTATGGACTACCAGATACACTACCATTCTACTTTGCATTTTATCATTTGTCTTTCAAAAATTGCTATTTTCTAATTTTTTCCATAGCTTTGTCAAAAGCTTCAACTGACTCAGCATTTGCCACATCCCGCAGATGTTTCAAAACACTCTCTCTGGGATGGATGAACACCATTTGATGATTTCTTTACCCAACGATCCCAAGCTTTCTCCCGATGAAAGTCTCACAAGAACACAAAAGTTGCTGGGAAAACAGTTTGTACCGCATTAATTTCCTGTTCACAGAAATCGGTCATAAAATGTTTTGGGTTCCATGTTGGATTCTCTTCTTTTAATATATTTACTGCTTCAATAATACTAGCACTTGTTTTATCTTGTGTAATAAATATAGCAACAACTTGATTGTTGACATTGGTTTTCACACATATGAAGAATAATGGCAAAGTATACTTTTTAGTTCGATATGTAGCATCTAAGAGGCATAGGGTATTTCCATAGTGCTGAAGCAAATACTTTTGTTTTTCTGACTGATAGACTAACAACATATTCTTTGAAATCTTTTCTTCAATATCATTGCTTTCAGTTTCATGGTAAGGTCTGAAAAAGAAGAAATCATTCGGGTATTTTACCAAATGTTCATCTACAATGTGCTGTATTCTTTCTTGATCTTCCGTTGAATAAGATAACTTCTGCAAAGTACTCTTTACAACGTTCCGAATGTCTTGTGATGTGGGATAAAATCTTCTGTCTGATTTTGAGGGGAATCCTGGTGTTTCAGGAAAGAGCTGCTTTGTAACATACTGATCTAGATAACGTTTTATTTCTACAGTACCTGTAATTGAATCAGCAACAAACTCTTTTATTTTCAGCTTTAATCGTTTACCAATAGATTGGTGGATTTCTGCTGCTTCTCCAACAGGATGCATCTCATGGTCTGATTCATTAGCTGGAAGGGTTAAAATAATTTTTTTAATTGCCCTGCCTTCTTTTTCCTGAAGTGAATTCCGTAATTCTTTGTATGCTTTTATTTTACTGTATTTATTATCTGTTGAAATTGCACATTCTGTAAATGTGAATACTTCTTTCAGTGAAATTTTAGTTGGGCAGCCTAATTTCCTGGAACATTGGTTTAATTTTCTTGTTTTTGTTCCTTGTGTATGATCACTTCAGCTTTTTTCATCATTTTTCCGATCCTCTATCGCTTTAGATGAAATACGGCGATCTGGATCAAACTTGCGATCAAAGTACACTTGATTTACATAAACATAAGGAAATGTATCAAACTACAGAACGTAACTATTTCCCTTTTTTGAATATAAGTCCGAGTGTCTAAAATCTTTTGAACGTACCTTCCGCACGCAGAATTTAGAAAATGTTTCCTCTTCATATTCTTTTATTTTTTTATACGCTACTTCAATCGAATCAATTAAAAAAACACTCATTTTGTATCTTTCTATAAAAGCACTGTTTCCCAGATAGCATGAACAATTGCAGCAAGATTAATTTTTTCTTGATATTTTCTTGTCACGACAAATTTGAAGTAACAATATTGCTGCAAAGACACTACTAGGTAGACGGAATAAAATCAATCGCTCCCTTGTAATGCAACTTTGTTCTAAAATTGATACAACACTGTCATAAAATAACGACGTAAGCGAAAAATTCCTTTTGTTGGAAGGAGAACAGATATAAATACGCATGCGCGGAAATTTGACAAAGACAAAATTACAACACATCTTTATTGAATCCCATGATTAGCAGCGCCATTGGATTAGCGTTCAAGTAAAGAACCCAGATATAAAGGTATTTATTATTTTAATTATTCAAATGTGATTCGGATATTTTTGTATTTTCTCTGTACAAACTACAACTTATTTCGTACAGAAATTCTAATAAATTAAAAAGTTATGTTTATTTATAGAGGAATGCTTACATTTTAAAAATAGTTTAGTTTTGGTCCATGTTAAAGCATTATTGAAAATTTTAATTTTTAAATGAATTTTTCTCAACTTTAAGGGGAATTTCTAAGATATCGTTTTAATTAATATTTGCTTTTTTTTCTTGCTATTCACGCCGATCGAGCAGTGTTGAATTCAGATATTTTTCCTCGGGAGCAATTTCTGCGGCTCTGGAGGGGGGGGGGACATTTTAGAGATTCGGTTGTGGAAATTGCTTATTAAAAAGCATAAAATCTTAAACCTTCCGGGGGGAATACCCCTCCTCTTGAATTCAGCAGTGCGTTCGAATGGGTTTTTAAATTTAAATTATCTTTTCATGGCCATTAAACCCTTTTCTCTATATAAATATTAAGTATTTTAAACAATTTCTTAGTGTGCTATTCTCCATGCTTCTTATCATGGACTTCTATTGTATCGCTATTTTCTAATTTTTATTAAAGTTATTAACAGTATTTCCTTCCGGCGTCCGTTTTATTTAATTCTTTAAAAATTTCTCTTTTCTTTTGACATAACTGCTTGTTAATCGAATCTGTATAAGTATTTTTATTTCCAATTTTTCTTAAATTTTAAATACGAATATTTTGAAATCGTTAATTTTTCGCGTCAGCAAACCTGGGCTTGAAATGTGCCGGAGCAAATCGGAACAATATTCCGGTTCGTAAAATTAGGCCAAATATTGATCTCGTTTGCAGATCGTAAAAAAATCAGAGAGTGTACGTTTAAGTCATGAACGTCATGTCTAGAGTATATACGATATAGCTTTATTCGAGAAACCGGGGGTATACGGAGTTTTTTTTAATCCAGAAGGTACGGCGTATACCTCCGTATACACTCCAATACACTCCGGCCGGTTTGTGAAATTATGGTAAATATCGTTCCGATTCGTTAAAACATATTATTATTAAAGTTTTATACATATAGCTTTTATTGTGCTGACTATAACTTTTTTTATTATTTTGAATTTTGAATGCATTTTTTAAAATTGATTTTTATTGTTAGACATAAATTTGCCTAAAACTTAAAAAAAAAAATTGTCAAACTTTGAAAAATAGATTTCCGGCTCGTGAATTTTTCCATTTCGAGTACTGCCGCAAACAATTTTACTGAAACTTGATTGGTAAGTTTTTTTGCAATGAATTAGAGCTAAATAACTAAAATGCATTGAATAATAACTTAAACCATTCTCCCTCCCCCCTTCCCCCCCAAAAAAAGTTATAAAATAGTTTTGTGTGATACTTAAAACCTCGGATACTATAGCACCAAAATATTATTTTAATAATTACAAAATAGTTTTTTGTGATAATTAAAACTTTGGACCTTAAAACCTTAATTCCATTGTTACATTGTTAATGTCAGATTCGAAGACTATTTGTGTTATTATTAAAGATGTTTCGTTTTGAATCCTTTTTCACATATAAAATAGTGTTCAACTGCATCTTTATTTATTATTTTCTTCTATGATAACAATCTTTAATAAAATGTAATTCTTAAGAACCGACACTAGTCACCCGAAGTAAAATTTAACATTCAAGCTAATGTTAATTCTATGGACAGTTCTTTGCATATTTCAGGCTCACATTTTAATATTATTTAATATTATTTTTTGCATAGGATACATCTGGTTGATATATATAGTTGTGCAATTGTACCTTTTCGAGCTTTTATGCTATTTTTTATATGCAGATACTTTCAATTTTGAAACCTGTTCTGAAAGTGAAACTGTACTCATATAAAAGAAAACTCTAACCAAAATCGAAAAGGTACAAAAGCACAACAATATATGGGGCATCTTCACAAACTTTTGACTTTTATGTCCCTGTGTGTTTTTTTTTATTTCTTATACTGGGGAACATTCCATTGCATGATTGCATAACAATATTAACGAGATAAATAAGTTTTGGACGATGTTGGGGTCGTACTGGCTTAACTGAGAGGGCGGTGGCAAAATGGATAACAAGGGCACCGATTGCCTTACAAAAGGGCGCAAATGCTTATATATGTATACATACACATACGCACGCACATACTATATAAATTATGTATAAAAAATCACTTTAAAAATATATACGAGTATATTGCTATAGCGAAAACTTTATTCCTAAAATAATTATGACACCCAAATTAGTATTTTACACTGTAGAAATGTAATATGCACAAAAATAGTTACCCGCAAGACATTGCACTTAAAGAAAATCTGATGTTAGACCAGTGTTGCCAATTTAGAGCTATTTTTTTCCACCACACCAAGAAAGCTATCTCTATTTTCGAATTTCGCTCACCTTATCTAATGAGTTAATTCAAACTTTACCCCGAATATCCGAATAACAATCTCCATATAATTATCTCCAAATACAAAATAAAATATTAAAATAAAACAAACAAAAACAATTTCGTTGGGTCAAAACTCAAAAGTGCAAAACATTATTTAATACAATTCAATAATATTTTATATAATACAATCTCTAGAATACAAATACTAATTATGGTGTATAAAATTTCAGGAAAGTTATTTTTGTTCAGGGCAAGAATGACGTATATTTTACGTGAATTATTTTAAAAATATGTTTTATTTCTTTATTTTTTCAACATTCAAAAGATATCATAGAGAAGACACCCCCCCCCCCTTTCCGCAAAGTATATTTACAAAGAGACTTTTAGCCGAGTTATTTTCTTCTGATGGACTGGTAGCTTCCATTATTATGAAACAGCCGCTATAAATGAAGTGTTAGGTGAAGATGAAAGAGCAGTCGTAAAAAGTTAGAACTCTATTTTCTGATCAGAATGAGAAGAAAAAAAATGGGCATTTTTTTTAATTATGGCCATTTTTTCCCATTCTGATCAGAAACAAAATTATGACCATATTTTTTTTCATCCTGACCAGAAAAAAAAATTATGGCCATTTTTTTTTCCTTTACTGACCAGAAAATCAGAGTTCTAACTTTTTACGACAGCTCTTTCATCTTCACCTAACACTTCATTTATAACGGTTGTTTCATAATAATGGATGACACCAGTCCATCAGAAGAAAATGATCCATTCCAAAGGTATAAGTTCGATTGAAAAAAACTATTTAATAGTTTGAGCAGAAAGAAGAGGCTACACCTGCAATTTTTATGACACTAATAGAATCCTATAGCTGCCAATGTGTACGGTTTAGTTACCTCTAAAATTTAACACAAATTTTTGCCATATTTAATCGTTGACAATTGTTAGACTTTTTAAACTGAAATTCCGGAAGTGACAGCCAATTGTTCCCTTGCGACGACATTTCTGTGGCTTCAACTCGTAAAACGTGGCTAAAAGTGTTATCTTTGACAACATTTTCTGAATGAATCTTTGCCTTTATAAGAAAATGGGAAACTCTTTAATTTCCTGGTATCTGAACAAAATCGGCAAATTTTATATTTTTACGAAAATTAATGCAATTTTTTTGTATTTACGAATGAAAATGACTTCCCGAAAGTATCAGAAAAGTAGTTAGTTTGGATTTGGGAATAGCTTTCAATATAAATAAACAGTCAAGTGCGAGTATTACTCGCGCACAGAGGATAAACATATGAATTTGTAATTGTTGTTAAAAGAAGACTTTGTAAAAACTATACAACGTAGTGTTGGGTATAACTGTATATACTAGTACCATGAAAGTTCAAAGAGATATGGAACCTAAATAATATCGAATATAACTATTTTGTGCAACTCATTTTTTAATATTATCCTAATCTGTTTATGATGAGCTTTCTTTCTTTCTAACCGATGACCAGGCCCCTACCTGCCGGGTTGCCCCAGCTTAATGGGTTTAGTACCTGGCATCGGGGCGAAAGACCGCCTAATCGCAGCGAAGCGGCAATAAACCTGACATCATTGCCTCGATCGTCATCCTATCTGCAGTGCCTACTGCTCGTTTGTGCATACTTTGTTTTGCCGGTTACTTAACGTTATATCCTGTTGTTTGGCACCTGCACATTGCTACTAATGTTGATCTCGCAATTTAGAACCTTGATCAGATGACGAGACCTTCACCTGGCAAGGCACCTCCAGAGGTATAATTCACAGGTAACTTGGAGGACTTTGCACCCACGACGGATTTTACATGCACCAGGCGCCATTAGCGTACATGGCGGATTATAGCCAGCAGTAGGCCTCGATCCCGCGGCCTTAACTGCGGATTCGATGCTCTGCCAACTGGGCCACCGCTGCCCGAACTACTTCTGAATGACCTGTGGTTTAGAAGTCGAATTGTTGGTGCAGACTTGTCGTAAGAAAATGGATTTTGGAGGGGGGTAGGGAAGCCAAAAAGAAAAAAAAATGGAGCGTCGTAGTTAGACAAGTTGCACCGAAAGTTAATTTTGGGCCGAAATGCTAGGCAAGCATAACGATGCAGGGGGATGAGACTCCGCCTATCTACCGTACCCCACCGCGTAGAAACTGACTCCGTAGACTTCCCATTGGAGAGGGTCCGGTAGCTTGTGAGATGCTTGCCTCTATCGTAGGTTGTTTTTCTTTATGACTCTATTAATGATGGATGTCTAAATTTGAGGTTTTGTCACTTTGCGAACTTGCCGCTGATGGGTTGACGACTTGTGGTCTTTAATTTGTGACACTTTGAGTTGGCTTTGATCCCTTAACAGGTTCATTTTCCCTTGTTTGTTTGTTACCTTGATACGTGAATGTCGTGAATGCGCACATGGCGATCAGCCCATTGGAACCTAATGGCTGTTATCACGATTTATGCAACATTGTTGCGAGCTATTTGAAAAGGCTTGTGCACTACTGGAGTGGGGCTTGTTTCATGGCCGTTAGTCCGTCAATTTTTTATGATGACTGTTTTCACAAGATGTATCGTTATAATCTCCTGTTTATGATGAGCTTAATTTGGCACTGACAATAAAAGCAGCGCAAAAAAAAAAGAAAACAGTGAAAATATAGGTAAACTTTTTTCTCCCTTTGTCAGATTTGACAACATTGGCTGCCTGCATGCTGTTTTAGTAAATTTTTTTGGAAAATAGGAGATTGGTGTTTTGGAAATTTATTTATTCATTCTGTTTTGCAGGGCAAGTATTTCAAACAAGCCCTACAGCTTAGTACCATAGTTACGCTAATATTTTAACTAGTATGGCCCCTGTTTTAAATCTCTGCATGGTAGTTAGTGGCTGCCTTTCTAAGGGCAAAATGTGCCATTACAGGCAATGGGTTGGTTGGCTGGTTGGTTGTATTTTGACGGCCGATTATCTACACTAGGGATATAGGCCCGAGGGGGGAGTGCCCTTCGTGGGGGTCTTTCTAAGGGAACCTAACCCGTATTTACGCATGGAAATCCATGGTTCAACGAAAACCACGAAAACTCCGAACGATTAGGCCGACGGGCGCGATTGGGTTCGAACCCAGCACCTCCCGTCTACCAGCTTCAAGAGCAGAACCTCTCAGCCACTGGTGGGGCTACAGGCAAGGGGGTATCCAGTGGGCCGTCACCAGTGTTCGATCCCCCTTTGAAATTTGTCAAGATAAGTATAAATATGACATTAAATATTAGTCAAAGTTTAAAAATTAAGTAAAGTTAAAATCCAAAATTCTGTACTAGCATCTTTTTAATGTTTGTTTGTAAATAAAATTATTACAATTTCTATGATTCTTTAAAATTTATAAATTTTTTCAGAATAGGATTCTACAGAAGCGGGATTTTAACGTTTTCAAACAAAATGGCTACAACCTCCTGATATAGATTATGCAACTTGTTTAAATTAAACTTTTGAAGAACGCAGTTAGAGTTATTTTGAAATACTCACAAACTTAAAAAAAATTTGCCTAACTTAGCTATTCCAATTGATGCTCCAGGTAAAACATATTTAGCAATAAAATATTTGAAACATTCGTACTAAACTCCTTAAAACATTAACTTGGCTGACACCAATGTCAATACATCTGCAAAGCAACATGAACACAAATGATATAAATTTATTTTAAGTGAAGAAGGCTCAGAGATAAAATTTTATTTTGTAATAGCTATATTATCAAATTATGCTTAACAAAAAAACTTAAGCCTTTTAACTTCATTCTCCTCTATTAAAAATTATTATTTCTAAAAAAAAAAAAAAACAAATCTTAAATAAGGAAATAAGACTAAAATTTTGACCCTGAAATCCCCTTCTGAAATATTCTTTTGGCTACAGTCTTGAATACAGCCCTGAGAAGCACAAATTCCCAGTGATTTCATAAGGTGTTCAAAAAGTTAATCGACAAATACTGTCATATTGTGGTCAAAATGCTGCAGCATTTCATTAGCACAACCCCATCCTGAAAATAAGAAAAAATTAGACACCAGCCAAACAATACAATAATGATTAAAAATTAGTTTTTAGAATCATTTTTAGACACATGTTTTTAAAAAAAAACGTACTTTTCGTTTTTTGGATTTCCAAACACATTGAATTTATTTAAATAAAAGTAGATCTAAAATTGAAAGCAAACTGGGCAGAATAATCGTCTTAATTACTAATGAAAAAACGATGTATACAGATAATATGAAATGGGGGGGGGGGGGATTTTAATAAATACACCCTTTTCCTGTACGTGATCCAATTTACAACACATTGTTCAACAGCAACATAATCATTTACAACATATTAAATAACCACCTTTTTGAAGCTATAACGAAAGCTGGAAAACATTAATAACATCATGTTAAAGTTATATATTTAACACTTTCAATTAAATTTTACTAAAGGTTTCAGGTCTTTTAGAAAGAAATAATCGTAGATAACGTGCAGAGCTGTTGCTCTACTTATCTTTTTTTTTTTTTTTTTCTTAACGCGACTCTTAATAAAACAAGGATATCCTTCTAATAATTAAAAACCTTTTACGGAGGTTTATGTACTATAAATCAAAGAAAGTGGCATACCGAATGCGGGAAAGATTTCCAGTTTTGCAACAAAAAAATAAATCACGTTTATCCATTTTGAAGAATTTTAAAATTTATTTTTAAAAATCAACAGAAAAAAATGCCACATTCAGATAATTGTTATTGTAAACAAAAATCATGTGCAACGTCAAATACTTTTTAATTAAACCAGCAACAGATTATTCTTAAATACATGTCTTAGAACGTTATGGTGAGCATAACAATTCTCAAAGTGAAGCGATTACCCGTTTTAAAATAACGGAGTATAGGGGCGCTGATCGCAGCCGTTGGTGCCATTGAAATTATTCAATCATTTTTTATTGTAAATGCGTTTGAAAGTCAGTGGCGTAGCCAGGGTGGGGGTCCAAATGCTCTGGATACCAGAAATTTTGTAACGTTCTCTTCGCTTTATCTAATCGAAAAATTTTCTGATATTAATTAAGATGAATAAAACTCATAGACTTCAAATATAACTGGACGCAGAAATAGCATCCTTTTCTTGAAGCACTTATCATGCTTCCCACCATGCGCGCCAAACCGGTTTTTCCCGCATCCCACCAAGACCTATTTCGTCTGCGTTCGTGTAGGAGCGTTTCTTTTATCACGAGAATGAAAACAGAAAATTGCCAAGAAAGGGATCACCGCCAAAAAAAGACACCCTTTTGGCGATGAGATCTCCGACATGAGTGCTTCAGTGTTCGGCGGATAAAACAAAGGGATTTGTCCTCTATTCAATTCCTCCTCTAAGATAAAACTTTATAATATTACTGGTATCCAGAGCATTTGGACACCCCCCCCCCCTCCTTCCCTGGCTACGCCACTGTTGAAAGTTGATAATCAAATTCGGATAATTTTTACTTTGCCATGTAACACAGAACACAAATGTCACATAAAATCTGAAATTGCGCAAAAAGAAAAAAAAATCATTCTGGACAAATTAAAAATACATATTTACATGGGATTTTCCTGAAGCGATAAGTTATATCTTTTCTCCACCAGATTGACGCACTTTTAAATAAATAAATGATTCAGTAGCATTATCCCAGATAGCATGAATAATTGCAGCAAGATTAATTTTTTCTTGATATTTTCTTGTCACGAAAAATTTGAAGTAATAATATTGCCGCAAGGACATTACTAGGTAGACGGAATATAATCAATCACTTTCTTGCAACGCAACCTTGCTCTAAACCTGATACAACACTGTCATAAAAAAACGACGTAAGCGAAAAATTCCTTTTGTTGGAAGGGGAACAGATATAAACGCGCATGCGCGGAAATTTTACAAAGACAAATTCCAACACTTCTTTATTGAATTCCATGAAGCAGCGCCATTGGATTAGCGTTCAAGTAAAGAACCCAGATATAAAGGTATTTATTATTTTAATTATTCAAATGTGATTAGGATATTTTTGTATTTTCTCTGTACAAACTACAACTTATTTCGTACAGAAATTTTAATAAATTAAAAAGTTATGTTTATTTACTGAGGAATGCTTACATTTTTTAAATAGTTTGGTTTTGGTCCATGTTAAGGCATTATTGAAAATTTTAATTTTTAAATGAATTTTTCTCAACTTTAAGGGGAATTTCTAAGATATCGTTTTAATTAATATTTGCCTTTTTTCTTGCTCACGCCGATCGAACAGTGTTGAATTCAGATATTTTTCTCCGGGATTAATTTCTGCGGCTCTGGAGGAGGGGGGGGGGGGACATTTTAGAGATTCGGTGTGGAAATTGCTTATTAAAAAGCATAAAATATCAAACCTTCCGGGGGGAATCCCCCTCCTCTTGAATTCAGCAGTGCGTTCGAATGTATTTTTATTTTTAAATTATCTTTTCATGGCCATTAAACCCCTTTCTATATATAAATATCAAGTATTTTAAACAGTTTCTTAGTGTGCTATTCTCCATGCTTCTTATCATGGACTTCTATTGTATCGCTATTTTCTAATTTTTATTAAAGTTATTAACAGTATTTCCTTCCGGCGTCAGTTTTATTTAATTCTTTAAAAATTTCTCTTTTCTTTTGACATAACTGCTTGTTAATCGGATGTGTATAAGTCGTTTTATTTCCTATTTTTCTTAACTTTTAAATACGAATATTTTGAAATTGTTAATTTTTCGCGACAGCAAACCTGGGCTTGAAATGTGCAGAGCAAATCGGAACAATATTCCGGTTCGTAAAATTATGACAAATATTGATCTGGTTTGCAGTGTTGTAATCGTAAAAAAAATCAGAGGGTGTACGCTAAAGTCATGAACGTCATGTCTAGAGTATGTATGATATAGATTTATTCGAGAAACCGGGAGTATACGGAGCTTTTTAAAAAAATCCAGAATTTTTGCAATGAATTAGAGCTAAATAACTAAAATGCATTGAGTAATTACTTAAACTCTTCCCCCCCCCCAAAAAAAAAAAATAGTTATAAAATAGCTTTGTGTGATACTTAAAACCTCGGATACCATAGCACCAAAATATTATTTTAATAGTTACAAAATATTTTTTTTTGATAATTAAAACTTTGGACCTTAAAACCTTAATTCCATTGTTATATTGTTAATGTCAGATTCGAAGACTATTTATTTGTGTTATTATTAAAGATGTTTCGTTTTGAATCCTTTTTCACATGTAAAATAGTGTTCAACTGCATCTTTATTTATTATTTTCTTCTATGATAACAATCTTTAATAAAATGTAATTCTTAAAAACCGACACTAGTCACCCGAAGTAAAATTTAACATTCAAGCTAATGTTAATTCTATGGACAGTTCTTTGCATATTTTGGGCTCCCATTTTAATACTTTTTAATATTATTTTTTGCATAGGATACACCTGGTTGATATATATAGTTGTGCAATCGTACCTTTTCGAGCTTTTATGCAATTTTTTATATGCAGATACTTTCAATTTTGAAACCTGTTCTGAAAGTGAAACTGTACTCATATAAAAGAAAACTGTAACCAAAACCGAAAAAGCACAAAAGCACAACAATATATGGGGAATTCTCACAATCTTTTGACTTTTATGTCCCTGAATAATAATTTTTATTTTAATACGTTCTTTTGTGTTTTTTTTTAATTTCATATACTGGAGAACATCCCATTGCATGATTGCATATAACAATATTAACGAGATAAATAAGTTTTGGACGATGTTGGGGGTCCAAATACCAGGAAATCGCCTATACCGTTCCGTCCCTGATGCTGATTTTTAAATTTGGAGCTGTCTGTATAAAATTGTTTCAATAAAAGTAATTCGATGTAATTTTTTTCCGAAACTGGGACAATTGTTTAATATAAATATTGTGCAAAAAATTAACCTGCACACATTTTTACGGTTGATATTATTTTTTTAACTCTGTCCCTGGGTTTTTCCTCCTTACCGTCCCTCTTGCTAAACTTATACAGAAAATCCCTTCAGATGCAGCCACAGAATTTTTTTCAAGTTTTTTCTCATGGAGAAGTATGCTAGAGAAAGAATGTCTAAAATTCTTTGACAGGAAATTTACTGCAAAATTTAAATCAGCATTTAAATATCAATTTCAAGATCGTGGCTTTATTGGTAGTCTTACCGTCCCCAAGGTTTATTTCTGCACTTTTCGAAGTAAATTAAGAAAAAAAAATTATTTAATCCAATGTTAACAACTGTTTCTAGAAGTCAATGAACATTGTGGCTATCACTTAGTCTTAACATGATTTTCCTAAAAATAGGTGATAATTTTCCTTACCGTTCCATCCTTACAGTCCCTTTTTTTTCCATTTCGTCCCTTTTTTCCTATACCTATTATTTTTTTTTTTCAAAAAATATTATCGCCATTTTTTTTCCCATTCTGACCAGAAAATCAGAGTTCTAACTTTTTACGACTGCTATTTCATTTTCACCTAACACTTCATTTATAATGGCTGTTTCATAATAATGGAAGCCATCAGTCCATCAGAAGAAAATAATCCTTTCCAAAGGTATAATCCTTCATTTGGCGCCCATTCGTTCTGGCACCCGGGGCACATGCCCCCTCTGCCCCCCCCCCCTAGTTTCGGCCCTGACAGCAGGTCCTAAGCCTAGATCCTTGTGGACCAGGTCTGCACTTTTCCACTGGTATAATACAAAATTTAAAACTATCCCAGATGATGCTGTTACAACAGAGTGTGGTTTGTTTTTTTATATACTGCTTTACCGAGGCACGTCCTAAAAAAAGGAATCGTCTGCTCATCTATGGAAAATTTTCCCTGATCTCCTGGTAAATTCAAGCAGACACTACGGAATCTGTCGAGCATTTGCTGAACTTTCTATAATTTATTATTTATTCCTGGTGGTTTACTTGCTGTGTCGACAAAATGGAATGAATTTATCAAACTTAAAAATCAATCTCGTGGTATGCATATAACTCATATAAAACTTATAAATCATATATGGCATCTATAACTCAGAGCAGAAACATACAGTTCGTTACATGTGCATATTATATATCTAATACTATCCATTTTAAATAGAAATCAGGAATAGTACAAACCTATTAATTTAAAATTGGTCAGCTTTAAAAATGTAATTAATAAAAAATAAATTGCTAAAAACATAAGTTTAAAAAAATCACTTAAAATTTTTATATATATATATTAGGAATTGTATCTATTTTGGAAATGGTAAATGTTGGACCCGCACAATTGTGTGGTTCATTTGTTTTTCAACTTTTGTGAAGCCTAATTAAATTTATCAAAGACAAAATCAATTAAAATCATGAATAAACTATATGAAAAGAAATATTAAATCCAAGCAAACATTATAAATCATATTTAAATGAAATTACGACAGTTCATACTTTTTGTCTGTTGCTGTCAGATAATATAGTCTTTTTAAAAGCAGAAAATATAACCCTGTATTGTAGATGGTACCCCCTAGTTGTGTCTTATCAAAACATCTAAAGCCAATTAACTCATATAAATGTGCGGATTTGGTTTTAAATCGCACAAAAACAGGAGGTAGTCATTCTCTTTTACTTTAGTAATCGCCCGTACAATTGTGTGGGTCAGGGCTTAAAGGGTTAAGAGGCTACTTCAGTCAAGCGGAAACACCAATTCGCCAATGTTAATCCAATAAGAGAATTTTTTTAAGGTAACTCGGTTGCATTTCAATATTTTTAAATGATTTTTTTTATATACTTTCACCTTTCGAGCCGGTATAAACAGTGAAAAGAGTAAAAGTGTCCGCACAAAAAAAAAAAAAAAAAAAAAAAAAAGAAAGAAAAAGAAAGAAAGAAAATTAAATAAAAACTTCAACGAACTTAAAATAAAGTAAAAACCGCAATTGCAGAAATTTACCTCAGCTATCCAATGCAAAAGAAAGTCTTTTTAAAATATAAAAATACAGGCGAGATATTTAAAAAAATATATCTCGTTGGATTAACATTAGCGATTCGGTCATTTTGCCTGAAGAGTTATAATTTGTGATCACCTTTAGAACTAAATCTTAGCAGGATTCTTGAAAACAGTGAAAATTTAACTTGTAACTTTTAAAATGCACTCTATTGTTTCTCTCTTTTAGGATGCAAAGACACGGAAATAATATATAGAAGAATGTTAAATAATTGTATGTTAATTTGGTAAATATTATGTTAATACTTTGTATTAGAAACTATTATTTGTAGCTGTGTGAAAATAAACTTTGTAATTTAATAGACTGTATTGTTTTATTATAACTTTGTTCTTTTTAAATTCTTGAAACTTTTCAAATATTTTGTTTTTGTGGAATTATATTTAATCAGATTTGTGAATAGGGGCCATCCAGAAATGATGTCACGCTTGGAGGGGGGGGGGGGGAGGAGGGGTTCGTGAAATTGTGACAGTTTGTGACAAGGGGGTGGGAGGTGGTAAGAAGAAGTCTGACATCACACATTTTGGTTAAACATTAGAGGTCTTACTAACATTGCATAGATATTAGAGGACTTACTATTCCCGAGGATGAGTGCGATGCCAAAATGCCTGTGTACTCTATGGACGAGCATATATTTTCTCCAAGGGAGGAAGAGTCGCTATAGTAAATGATTCGGAGTAATTTCTATTTTATGATTTAATATATAATTTTATAAATGTTCATATTAATGTGACAAATGAAATGTTATGGCAATTCCATTTAAGTAAAACTAATATTGAGGCTTCTTCTTCAAAATCAATCTGTTTTAAAGTATTTTGTGTTCATAAAGTAAATATAGGATTTAAAAACCAAATATATTAAATTCCATTTCAAATTCTAAAATACTACTGTTTTCAATTGCTCTTTCATATTAATATTTTATTATTATTGTATATTATGTTTTTTGTTGTAAACCGTAATCTTATTTCATATAAAATGAAGACACGAATCAGTTTTATTGTTATGCTCACAAATGTCATTAAAACACATAGTTAAAGTTCAAAAATAAAATTTGAAATATGACCTATAACATAGTGCTTTGTTTCTGAGCTGCAAGTATATATTTACGTAATATAGCTTGACATGTGACAAGGGGGGGGGGGTATGGTGAAGAGTGACATTTTGTGACAAAGGGGAGGAGGGGGGTTAAAAATGTTGAAAAAAAGTGTGACATCATTTATGGATCGCCCCATAGGGAAATTTTAATTTTAAAATGAGGTTTTTTTTTTCCTTCTGGAAGTTAATAAGTTTTAGCAATATATTCCACTCTGGCCAAAAAGAAATGAAAATAAATTATATTTTCTTTAATAAAATTATATATGAAATTAAAATTGAGGGTGTGTGTTTATACTCATCTAGGTTTGCTTTGCATTGGTTATGTACATGGACCACTTATTTTTAGATAATGTTTTTAATTACCTTCTAAGAATTAGAAGGGAATAAGCAACTAATTGAGAATTGGCGAGTCTAATAAAACTTCTAAACAAATTAAGGTATATTATTGGAAGTTATTGAGGCTTACCAGGTAGTTGAATGGTGGCCTCCACCCTGTGGCCTCCGATTCAACTATGTCGGGTTTAATTCCTGCGGTTGTGGTAGTATATTTGTGGTGATTTGGAATCTACTTTAAACTATAAGTCCTTGTTTACTCAGTCTATGTAGCATAAAAATGTCAAGCATTTGACAAACCTCCGATTATATGGAATCCTGCACAAAACTCGCACAACCTTCAAAAGTACGACTATTAGCATACAGATAAAAAATATACAATCAAAACCTGAGTAGAAATGCGGCAATTAGTGACCATTCACCAAAGTTTGGGAAGAATTTCATTTTGATACTAAAAATGAATATTCAATGAGTCCTTAAAAAATAAAGTTCTTTTATCATGTTTTGGGGGCATTTTTAACTCAGGGAGCGGGAGGGGCAAACTAAATTTTTTTTAAGGTATGTTAAGAGACAGGTATCGTTTATTATTATTATTATTATTATTATTTTTAATAGAATGATTACCATTTGCAAATTGATACGATCATTTGTTGCATAGTTACGACAAGTTTTATGAATACGAAGTCGAAAACTATAATTTGGTGCAGGTACCGTAGGTTTTTACAGCAGCAACTGATAGCCATTCAAGAAAATTTATCTGGTAAGAACTTCATTTTGGCACTAGAAATGTAGATACGATTTGTTCCCCCAAAATAAAGTTGAATCATCGTGGGGTTCTTTTTGAGGAGGGGGGGGGGGACTTTAACACGCATGGGCGAACAGAACTTATTTTTAAAATGCCAAATGGGGTATCGTTTGTTGTGAATTTTTTTATTCTGAATCAAATGATATCGCAAGCAAGCCGATACGATCATTGTTTACAAAGTTAGGCCAGATTATAAGTAGTGGATTTTGGTAAATTTAATGACTTTGAAATAAACTCAAAATTATCCTAATTTTGACTATTGCTATTTTGAAGACATTTAATAGTTTTGAGATGACTTAATACAGGGCTCCCAAATGGTCCGCCAACTGAATATCAATATTATTTTAGAAAAAAATTCTTTTTAGATTTTTCTTACAAACCGCCCCGGAAACACATTTGAAAGTTAATTCTAGCGCAAACCTACCATAAATTTTTCTGTTAAAATTTATTGGTATTCAGTTGGCGGACCATTTGGGAGCCCTGCTTAATATGATATAAAAAACTCTTTTTAAACGTAAAATAAATGTGACAAAACTATGTAAAAAATAAAATATAATTTTCCACTTTGCATTGATAAAATCTTTTCTGTAACTTTCTTATAGATGTTCGTATCGACTTGCCGATAATGTTATTCAAATACATACGAAACGATATCCCACTTGACCTATTTAAAAAAAGTTGAATTTCCCCCCCTCGAGCTAAAATGCCCATCAAAAAATGCCCCCCCCCCCCCAAAAAAAAAAACACAGTAAAACAACTTTACATTTTGGAGACTCATCGGATCTTAATTTGTAGTGCCAAAACGAGGTTTGTCTCAAGCTTTCGTGAATAGCAATCACTTGTTACTGTAAAAACCTATTTTACCTGCAAAAGACTTTGTATTAATAAAACCTGCCGTAACTTTGTAAGAAATGATCGTATTCAGAGCCCGCTAAACACTTAGGAATAGGGGAAGCCCGACGTCACACAGGGGCCCCCTATTACTCTACAAATTGCTTTTTTATTTACTAAATCTCTTTTTCGTATGCTTAAATAATTTGAAATTTTACCATCAAAGTTTAGAGTAAATAACATTTTTAATATTAAACTAAAACTACCTATATAAAAGTATTTTATTATATGTTTAATTGTAAATAACCAATTTATTTTGTAAATGACAAATATGGAACTATAGTTGAGAATATGTGAACTTCAAAATATTTTTTGTGATTTAAAAATTGCCATATAGTAAGAAAAAAAAAGTTTCATAACAAAAAAAATGTATTTTTTACTGTGATTGAGTTTCTTTTTTCCAAAAATTACTTTTGAAAAGTAAAATTGGGGGTCCTTTTGTATTTCAGTGGGTAAGCACGGGCTTCACGGGCCTATTCCGTAAACAGGCCCTGATCGTATTGACTTGCTGATGATTTCACCTGATTCGGAATTATAAAAAACATAATAAACAATATCCCATTTCACCTACTTATTTATTTATTTTTAGTTACCCCCCCCCCTCCTTGAGCTAACAATGCCCCCTTTTGCGCAAAAACATGATAAAACAACTTTATTTTTTTAGTACTCATTGGATCTTCATTTTTAGTATCAAAACGAAGTTCTTCCCAAATTTGGGTGAATGGGCATCTGTTGTCTCAAAAAATCCTATTTTACCTGTGTACTACACGCATAATTCAGAGAATTGACAACATTTCAATGAAATTACTACATATTTGCAGCTATACTTGTCATGACAAGATTCCGAGTTTGGAATTCATTTGCAGATGTTCTGACATGACAATATTGCAAATTTACAATGCGTTTGCAAATAGTCTGACATCGCAATATTACTAGTTTGTTATGAGTTTGCAGTAAGATTGATGCAACAAGATTGCAACTTGCACGACAACTTAGCTGCAAGTTCAAAGTATGGTGACTTCGGAGTTTGCATAATCTTGTTGCAGTCTTGTTATGAACTTTCAGACTTGTCATGCTGAGCTTGCTGCAACATTGCAAATCTGCAAAGTAAGATTGCTGAAAATTTTCTGCAAACTAAAATTGCTATCTGGGATTTTACATTTTGCTTGGAGGAGTCTAAGTGTTTTATTTTTCTGTTTCTGTTCACTTGAAAGAAATTATTTTTCTTGAATTCATTTTTCCTATGTATTAAAAAATAAGTATACATATATTTTTTAGTGTTATAATTTATTTACACGCAATCGCAAAATGTAGTGAAAACAAATGAAAACTTTCAAGTAATAGCAAGAAAACAAAGAAACAGAAAATAATAATAATAATAAATAATAATACGGCTAACAGATGTCGGGGAGAGATATAAATTAATCCTCCTCCCCCGCAAACGCAAGCTTTAACTAATTTATGTATAAAAGTGTGAGAAATGATCCCATAGATTTGGCAACTAAGCGATATTATTTTCTGTCTTTATATCGAGCAATATCTTCTTTTAACATTTTTAAATACCATATTATTATATTTTCAGACATCAATAGGAAGCAACGTTGCAAATCACAGTACTGTGATTTTGCCAGTGAAATCAAAAACACGTAATCCAGGGTTTACACATAATCCACGATCCGCTATTAAGCCACGCCCCATTTTGTAAGGCTCTACCATCAGTATTATTATAGAGATCATTTTCTTCACGATTCATTAGCTAGGAGATAGTTTTATGCGATTACTGGTGGCCGAGTCTCCTTACAAAATGGGGCGTGGCCTAATAGCGTGCGAATCTTGTAAGCACATAGCCACAAGTAAAATTATTGAGTTCTAACAAGCGATCCATTCGGAATAAAAAGCACGTCTAAATAAAGCCCAAACCAATTAAAAAAGCAAGTTACTTCTTTAATGTTCCAAGCACTGAGCTTCATAATAGTATTGGAGAGCTAAATGGTTCCAATACACACACGGCATTTCTTCCCGAAACGCAAGCTTTAAGCTCCGATTCCTGCGTGTCGTCCATTGCACTACGCTCCCCTCCATAAATGACGTCCCACACAAAGAATTATGCCATATAATACATTATTAATTTTTTATACTGTAATAAATTTTACAGAAATTCTCAAACTGTATAACATTTTCTGATGTACAAGCTTGAAAATGTTTAGATAACCAACTTGCCCAAAATTTTCCAAGGAGGCGGGGCTTATATTGCTTCAAACACTAACCGAGATCGATCTGTATGCAGGCCGCTTTTTACTTTTTCGATTGCAGATTTTTTTTTAGGAGTATGCTTTTACTTTCGAAAATGAATGTATCCGCATTAAAAATACCTGTAAAAAAATTAAAGTAAACAATTGTCTTTATACAGCTTGACCTCAACTACTCAATGCAAAAAAAAAAATCATTTAAAAATATTTAAATTCAAACGAGGAACCTATACAAATGTCTTCCATAGTGAATAGAAAACTAGTCTTTTCGTTTCTGTCGTTTTCAAACGCGCATACGCAATAAAAACGACTTTCAAGAATTAGATGTTTACTGGACACCACAGCTTATCGGTACTTTCGCACCAACATATAGTAATTAGAATAGCAACATATTTTATCTGGTGTGAAACTTGCTTATTGTATTCTGCTATTTTAAAAATAGTATAATACTGGGTGCGGGTCAATCCATTTCAAATCACCAGGGTGGTGTCGCTCGACATTTTTAATTTTCCTAATATTTAACCAAGTTTTCTTCATAGTTTTCTGCGTTCAAAAACATTAATATATATGTATATATATTATCATATTGTTTTTTAGCGGTGGCCTTTTTTAATAAGCTATACAGCCATTTTTCGGCGAAAAACGTGATTTACGGAAAATCTTGTAACTACCTTATTTTTATACCTATCTAGATGAATGAAAAACCAAAACATTCAGCATAAAATTGTTTACATTTTATTTAATTAGAAAAATTTCGTTTGACTTAAGGATGTATGTCAAAAACATGTTTAAAAACCGGGGAAATAAATGGTCAAACACCACATTTCGTTGAAATGATTTTTTATGAAGGAGATCAGACTCATCCTAAATATTTTTTTCTGACAAAGATCGCTTATCAGACTACTTAACTTCTTTTTGCAAAGTTCAATCCGGAAAGCCTTTTCCTTTTTTTTGCACAAGTCATCAAAAACTGCGTTAAGTCTGATTTTGGCAATTTTCACTAATTAATATCTCAAAAGTGACTGAATAAAAAATTCTCAAAATTTACGATAATAATCATCTTTGTAATGTGATGTTAAATCGTAAATATTTTGGTCATTTGAAATGGATTGACTCGTGTCTCACAAATTCGTTAACACTTTAAAATTTAACATACGCCAATTCAGTAAGTGTTTATTCCAAAATTCTTCGGATGTTCAATTTCAGTAGCTCCGCCTCCAATTAACGTCGATTAATGAATTTTATTACTTTTTAGACATATTTTTGTAACTATTTATGTGTTATACCCAACGCACACTTTCGGCATTTATGTATAATATACGTGCACATATGAGGAATTTTTTACAAGAAAATGGTAATTTTCATATAACCGTAAGATATGATATTTATCATTGTAAATATTTTTATCGTTTTTCGCACACTTTTTATAAGCAGAAAATTATACAAAAATCCCCAGTTATGCATCTTTGGTACCTGTATAACCTCAGTTAATGGCATGAAATCCGGTGCAGTAGTTTTTGAGAAAATTAATTTTTCAAGAAATCGAGAAAATAGTTTTATCTCACAAAACATCTATATTTATAGGTGATGATAGGGGAAATATATTGTCAGATAGGGGGATAGATCTGGGGGAAAAATCAGGTCATTTGATTGAAAAGCATGTTTCCAATATTTATCCGCTATATCCTTTGTTTTTAAGAATACTATTTTCAGGATGCTTACAATAATTTTTAATAGAAATTTTCGCTTTAATTAATAAAAAAAAGAGAAATATAAATTTTTGCTATTTAATACGTTCACGCCGGCCCGGTGGGTCACACTCGACTGTCTCAGAGCTGCCAATTCTCCGGCTTTTTGGATACCAGTATTTTTATACAGAAAATGTTGTTTTATTTAATTAGAACAATTGTGCGATTTAAAAGAACAACATTTTCTCTAAAATAACAGTGGTGTGCAAAAAGCCGGAGACTTGACAACTCTGAGACAATCGAGTGTGACCCACCGCGCCGGTGTGAACGTGTTAAATGTTAAATAGAAATTTTCGTATCTTAAATAGTAGTACCAGCCTCTTTCGAAATTGCAAGGAGTGTGTGCACCTTGTATGTCCCATATTATATTTTTAAGTTATTTAATAGTTAAAAAAATATTAATAGTTAAAAAAATTAATAGTATATTAATAGTTAAAAAATTCATGGGGGCGTTTCTCACCCTCTCTCTCACACTTTCCTAAACTTTTAAATGAAGTATTTTTATGTTTACCCAACATTTATCTATTCTTATATAGCTGCATCAATTTTCTTAACCCCTTGAGGGGCAAGCAATTACGTTTGTGAAATGCTGAATTCCCACCAGAAATTTAGAAAAAAAGTTTTCAAAAAAAGAAAACGCAATTTTCTCCACTTTTTTTTTTTCCAGCAAAGTTCGAAAGGTAACATTTCATAAAAATTTTCCGGTGCAAATGTTCATCAATCGTAGGTGGGATAAAATATATCCTACCGCCCCTCAAGAGGTTAAACACCAGTTTCATGCCTAAAAAAGATAATTCGCATGCGATACGACAACAATATATATATATATATATATATGCAATTGATGCAACTGATTTGCTATATTAGGATATATAAATGCCGGGTAAACATAAAAATATTTAATTTAAATGCTTGGGCTTTAAACATTTTAAGAGCAGCAAACACTAATTTATGTGTAAAATTGTCAGACATGCTCACAGACGTAAGCATGAACTGAGAATTATGTCAGTGAATAGTGGCAGATGCTTTAAATTTGGTGCATGACATTTGAAATACTGGCCAATAAGTATTGTTGGGTTATTATCCGATATCTTTGTGCTATATTTAATTTATTATTTATTTTATATTTTAGTTCTAAAACATACATGAAAATTTCTATATGTCAAACGTAAATTGAACCCTTAGTTAAAGCTACGCACTAATTCATCGTATCACATAATATTTCATAAAATGCATTTACAGAATTTATTTTACTTTCCTAACATTGAATGCATGAGTTTTCATGAAATAATTGGATAGTGAGAAAGGGAAGTGTCTAGCTTACTATAGAATAACCAGTATTTATTTTTTAAACCAGGGAAACATGTTCTATTTCTTATTCCCTTAATTTCGTCGATTTCACCAAAAATATAATTTCAGATTTTTAATTTCAAAATTAAAAAAAAAATATTGCATTGTTTATATGTATAAGTAAGGCACGTTTTCTGTGATTTCAAAATTACTTTTAGAACAGAAAAATTACAAAGTGTTTATTTATCTGTAATTACTACAACACTATAGATTTGTTACTGTTTCAAATGGGGTACTGTTTTAAAATTCAGATTTGATAGAAATTACCCGTCGGCATTGTGTTAACATAGTAGTAAAAAACTAAAAAATAAGAATTAACAACATTCCGAGATGAAAAATTCCTCTTAAACTAGAAATGTGAAGTCTCCGGCTGTTTGCTGCACTCCAGTATTATCTCAGGGAAAATGTAGTGCTTTACCATCGAGAGAATATTCCTACTTTATAAAATAACATTTTCTCTATTAAAATACCGGTATACAAAAAGCCGGAGACTTGCAACTTTGAAATATGGTAAGAAAAGTTTAAATAAGAAATAGATAAAAACAAGTGAATATAGCAGTAAATTGTATAAACTCACACCAGATTAATTTTTAAATTTTATTTTATATAATATAAATTAATGCTTAACACACCATCAACATCTTTTTTACATTAATTCAAGTAATATCGTCTCTAACGACGATCACATCATTATATTATCCAAGAAGTTGAATAAAGACCGGGCCAGGATTCGAGCCAGAAATGTATTGGCTGAAGCTACATGTGCACTACCGACGGAGTCGCTCCGGACGAATCTGGCGGACTAATACACCCGACCCAACTTAACCTTTAATGACCAGATGTATCAGCTAAGCAGAATAAATCGGAGGTTACTTACTTATGGAACTGCAGTAAACGCCGCATGCGTAATTTCGTAAATAAATCATAATAGTTGAAAATTTCCAAGTGGATGAAGAATAAATTAATGTAATATAATTACGAATGCAGCGTTTACTGACGGTACATAAATAATATCCTATATATTTTGTTGATCGGAATCAGATATCGGACTAGATGCTGTGATCGTGAAAGGTTCAGTTGGGTGAATTAGTCCTCCAGATTCGGCCAGGTTAGAGCATTCGCGGCTTCAGCCAATACATCCCAGGTTCGAATCCTGGCCAGGACATTTTTCACCCAGAATTATGATTTATTTACCAATTGAATAAATGTGTTAAAATTAATCTAATATTATTAAATCATTATCGATACACTATAGAAATAAGGCTGAGGATGGAGCCGTCAGAAATTATTGTCTGAGCTTTATCGCACAACACTCTAAATAAAAAAAGTGAAGTTTCAATTAGACTCCTCCCACACTAGAAACGTGCAGCCTTTACTGGCTTATCCTCGAAAAATAAGATTCTTGAGGCTTCTTGAAATTAATTTTACATTTCCTATTTCTTCTTAACTATGAATTACAAAAATTCGTCATAATATTCTTAAAATAATAATAATAATAATAATACTTATAATATGTTCTTTTTGTTGCTACCCATTTTTTTTTCTTTTTTATGATATGACAACATAAGCTAGTAAATTTGAAATAAAATTTCTTTAAGGAAAAGAAAAGAGTGGTAGAAAGGGAGGATTATGTAAATGAAACCAAATATTTAATATGTATGCTGTAATAGTGATACTAACTGTTACTAACAATGTTGATCTTTCATTAAAAGTTGCTTTTGAAAAAATGACGTAGAAACCATTTTCTAAGAATACCAAGTTATGTTTCTACATATAGGGCATTTCTTAACACATTCACGACGGGGAACGAGAATCCTCGTTTTCATTCAAAAAACATCATTGACTAAGGGCGGTGTCTTCTACCTTACAGAAAATGCATTTATATCATTTTGTCTACCTTTTTTAGAATGTAAGACATTTTACATTGAATTCGTACATTCAAAGATATTTGGCGATGCATAAACTTTGGAAACCTATCTAGAACACCGATTTACAAAAGACTTTCAGAACAGGGAGGAGTTTCTACTGTTTTAAAATTCAGATTTGATTGAAATTACCCGTCGGCATTGTGTTAACATAGTAGTAAAAAACTAAAAAATAAGAATTAACAACATTCCGAGATGAAAAATTCCTCTTAAACTAGAAATGTCAAGTCTCCGGCTGTTTGCTGCACTCCAGTATTATCTCAGGGAAAATGTAGTGCTTTACCATCGAGAGAATATTCCTACTTTATAAAATAACATTTTCTCTATTAAAATACCGGTATACAAAAAGCCGGAGACTTGCAACTTTGAAATAAGGTAAGAAAAGTTTAAATAAGAAACAGATTAAAACAAGTGAATATAGCAGTAAATTGTATAAACTCACACCAGATTAATTTTTAAATTTTATTTTATATAATATAAATTAATGCTTAACACACCGTTAACATCTTTTTTACATTAATTCAAGTAATATCGTCTCTAACGACGATCACATCATTATATTATCCAAGAAGTTGAATAAAGACCGGGCCAGGATTCGAGCCAGAAATGTATTGGCTGAAGCTACATGTGCACTACCGACGGAGCCGCTCCGGACGAATCTGGTGGACTAATACACCCGACCCAACTTAACCTTTAATGACCAGATGTATCACCTAAGCAGAATAAATCGGAGGTTACTTACTTATGGAACTGCAGTAAACGCCGCATGCGTAATTTCGTAAATAAATCATAATAGTTGAAAATTTCCAAGTGGATGAAGAATAAATTAATGTAATATAATTACGAATGCAGCGTTTACTGACGTTACATAAATAATATCCAATATATTTTGTTCTGATTCAGATATCGGACTAGATGCTGTGATCGTGAAAGGTTCAGTTGGGTGAATTAGTCCTCCAGATTCGGCCAGGATAGAGCATTCGCGGCTTCAGCCAATACATCCCAGGTTCGAATCCTGGCCAGGACATTTTTCACCCAGAATTATGATTTATTTACCAATTGAATAAATGTGTTAAAATTAATCTAATATTATTTAATCATTATCGATACACTATAGAAATAAGGCTGAGGATGGAGCCGTTAGAAATTATTGTCTGAGCTTTATCGCACAACACTATAAATAAAAAAAGTGAAGTTTCAATTAGACTCCTCCCACACTAGAAACGTGCAGCCTTTACTCGCTAATCCTCGAAAAATAAGATTCTTGAGGGTTCTTGAAATTAATTTTACATTTCCTATTTCTTCTTAACTATGAATTACAAAAATTCTTCATAATATTCTTAAAATGATAATAATAATAATAATACTTATAATATGTTCTTTTTGTTGCTACCCATTTTTTTTTTTTTTTTTTTTTTTTTTTTTTTTATGATATGACAACATAAGCTAGTAAATTTGAAATAAAATTTCTTTAAGGAAAAGAAAAGAGTGGTAGAAAGGGAGGATTATGTAAATGAAACCAAATATTTAAGATGTATGCTGTAATAGTGATACTAACTGTTACTAACAATGTTGATCTTTCATTAAAAGTTGCTTTTGAAAAAATGACGTAGAAACCATTTTCTAACAATACCAAGTTATGTTTCTACATATAGGGCATTTCTTAACACATTCACGACGGGGAACGAGAATCCTCGTTTTCATTCAAAAAACATCATTGACTAAGGGCGGTGTCTTCTACCTTACAGAAAATGCATTTATATCATTTTGTCTACCTTTTTTAGAATGTAAGACATTTTACATTGAATTCGTACATTCAAAGATATTTGGCGATGCATAAACTTTGGAAACCTATCTAGAACACCGATTTACAAAAGACTTTCAGAACAGGGAGGAGTTTCTACTGTTTTAAAATTCAGATTTGATTGAAATTACCCGTCGGCATTGTGTTAACATAGTAGTAAAAAACTAAAAAATAAGAATTAACAACATTCCGAGATGAAAAATTCCTCTTAAACTAGAAATGTCAAGTCTCCGGCTGTTTGCTGCACTCCAGTATTATCTCAGGGAAAATGTAGTGCTTTACCATCGAGAGAATATTCCTATTTTATAAAATAACATTTTCTCTATTAAAATACCGGTATACAAAAAGCCGGAGACTTGCAACTTTGAAATATGGTAAGAAAAGTTAAAATAAGAAATAGATAAAAACAAGTGAATATAGCAGTAAATCGTATAAACTCACACCAGATTAATTTTTAAATTTTATTTTATATAATATAAATTAATGCTTAACACACCCTTCAACACCTTTTCTACAACAATTCAAGTAATATCTTCTCTAACGACGATCACATCTTTATAGTTTATATTAAGTAGCGGATGGGGACAGCTTAATGCAATAATGTTAAAAAAGAGCCTGCGTAATAGAAGAAGGGAGAGGTAAATCTCTTGGGGATTTCTTTAACCCTGGTTTTAAAAAAAAATAAGCTTTTGCATTTAATACTGGCGCCACGTATCCAAAATAATTAAAAATAATATTAAAAGTGAAATCTTTAGAACATAATCTTTCCAACATCGTAGTAAGAAGTATATAAACAAGTAAACAAATACCTACAACATTTACATTTAAAATTTAAAAGCAGTTTATCTTTTATGTCAGAATAATGTCATTTAATATTTAACTCATTACATATAAATAAATAGATCGGGATATGTATGTGGCATTTTAACCGCTTTAAGGCTATAGCAAATAAATCTCCAAGCTATATAATAAAATCATTATTTCTTATCTTAAGCTAAATCTTTTGTCTTCGCTTACAGTCAAGGCTTTAGGAAACAATAAATATGATTAAACTAGCATATACTTCTATAATAAAAATATACATAATTTAATACTTGTTCCCAAAGAATAATTATGTATATGTAACTATTATTATAAGTAGTATGTTAATGTGGCTTTAATTTTTTTTAATTAGTTTAGAAAGATTTAAAAGCTATTGTTATTTGTTTTCTTTTTGTTTTCAATTTAAAATGTTTATTTGTTAGATATATGTATTAAAAAAAAATCCCAATTGAGAGGGCGCAATTCAATTTTTTTTTTAAGTTATTACATTGAACTAAACATATTTTAATTTCATGATTATTTCAGTTCCTATTTTATAACGTATATATAATGAGAGCATCTCATAATTTTTGTAACATTACAATATTAATAATTCTAATGCATTATATTCAAGTATTAAAATCTTAAATTCTAATAACAACAGCAATAGTAATAAAAGTATGAGAAAAATAAAATATAATTTCACAACTAAATATAAAACACATGGATAAGTACCAAGTACAAAAGGACATAAAAACCAACAAAACAACGTGCCAAAGCAGGCTAGGGACTTTTTGATTTTTTCCCCCATTTCTTTATGCTACGCAGTGCAGTCGAAGTTTTAACATTGTTGCATTAAGCTGTCCCCATTCGCTACTTTTATATTATTCAAGAAGTTGAATAAAGACCGGGCCAGGATTCGAGCCAGAAATGTATTGGCTGAAGGTACATGTGCACTACCGACGGAGCCACTCCGGACGGATCTGGCGGACTAATACACCCGACCCAACTTAACCTTTAATGACCAGATGTATCAGCTAAGCAGAATAAATCGGAGGTTACTTATGGAACTGCAATAAATGCCGCATGCGTAATTTCGTAAATAAATCATAATAGTTGAAAATTTCCAAGTGGATGAAGAATAAATTAATGTAATATAATTACGAATGCAGCGTTTACTGACGTTACATAAATAACATCCAATATATTTTGTTGATCTGATTCAGATATCGGACTAGATGCTGTGATCGTGAAAGGTTCAGTTGGGTGAATTAGTCCTCCAGATTCGGCCAGGATAGAGCATTCGCGGCCAAGGGCGGCGCCAGAGGGGTCCGGGGGGCATACACTTGCCCCCCCGTCGGGGTCAAATTTAACCGTCATCGGGGAAAATTTTTTGACTTGAATGTTGAATCCTGCATCGGGTCGGGTAATCCGATTTTTCCTGCAGACGACCTGAGTCGTGTCGAGTCGGGTGTAGTTTGATTTAAAAAAAAAATCTTAGGTTAGTTTATAGAAAATGCCACCCACGGAATAGCAGGGCACTGATTTTTTTTCTTCGGAAGCCGGATTGGCTTGAACCACATGTCGGTTAAAGGCTGTCGTATTTATACAACGGCCGGATGTTACCGAAAACTTATCTAGAGCTCATTCATGTGCACTCCTGTTGGATGTTTATTCGATTGACCGCAAACTTACGCGACTTTGAGAAATACGATTTCAAGAGGAGACAGGACGTTTAAATTCATCTGTGCTCGCTTCGATCTTCTCATTAAAAAGCGTCGGGTATTTTTTTTTATAAATGAATGAGTAAATAAAAAGAGAGTTTTGTATAATTATTCAAGCAAACTTAGTATCGAATTAAAAATTCATTCTTTGTTCATTAATTTCAATATACAGTGAGTAGAGTCTCATTTTAAGATATTAATCTCCATTTCATATATAGAAGAGAAATAGAAGGTATAAATAAGAAAATAATTATATACATACATAACTTCATTGTAAACTACGTGAAGATGTATATATAGCAACTTCTAAAATCTTGCATCGGGTCAGTTAACCCGATTCTACCCGATCGTGTTGGCCATTGGCTCTACAATTTTTTGCTGTGGATCGGGTTGACTAGTGTTTCCATTTTCGGATCATCTCAGATTAGAGTTTTTGTTTCTTGGGAGTCGATTCGAATACGCCAAATTTTTCCAAAGAAAAGTCCGTCCCACCAGTGGCCGAGAGGTTCTGTGCTCTCGAAGCTGGTAGACGGGAGGTGCTGGGTTTTAATCCAATCGCGCCCGTCGGCCCAATCGTTCAGAATTTTCGTGGGTTTCTTCGAACCTTGGATTTCCATGTGTAAATACGGATTAGATTCCCTTAAAAAGCCACCGCCCCCCCTTACGGAGGGCACCTTGGGCCTATATCCTTCGAGTAGATAATCGGCGGTCAAAAATCAACCCAACCCAAAGAAAAGTCCAGATTATTGTTTCAAATGATAAAAAGAAATACTTGTATATGAATAAGTAAATGTATACATTCATTTTTTGAAATATAAAATTGATTTTAGAGATATGATTGCAAAATATTTTTCAGAATTATTTTACATTTAGGATTGATTTTTTTTTCATTTCATGCTTAGGATCAAGTTGCAGGTTCGAAAAAAATATTTTGTCGATTTCGGGTCGGGCATAACTCGAACAGTGCAGGGTTGTAATTAACAATTCTTGTTTAGGGTCGTAAGTTCGTATTTAGAAATTAAAAAAAAATCGTGTAAAACAGAATATTAACTTACTTGATAATTTAAACTTGATTGTATTGTTAGACTGAACAATTTTAATTAATAACTTAGTTATACTTTGTAGAGTTCTGTATGGGCCGAAATTTCCATGTTCGGGCTCAGCCCGATTCGTAGAAAGAAAAGTTCGGCTCGGCCCGGTATAAAAGTTAAAACTTCGGCCCAGCCTGGTCCGTATAAAAAACAGTAATGGGCCGACCCGGTATAAAAATTGAAAGTTCGGTCCGAGCCCGGCCCGGAAAAAAGTTAAAATCTCGGCCCAAGTCCGACGGAATTTTACGTCGATTTTGTTAAAAGGAGTTCTGACCAAAAATACTTATTTTAGCTCTTTTTTCATGTTTATAATTTTCATTTTTAAAGAAGATTGCGATATACATTTCTTTAATGAATCTATATTTGTATTTTAATGTTTCAGCTATAATTAATATCGTTAATCAAAAAATTATGTATTGGAGACTTAAAAATCTGAAAAATGCTAAACAGTAAAATCTTCTAAGACATCGCATAGGCAAGAAAAAAAAATGCGTTATAAACAAGTTCTCTTCTTAGCAGGTGTGAATGTAATATATTCTTTTCTCACGTATTATTATATTCATTTTGCATGGATCAATAATTTTTTCCATATAAGACAGGATTCCGCCATAGCTGGTTCTTTTTCACACGTTTTACTGTACTTTAATGTTATTGCCTAGAAACCTACTATTCTTTAAAACGAATAAATTTTAATGTTTAATTGTAGAATAATGTCGATTTAAAAATATGTACACTTTTTGCAAAAAATTTTTGGCCTGGGCCAAATTTTACTGATTTTTGCACGGACTAGGCCATGCCGAGACAATGATTTCATACAGGCTGGATCGAGACGGGAGTGAAAATATCGGCTTATGAAGACCTAGGAAGAATGAAACCTGCCTTATCTCGGTACGAAAAAAAGATGTTAGGCCCGACCCGGCCCGAGTGCCATGAATGAAAATAGGCCAGAGCCCGGCCCGTGCAGACCTGTAAACTTTGGCTGTTTCAATATAAGCATGAATTTAAAGATTTTTTTAGCATCAACAAAACTTTGTTTTATGATTGAGCTGATAGTAATGAACTTTTACATTCTAAGCTATTTTAAAAGTTTTCCTTTAACTTACATTTTTCTTCGGTATTTCAGTTTTAATCTCAGATTTAAATTCTGTAACTTATCAGAAGTTAGAGGATCATACTGTCTGGTTTCGATGGATATACATTAAAAAAAAAAAAAAAATACGTGATTGAAGGTGTTTCTTCAATTGCTTTTATTATTATTAAAACACGAAAATTCCTGTTTTGATTTGCCCATTTCCCTCCAAAATACAGAAAATTAATTATTTTAAGGCTGTTCTCAAATCCAAAAGGGCAACTTTCTGACATAAGTTTTAATTTATTTTTGTTCGGAAACAGGCCCGTAGCTAGACGATGCTTCCAGGTCGGGCAAATGTTTTTCCAAGAGGGGCAAAATTTTTCTTCATTTTTTTAGTATTTTACGATTTTTTAAAAATATATATTACGTATTCAGTATAAGTTTATAGCTCTTTCCAATGTAGTTGAAAATTGATATTCTTTCATCTCGCTGTCTATCCATAAACTATTGTTTATAAATATGGATTTCCACAAAAATGTTAGATGTTGTTGAGGATTCCCTCCCCCCCCCCCCCCCCGTTGTTCGCAGAAAAATCTGGACAATTGCATGTTTATGTTTTATTAATAATACGTACTACAATATTCCAAGAAATTTATTTACAGTAAAACCTGTAAAAATGGAATCACAAGGGATAAAAAAAAAAAAAAAAAAAAAAAAAATCCGTTTCAGGCAAGTTTCCATCTTAGCAGGCATAACTGGAGTGTTGAATTTATGCACTCTTTTTTTCGGGAGGGATTACTGATGCTTCCGGTATGGAGAGGATGGCAATTGCACTGCTACAACTTTAATAAGCACAAAATTACAAAGCTTCCGGGAGTAACATTTCGATGCTCAGGGGAGAACCCTCTTCGTGGGTTAGCCCCTGAATTCGTTACTTATTGTATGATATTCCTTTCAACGGGACCATGAAATGCTCTCATTTAAGACAGGATTTTGTTATAGACAGGTTCCATTTACGGAGGTTTTACAGAATTTATGGAGTTTTAGATGGTTTAAAATTTAATATAAAGAAGGCCCTGGTAATTAAGTTAATAATGTTATTTATTTACAAAACAGGTAACCCTCACATAAGTAAATATCAGTATATTTTCATCAATTTTTTACGCATTCTTCAAAACCATAATATGTGTTGATAACTGATAACAATTTCAAACAGTTTGGACAATAGAAAAAGTCTTCTTACCAGCGTCATACCAGTAAATATCAATAGTTTTCCACGAATCTTGTGTACAGGGTTTGAAACCATTATATTTATGACTTATAAAAATTTGGACAATAAGAACTATTTTTTAAAAATATTAAATGTCTGATGAGAAAAAAAAAAAAAAAATCCGTCCCCTTTAAAATTCCTATTCAGCTATTTCTTTTTTGTTGAAATACGGAAAAATATACACTCTCAAAAATGCTTTCTTCAATTCACAGAAGTAATCCTGGCAACACTGCTGTCGATATATATCCGAGAATTGAAGAATTTGTTTTTCGTTCTAGGACAGAAAATTTCCGTAATCTCTAAAAAAGGTTTTTTATTTATTTATTTTATTTTTTTTTTTAAATACGTCTCTCGTTTTTCAGTGGATGGATTCCGCTTGGATTTGAACCCGAGTCTGCGCGTCCCAAATCGAGCACTTTAACCACTAGGCCAGCGAGCATTAGGCAGAAGGAGAGTTTAGAATGAAGATATGGGTTTCTTTCAAATGGGGGCTTGGTAAGGCTTGTTAAATTTCTTGTTCAGAAAGCTTGGGAATTTAAGCTTAATTGTAGGAAGATTTCGTCGTTATGAAATAATGGTTACATAGTAGACATATTTTTAATAAAACATAATTTGATTTTTAGATGTAAAATATGAATATTATATTTTTAATTAAATTCGAGAAGAAGTGGTTGCTTTTTTGAATAAAATATATTTTTTTTTAACTTGATTGAACTACTATATATATTTCTCAACGTGAAAGAGAGATTTTTTAGACTTTTAGAAAATATTTTACATGCGAATATATTTTTTATACTCTAAAAAATAAATTGCGAATAAGTTTAATTGAATGAGAAAATTACTGCTTTATTAAATTCAAAAGCATTATTTTTGTTTGTTTTAAAATAAATTGAATGTTTTAATGAATTGAATTTTCGATTTTTCATTTTAAAAATAAATTCGAATGTTGCTATTAATACAGCTAATACGCATCCGTGCAAGGAATAAATGGAATTTTCCCTCTTTTTCAGACTTCTGGGAAGAATTAATGGAAAAAGCGTGTTTTCTAGGAGTACGGAAATTATTTGTTTAAAAATGACGGATAATTTAGTGTATAAAGACGGGTTTTTTTACAGTGTATAACACCCTTTAAAGAGCACACATTTCAATTTTACTTTAAAATGTCGTATTCGGTATACATATTGCGGGGGGCCTCCGATCAGGGCCGTAGCGACCGCCTCCATACCCCCCATTTCGGGGGGGTTGAGCAAAGTCAGGGGCCCAGTAGTGAGCCCCTGATATTGTACCTTTCATATTCATCATTCAACCTTTCAGCCAAATGTTTTTTTTTTTTTTTTTTTTTTTTTTTTTTTTTTTTTTTTACTTTTAAAATTATTTTTTATGTATTTTTAATAACATTTTATTTTGTTTTATCGAAATTCCTTTTTTTTTTTTGTCAAAGATCTTGATCAGATTTAGAAACAGAAAACAGACATGTGCTTTTCTTATATATCCACCATTCTTTATAAAAGTTTTTGAAGGCTGTAAGTTCTACTTAAAAAATAAAATGGCATTTTAGTAATTTTGGGGTGCGCCTATCAATGGGCGAAAAAGGTGAAACCAAATGTTCAAAACTTCTTTAATACTATTACTTCCTCCAACCAAAACAGATATGCGCTTTTTTCTACAGCAACCATTCTTTTTAAAGGGGCCCAGATGAAAGAAATTTTGCAGGCTCTAAATTCTTTTTGAATTGTCTTTTTTAAGTGCCCCTATAAAAGTGTGGAAAAGTTGGAGCCCAAGATTCAAAACTTTTAAGCCCATTTTTTTATTAAAATTTTTAAAAAATATGCTTTTTAATCTCACTGAGGGACCCAATAAGTTTCAAAACTTCGTTATACTATTACTTCCTTCAACCAAATGTGCTTCCTTTCTTTAGTCATTATTTTTTTTATAGGTGCCCAGATGAAAGAAATTTTGCACGCTCTTAATACTTTTTAAATTGTCGTTTTTGGGGTCCCCAGTAAAAGTGAGGAAAAGTTGCAACTGAAGATTCAAAACTTTTAGGCCCTATTTTTGTTATTCAAATGTTTTAAAAATATGCTTTTTAATCTCGTTGGGGGCCCCAACAAGATTCAATGCTTTCTTAATACTATTACTTCTTTTGACCAAAACAGATATGCGCTTTCTTTCTATAGCCAGTATTCTCTTTAAAGGTTCCTAGATGAAAGAAATTTTGCAGGCTCTAAATTCTTTTTGAATTGTCTTTTTTAAGGCCCCCTATAAACGTGAGGAAAAGTTGGAGCCCAAGATTCAAAACTTTTAGGCCCCATTTTTATGATTCAAATGTTTTAAAAATATGCTTTTTAATCTCGTTGGGGGCCCCAATAAGTTTCAAAACTTCCTTAATACTATTACTTCCTTCAACCAAATGTGCTTTCTTTCTACAGTCACGATTCTTTTTAAAGGTGCCCAGATAAAAGAAAATTTGCAGGCTCTAAATACTTTTTTAATTGACTTTTTTGGGGCCCCCTATAAAAGTGAGGAGAAGTTGGAACTCAAAATTCAAAACTTTTAGTCCCAATTTTTATTATTCAAATGTTTTTAAAATATACTTTTTAATCTCGTTGGTGGCCCCAATAAGGTTAAAAACTTTCTTAATACTATTTCTTCTTTTAACCAAACCAGACATGCTCTTTTTTTTCTATAGCTACCATTCTTTTTAAAGGTGCCCAGTTGAAAAACTTTTCCAGGCTCCAAATACTTTATAAATTTTCTTTTTTGGGGCCGCTCTTAAAAGTGAATTCGAAACTCGAGATTCAAAACTTTTAAGCCTAATTTTTTTTTCAAATGTTCAAAAAATATAAGCTTTTTAATTTCGTTGGGGACCCTAATAAGCGGGCGTCTATGTGCATTGCATATGCCGCCTATCCTCCTGTGTTCGACCTGTTTCGTTTTTAACATTTCATTTCTCTTGTCTCGATAAATTACTTATGTTAACTATACATAAATTATATTGTGTATTTATTTAATATACTAGCAAAGCTTCGCCCGCTTCGCTGATTGTTTTTTTAAAAAAAGAACCTATTTTTTGGAGTTCTCCATTGGGGGCCTTCACTGCCTTCCGCAGCGTAAATCTGTTCCGGATATTTACGCTCCGATCTTGAATCAAACAATCATTGAATTATTGTATTTTTTTTTTTTTTGCGATAAAAGTGATAGTGTCCAGATAAAAATGAAATTTTCCAGCATCGTAGCTCATGTTGCTACAGGAACAAATTTGTTATTTTTCCACTTCAGCTTAATTATGACAGCAGCAAAATCTACAGGATAATTCTTCGGTTTCAGAAAAAAAAAAAATGTCAAAAAAAACTCCGCAAAACGCAAAAAAAAAAAAATGTGTAAAAATCTTATAAAAAATTGGGCAAAAATTCAAAAATCGCTGAGAGAAAATTGATTATATCGAGCCAAAAGATTGAAACTGGAATGTTAAAAAATCGCCGTGAAAGACAAAAATACGCTAAAAATCACATAAAATGTTCGTAAAAAATTCAGAAACTTCTATGGATATATTTTCTATATTGAGCTAAAAGACTGAAACCTGATCTCTTTTAGGGATGTCAAAAATCCGTGCCGCAGATGGCAAAATTTTTACTATATTGGGATAAAAGATTAAAACTGGGTTCCTTTTACACACTCTCTCTCTCTCTCAAAAAAAAAAAAAAATCAGTTAATTGAAGGATTTTTCCCGTAACTTTTTCTTTCGTTCAAACACACACACAAAAAAAACTTTGATTTGATTTGCTCATTTTCCGCGAAAATATAGAAAACTCACCAATCTAACGTAAAAATTACCTAACATCCTTACTAAATATAAAGATGCATTTTTTTCAAATCACATCACAGGAGTGTTCCGCCAACTTTGCTGCATTGTACTTTTCCCTATTAGGAACTGAACTTTTACGCATGACTTTTTTCCTTCATAACACGAAGAAGCCGCGAATCAAAGATCGAAATTTCTAGAAATTTTACTTTCTAAAGACGAAAATTTCTTCAAATCTGCGATAAAATCTCTTCTAATCACAGGGGTCTTAAAAAATGGAGAAAAAAAAACGTTCTTGTAAAATTCAAAAATCGCAAAGGACGAAATTTAGTACATCGGGCTAAAAGACTGAAACCTGATTCCTTTTACTAATATAATAAAATCACGTCGGAACGCGAATGAAAGTTAAAAATCACACAAAAAATTCGCGAAATATTTAAAAATCGAAGAAGACTACTTTACTACATTCGGCTAAAATGGACAGATGGATTGAAAATGGATTCCTTTTATGAATGCGGGGGGAAAAGCACGAAACTCGAAAAAATACAAAAAATAGCGTAAAAAATTAAATGAAAAAAATTCGAATCAAAAAATTTAAAACCTCTTTCGAGGTGCATAACTTCAGGCATACAGGTAACCTTCCTGTCAAATTTTGTCCTGAACAGAAAAACATCCGGTCAGACAAAGAAAAACTCTGGACAGATAAACATCTGTCTTTATTATTATCTACTAGGAAACCTATCTTCGTTGCCCACAGAAAGGTATCTTCTATCCGAAAGTATTTATTTTTCTTCTTAAATTTCAACTTGGGTGACAATTTTAAACTGGAGAAAACCGGAATGTATGAAAACGACATCACAAAAGTAATTTTTTTTGAATTAGTAAATCTGTACATATATATGGATTTAATAAAAGGCACCAATCCGAGCAGGAAAAAAATTGTTATAAGTGAAAATTTTCTGCTTAAAGAAAATCTGTCTGGGCCACGCGGATGGCATTGTCAAACTGAAGAGAAAATTGAAAATACGAAAACGACTTCCATATTTTTTATTTATTTATTTTGTTTATGAGCAATACTTAGCGGTTTATAACATTTTTAAAAGGAATTCAGTTTCAAACTTTTTTGCCAAATTTTGTCCTCTGCTGCTTTTAAAATTTCCGAGAATTTTTATGTGATTTTTAGATTTTTCACTTTTCTGGTAGTTTTTTTAATATTCGTAAAAAAAAAATAAACCCGGTTTCAATCTTTCAGCCCAATATAAGTAAAGTTTGATCTCTATGAACTTCAACATTTTTTATGCAATTTTTGGCGTTCTTTCGCGTTTTTCGGCGATTTTTTTTTACATTTCCCCCCTAAATGGAAGAATTCTCAGTTAAAGTTTGCAAGTCCTTTGATTAAATTCACGTTGTAAGAATATCAAATCTGTTCCTGTAGCAACGTGAACGAAATGTTGAAAATTTGAATTTAATCTGGATCGAAATAAAAAATTTACAATAATTCAAGGTTCATATCATTCGAGATCGGAGCGGACATAACCCCTATGGGTGTACGTTGCCGAAAGCAGTGCAGTCCAACTACAAATTCGTTCAATTTGAAGTTCGTTTTGGAAAATCCGACCATCGAAACTCCCTGGTGTTGTTATAAAATGGAACTCGCGTGGAAAATTAAATATAGATATTTCTCTAAAATCTTAGAGGGGGGGGGGCGAAATATATGTTTGGGGGGGTGGGGCTCTGAAGACCTTGCTACGGCCCTGCCTCCGATACGAGGTTCGTTTGGAAATATTTTTGTTTAAAAGTATATACATAAAAAAATCAGATTAAAGATATAAACTAATACAAATTTAAGGTTAATATTATCACATCACGGGTGACGCCGGGCTGGTCAGCAAGTATCACACAAATAAAAACCATCATGAAAGGCCTCCAATTCGAACTCTCTATTCTCTAACGCAATCACAAAATCATTTTTATGCTTAAATGCCATAAAGTTGCAATCATTTTTATTCTGACCCCAGGATAGAAAATAGCTTTTTCTGTTTTCTATAAAGACAAATTATGTTTCAGAAAAAAGTGAAAAATATGTGTTAAAAGTCAATTTTTGTGGCTAAGAAAGATAATCTGAGATAGACGTCTGCATGGGCCCGGCAAAATGAAGGCGAAATTTCAAAAGGGCCGGGCCGGCAGAATTAGGAAAATTTTTTGAACGGGCCGGGCCGATAAGCGAAATAAACGGCCCGGGCTGGCAAAAAAATTGAACGGGACTGCCTGCCTGCCTGCCGTGCCGGACCGATAAAAAAATTAAGTGGGCCTAATGGTCCGATATAAAAATTCAGGCGAAGCCGATAAAGTGTAAGCCATTTTCAATTAATATGACTTTCGCGAGAATAAGTATAAATAAGCGTCACGAGTCGATGCTAGTTTGACAACATCAATAAAGAAATGTAACATGCTCAGCATAGAGATCGGCATCGGACAGTTACATGGCGTCTGAGCCCGGGCTCAATTTTTTTCAATAGACTCGTGCCGGGCCGTGATCAGGGTGATCAGGCTTGCATTTTTTTCTTTTCTACATAGTCGAGCCTGGCTGGAACTGGGCTTAATTGTTCTCAGGATGTGTAGGGCACGCAATATGTTTTGTAAAAATATTAACAGCGATAATGAACTTCTGTTATTGGACTCTTTTGCAATATGCCTTAAGGTGGTTCTCAAATTCACTGCTCAACAAGGCAAAAGTTTCTGACACATTTTCTGACTAATTTTTAACTGTAAAGGCATAAAATTGACAGGCATGACTATTGAAGGGATTTGGAATCGAATAGTGTTTTCCATTTTTGCATAAATTACTTATCGATAGATAAGAGATTGTTCTCACGTGACTGCAAGTTTTCTCCTTTCCCGTGCTGTCGCTTCCGGAAATTCGATTCAAAACGCTAACTTTGACAATATTTTCCCAATAACACATTGTAGCTATCAAAAAACGTATAACGCCATTTGATTATATAGTTTCTGAATAAGAACACCTGCTAGTCTTATGCGTTTCCGAATAGAAATGAATTCAGAAATGTCTCAGAAAGTAGCTCCTTTGGATTTGAGGAATGCCTTAATAAAGGACACAAATGTTTTCACAAATCTACTTTTTATTATGCATTTCAAAAGTTATCAGGTTTTTAATCCTCCTTTTTTCTATTATTCTAAACTACATTAATTTTTTAATGCATCCTTATTTGAATGTTGAAATATCTAAGACACTGAGTAATCATTAATGTCGCTATTGTGTATTTTCTGTCTTGCGAACACATCGTATATTTAAAAATATACTGTAAAATTATCCCATAAATACGTATGCAGTATTCTTTAAAAGAATCTTAACTATATATGTTAAGAAAAAACTGAATTTTTTGTAGAAATTGAGTCGGGCCGGATGAACTTTTAATTTTTACACTGGGCTGGGCCAAGATAGTTTTTGTTCGGGCCGGGACTGGAAATTACGCCCCGTGCAAACCTTTAATCTGAGACACAATCGCTTAAAGCTCAAGATTTGACGCATTTGTCAAAAAATGAAAAATGATATTTGATTTTAAATTACTTCAATAATTTTGTCTGCGAATGTCATGCTTTTGCATTTAAAAAAAAAAGTCTGCAACACATTATAAAGTTTCGCAAAGCCGAGCGAATAAAAATATTTTTTTACAAACAGCCTTAAGTGATTATTTTTTGTAAATTGTAGCTATAAAATGAGGAAATACTAAATAAAAATGAGTATTTCATAATTTAAAAATATTAATGCTCGATTAGTATTTTTGTTAATTTTTCAATTTATATTTACATTCACAATCTTACATTTATTTCCCATTTTCCATACAGAAACTGTGTGACTGGTTTGAATATTTGTAGTAAGGAAGTAACAAAACAAGTAAAAAGTAAAATAAATAACGTAGGGGTGGGGAAACACCAGAAGAAACAAATGCTCTTTGTACTTATAAAAAGAATAAAATTAATTTCTGTAATATTCTCACTTCTAAATTTAATTTATATTATTTAACATAAAATATTCAAATAATAAAATATTAAATTCATATAGTCATAGATGATATTAACAATGAAATTATAAAACCCCTTTACTCTGAAAAGCACTTTCTACATGTTGCGATTCTGTGTGACACTGATTTTACAAACTTTTATAATTTACAACAGTGTCAAGGAAGCTTTTAAAGAACATTTTCCACTTTTGTTGAAAAGCCCCAAAAGTAAAATAGTGTAGTTAACAATCACAAAACCACATGATTGTAACATATGATACTTGCATATTTTGTGCAACCTATCCTGTCAAGCCATAAAATAGGTAGTCAACTGCAACTGAAAATCCAAACCTTTGGTTTCCCGTACCTGATTACAATAAATTTCATGTTCGACAGTTGTACAAAGAAAACAATTTTCGCGGACATCAGTTAATCAATTTGAGCACAGGAGTTAAGAGGATAATCTCTAAACATGATTATTCTCCAAAGCCTGTAGTTTGACACTTTGGGGAGGCGCTAAGATAAATTTCTATAAAGTAACAAAACGAAAAATGTCCTACAGCTCTTGGAATGAAAGAAAAAAAAAAGTCTTCACAAATGGATATTTTGTTTAAATTGTTTTGTTTGAATTGCGAAGTTTTACGGATGCATGTCTGTTAGTTAAATTACGGTCTATTCTAAAAAAAGTTCCTTTTTTTTTTGCTGAGGCAAAGAAAAGTTTGGAAATTTAATGTGTCAATTGTGCTAGGTCGGGCAAATATTTTTCCAGGTCGGGCGTTGCCCGACCTGGCCCCCACCTAGCTACGGGCCTATGCATGAAAGTAGCAGGTGTTGATGTTCTGAAACTATGCCATCGAGCTGTTTTATCCGTGTTTTTTTTTCAAACGCAATAGATCTTTCAGAAAAGAGTGACAAAGTGAGCGTTTTGAGCCGAATTTCCGCGCGAAACGAGAAAAACCAGTCAAGAAAGGATGAAAAACGTGTTTGTCACGTGATCCAAATCGCTTCTAACTCAATAGGTAATTGATGGGTCCAAAAATGGAAAACACAGTTCGATTCCAAATCGCTTCCCTGGTCAGGCTTTTCAAATTTAATATCTTTTCGTTAGAAAATGAATTTGTAAATGAGTCAAAACGTTTTGCGCTTGTTGAACAAAACAGTTCAAAACAGCCTTAATGTAAAAATTATCTGAAGTTACATTTTCGTCAAATCACAAGGGTGTACCCGTAACTGTGCTTCATGTTACTTTTTTGTACCAGAAACTGATTTTTTACGTATGTCTCTTTTCCTCCAAAACACGAAAAATTCGCAAACTGAAGCTCATTTTTTTTTAATTCTTCGGTCAAAACACGGAATTTTCTACAAATAATAAAAAAATCTGTTCCAACCACAGGCGCGTTCTGGCAACTTGCTGCCTGTGCTTTTTACGTTTGACGAAATGTTTTCTTGAGAATGAACGCAATAATTGCGCTTTTTCTTAAACGGCTGAAAGGCAAAATAATGAAAAAAATAATAAAACGTGGTATTAGTAAAGTGAGCATTATTGTCATAAAATTACTGTTAATTATTTAGAAAGCTCTAGTTCGACTAATTAATTTCACACCATTCCTTTATGGATAAAGTATAATTCACTTATATTCAATACGATGAATGGAAGCTATTTAATACAGCAACCTGTTAAGATAGAACGACAAAGAATTGGAAGAACTTTCCCATTTAGACAATCTTAGCCTGTTTTAGCCGATATTGCGAAAATTTTCAGGTTAAAGCGTTATTCCATCACACTGGTTCCGTTTTAACAGGTTTTACTGTAGTGCTTAAAATGTCTCGATTTTCAAGCGTCTGTCCGGCTTTTTTTACCCGACTGCCAAGAAGGGTTATGTGTTTCACGCGTATCTGGGTATGTGGATTTCTTTATACCCTCGAAACATCCCTACGGCTGGATGGATTTTAATGAATGAGGTCTCTATCGATTCGTCTTAACCGTCCGATGGTTATAGGCTAGATTTGATTTTATAAATTCAAAATGGCGGTAGACACGAAATTTTTTTTACGCACCCTATTGAGTGGCATATCATTGGATATAGGTCTTTCAAAATGAAGACTTTGTTTCATTGACTATTTTACAGTCAGAAGCTCCGTTTAAATATTACACAACCTGGACGTTGTGTAGGTAGGATCTCTAGCTTTACTGCAACTCTAACCACCATAGACATCTATAGGCCTCATCAAAACAGTGTTTATAGATAGGAACTAACAATCAAACACAACTTGAAAGTCACCAATACAAGTAAATAAAAAAAATAGGTAAGTAATATAAAAAAAATAGTTTAATATTGATGAGAAATAATTAATTAGTTCGCTTTTTTAGCCCAGTGGTTAGGGAGTTGAATTCGGAAATAATTAGGGGACAGCTGGAAATTTTTTAACCCCTTCAGTTTAGGTCTAGAATGAATATGCTACGTTTTCCCCCTCGTACTAGGTGAGCGTTAGGAATTATACATTGATTTATAGTCAAGAAACACGTTTTTTTTTTAAACCATAACACTATCTCGAAATCTCTAACTTTTTCAAAAACATTGTCAGTACAAAAGTTGTAGAGCTTAAAATTCTGAATAAAATGAGTACCTACACTTAATACTTTAGTTGAATATTAAGGTCACAATTCTGCTTTAAAGTTTTAGCACCGTGGTCAAAGGGTTACACTCAGAATTAGTTAGGGGAAAACTGGAAATCATTTTAATCCCTTCAGATTAGGTCTAAAATGAATATTCTATGTTTTCCTCCTCGTACCAAGTGAGCATTAGGAAATATGTACTTATTTACATTCGAAAAACATCTTTTTCCTTAATATTTTAAACAATATCTCAAAATAGTTAATTCTATCAAAAACTTTGTCAATACAAATGTTGTAGAGCTTAAAATTCTGAATAAAATGAGCACCCACATTAGTATTTTTGTTAAAAATTAAGGTTGCAATTCTAATTTCAAAATTTTGCTTTAATCGCTAATCAAGAGCTTGAAGCCCGGAGAGACCAAGTTACCTGAGAATATTTCAAAACAGCTAAGTCTATCAAAAACATTGTCAATTCAAATGTTGTAGAGCATAAAATTTGGAATAAAATGAATACCCACATTAATATTTTTGTTCAAAATTAAGGTCGCAATCCTATTTCAAAATTTTTCCTTAATCACTAATCAAGAGCTTCAAGATTGGAGAGACCAAATTACCTTAACAATATCTCAAAACAGCTAACTATATCAAAAAATGCCAATATAGATGTTTTAGAGCTTAAAATTTTGAATAAAATGAATACTCATATTAATATTTTTGTTCAAAATTAAGGTCGCAATTTAAGATATTGTTAAAAATATTAAAGAAAAACGTGTTTTTCGAATGTAAATGTGTACATATTTCCTAACGCTCACTTAGTACGAAGGGAAAAACATAGAATATTCATTTTAGACCTAATCTGAAGGGATTAAAACGATTTCCAAGTTTCCCCTAATTAATTCTAAGTTCAACCCTCTGACCACGGGGCTAAAACTTTAAAGTAGAATTGTGACCTTAATATTCAACAAAAGTATTAACTGTAGGTACTCATTTTACTCAGAATTTTAAGCTCTACAACATTTGTATTGACAATGTTTTTGGAAAAGTTAGTGATTTCGAGATAGCGTTGTGGTATTTAAAAAAAGTGTTTTTTGACTATAAATCAATATATAATTCCTAACGCTCCCCTAGTACGAGGGGTAAACGTAGCATAGTCATTCTAGACATAAACTGAAGGGATTAAAACAATTTCCAGCTTTCCCCTAATTATTTCCGAATTGGGCCTTTTTTTTACTACCCTACCACTGGGCTATTTACGCAGTCGGGTTTTTTGATTTTTTAAATTTAATTCTCTCTCTGTCCCGTTTGACCTGACAACACTAACTTACGAGCCAAGCTGGATTTAGCTCAATTTTACAAAAAGAATGTCTAAGCTATTGTTTGACATGAAAAATTATATATTTAAATTTGAATGAGTCGATTTACGTGTTTATTTTCTACATAAAAGAATTGATATTACGGATATGATTGTTGACTATTTTTTCATAACTGTATTCAATTATAGATTTTTTTGTGTCGAGTTGTGTTCGGGTTGAAGTGAAGTATTTCGGTTTAGGGTCAATAGAAAAATTGTTGTCGGGTTTTGCGTCAGCAAAAATTTTTTGTTAGGTTTCCGATTGACATTTGGGTTGGGTATAACCCAACACGCGCAGGAATCTATTTCAGATGATAAACTACGTATTTGAATATGAATGACTCCTTGCATGTTTATTTTTCCACATAAAAGATAATATTAGAGATATGATTGCAGACTATATTTTTTTTTATAATTACATTATATTGTGGATCAATTTTCTCTGATTCCGAGATTCAGGTTGGGATTGGAATTAAGTATTTCGGGTTCGATCGGGTTGCGGGTAGACAGAATATTTTTGGTTGGGTTCGGTTCGGGTTGCAGCTTTGTTTTAAATAAAATTTGCAGGGCTTCAAATTTTATTTATTACCCGGGAAGGACCCTAGTTAGGTGTAATGTTTAACTGCTAGTCTTCACGATGACACTGTCACTGACAAATTTAAATAATTTTATTTTAAAATAATTTTTGTCAGTTCATGCGTTTTTGATAGGGATTTGTCAACTGATTATTTTCAGTAACCTCCGGCATCAAAATGCATGGTCAACCCGGCCGGAACATGAACCGCGTTTCGAAAAAAATTGGTTACCTACCTTATCTGATGCGCGACTCTTTGGTTCGACTCATAAGCGGAGAACTGCTCCATACTTTGTCTTTCACACATTGCTGCGTACATGCCATATATGTGCACGTAAAATGTATAATATTGAATGACCGCTTATTGGGAGGTTGCTGTATGGAAGATGAGTACAAAGCAGAGTTTTTCCTTTCGGGTAATGCACAAAAGTGTGGAAACTCTTTCTGTTGTGGATTCATCCGCCTATAAAGATTAGGTGACTAGTGAGGTGTTTCAAAAATAACCTTAACATTAAGAGGTTTTTTTCTCACTTTATTTATCTACAATATTCTTTGACAAGCTTCGAAATATATGTTTCGAGTAAAAATCGTTTGGCCCTCTGCAATTTATCTCTAATTTAAATAGCAGTGTGAGTGCTAGAGATCTGCGCGTTTCGGGTTATGCCAAATCCGGACGCGAAAATTTCATGTTTTTCACGTGATTGATCAACATATTCCACCTGTTATTTAAAAAAAGGGGGGGGGGAAACAAAGAAATGTTTTATTGTTCATTTGCTCAAAAAAAAAATTCTGAAGTATAAATAGTCCCGGTCCGGCCCGAATCTACAGAAAAAATGCAAGACCCGGACGTGTCCCGGGGATAATAAAGTTCAGGCCTGGACCAACTTTTCAAAAGCTAAAATTTAGTCCGAGCCCATACCGAGTTTTCAGATAAAATTAAGCTAATCCCGAGTTTAATGAAAGAAGCTTTTACCGAGTTCGGGCTTCGGAACAGAGCAGGGCTCGTGGAAACCTCTAATATATATTTTGAATTCGGCCCCCCTGCGTTTGCAAATAGTCTGACATCGCAATATTACTAGTTTGTTATGAGTTTGCAGTAAGATTGATGCAACAAGATTGCAACTTGCACGACAACTTAGCTGCAAGTTCAAAGTATGGTGACTTCGGAGTTTGCATAATCTTGTTGCAGTCTTGTTATGAACTTTCAGACTTGTCATGCTGAGCTTGCTACAACATTGCAAATCTGCAAAGTAAGATTGCTGAAAATTTTCTGCAAACTAAAATTGCTATCTGGGATTTTACATTTTGCTTGGAGGAGTCTAAGTGTTTTATTTTTCTGTTTCTGTTCACTTGAAAGAAATTATTTTTCTTGAATTCATTTTTCCTATGTATTAAAAAATAAGTATACATATATTTTTTAGTGTTATAATTTATTTACACGCAATCGCAAAATGTAGTGAAAACAAATGAAAACTTTCAAGTAATAGCAAGAAAACAAAGAAACAGAAAATAATAACAATAATAAATAATAATACGGCTAACAGATGTCGGGGAGAGATATAAATTAATCCTCCTCCCCCGCAAACGCAAGCTTTAACTAATTTATGTATAAAAGTGTGAGAAATGATCCCATAGATTTGGCAACTAAGCGATATTATTTTCTGTCTTTATATCGAGCAATATCTTCTTTTAACATTTTTAAATACTATATTATTATATTTTCAGACATCAATAGGAAGCAACGTTGCAAATCACAGTACTGTGATTTTGCCAGTGAAATCAAAAACACGTAATCCAGGGTTTACACATAATCCACGATCCGCTATTAAGCCACGCCCCATTTTGTAAGGCTCTACCATCAGTATTATTATAGAGATCATTTTCTTCACGATTCATTAGCTAGGAGATAGTTTTATGCGATTACTGGTGGCCGAGTCTCCTTACAAAATGGGGCGTGACCTAATAGCGTGCGAATCTTGTAAGCACATAGCCACAAGTAAAATTATTGAGTTCTAACAAGCGATCCATTCGGAATAAAAAGCACGTCTAAATAAAGCCCAAACCAATTAAAAAAGCAAGTTACTTCTTTAATGTTCCAAGCACTGAGCTTCATAATAGTATTGGAGAGCTAAATGGTTCCAATACACACACGGCATTTCTTCCCGAAACGCAAGCTTTAAGCTCCGATTCCTGCGTGTCGTCCATTGCACTACGCTCCCCTCCATAAATGACGTCCCACACAAAGAATTATGTCATATAATACATTATTAATTTTTTATACTGTAATAAATTTTACAGAAATTCTCACACTGTATAACATTTTCTGATGTACAAGCTTGAAAATGTTTAGATAACCAACTTGCCCAAAATTTTCCAAGGAGGCGGGGCTTATATTGCTTCAAACACTAACCGAGATCGATCTGTATGCAGGCCGCTTTTTACTTTTTCGATTGCAGATTTTTTTTAGGAGTATGCTTTTACTTTCGAAAATGAAAGTATCCGCATTAAAAATACCTGTAAAAAAATTAAAGTAAACAAGGGTCTTTATACAGCTTGACCTCAACTATTCAATGCAAAAAAAAAAATCATTTAAAAATATTTAAATTCAAACGAGGCACCTATACAAATGTCTTCCATAGTGATTAGAAAACTAGTCTTTTCGTTTCTGTCGTTTTCAATCGCGCATACGCAATAAAAATGACTTTCAAGAATTAGATGTTTACTGGACACCACAGCTTATCGGTACTTTCGCACCAACATATAGTAATTAGAATAGCAACATATTTTATCTGGTGTGAAACTTACTTATTCTATTCTGCTATTTTAAAAATAGTAAAATACTGGGTGCGGGTCAATCCATTTCAAATCACCAGGGTGGTGTCGCTCGACATTTTTAATTTTCCTAATATTTAACCAAGTTTTCTTCATAGTTTTCTGCGTTCAAAAACATTAATATATATATATATATATTTTTTATCATATTGTTTTTTAGCGGTGGCCTTTTTTAATAAGCTATACAGCCATTTTTCGGCGAAAAACGTGATTTACGGAAAATCTTGTAACTACCTTATTTTTATACCTATCAAGATGAATGAAAAACCAAAACATTCAGCATAAAATTGTTTACATTTTATTTAATTAGAAAAATTTCGTTTGACTTAAGGATGTATGTCAAAAACATGTTTAAAAACCGGGGAAATAAATGGTCAAACACCACATTTCGTTGAAATGATTTTTTATGAAGGAAATCAGACTCATCCTAAATATTTTTTTCTGACAAAGATCTCTTATCAGACTACTTAACTTCTTTTTGCAAAGTTCAATCCGGAAAGCCTTTTCCTTTTTTTTTGCACAAGTCATCAAAAACTGCGTTAAGTCTGATTTTGGCAATTTTCACTAATTAATATCTCAAAAGTGACTGAATAAAAAATTCTGAAAATTTACGATAATAATCATCTTTGTAATGTGATGTTAAATTGTAAATATTTTGGTCATTTGAAATGGATTGACTCGTGTCTCACAAATTCGTTAACACTTTAAAATTTAACATACGCCAAATCAGTAAGTGTTTATTCCAAAATTCCTGGGATGTTCAATTTCAGTAGCTCCGCCTCCAAATAACGTCGATAAATGAATTTTATTACTTTTTAGACATATTTTTGTAACTATTTATGTGTTATACCCAACGCACACTTTCGGCATTTATGTATAATATACGTGCACATATGAGGAATTTTTTACAAGAAAATGGTAATTTTCATATAACCGTAAGATATGATATTTATCATTGTAAATATTTTTATCGTTTTTCGCACACTTTTTATAAGCAGAAAATTATACAAAAATTCCCAGTTATGCATCTTTGGTACCTGTATAACCTCAGTTAATGGCATGAAATTCGGTGCAGTAGTTTTTGAGAAAATTAATTTTTCAAGAAATCGAGATAAATAGTTTTATCCCATAAAACATCTATATTTATAGGTGATGATAGGGGAAATATATTGTCAGATAAAGGGATAGATCTGGGGGAAAAATCAGGTCATTTGATTAAAAAGCATGTTTCCAATATTTATCCGCTATACCCTTTGTTTTTAAGAATACTATTTTCAGGATGCTTACAATAATTTTTAATAGAAATTTTCGCTTTAATTAATAAAAAAAGAGAAATATAAATTTTTGCTATTTAATACGTTCACGCCGGCCCGGTGGGTCACACTCGACTGTCTCAGAGCTGCCAATTCTCCGGCTTTTTGGATACCAGTATTTTTATACAGAAAATGTTGTTTTATTTAATTAGAACAATTGTGCGATTTAAAAGAACAACATTTTCTCTAAAATAACAGTGGTGTGCAAAAAGCCGGAGACTTGACAACTCTGAGACAATCGAGTGTGACCCACCGCGCCGGCGTGAACGTGTTAAATGTTAAATAGAAATTTTCGTATCTTAAATAGTAGTACCAGCCTCTTTCGAAATTGCAATGAGTGTGTGCACCTTGTATGTCCCATATTATATTTTTAAGTTATTTAATAGTTAAAAAAATATTAATAGTTAAAAAAATTAATAGTATATTAATAGTTAAAAAAATTCATGGGGGCGTTTCTCACCCTCTCTCTCACACTTTCTTAAACTTTTAAATGAAGTATTTTTATGTTTACCCAACATTTATCTATTCTTATATAGCTGCATAAATTTTCTTAACCCCTTGAGGGGCAAGCAATTACGTTTGTGAAATGCTGAATTCCCACCAGAAATTTAGAAAAAAAGTTTTCAAAAAAAGAAAACGCAATTTTCTCCACCTTTTTTTTTCCAGCAAAGTTAGAAAGGTAACATTTCATAAAAATTTTCCGTTGCAAATGTTCATCAATCGTAGGTGGGATAAAATATATCCTACCGCCCCTCAAGAGGTTAAACACCAGTTTCATGCCTAAAAAAGATAATTCGCATGCGATACGACAACAATATATTTATATATATATATGCAATAGATGCAACCGATTTGCTACATTAGGATATATAAATGCCGGGTAAACATAAAAATATTTAATTTAAATGCTTGGGCTTTAAACATTTTAAGAGCAGCAAACACTAATTTATGTGTAAAATTGTCAGACATGCTCACAGACGTAAGCATGAACTGAGAATTATGTCAGTGAATAGTGGCAGATGCTTTAAATTTGATGCATGACATTTGAAATACTGGCCAATAAGTATTGTTGGGTTATTATCCGATATCTTTGTGCTATATTTAATTTATTATTTATTTTATATTTTAGTTCTAAAACATACATGTAAATTTCTATATGTCAAACGTAAATTGAACCCTTAGTTAAAGCTACGCACTAATTCATCGTATCACAAAATATTTCATAAAATGCATTTACAGAATTTATTTTACTTTCCTAACATTGAATGCATGAGTTTTCATGAAATAATTGGATAGTGAGAAAGGGAAGTGTCTAGCTTACTATAGAATAACCAGTATTTATTTTTTAAACCAGGGAAACAAGTTCTATTTCTTATTCCCTTAATTTCGTCGATTTCACCAAAAATATAATTTCAGATTTTTAATTTCAAAATTAAAAAAAAAAATTCCATTGTTTATATGTATAAGTAAGGCACGTTTTCTGTGATTTCAAAATTACTTACTTTCAGAACAGAAAAATTACAAAGTGTTTATTTATCTGTAATTACTACAACACTATAGATTTGTTACTGTTTTAAATGGGGTATTGTCAAGAAAAAGTCCTTCTGATGATGATTGGCTTAGCTTTAAATTATATAATAAAATAAAATAAATAAATTATATAATAATATATATAATAAAAATATTTTGATAGTAATTTTTTGGTTAATTTTAATAAGGTATTCTATAATTGCCTTTATTGTGAACAAAAAAAAAAAATAAATAAAAAAAATTATTTCCCGTTGTACGAGAAACTCAAAAAATTATTCATAAGTATTGGGGTAACTGGATCCAACATGGCCCAATTACCCCTGATACATGTCCCAGTTACACCATTCTTGAAAAATGTATAGGGTAACTGGGACATCGGGCTTACATTTGAAACATGATGTAAATGTGTTTAGATACCTACTAATATTAATGTAGTTATATACCTAATCTTTAAAAAAAAAAAAAAGATTGTTTAATAAAAGTACTTACAGTATTTTAATAAAAAGCTGAGGAAGTTCAAGCAAATTGACGTTTAAAAAAAAAAAAGAAACGTAAATTTTCGACAACCTATCACTGCAAAGAGAGAGTTATGATTGAGTTGACACAAGTTGTTTTAGGAAGTAGAGGTTAGGGTGCATTGTTCGCAAAAGCTAAAACTTATAAGACATCAACGGTTTTTTTATAAAATAGCCTATGGCCCAGTTACCTCGTGTGTCCAGTTACTCCATCAAACCTTATATTGAATCACGAACTTGATGTAATTTTTTTATATTCAATATTAATTTATTGACAGTTAATATCAGTATTCAATCGTGTTAAACTATCACTACTTATACAAATGGAATGGATCAGGTATACCTAAACTATTTTTGTCGCAAGATGAATTAATACACCGTTTAACACCTTTTCTACAACAATTCAAGTAATATCGTCTCTAACGACGATTACATCATTATATTATCCAAGAAGTTGAATAAAGACCGGACCAGAATTCGAGCCAGAATTGTATTGGCTGAAGCTACATATGCACTACCGACGGAGCCATTCCGGACGAATTTGGCGGACTAATACACCCAACTTAACCTTTAACGACCAGCTGTATCAGCTAAGCAGAATAAATCGGAGGTTACTTATGGAACTGCAGTAAACGCCGAGCGTAATTTCGTAAATAAATCACAATAGTTGAAAATTTCCAAGTGGATGAAGAATAAATTAATGTAATATAATTACGAATGCAGCGTTTACTGACGTTACATAAATAACATCCAATATATTTTGTTGATCTTATTCAGATGTCGGACTAGATGCTGTGATCGTGAAAGGTTCAGTTGGGTGAATTAGTCCTCCAGATTCGGCCAGGATAGAGCATTCGCGGCTTCAGCCAATACATCCCAGGTTCGAATCCTGGCCAGGACATTTTTCACCCAGAATTATGATTTATTTACCAATTGAATAAATGTGTTAAAATTAATCTAATATTATTAAATCATTATGGATACACTATAGAAATAAGGCTGAGGACGGAGCCGTTAGAAATTATTGTCTGAGCTTTATCGCACAACACTCTAAATAAAAAAAAGTGAAGTTTCAATTAGACTCCTCCCACAGTAGAAACGTGCAGCCTTTACTGGCTAATCCTCGAAAAATAAGATTCTTGAGGCTTCTTGAAATTAATTTTACATTTCCTATTTCTTCTTAACTATGAATTACAAAAATTCTTCATAATATTCTTAAAATAATAATAATAATAATAATACTTATATGTTCTTTCTGTTGCTACCCATTCTTTTTTTTTATGATATGACATCATAAGCTAGTAAATTTGAAATCAAATTTCTTTAAGGAAAAGAAAAGAGTGGTAGAAAGGGAGGATTATATAAATGAAACCAAATATTTAAGATGTATGCTGTAATAGTGATACTAACTGTTACTAACAATGTTGATCTTTCATTAAAAGTTGCTTTTGAAAAAATGACGTAGAAACCATTTTCTAACAATACCAAGTTATGTTTCAACATATAGGGCATTTCTTAACACATTCACGACGGGGAACGAGAATCCTCATTTTCATTCAAAAAACATCATTGGCTAAGGGCGGGGCTTCTACCTTACAGAAAATGCATTTATATCATTTTGTCTACCTTTTTTAGAATGTAAGACATTTTACATTGAATTCGTACATTCAAAGATATTTGGCGATGCATAAACTTTGGAAACCTATCTAGAACACCGATTTACAAAAGACTTTCAGAACAGGGAGGAGTTTCTACTGTTTTAAAATTCAGATTTGATTGAAATTACCCGTCGGCATTGTGTTAACATAGTAGTAAAAAACTAAAAAATAAGAATTAACAACATTCCGAGATGGAAAATTCCTCTTAAACTAGAAATGTCAAGTCTCCGGCTGTTTGCTGCACTCCAGTATTATCTCAGGGAAAATGTAGTGCTTTACCATCGAGAGAATATTCCTATTTTATAAAATAACATTTTCTCTATTAAAATACCGGTATACAAAAAGCCGGAGACTTGCAACTTTGAAATATGGTAAGAAAAGTTCAAATAAGAAATAGATAAAAACAAGTGAATATAGCAGTAAATTGTATAAACTCACACCAGATTAATTTTTAAATTTTATTTTATATAATATAAATTAATGCTTAACACACCGTTCAACATCTTTTTTACAACAATTCAAGTAATATCGTCTCTAACGACGATCACATCATTATATTATCCAAGAATAGTGTTGGGTAGGACACGAGAAATTTCGGACGTTTGTATGAGGTACCCCTGAAACATTTTTGTCATGACAATGTCATGCCTCAATTGAATGAGGTAGTTTGACAAACGTCTAAAGACAGCACTCTCACGAAATGCACCATGCACCAAGTTTTGGTTTCTCGGAGGCGAAAACCGGTTTCCCCGCCGTAGGAAAGTGGAGTTACAGTATGAGTGCTCGCTGACAACGAGATGATCTCTTCGTTGGCTATGAATACTTTAAAATTTTCGTTTAAAAGCAGTTCATATGTATTGAAAATGTACTACATATTAACAAATAATGAATAAAGTGTTATCAGAATGTAGATTTATGGATTTTGAAAACATTTCGGAATTTTTTTTTAGTAGTTTCTGCAACTTCCCCTCCCCTTATTAATGCTTCAAAATTAAAATTTTATTGTTTTACTTTTTTATTTCTCCAGTTTGCACTGCGATGTGGTTACAGACTTTTTTAAATGAGTTTAAAAAATGAAAATTAAAAACTATTAGTACTATCATAAGTTAGTATTAGTACAAAATACGTAAATTACCAAAATAAGAGTTAACAAAAATTTAGATCATTTTTCCTTTTAAAATATTGACTTATGAATTAAAAATTAAAAATTAGGGAAATTTTCAAAACAGGGAAACAGACAAGCATTATACGAATTACCTGATATTTATGGAACTAATATGATAATGCAAATCATTCGAAAATAATGAGAACATAATATCAATGGCACATTATAAGTGTCAAAACTTTAATATATGTGAAAAAATATTGTAAATAAAATAAATAATTACTGTCATTATTATCATGTTTCTTGAATTATAATTCTATTTTCTTTATCGCTCTCATGTTGAAAATTAGATTAAATGTTAAAATTTGGAACCTTTTTTTTTTTTTTTTTTTTTTTGAAAAAGACATATTTATCTTTATGGTGAAATTGGAAAAGCTGTTTGATTTCTTAGTACATAAATAAAAATACCAGCTATTTTCCTACATTTACTAATGAAAATGATTTTAGGAACAGGTCAGGAATTAGTGATTATGGAATGGATTCAATAAATAATGACCTTTTCTGTAAACATTTTCGTAAGGGATGGGGGGGGGGGGGGGGCATATAATTTATTTTTTCTTTTCTCCATTTTTATTTTAACTATTTATTTATTTGTATATGTATATTATCTAATGTTTTCAATTTATCGAACTAGCTGTATATTTTGAAATTAAAGAAAGCTGTAAAATAAATTTTCATCATAACACTTGTATGCAGGATCCACTTAAAGAATAGGATATGCATGAAAAGCAGTTCCCCAAAAAACATTATTAATAATAATTAACATAAATGTTTGATATTCACATATCTGTGATGGTATTATGAAATATTGCAAACTCAATTTCGATGCATTGTGAAAGTTCTTATTTATCTACAACAATTTATTGGAATTTAATGAAATTTCCTTCACATAAAACTTAATTAGATTGAATAAAGTTAAGGTACTGCAGATCTGAATAAAAATATTTTTCTTCACATAAAACTTAATTAGATTGAATAAAGTTAAGGTACTGCAGATCTGAATAAAAATATTTCGTACAATTTATAATAAATGATAAGCTATTATACGTGTAAATATAAGAATAAAAAATAATACACTTACATAGTGAATGAATTTAATTTTTATTAAAGTAGCCAATGAATGCAATAAAAAAAGTTGAAGTCAGCCTATTGTGATAGCAGAGGCTCATTTCAATGTACCCCCCCCCCCCACCCTCATTGTGTCCTTGTACAACTTAAAACAGCCTGATGGAATAAATACAGATTACTTTTAAATGTTGGAGTCTCAAATATTTGAAAATTGAAAAGGCTGCTCCTATTACCATATGATAAAGTAGGGCGGGTGGAGCAGTACTACATCACGTTAAGAATGCAAATGAGTATTGTACCAAAAAAAGGCGATTTTAGTATCACATTGGTTATGGAAAACTCTTGAATAGAATTACCGAAACAGCTTTTCCACATGCTCTTAAAATAAATTCGCATTATCTATTAAATTGTTATGAAAAACACATAATTTCATCATGTTCATCACATAACTTTTTTTCACTTATCGACAATTAAAAGAAAATAAATAAAAGAAAAGTATTTCTAAAATTAAAATATTACATCTAAAAGCTTAGTTATTAATATCCACAAGGTTCTAAAATGACTTAACTTTTACCCTATATTGTAGGTAATAAACATAAACAAATCTATCACTTTTCAAAAGAAAAGAAAGAAAAGAAAAATCAATCTTTTAAAGAGAGGGTGGTTTTTTTCAATCATCATTTAAGAAATTTATTCATTGGTATTTTCTTTATTTAACTCATAAACTCATGTTAAGAGAGTGGAAATGCTTCATGCTCGAAACACAAGCCTGCCGGCAGTTTTCGAAACTTTCATAACATAAAAATTAAAGCTTCACAATATGAACATAAGATTTCTCAACACATTAATACTTGAGTGACGAAAACATTAACATTACATATGCGAGAGAAAGTATGCATTTAAAATATTTGCGTGAAATACGCACAGTAACGAAACGACAAAAAAGCCAATGGTCGAAAAACGGAGGAAACCGGTCGGAGGAGCAATAGAAACAGAAACTTGTGCTGTGTGCGTTTTGTGAGGGTGCTGTCCCTAGACGTTAGTGTAGTTTGGAGTTAAAACGCGGGAACTACAATTGAGTTGGGATAGAAGTACTGGCTTTTCGCTTCCCCACTGACCTGACAATGTGAAGTCAGACGTTAGGGGAGTGGGTACTTTAGTGTGTCTGTCAGGTTGATAAATAGAAATATAGTTTTCGGAAAACATAAATGGAATTAGTAGAACTGGACAGTGAAGGAATGCAGTAACGCGCTGTTTACCTGATTATCAGAAGTACTCCCCCACCCAGTAATAGTAATCCGTAGAAATAAATCATTGTACTTGCAAAAAATTTAAAGTACTTTTGAAAATAATTGGATTACAAAGAATGTGAAATTGAATTATTCAACATATACTGAACAAGAAGCAGGACTTTGGAAATGGAAAACCTCAGTGAGGAATTTTAGTAATTTTTTTTAAAAAGTTATGTACAAAAGCTGCAAATTATAATGCATATTTTTGCTTGGTATTATTCATCTGAAAAATCACATTTACAAAAAACAAACTGCTTATTATTATTAATATATCTAATGAAAAAGAAAACTTTGATCTTTTTCGACAACTTTTGCTTTCACACGAAGTTGTGATTTGATCGTTTATTTATTATTCCGACAGAGTAATAATTACGACAATTTAATCCCACCCACCCCCCCCCCCCCAAAAAAGAAATGCTAATAATAAATAAATAATAAAAATAATAGTTTAAAAAAATAAAAGCATTTTTAAGATTCCCTGCGTGCTCTGACGTAGCGGGTTTAAAAGAAATGTTTAGTTATTTATTTTTTATCGTGAAATAAGAAATGCAGAATTTTTTTTTTTTAAATAAGAATTTTAAAATTTTGTATGCTAGGGAGGCATAGCATAGTACGTGTTTGAATAGTTGTGAGGGGCTTGTAACTTCAGGACTAGCCCCATGGGCAGTTTAATGATGGATACTCTTCAATTAATTTTTTTATATGCTTAGCGGAATTATAAATTTCAAGCATTTCTTCCCTATAATTACTAATTTTTGGAGGAATAAATTCCTCTCCTTCACTCTGTGAATCAGTTGTTGTCTCTATTGCTTCCTGAAAAATTACAGCTTCTTTATCGCTAGATTGACATAGAACAAGCTCTGACATATTACGCTGCCTAGGTTTCACAAATATAATTTGAGGATAATTTTAAAATATTAAAATAAAATGCATACTTGGTACTGAGATAATACTCTCATAAATGGTTGAAGATAATCTTTTATTTCGTTGCTTACAGCATGCACTCGGCATTACGACGGTTGAAGATTTACGTAACAGTTGAGTTGAGTTGTTGGGTTCTTACACGGTTAACAGTTACTAAGAATTAATTCAAGCTTTAAAATAAATATATGAAATAAATTAATAATATGAGATATTACAATACCCCCCTTTTAAAGGCAATTAAAGTCTATTACGAAATTAAAAGTCATTATAGATCAAGTCTATTAGGCTTCTTTCTGATTCGTGTTGGATAACGTCTTGTTTGGACATCTGCGACAGGTATATTTTCATTTGAGGTTTCTGTGGGAAGATCTTCAGAAATAGGAATATTGTTGTCATGCTGTATTTGTGTATCTGGGCTGGTGATGGATGTCGGTATATGATCACTTTGAGATGTTACCTGGAGATCATCAGGAATAAACACATCTTGATGTTCAAGGATTGATGTGCTAGCTGGACGGACCTGGTCAATGTGTGCAAGGTATTTTTTGTTTTGTATTTCAATCGTCCAAGTCTTGGAACCTTTTGGCGCAATTAATTTGCCTCGAATCCATTTCTTTAAAGGATCTCTGTGAGATTTTACCCAAACGTCTTGACCACAGGATAAATTCTTGTTGCTGGCGTGAGATCTGTCAAAATATTGTTTTTGACATCGTTGTTTTTTCTCAACGTGCCGTGCTGTACATGGATGCAATAAATCCAAGACGGTTCTAATTGGACGTCTAAGAAACAGCTCTGCTGGAGATAAGCCAGTTGTAGAATGAGGTGAAGATCTGTACGACAGCAAAAATCTGTTCACCTTGGCAGCTACTGTACTACCATCAGTAGAGTCTAGATTCATCTTACTAAGCGAATGCTTAAAAGTCTGTATAGTACGTTCCGCCTGGCCATTTGATTGGGGATGATATGTTGGATCCAGAGTCTGTAGGATACCCAAAGATTTTAAAAACATTTTAAATTCTTCAGAAATAAACTGTGGTCCATTGTCAGAAACCACCTCTAATGGTAATCCGTATCTGGCAAACAGTTGTTGCAGTACAGCGTTTGTACTCGCTGCTGATGTCGAAGACATCTTTGCCACTTCTAACCATTTCGAATAACTGTCCACAACAATCAAGTAATCAATTTGGTCTTTCTTCGCAAAATCTAAATGAATGCGGTCCCATGGTGCCTTGGGCCATACCCATGATTGCATTGGAGTGACTGGAGAAGATTTGGCTACAAGTTGACAAGCTTTGCAATTAGCAGACATGTTTTCAATGTCTTGGTCTAAATTAGGCCACCAGAAATGACTTCTAGCAACTGCTTTCATCTTCACAATTCCAGGATGAGTATCATGAAGTAATTCAAGCAAGTGTTTCCTATATACATTAGGAATTATAACTCTCATCCCCCATAACAAACAATTTCTATCAACAGATAATTCATCTTTCCTGTAAAAAAAAGGCTTAAAATCAGGATTCTCATTTTTGTAGGGAAAGCCATTATTATGAACATATTTAATTATACTTCCCAAAATTTTATCAGTTCTAGATGCACTAGCAATGTCATCAGAAGTTAACGGTAAGTCCGACAGATGAGAAATCTTGTAGATATCTGATGGGTACAAGTTTCTATCTACATCTACATTGGGCAATCTTGAAAGAGAATCAGCATTCTGATGTGCAGAACCTTTCTTATACCTAATGGTGTAGTTATGTGAAGACAAGAGCAATGCCCATCTTTGTAGGCGAGCTGCAGCCATGGTTGGTACTGCCTTACTGGGAGAAAAGATGGTAACTAGAGGTTGATGATCAGTATACAGCACAAAGTTTCTTCCGAACAGATACTGGTGAAACTTTTTGCAGGCAAAAATGATTGCAAGGGCTTCCTTTTCAGTTTGTGAATAGTTGACTTCAGCCTCTGATAATGTGCGAGATGCATAGGCAACAGGTTTTTCTTCACCATTTACAATGTGTGATAAAACTGCACCTAATCCAACCGGTGAAGCATCGCAGGATACTTGCAAGGGAAGATCTTCATTATAATGAGCCAAAACTGCATCAGATGTTAGAAGTTCTTTACACTGTTTGAATACCTTCTTGCATTCTTCTGACCATATCCAAGGTACATTTTTATGTAGAAGATTGTATAAAGGGGACAATAAGGTTGATGAATTTTTTATGAATTTGGAGTAATAGTTCAGCAAACCTAAAAATGATTTAAGCTGAGTCACATTTTCTGGGGTTTTGATCTTTTTGATTGCTTCTAGTTTTTCTTGGGTGGGGTGAATACCACTTTCATCAATTACATGCCCCAGAAATTCAACGCTGTTTACGAAAAATTGACACTTATCCACATTTAATTTTGCATTATATTTTTGTAATCGTGACATTACAGCCTCTAATGCGGAAAAATGTTCTGCTTCAGTAGCCGATGAGATGAGGATGTCATCTTGGAAACATATGACATTGGGTATACCCTGTAATATTTGTTCCATGACAGACTGAAAAATAGCGGCTGCTGCAGATATGCCATACATCAATCTGCTAGGGCGAAGCAAACCCATCAAAGTATTCAGTGTTAATAACTCTTGAGAGTCAGCATCCAATTCAATCTGTTGGTATGCATGTGACAAGTCAAGTTTACTGAAATATTTGCCTCCCCTTAAAGTAGCAAAAAGATCTTGCTGAGTAGGAAGTGGATACTGATTAGGGTCAAGATGCTTATTTACAGTTACCTTGAAATCACCACACAACCTCACAGCCTTATTTTTCTTTGGCACCACAACAACAGGTGTTGCCCACTTAGAATGTTCAACAAACTGCCATATATTATTATTTACTAATTTTTTAATTTCCTCAGAAACAGCATTTTTTAAAGCATAAGGAACTGGCCTGGCTTTGCAAAACACAGGTTGACAATTTTCTTTCATTTTAAGGACTGCTTTGAAATATTTTATAGGTTGAGTACTTACTTGAAAAACATCTGCATACTTTTTCTTAAGTGCTTCCACACTGTTCACACACTTTGAGGACACTGAAAATATTTCGTTCCAGTTTAATTTGAACACAGATAACCAATTTTTTCCAAAAAGAGCAGGTCGATCACCTTTCACAATAATTAATGGCAAAGTATGGTGTTGGTCGTTGCACTGCACATTAACAAGGACTTCTCCAACCACTGGAATTTCTTTCTCATTGTAGTCCCTCAATCTGGTTAATGATGGCATAATTTCAGTTCTTGGTAAATTGTTCTGCATCCAAATTTCTGATGCTATGGAAACATCAGCAGCAGTGTCAAGTTCCATATCCAATTGTTTATTATTAGCAATAACTGAAACAATATACTTTTTCTTACCTGTAACTTGATTTATAGATTGCACTGCATAAAGGGTAGCTTCTGTATCAAATTCAACTGTTTCAACCTTTTTAGTAGAGGAGTTTTTATTCTTGCTCATGCAAACAGGCGAGATATGGCCATTTTTTCCACAAGCATGGCAAGTAGCGGTTTTATATTTGCACTTGGCAGGATCATGAGCATTGCCACATCGAAAACATTTGGAAAATTTCTTACTTGAATTTGCCGAAGTGTTATTTGATGGCTGATTATTTTTTTTCTTATAACCAGAAGTTTGGCGAACTTTATTTACGGCAGGTGTGAGGACTCCCTTCATGTTCGCCGCATCGTTTTCTGCTATCTCAATAGCGATAGCTGTGTTAACTGCGTCAATTAACTTCAAATCTTTTTTTGCCAAGAGTCTCTTCTGGATATTTTCATTGGACAATCCACAAACAAAACGGTCGCGAAGTGCTTCATCCAGAAACGCACCAAACTCACACGTTGATGCTAATCGTCTTAATTCCACTAAATATTGAGAAACAGATTCTCCAGCTGTTTGATTTCGCCTATGAAAACGGAATCGTTCAGCGATGATGATTGGAGCAGGTTTGAAATGTTGTAGTAATGTTGTCTTCAATTCATCATATGAACACTCACTGGGTTTTTTCGGAAGCAGTAAATTTCGAAGCAGTTTATAAGTATTTGAGCCTATTGCAGAAATAAAGACAGATACTTTCTTGCTTTCTTCAACGTCATTTGCAAGAAAAAAATGTTCCAATTGTTCGACATATAAATTGAAATCGTCCAATTCTACATCGAATGAATGCAATGTGCCAATTAGGCCTAACTTACTCATGGTGGTACAGAGTGACAAATAGCAATTACAGCTAATAAAAGGTTACGAAAATGTTCGTGAGATCCCATCCTCGTCGCCAATTTAAAATATTAAAATAAAATGCATACTTGGTACTGAGATAATACTCTCATAAATGGTTGAAGATAATCTTTTATTTCGTTGCTTACAGCATGCACTCGGCATTACGACGGTTGAAGATTTACGTAACAGTTGAGTTGAGTTGTTGGGTTCTTACACGGTTAACAGTTACTAAGAATTAATTCAAGCTTTAAAATAAATATATGAAATAAATTAATAATATGAGATATTACAATAATCTCGACGAAGCCAGCGTTTTAGCTGACGATTATCAACATTAATATCTGTATTTTCTTCATTTTTTTCCATAATATTTTTGAAAAGTTTTAGTAATTTATTCATATTTAGTATTTCTCCACAGTTAATAATTCTGCGTTCAATAACAATATCACAAAACATTTTATATGAGTTAAATAACTGATGAGGTGCACCCTGAAAAACTTCGTTACAATTTCTTTATAATACGGATGTGTAATTTAAGTAGCAACTTTGATGATATTTTATTTCCTTTGCTATACAATCTATTCCATCAATTTGAGTTTTTAATGCTTCATCGTTCATTAATTCCGCCGATTTCTGCAAAGACGCACTTGCATTTTCTGTTAAACACTGCAAAAGTTTCTCTCTTTTGCGTTTAAGACTATGTTTTTCAGTGAGATATTGTTCTTTCCTACATATCACACATATGTCAGGAAATAAACCAGTATTTGCTGATTTTCGAAATCCTGAACGGCGATTTAATCGACTTGTCACTGAACTATTTATATTTTCATTATATCTTTTGCTTTCTGTGCGTTTTTTGGCTTTTTGAATTTTACTTCTGTCAGTAAAACGCATGTAACATTGTCTATGATAACCGATATTTGACGAGACTTTTAATTCAAACTTACTAAGGTTTTCAGCCACGGTTTTTTCTTCCCCATCTAAAGTAATCCATTCAGATTGCGAGTGAAGAATTTTATCAAGACTTTTCTCCGAAAAACTTGTGATTTTAGAATCATTTAGATTTTAAACCAGATGTATGCAGCATACCATGGAGGCCGCCATTACTCTTGTTTACAAACAAATCTAAGAATACGACTAACAAAACGCAAAATATATTTAAAGACCCATTTAAATAATATTATTTCCATGAATTATTATTAATTGATAAAAAAAAGCAAATAAAAACGCATTTTACTTCATAAATAAACCTTTACTTTTTATATCAAAGAAATAAAATTTTCTTGCAGCGCCATCTGTTGGCTTTTATGTTTAATACAAATTATCGTATAATAACAGCTAAAATGGACATTTTTCTGTAAGAATTACAAATTAATGTGCACGGTTTGGTTGGGGAACATTGTAAATTTAGAAAAGAAATAGCAAGATAAACTCATTTTCAAAAAATCACTTAGTTGCGTGATATGGCAAACGAACTTGAACGATATGCTTGCTTGCCCTACGGACTACAACTATCGGGCACGGGTGATTGCCCAGGGCGCGCGTTGTGTTAAGGTTCAGGGGGGCCCCGCATCTTTCCCCACAATTCAAAATTATTTTTCTCGTTGCAAAATAATAATTTTGCTTTCATTTTGATCATTTAAGTTCGCATTTTAAAAGTTTTTTTTTTGCGTGTGTGTGTGTGAGAGAGAGAGATTAAATTGACTGCCTTTCTTCCATTTTACTTAAGAGTAAATTTATATAGAAATAATTGATAAAGTGCTCAAGTGTATTGACGGATTTTGCGTAAAAATTATATGAAAACTTATACACGGAAAATAAATAAAATTTTCAAAATTTTAAGAAGCTGTTACAGGAAAATTGTTATTTACACGTAAAAACATGTGCTTAGATCCATTCAAGGTCTCCTTGCAAATAACATGAAATTTAAATAATAATTCCAAAACCCTTCTTCTCTCATTGGGAGATTTAGGTTTTGAGAGTAGAAAGAGTCACTGGTTCTGATTGCTCAACGTTTTGAACACTACGGCGTACACTTTAAAAAAAAAAGAATAAAATTAAAAATATACTATACTAAATATGAACACTAAAAAATATAGCTTTTAGATATTATACTTTCTGCATACTGTTAGACATTTTGTAATATTTCTTTGTCATATTAAAAAACTAAAGCTTTTTTAACACTTTCCAATATAGTATAAAAGTGTTTATGAACTCGCTTTGTCTGTCTCTCTGCCCGTCTTTGCGTGATCTAACTTGCGTCAGATTGTCATGCAACTTACAAACATTATTAAAGTTTACTGTAGCACGTTCAGTACTGAAAAAGTGTGTACCCAGGACCAAAACTAGCCTTCTTTTAGCCTGGGCAAACATGGGTTTTTGCGCCACTCCCCATCCTCACGCGCAATAAAAGTTATCAACCGCAGGTACCCTATGCAAAAAAAAAAAAAAAAAAAAAAAAAAAAAAAAAAAAAAAAAAAACTAAACTTTAGAAATTTCCCTTTTACAAATTTGAAAAGCACACTCCCATAGGTTTAACATTAGCTTACAAGTGAATTTCCTCTGTATTTCATGTATGTATGCAAACATTTTTGAGTTTTTTTGAAACGACAAATAAAATATTCATTTGGCACCCCCCCCCCCCTTTCGCCTTTCGTTCTGGTGCCCGGGGCAAATGCCCCCTCTGTACCCACCCCTTAGTTTCGGCCCTGTGTGTACCACTTATAGTTCCTTTTTAAGGTCATTCAAAACGTCAAAACAATTCCGCTACATTACTATTGGTAAGAAAAAAACAAGTTTTGATTGAGCAAATGAATTGGGATCCCGATTTCCTACATAAAAGTTCTACTTTTATTAAAATTTGACCGAAGCCGAGTTATTTTCAATGAATATGACTTTCGCGAGAATAAGTATAAACCTGCGTCACGAGCGGATGCCAGTTTGACAACATCAATACAGAAATGTAACATTCCAGCGTAGAGATCATCATCGGACAGTTACATGGTGTCTGACCGAGACGTATTGAGAGATGCACTCAATGCAAACTAGTCGCGAATCCCATAGTACTTATGTGATTCATTCTAATTAAGTGGCCTCAGGACTCTTCAAAATATTTGAAAATTAAATTTTATTAGATGTTAAACTCCCATCTTTACTGAACATTTTTATATAATTGTTTCCTTGAAATTACCATTAGAATAGAAGTTATGGCTTTTAGAATTATACCTGCTCACTAGCTGAAGTGGCGTTTCCGAAACTTTGAAGTCCTTTTTCTGCAAAACAAGTTTTTGGGCATAACGCCTTAATTAGGCCCTATACATCTTTACTAAATATATTTATGAATGTTTAATGATCTGAAAATATGTGGGTCAATAGTCTTTATTACTTCCCCGAATTTGAAATTTCCACGTTCCATAGTTTACGAGTAAAATGCCTGTGACAGACTGACAGACGGACAGACACAGGAGTGATCTTAAAATGGTTCCGTTTTTACTTTTTAAGTACGGAACCCTAAAAATTCTCATAACGAGGATGTGATCGCCTCCCACCCCCAAAAAGGAAATCCATGACCCCCTCTAAATGATGAGCTGAATCCGCCCTTAGCTTTGTCGAATATTGATTGATTTAAATCTTGGAAACGGAATCGAAAAAAATTCCGCTTTATACAGGATCCTTATGCCATATCATCTTTAGATTCTTCTATGTTTCGTCATACGCTAGACAGGATGATTTTAACAATACCGTGCAAAACGCAGATGTGAGAAAAATCGACAAACAAAGTCTTCATTTGGAGCCCGGGGAACATGCCCCCTCTGCCCCCCTTAATTTCGGCCCTGCTTTCAAATGAGCAAACTTACAAAGGCTGTGCCCAATAATGGAGTTGTTTTTGTTTTTCAAAGATCTTGTTCTTTTTTACCGCGATTCATGTGTGTACGCAGGGTAGGGGGGGGGGGGCAGAAAATCGTTGGAAAAGTAATACGTTGAATGTATTACTTTGAAAAGTAGTATTACTTGAATTTTATTGCATGCTAGTTTTGTTTTAAAGGTTTTCATTAAATTTCATTATAACTGTTGACTGCTTTACTTGGCTGAAAATACCAGCTATTTTTTATTGCCCACCAGAAACTTTTTAATCGAACTGTCTTTTATATTTTTTGAGAAAAGCAAAAGATCTTTCACAAAAGGCTGTCAAATGTAGCGTTTTGAACCGAATTTCCGGACGCGACAGTGGAGGAAGAGAAAGAAAACTGTTGTCACGAGACAACAATCAATTTTAACTCAAGATGTAATTAATTTAAAGAAATGAATCTATTGTATTACAAATCACTTCAATAACCAAGCCTGCAAGTCTCATTGTTTTATGTTAGAGTTTGGCCGAATATTCGGTTTCATTTTCGTTTTCAGTCCAAAATCCTAGTTTCGGCGAAAATACTGCCGTATATTCGGTTTTACTATAACTGCCCCTCTCTAGCCTCCCCTAAACGGCACTCCCATCCAAAGAGCCGTACATACTATATATTCACATACAAGGGGATAAATCTAGAAGGTATTACTAATATTGATTAAATTCGCTATTTTTAAATTAAATTATTTTTTAATATATTTTTTTTATGTTTATAGCACCTTATATTTAATTAATTTTATTTCAATCAAATTATTTTTTAATTAATAATTATGTACTGCCGTTTCTACGCAAAACATTATTCAGATAACATGCGTATATGTATGTTTATGTTACTTACTTTGAATTTATTTTTAAACAGTTTCGCTTTCGTTTTCAGTTGATACTAGGAAGGTAACCAAAGTTCGGTTTCTTTCGAACACTATTTTTATGTTTGTAAATGAGCAGAAATTTTCGCATTATTGAACGTTAAAAAATATTTTTTTGAGAACCGCTTTAAGGATTTACACGTAATTATAACTTATAAATTTCGGAAAATCGAGTTTTTATTTTAGCGGCTTTATCAACGGAATTGAGACTTCTTTATGTGGCCAGAATCTGGAATAGACAATTCTATGTAAGTAAAAAAAATAAAAAAAATACAATAAGCATTCTATTATAATTATAACATAAAATTGAAACTAGTTTTTTCTCAAAATTGAATTTTTTAATAGATGACAACGGCACGATTACTTTTATAATACTGAATTGTTTCACTTCTAATTTTGTCAGCTTTTTTTCTTATATAATTATGCAGTGCATTAAGGATTTTTTTTTTTCAATCATCAAAAATCAGCATTTTTCTACGATAAAAGTTGAAATACCCTCTTCAAATAATCAGCATTAAAAAAAAAGAGAGAGAGAGAGCTTTTCATAATTTCCACCCTTTGTCTCATCTAGTCACTAAAATAAGTCATATTTAATTAGCCAAATTTAAACTACAATGGTCATCGCAACTCACACGCACAACAAAAAAAAAAAAAAAAAAAAAAAAAAACGCCAACAGCGCGTCCTGTTGCGCATGTGTCGTGTGTTAATTAGTATTTCATGGGAAAATACCTCCACATCCGATTTCTATTTTCTCCAGAAAGATAGAGAGCTCCAGAATACAGCATAGTAAAAAAAAGTGTCACATCTGGTATTACTACAGAAACCACTGGATATCTATAAAACCGATTTGAAACCCCGCCGAAATGGTAATTTGTCTTCTTAGGAACTCCCACGTTACTCACTAACAGCATTGAAAACTGAACACAAAAGTAGTGTCTGTTTGACAGTTATGCGCCACCTGCACGCCTGCACGCTCTCAAGGTCAAATGAAGGTCATCCGGAAGTTTTTTTTATCTTGCAGTACGACGTGGATAAGCGCGTTTTGGAGCGGAAGTAGACCGGAAGTGTTGTTAGATAGTGATATTTTAGCGGAAGTGTGAATGAATAAGGTATTTTGCGAAGGATCGTGTTAGAGTATGCTGATATTTAGGGCGCAGGAGATTTCTTTTGAAAAGAATTTTTTTCTTTTTTTTTTAAGAGCTTAAAAAAATTTACGAATTTTTTTTTATTTTTTTATTTTTGCGTGATAGAAAAACTTTATCTCTTTAAAAATTTTGAGAATTTAATTTATTTTTCTTTCTTAAAAATTTTTCTTTTAAAAATTACCAAGACATGGAAATTTTTTCTTTTTAAAATTTTCTTTTACGAATTTAATTTTGAATTTGGACTCGTTAGAAAATTTGTTGTTCGAAATTTGTTTTTAACTCGAGTAATGTTGGTTGACTTATTTTTCCCTGAACGCTAACATGGAATTCGAACACGGTAAGTTTGTGAAATGACCCTTCTTTCAGAAAAAATGGTCCCATTTTAAAATGTCTCTTGTGAAATTCTGTTAAGTGGTTTTCTTTGCATGCTTTTGTTAGTCTAGCATGTTTAACGAATCTGTAGTCATGCAACAACAATCGCTGAGTTATTTTCATGAATTTTTGTCTGGAATGAATGTGTGAAGATTTTTTTTTTTTCACTTAAAATTTTCTGAAGTGCGTTGTTCGAGAAGTTGATATGTGTAGAAAAACCTATTTTATCATTTTGGTATAAATTTTTGGAGGACATGCACTATAACATGACGATATATATCAGGGAAATGAATTAGCGACACTTAGAAATTGTCGCGATTTGCTTGAAATTTTCTTTTGTGTGTCGTCCCAGAAGGGATGTTAGTTTCACATAGAGTGTTGCCACCGAATAAAGATTAATATAGTGTTGCCACTGAATAAAGAGAAATGTATATAACGAAATAAAATTGAAAGATGTTGGCATTCAAAAAAGCGAAATGTATATGACGAAATAAAATTAAAAGATGTTGCCACCAAATAAAGATAAATATATGCAAAGAAATAAAAGGTAATGCCACGAATTCAGAAAAATAAAGTATTGCCATTGTTAAAATGAGACATAATAAAATAAAATAAACATTTAAGTTATTTTTAACAACACGTAAGCAAAAGAAATGTAAAATTTGCTTTAAAAAGTAAGTACGTAAATTAAAATAATAATAATAATAATAATAATAATAATAATAATAATAACATTGAAATAATAATAAAGAAAACGTTGAAATGAAAAATAAATAAAGAAAGTTTGTCTTTTGACTCATACACATTTTATAGCGGTTAGTATATATTAGACAAAGTGGGAGAAAATTCAAAGCTTCAATTTTTCAGAAAATTAACTTGATTTTTGGACGATTTAAGCGCAATGTTTGTATGAGAGATTTTTTCTTGCAAAGGAAATATTTGTCGTTTCTTTCATAAAACGGTAGTTTAACCATTATATCGACATTCAACAATTTAACCTAGTTTTTCTGAATAAACATTTAAATAAAAATAAGTTTAAAAATTCCTTTTCCACAATTGATGTGGAATGATATTGACTCCCGATACTGTATGAAAATTCTTTCACCTACTCCCCGTTACTTAATTAGCATATGATCTTATACATATTGAAACTTAGTTAAGTTTTTAAACATTGTGATTAACATGCTAGAAGAAAATTAATTAATTCAACGATTATTTAACGGAAAATGTAAGACATAAAATATTTGATTTAAGAGATTTGTAATAGTGAATTTATATAAGGAGTTTTACCTACATTTACCTAAATATATCTTGTTCTACATGATTGTGTGAGGAAATACTCAAGTTTAACATTATACATATAACATAGTTGAAATAGTTTCGTTAAAATAAATTTTTTGACTCGTTGAACCCTTTATCATAAACTTATTTGAATAACGCAATATTCACCAACTTAAATATTTTCTGAAGAAATTTTCATATAATAGCTTTGAAATTTCTCTACATTTCAGTAAGAATTCAGATTTGTTTAAACATCTTACCTGGTGGAGTTCTCATGCCTTTCAAAGGTTTTATCTAATCTTAACTCATTGAATAATCTACATTCGCAGATAACCATGTTCGGACTTGCTTAAGTTAGAGGTCTGCACTGGCCCGGGCTTGGCCCGAGGCCCGTACTCGGCCCGGCCCGCGGGCCGGTCCGGGCCGGCGGAATGAAGGCGAATTTTCAAACGGGCCGGCAGAATTAGGACAATTTTTTCAACGGGCCGGGCCGACAAACAAAATAAACGGGCCGGGCCGGCAAAAAAATTAATCGGGCCTGTCGGCCCGATATAAGAATTTAAACGAAGCAGATAAAATATGAGCCATTTTCAGTGAATATGATTTTCTCGAGAAGTGTAAATGTGCGTCACGAGCCGATGCGAGTTTAACAACATCAATACAGAAATGTAACATGTCCATCGTAGAGATCGGCATCGTACAGTTACAAGATGTCTGATTCCGAGTTTAATTTTTTTTCAGCAGACTCGTGCCGGGACGGAACTGGTCTTAATCGATTTCAGGATATGTAGAACAGTCATTGTGTTTTGTAGTATTAATAGTGATTATGAACTTCTCTTAACAGTACCTTTGGAAATTACCTTAAGGCGGTTCTCATATTCAGTGCTCAACAATGCGAAGCTTTCAGACACATTTTCTGACAAAATTTTTAACTATAAAGGCATAAAATTGACAGGCCTGCCTATTGAAGGCATTTGGAAACGAATAGCTTTTTCCATATTTGATAAATTACTTACAGAGATAACAGAGATTCCTGTCACGTGACTGTACGTTTCTCTCCTTTCCTGTGCTATCGCTTCCGGAAATTCGTTTCAAAACGCTAACTTTGACAGTATTTTCAGAAAGATATATTGCTTTTATCTATAAAAAAAGAAACGACATTTACATAACTTCTGAATAAGAATACCTGCCAATCTTACGCGTTTCCGAAAAGAAAAGAATCCATAAATGTGTCGAAATGTAGCTCCTTTAGATTTGAGAAAAGCCTTAAAAATGAGAGAAATATTTTCACAAATATACTTTTTATTATACAGCTTCAAAAGTTATCATGTTTTTAATCCTTTATTCTGAACTACATTAGTCTTCTAATGAATCCTTATTTCCATTTTGAAATGTCTGTAGTCACGATGACTAAAACACTGTAAGTAATCGTTAATGTTTACTATTGTGTGTTTTCTGTTTTGCGAACATCATAGTAATGTAAAATATACTGTAAAATGTTCCCATAAATATGTATGTAGTATTCATTAAAAGAATTTTAATTGTATGTTGAGAAAAAACGGATTTTTTTTTTTTGTAGAAATTGTGTCGGGCCGGGCCGGGCCTGTTTTCACTGATTTTGTACGGGCCGGGCCGAGAACTGTAAAAATGCAAACGGGCCGAGCCGGGCTCGGGCCGAACTTCCAATTTTTACACCGGGCCGGGCCAAGATAGCTTTCGTTCGGGCCGGGCCCGGGCCTCTGCAGACCTCTAGCTTAAGTTTATCTTTTCGAGAGAATGTTGTCCCGATGATAATTTTAAAAGTTATCATTTAACTATTTATTAGCAATGGTTGAATAATTGTAAAAGCCATGCACTGCTTTATTATTTAACACTGATAACACTGAATCGCGTTTAATGAAACATATAATTCTTCCATTATGTTTGCACATGTTTCAAACATTATTATTCACATAAAATCATATAAGTTTTTATTTCTTTTGGAATTTTTCTAATGGCAAAGACATAGAAAAAAATTATGACATTAGACGTGTCAGCAATAAAATTTAACTTGGTTATTTTTTTTACTCGAAGAAATATTTGAAAGATCTGAAATTGTTCTAATTATTTGTAGAAATTATTTTTCTCGCATATTTGAAAATTTATGCATGCTGAAAAATATTGAAAGACTTGAAAATATTTACATCACTTGTAGAAGACTTGATTTTTTTCCCCTCATGTCCAAGATGAAATTATGAAATTGTTTGCAAGAAGCTTCATTTATTTATGATGTACCCTTGAAAATTTCTACAACTATGAAATTTTTCACACCACTGAAAAATATTGAAAGAGTTGAAATCGTTTTCATGTCTCGATGAAATTATTTTCTCACAATTAAGCACTTGAACAATAATGGAAAAAGTTTTTGTATTAACACCTTTGAAAGGAGGTTGTTTTATATTTTTCTTTGCAGCAAGGATTTTGTAGGAAAAACGATGATAGTCCTTGGCTTCATTCATTATCATGATTGGAAAAAAAGATGATAGTCCTTGGTTTCATCCATTTTCATGAATGGAAAAACGATGATAGTCCTTGGTTTCATTCACTATCATGATTGGAAAAACGATGACAGACCTTTATTTCTTAAAATTCTTGTAAAATGTTTGAAAGATATGATTTCTTGATAACTGAGTCTTGATAGTTTGATGAACTGCCACCAACTCCCTCGTATTTGAATAAAGCACCAAAACAAAGAAGAAAACGAATGTTATTAAAAATAATTTTTTCGTCATTGTCCCCTTTTTTCAGAAGTCATTTTTAAGACTTTATTTTAAAAGATGAGTACATGATTGAGAATACTTGCAAGAAATAACGATGAGAGTTGTTAATGAGAGATCATTGTTAGTTTATGAAAACTCATTCTTGAAAAATTTCTTGTCTGATAGTTTTGAAAAATATTTGCTTGAAAGCAAGGACGATGAAAGTGCTTGGATCGTTCATGAGAATTTATTCTTGAAAAATGTGGTTTCTTGCCCACATTAAACGAGTATTTTTTAAGATAAGTAAATTTTCTTTGAAGAAATCGATTTCATAAAAGGAAAATCCCTGAAAACAATACACGGTCACTTTGTTTCGACCCAGCAGGAATTGAACCTACAAACTTAGGCCCAGGCATTTCAATACATGACAAGACATAATGATTTTAGAAGCTATGCTATTTTTGGCGATCGATTATCCACATGAGGGATTTGAGATCGAGGAGAGATGACATTCGTGGGGGTCGTTCTAAAGAAAGCTAACTCTGATTTTTGCAAGGTTACAAGAAAATCACGGATATCTCTGTTTATCATGTTACTTTTACATATCAAACTTAAGGACCACCATTTTAAAATCTCGGTTTTACCCAATTTACCTCTTTTGCTCAACTTAACTTTGCTATTTGACAGAAAATTATTTTTGCTGTTTGACAGAAAATCATTTAAACAATTTAACTTCCTCATTTTCAGAGTTATCTAACATAGTATTAGTTATCAACTGTTATGTACACATCCCACAATGCAATGTCTTCTTAAAATACTAAAGAAAATTAAATATACATTGAAGGAAATTTTCAAACATCATTTAAAATAACAACAAACTCGATGCCAAGAGGTGAACGAAAAAATATATATATATATATATATATATGTAAGACAAAATAGATAAAAAAGAAGAATTTGAATTATTAACAGAAAAAATTTACAAATGAACAAAAATGTATTAGCTTGGTTAAAAGATTTTTCCCAAGTTTTCAAAAAGCTTTTGAATATTTACAACATAGCAAAAATTTTGCATTCTCAAGCTAACAAATAAAAATAACCATTGAATGATACAAATAACATTTTGGTAGGCAAAATTTGAGAGTCCTTGTTTTCTAAGAAGGTTTGTTTAATTTCTTTAAAGCTCATAAAAATCGCAGGAGGTGAACTCATGCTTGGAAGAAAGAATGATGAAAGTCCTAAAGTTTTTGAAAAATATGTGAATTGAACACTTGCTTCGAAAAAAGAAGGATAAGAATCCCCAGTTTGTTAGAAGATTTGCTTGATTTCTTAATTGTTTTTGGTAAATGCACGGTTTAAACACATGCGTGAAAGAAAGGACGACGATACTCCTTGGATAATTCATGAGAACTAATTTAAAAATATATGTTAGTTAACAAAACAATGTTTTTGAGAAAATTAAGTTAAAAAATTTAAGGTAAGAAGAAAGAAATAAGTTTAGAAAAAAAATGAAGTAGAGGAAAAAAAAACAACTTAAGAAGAAAAAATAACTTAAGAAAAATACTATTAGGTTGAACGTTTGTAAAATTTGATCGTTTTCTGTTTTAACTCATGAATGAATTCATCCTACCATTCACTTGTTTATCCTGGCAACAATGTGTTTATTCATCACATAACCAACCAACTTCTAACCACAGCAAACGATTATTTATAGTATTAACGATTTATTTCTGCCCAAGTGCAGAAAGTAAACCGATGACATAATCGAAAAATAAGGGACTATCAAATAGACATTGTTGTAACTTGAAGTAGACAAACATTTTTAAAAAAATAAACTTAGACTCAGAAACTCATTTATCATAGAGTTCGAATGAAAATTTGAAAAGTTTGTTCATTTCCCGCGAAAACTCACTTATGCATTTTTAGACATATGTACAAATCACCACAATGTTATATTTAAATTAATTAAATTCTCACCATTTCCCATTAGTTTGCAATATAAGTAACTTGAAATATTTCTTTGCTAACTAGGGTTAACACTATTTCGACTTAAAATTTCTTTTGCAGATTTTCTATGATAAACCTTTTACCATTTTCAGTTCAACTTGGTTTCATGAAAAATATCTGTAGAACTTTAATTTTTACTCTGTTAGTTTATTATTTCAAATTTTCGTTGAATAGTTACATTATTATTTTTAATAAATAATTACATACTGTAACAATTTAATTTTAAAACACTGAAATTCTAACATCTAACTTATTTAAAATCATAAAATATTCAACACTTACCTAAAGCACCAGCTAACTCAAAAGACGTGCGTCTCACACAACGACTTGGAATGAAATGAGAGAATGTTATCAGGGAGACCGGATGTCACGTGAATACTTCCTGCCGTTTGATTGGATGATTGCGCACTCACGTGATTCCTTATCAGTGACGTCATCACCTAGATAAGAACAAGTAGATAAGCAGCTTTCGCGGCATTTTCATCAATGTTTTCGAGTGAGTGGACATGCATGCTTGTCTCTGCTATCTATGTCTTGTCTAAACTCGTCCAAACTTGTCTAAAACTGTTTGTACTTGTCTAAACTTGTTGTTGCTTCTTTATTACCTAGTTTATTTTTAATTACTATGCTAGATAAGATTATTGAAACAATTAATTACTAATAATAATTATATGATTTCCGTTAATTAATAATTATATTAATTAAAAAACTATTCCTGTTTGAGAAAACATGAAAGGCCGATGACATAAACCGATGAATGACTTTGCATATTTTCTGAGAACTTAGTCAAACAAAATCTGATTTCTCATATATTTATATTTTTGTTAGATTAGATAATTGAAACAAACAATTGCTAATTGCAATTAAATTATTTTCGTTAATTAATAATCATATTAATTACAATAATAATTGATTTATATATGAATTAATCCATAATACATAGTATCGATTTTAGAAATAACTTAAATTTCTTTTGCAAGCGAAAAAGAATACTTCAAATCTGTACGTGTGTTAGAAAATTCTTATGTGTGGAAACTAGAAAGGAAGAACGATGATAACCGTTGGATACGTCTTGAAAACTCACTCATGAAAAATCTGATTTCTTTTAACTCTTGAATAATGTATGATTAGTGTTTGCTTGAAATATCCAAGCAGTCTCATCATTTTTTTCATTCTAGTTTCCACACATAAGAATTTTCTAACACACGTACAGATTTGAAGTATTCTTTTTCGCTTGCAAAAGAAATTTAAGTGATTTCTAAAATCGATACTATGTATTATGAATTAATTCATATATAAATCAATTATTATTGTAATTAATATGATTATTAATTAACGAAAATAATTTAATTACAATTAGCAATTGTTTGTTCCAATTATCTAATTTAACAAAAATATAAATATATGAGAAATCAGATTTTGTTTGACTAAGTTCTCAGAAAATATGCAAAGCCATTCATCGGTTTATGTCATCGGTCTTTCATGTTTTTCTGAAACAGGAATAATTTTTTTAATTAATATAATTATTAATTAACGGAAATCATATAATTATTATTAGTAATTAATTGTTTCAATAATCTAATCTAGCATAGTAATTAAAAATAAACTATGTAATAAAGAAGCAACAACAAGTTTAGACAAGTACAAACAGTTTTAGACAAGTTTGGACGAGTTTAGACAAGACATAGATAGCAGAGACAAGCATGCATGTTCACTCACTCGAAAGCATTGATGAAAATGCCGCGAAAGCTGCTTATCTACTTGTTCTTATCTAGGTGATGACGTCACTGATAAGGAATCACGTGAGTGCGCTATCATCCAATCAAACGGCAGGAAGTATTCACGTGACATCCGGTCTCCCTGATAACATTCTCTCATTTCATTCCAAGTCGTTGTGTGAGACGCACGTCTTTTGAGTTAGCTGGTGCTTTAGGTAAGTGTTGAATATTTTATGATTTTAAATAAGTTAGATGTTAGAATTTCAATGTTTTAAAATTAAATTGTTACAGTATGTAATTATTTATTAAAAATAATAATGGAACTATTCAACGAAAATTTGAAATAATAAACTAACAGAGTAAAAATTAAAGTTCTGCAGATATATTTCATAAAACCAAGTTGAACTGAAAATGGTAAAATGTTTATCATAGAAAATCTGCAAAAGAAATATTTCAAGTTACTTATATTGCAAACTAATGTGAAATAGTGAGAATTTAATTAATTTAAATATAACATTGTGGTGATTTTTACATATGTCTAAAAATGCATAAGTGAGTTTTCGCGGGAAATGAACAAACTTTTCAAATTTTCATTCGAACTCTATGATAAATGAGTTTCTGAGTCTAAGTTTATTTTTTCAAAAATGTTTGTCTACTTCAAGTTACAACAATGTCTATTTGATAGTCCCTTATTTTTCGATTATGTCATCGGTTTACTTTCTGCACTTGGGCAGAAATAAATCGTTAATACTATAAATAATCGTTTGCTGTGGTTAGAAGTTGGTTGGTTATGTGATGAATAAACACATTGTTGCCAGGATAAACAATTGAATGGTAGGGTGAATTCATTCATGAGTTAAAACAGAAAACGATCAAATTTTACAAACGTTCAACCTAATAGTATTTTTCTTAAGTTATTTTTTCTTCTTAAGTTGTTTTTTTTTCCTCTACTTCATTTTTTTTCTAAACTTATTTTTTTCTTCTTACCTTAAATTTTTTAACTTAATTTTCTCAAAAACATTGTTTTGTTAACTAACATATATTTTTAAATTAGTTCTCATGAATTATCCAAGGAGTATCGTCGTCCTTTCTTTCACGCATGTGTTTAAACCGTGCATTTACCAAAAACAATTAAGAAATCAAGCAAATCTTCTAACAAACTGAGGATTCTTATCCTTCTTTTTTCGAAGCAAGTGTTAAATTCACATATTTTTCAAAAACTTTAGGACTTTCATCATTCTTTCTTCCAAGCATGAGTTCACCTCCTGCGATTTTTATGAGCTTTAAAGAAATTAAACAAACCTTCTTAGAAAACAAGGAGTCTCAAATTTTGCCTACCAAAATGTTATTTGTATCATTCAATGGTTATTTTTATTTGTTAGCTTGAGAATGCAAAATTTTTGTTATGTTGTAAATATTCAAAAGCTTTTTGAAAACTTGGGAAAAATCTTTTAACCAAGCTAATACATTTTTGTTCATTTGTAAATTTTTTCTGTTAATAATTCAAATTCTTCTTTTTTATCTATTTTGTCTTACATATATATATATATATATTTTTTTTTTCGTTCACCTCTTGGCATCGAGTTTGTTGTTATTTTAAATGATGTTTGAAAATTTCCTTCAATGTATATTTAATTTTCTTTAGTATTTTAAGAAGACATTGCATTGTGGGATGTGTACATAACAGTTGATAACTAATACTATGTTAGATAACTCTGAAATGAGGAAGTTAAATTGTTTAAATGATTTTCTGTCAAACAGCAAAAATAATTTTCTGTCAAATAGCAAAGTTAAGTTGAGCAAAAGAGGTAAATTGGGTAAAACCGAGATTTTAAAATGGTGGTCCTTAAGTTTGATATGTAAAAGTAACATGATAAACAGAGATATCCGTGATTTTCTTGTAACCTTTCAAAAATCAGAGTTAGCTTTCTTTAGAACGACCCCCACGAATGTCATCTCTCCTCGATCTCAAATCCCTCATGTGGATAATCGATCGCCAAAAATAGCATAGCTTCTAAAATCATTATGTCTTGTCATGTATTGAAATGCCTGGGCCTAAGTTTGTAGGTTCAATTCCTGCTGGGTCGAGACAAAGTGACCGTGTAATTGTTTTCAGGGATTTTCCTTTTATGAAATCGATTTCTTCAAAGAAAATTTACTTATCTTAAAAAATACTCGTTTAATGTGATGTGCTACATTTTCTTCCGAAAGTTCGATGAAACATTTAGAATGAATAAATAATTAAATCTCCTGCATTTCCCGATTGTCACTCATATGCTCAAGCGATATAGCGCACCAGGATAAAACATCAGAGTTTTAAAATCATTAAGTATATCAGCTTGCTTCAACTTTTTACACTTTACATCACATAGAGTAATTTTTCGTTGCACACCCACACACACACGCACATGAGAGGTAAACGAGAGTGTTATCTTAGGTAAACGAGAGTGTTGATGTATATAAGCTAAGTTCAAATTTTCGTTTCAACACTACTCATGGTAGAAGAATATTAACCCTTGATGCAATCTACGATTCGGATAATCGTGTTCACCTCGAAAATAAAAGCTATCCATTTCAAACTCACGTACTTGAACTAAATTAATGAGGATTTTCGCTTTCATAAAAAAATGAATTTATTTCTAAAATCATACTATGAGATCTAAAATAATATAAAGATAATTCATTTATTATAAAAATCAATTAATGTTCTAATTACATTTAGCTATTGATGGCTTTAACAATCTAAGTACTAATTAAAAATAAACATCTCTAACAATTCTCGAAAATAACATTTACATTTCAAGGAAGGTAAGAAAGACAGGATTACAGAAGGTGAGGATAAGAGGTAAGGCAATTCTGTCGAAACACGATAAGAAGATTGTGATACCCGTTAAAGTAGGAAATGTTATCATTCACTGATATCAAATCACGTGGTTCTGCTATTCACCAATCGCACGATATGACGATGACACGTGATATTTTGTTAACTGATAAGAAATCCACCATCTTTTTTTCTTACTTCACGTTGAACGTGGTGATGAATGCAGACGCATTTAAATCAAGCTGTTTAAGGTATGTTTAATTTTTCTCTTTATATGTAAAACGTAAAAACAATGCTTCCACTTACATAATACGTGAAGGGAGGAATTTGAAAGGTAATATATTTCGCTTTATTTGGTGGCAACACCCTATGCTAAAATATCTTTCCTTCGAAAGGTTTCTAAATGTCGTTGAAATTAAATATATGTCTATACCCTGCAATATGCATAGCAAGTGTTTAAAATTTCATTCGTGGATATGTTGTTAAATTCGTAGTTATCATTATTCATGAAACTATTTAAAAAAAATCACTTAAAAATTTAAACTGTTTTTCAATTCTCTCCCTTTTTTTATCAATGAGAATTCTTCTTTTGACGCGATGTAATTTCTGTGTGAAACCAGCGAATGAAAGGTACTTCTTCAAAGATTCAAAATCAAGTATAAGTTCTTTCTAACCAATGATCAGGCTCCCTACCTGCTGGGTTGCCCAAGCGGACCGGGTTTCACACCTGATATTGGGCAAGAAACCATATTTTTCAAGAATAAGTTCTCATGAACGATCCAAGCACTTTCATCGTTCTTCCTTTCAAGCAAATATTTATCAAATATTTTTCAAAACTATCAGACAAGAAATTTTTCAAGAATGAGTTTTCATAAACTAACAATGATCTCTCATTAACAAACTCGCATCGTTATTTCTTGCAAGTATTCTCAATCATGTACCCATCTTTTAAAATAAAGTCTTAAAAATGACTTCTGCAAAAAGGGGACAATGACGAAAAAATTATTTTTAATAACATTCTTTTTCTTCTTTGTTTGGTGCTTTATTCAAATACGAGGGGGGTTGGTGGCAGTTCATCAAACTATCAAGACTCAGTTATCAAGAAATCATATCTTTCAAACATTTTTCAAGAATTTTAAGAAATAAAGGACTATCATCGTTTTTCCAATCATGATAGTGAATGAAACCAAGGACTATCATCGTTTTTCCTTTCACGAAAATGAATGAAACCAAGGACTATCATCTTTTTTCCAATCATGATAATGAATGAAGCCAAGGACTATCATCATTTTTCCTACAAAATCCTTGCTGCAAAGAAAATCATAAAACAACCTCCTTTCAAAGGTGTTAATACAAAAACTTTTTCCATTATTGTTCAAGTGCTTAATTGTGAGAAAATAATTTCATCGAGACATGAAAACGATTTCAAGTCTTTCAATATTTTTCAGCGGTGTGAAAAGTTTCATAGTTGTAGAAATTTTCAAGGGTACATCAAAAATAAATGAAACTTGTTGCAAACAATTTCATGATTTCATCTTGGACAAAAGGGGGGGGGGGATCTAGTCTTCTACGAGTGATGTAAATATTTTCAAGTCTTTCAATATTTTCAGCATGCATAAATTTTCAATTATGCGAGAATAATAATTTCTACGAATAATCAGTACAATTTCAGATCTTTCAAATATTTCTTCGAGTAAGACAAAATATTAACCAAGTTAAATTTAATTTCTGACACGTCTAATTTCTTAATTTTTTTTCTGTGTCTTTGCCATTAGGAAAATTCCAAAAGAAATAAAAAAAATCGTATGATAAACATGATGTTTGAAACAAGATATTTGAAAAATTATATATGTTTCATTAAACGCGATTCAGTGTTATCAGTGTTAAATAATAAAGCAGTGCATGGCTTTCACAATTATTCAACCATTGCTAATCAATAGTTAAATGATAACTTTTAAAATTATCATCGGGATAACATTCTCTCGAAAAGATAAACTTAAGCAAGTCCGAACATGGTTATCTGCGAACGTAGATTATTCCGTGAGTTAAGATTAGATAAAACCTTTGAAAGGCGTGGGAACTCCACCAGGTAACATGTTCAAACAAATCTCAATTCTTACTGAAATTTAGAGAAATTTCAAAGCTATTATATGAAAATTTCTTCAGAAAATGTTTAAGTGGTTGAATATTGCGTAATTCAAATAAGTTTATGATGTAGAGTTTAACGAGTCAAAAAATTTATTTGAACGAAGCTATTTAATCTATGTTATATGTATAACGTTAAACTTGGGTATTTCCTCACACAATCATGTAGAATAAGTTGTATTTAGGTAAATGCAGGTAAAACTCGTTAGGTAAATTTACTATTACACTTTTCTTAAATCAAATATTTTATGTCTTACATTTTCCGTTAACTAATCGTTGAATTAATTTTCTTCTAGCATGTTAATCACAATGTTTTAAAACTTAACTAAGTTTCACTATGTATAAGATGATATGCTAATTAAGTAACGGAGAGTAGGTGAAAGAATTTTCATACTGTATCGGGAGTCAATATCATTCTTCATCAATTGTGGAAAAGTAATTTTTCACATTATTATTTAAGTGTTTATACAGAAAAGCTAGGTTAAATTGTTGAATATCGATGTAATTGTTAAACTACCGTTTTATGAAAGAAACATCAAAGGATTCCTTTGCAAGAAAAAAATCTCTCATATAAACATTATGCTTAAATCGTCCAAAAATCAAGTTAATTTTCTGAAAAATTGAAGCTTTGAATTTTCTCCCACTTTGTCTAATATATATTAACCGCTATAAAATGTGTATGAGTCAAAAGACAAACTTTTTTAATTTATTTTCCATCTGAACGTTTTCTTTATTATTATTTCAATGTTATTATATTATTATTATTATTATTATTATTATTATTTCACTGCTATATTTTAATTTACGTACTTACATTTTAAAGCAAACGTTATATTTCTTTTGCTTATGTAATGTTATCTTAAATGTTTATTTTATTTTATTATTTCTCATTTTTTCAATGGCAACACTTTAATTTACAAATTTAATTTTAACGCAATTTTTGCATTTCTTTTTCTTATGTGTTGTTAAGAAGAATTTAAATGTCTATTTTATTATTTCTCCTTTTTCCAATGGCAACACTTTATTTTTCTTAATTCGGTCTTTTATGTCTTTGCATATATTTATCTTTATTTGGTGGCAACATCTTTTAATTTTATTTCGTCATATACATTTCGCTTTATTGAATTCCAACATCTTTCAATTTTATTTCGTCATATACATTCCTCTTTATTCAGTGGTAACACTATATTAATCTTTATTCGGTGGCAACACTCTATGCGAAAGTCTAACGTCCCAACAAAAGAAAATTTTAAGCAAATCGCGACATTTTCTAAGTCTCGCTAATTCATTTCTACAATATATATCGTCATGGTATAGTACATTTCCTCCAAAAATTTATACTAAAATGATAAAATAGGTTTTTTTACACATATCAACTTCTCGAACAACACACTTCGGAAAATTTTAAGTGAAAAAAAAAATCTCACATTCATTCCAGAAAAAAATTCACGAAAATAACTCAGCGATTGTTGTTATATGACTACAGATTTGTTAAACATGCTAGACTAACAAAAGCATGCAAATAAAACCACTTAACAGAATTTCGCAAGAGACATTTTAAAATGGGACCATTTTTCTGAAAGAAGGGTCATTTCACAAACTTACCGTGTTCGAATTCCAAGTTAGCGTTCAGGGAAAAAGAATTCAACCAACATTACCCGAGTTAAAAACAAATTTCGAACAACAAATTTTCTAACGAGTCCAAATTCAAAATTAAGTTCGTAAAAGTAAATTTAAAAAAGAAAAAAAATTTCCATGTCTTGCCAATTTTAAAAGAAAAATTTTTAAGAAAGAAAAAAAAAATCTCAAAATGTTTAAAGAAAAAGAAGTTTTTCTATCATGCGAAAAAAAAAAAAATAATAAATTCGTAAATTTTTTTTCTATCATGCGAAAAAAAAAAAAAAATAAATAAATTCGTAAAATTTTTTCTATCATGCGAAAAAAAAAAAAAAATTAAATTCTCAAAAATTTTTAAAAGAAAAATTTTCTATCTCCTGAAAAAAATCTTTAACAAATATTTTAACTCTTAAAAAAAAAAATTCTTTTCAAAATAAATCTTCGCGCCCTAGCTGTCAGCGTACTCTAACACGATCATTCGCAAAAAACCTTATCCATTCACACGTCCGCTGCACACTTCCGCTAAAATATTACTATCTAACAACAATTCCAGTCTACTTCCGCTCCAAAACGCGCTTATCATCGTCGTACTGTAAGATAAAAAACTTCCGAATGACCTTCATTTGACCTTGAGAGCGTGCCGCATGGCGTGGAACGCACAAATAGACACTACTCACAAACACATCTGCACTTCTCTTTACTTATATTTATCCATTCTTTTGTACAGGGACTTTTACAATTTTAGTGGTTTATCTATTTATATTAATTACATATGTATTTTTCAATTTATAAATCGGGGTGGTGTTTGAAGTTTAAATTGGTTAAGCAGATCCGTTTTTTTTAAAAAAAAATGTTTTTAGATATTGGCTTTTTCAGATGCTAAAAATATTATCGAATGTTTAAATAGATATGAAAAATTAACATTTTCTTCTTTCAAAAGCAAAATTTACATAAGTTTCCATTGCAAAATCTTGTGAAGAATTAGTCTTGGCGCCCTTGGCGGTCTAACGCTTATATTATCATTAAGAAATTATGGAATGCTCCACTTTAGTAGAACTAAGGGCATCAATTTATGTGTGTATTTGTGGGGAGTGTGCGCGCGTGTGTGTGTGTGTGAGGGGGGGGGGGGATTGCTATTACAAAAACACGATACTAGTTTTTTTTTTAAGTTATTTTTGCAGGGGCGCTGAAAAAAAATCTGACCAAGTGACCAAGGGTGCCATGATTACAAAATCACGGTATTAGTTTTTTTTAAACTTATTTTTACAGAGGTGCTAAAAAAATCTGTCCAATGGCGCCATGATTACAAAAGACGATGATAGTTTTTTGAAAGGGATTTTTACAGAGGCGCTGAAAAATATCTGACCAAGGGCGCCATGAATACAAAAACACGATATTAGTTTTTTAAAACTTATTTTTACAGAGGCGCTGAAAAAATCTGACTAAGGACGCCGTAATTAAAAAGCACGATATTAAGTTTTGAAATTTATTTTTACAGATGCGCTGAAAAATATCTCTCTAAGGGCGCCATGATTAAAAAAACACGATAATAGTTTTTTCAAAATTATTTTTACAGAAGCGCTGAAAAAATCTGACCAAGGGCGCCATGATTACAAAAGCATGATATTAGTTTTCTGAAAGTTATTTTTACAGGGCGCTGAAAAAATCTCACCAAGAGCGCATTAATTACGAAAACACGACATCAGTTTTTTGAAAGTTATTTTTACAGAGGCGCTGAAAATAAATCTGACCAAAGTCGCCATGATTACAAAATTACGATATTAGTTTTGTTAAACTTATTTTTACAGAGGTGCTAAAAAAATCTGTCCAAGGGCGCCATGATTAGAGAAACACGATGATAGTTTTTTGAAAGGGATTTTTACAGAGGCGCTGCAAAAATATCTGACCAAGGGCGCCATGATTACAAAAACACGATATTAAGTTTTTGAAAATTATTTTTACAGAGGAAAAAATCTGACCAAGAGCTCCATGATTACAAAAGCATGATATTAGTTTTCTGAAAGTTATTTTTACAGGGCGCTGAAAAAATCTCCCCAAGAGCGCATTGATTACGAAAACACGACATTAGTTTTTTGAAAGTTATTCTTACAGAGGCGCTGAAAATAAATCTGACCAAGGGCGCCATGATTACAAAATTACGATATTAGTTTTTTGAAAGTTATTTTTATAGAGGCGCTGAAAAAAATCCCTCCAAGGGCGCCGTGATTACATAAACACGATATTAGTTTTTTGAAATTTATTTTTACAGAGGCGCTGAAAAAATCTGATCAAGGGCGCCATTATTAAGAAAACACGATACTGGTTTTTTTTAACTTATTTTTACAGAGGCGCTAAAAAAATCTGTCCAAGGGCGCCATGATTAGAGAAACACGATGATAGTTTTTTGAAAGGGATTTTTACAGAGGCGCTGAAAAAAAAATCTGACTAAGGGCGCCGTGATTAAAAAAATACGATATTAAGTTTTTGAAATTTATTTTTACAGAGGCGCTGAAAAAATTCTCTCCAAAGGCGCCATGATTAGAAAAACACGATAATAGTTTTTTGAAAAGCATTTTTACAGAGGCACTGAAAAAATCTGACCAAGGGTGCCATGATTACAAAAACACGATATTAGTTTTTTGAAATTTATTTTTACAGAGGCGTTGAAAAAACTTGACCAAGGGCGCCATTAATACGAAAACACAATATTAGTTTTTTTTTACTTATTTTTACAGAGGCGCTAAAAAAAATTGTCCAAGAGCGCCATGATTAGAGAAACACGATGATAGTTTTTTGAAAGGGATTTTTACAGAGGCACTGACAAAAATCTGACTAAGGGTGCCGTGATTAAAAAACACGATATTAAGTTTTTGAAAATTATTTTTACAGAGGAAAAAATCTGACCAAGAGCTCCATGATTACAAAAGCACGATATTAGTTTTTGAAAGTTATTTTTAAAAAGCATTACTTTTTAATTTTCCAAATGAAAATCTTTGAAAATTTTATGCCTTTCAAAATGCGTGCTAAAAAAAAAAGAAAAGAAAAGAAAAAAAAGAAAAAAGTGACGATGGGCGCACCGGGCATTTGCCTCGTTGCCCGGTGGTCCAGTACGACCCTGACATGACATCGCGGTGCTTAAGGAGTGCCAACGCGGCGTGAAACGCCGCCGCGCGTAACCTCCAACTAAGAATGAGAAAGGGAACTAGAGATGAATTTCGAAACAATGCACGGCCTAAAAGTATAATTTGGATACTCTGGAGGAGTCCCGAGGGCCATTCCAGAGTTGGAAGCACGGGGTTAAATATAACCACCAAAAGGGGGGCGCATAAGGCATCCAAATGAATTTGGTTGCCCTACACTTCGATGTCATTTCACTTACTGGCGTAGGTAAAGATCGGAGAATGCAAAGACAGTAGGGTACCAACGAGCACAGAAAAATCATAGCATAAGGTAGCCAAGCCTAACTAACACTAAAACCTATACAAAAAAAAAAAAAGGCGGGCCATATAGCTCACTAATTTTGAGTGTCAGGCCTGGTGCGCATCACATTTCGTGGGTCTCCCAGCTGCAAACTCTTCAGCAGTTTCACTGACAGCCTAGTGCTAGCATTTCATCACGGTTCAAAACGCATTCCTCATGCACCAACGGTAAAGCCTTGAAAAAGGCCTGGATTTAGATCCCCGTGAGAGAATACTAACATTTCGGACAGCCAGTTCGGCTACGTCTGAGCAAGAGTGAAAAACACCGCTAGTGCAACTAACACCTCGGCACTGACAAAGGTCGAAAATGGGGACAAGTTAAAAATTTAAAAAGCTGAAAACAACTAGTAAAAATAAAACTATAAACTGGGAAATGAAATTTTGCGACCGGGTAATTTTTTTTTTTTTTTTTTTTTCTAACTCCTGGTCGAAAAGTCCAAACATGGGGTAAAATGAATAGAATTGGCCGGGGTGCAGTGAGCAAACACCCCAAGGCCGGACTGGAGCGAGGAAGGCAAGCCTAACCTCGCCCAAGATGGAGTATCGTAACATCACAAAGAAATAAAACTGAAATTTTGCAACAGGATAGTAAGCACCCAAGTACAAAAAAGCATGAAGGAAGGGAAGCTCCAAAATTATAATAAAATGATAAAATTAAAATTAAAACAGAAAATTAGGGAAGTTGACATACGCGGCTGTTATCAATAAACAGTTTGCTGCATGACGTCAAAGGGGAAATGCCAATTCTAGATGAAAATTTCTTTCAATCTAGGGGAAAAAGAATTTTTCCCGGGGAATCCTGCGTTTAAGTGACAGCAGAAGGATTTCTTCTGGAAGTTTTAGAGGGTGGGACGAAGTTATCGTCCCGAGTGAGAATAGCGAGAGGCCGTTTCCGGTTTCTCCCCACTCTTGCATCATAATGTTGAATGGCATTTAACGCAGGATTCCGCACAGCTGGGATTGACCTGTGAAACTTCATCGCAAGTTTTCTGATTTCAGCAAAAATAGGTTTAATTTTAAGGTCACGATGAATGACGTCATTTCGGACATAGCGGGTCGCTCTCACAAACCTACGCAGAAGTTTATTTTGAAAGACTTGAATTTTATCAAGTCTAGTTTTAGTAGCACATCCATAGATTGCAGAACCATAAGTTATAATGGGTCGAATCATAGATTTGTACAGTAACAATTTGTTCTTGATTGACAGGGGGCTATTCCAAGCCAAGAGGGGGTTGAGGGAGCCCACGGCACGATCAGCACGATGCAGGATTTCCGTGATGTGCTGTTGCCATGATAATTTGGAATCCAGGTGAATGCCTAGGTACTTGTAATCTGTCTTCCAGGGAATATTTTCATTGTTCAATTTAAAGTTTAAATTAGCAACGGGGTTGGTACGTTGATTGGTGAAGAAGATGGCGGCACTTTTGGCACTGTTCACTTTAATTTTCCATTTTCTAAACCAGGCCGAAAGAATATCAAGATAATTTTGAAGTTTAGAGAACACTGATAGTGCATGTTTGTGTTTGTGAAGCATGGCAGTGTCGTCGGCAAAGATTGCTAAGTCGACATCAGGCATTTTTGGAATATCGTTAACATAGATGTTGAAGAGGGTGGGACCGCTAAGAGAGCCCTGGGGCACAGAGCTAGAGATAGGATGGGAGTTAGAGTAGGAACTTCCAACTCTAACGACAAAAGATCTAAGTTTAAAGTAGTCATTATAGATTTTAATAAGTTGGCTAGGAACGCCGAGAGCAATTAATTTAAAGATGAGAGCGATGTGCCAGACCTTGTCAAAGGCCTTTTGCACATCAAGAAAGATTGCTCCTGTCACACCGCCGGATTTAATGCCATCGTGAAGAAGTTCAGAAACTCTCCACAACTGATGAGTTGTTGAATGACGTGCCCGAAAACCGAATTGCTCCGGTATAAGCACGTCATTAGAATTTAAGAACTCCTTAAGGCGGTTGACAAGAACATATTCATAAACTTTAGATAGACTTGATAATAAAGATATGGGGCGAAAGCTGGAAGGGTCATGACTATCAGCCGCCCCACTCTTGGGAATGGGGACAACAATAGCCTTCTTCCAGCAATCAGGAAAAATTTTTAAAGTTAACATGCAATTAATAAGAATGACAAGATAGAGAATAAAGTTATGGGGTAAGTTAATAAGCATATTAGTAGAGATGCGGTCTTCACCCGGAGACTTGTCCTTTTTTAAGCCTGAGATGTACTCCCGAACCTCAGAAGGTGTGGTCGGGGATAGTGTGTTAGGTGTGTCAGTGTTTAAAAAATTTTGAACTGTGGTCTCCAACACAGTGGCAACCCTAGGGTTGTCCATACCAGAATTAGGTGTAAACTGACTTCTAAGACTTTCAGCGATAGCTTCAGCCTTTTCAGTGTTAGTATATGCCATGCCCGTGCCATTTGGGCAGTTAGGGCTAGTAATAGCCGGAATGTGTGTTCGTGTCCTACGAATGCGGGAAGCAGCCTTCCAAATTGTGTTGTCTTGTGTTGACAATGACTCAACAAATGTGTTCCAGCGTTCACTTCTAAACTTGGAGATAGCAGCCTTGACTCTCCTGTGCAACTGATTTAAATGGGTCCTAAAATACTGAGTACGATAGACCTGCCACGTCCTACGAGCACGATTTCGTTCAGTAATCAATTGCCTGATTTCCAACGGTAGACGGAGTGTGTCGGCAGTATTGGTTCTCGGTTGAGAACACTGCTCATACACCTCTCTGAGAACATCCCCGAGTTGACTGATGGCTTCCTCCGCCTCCTCTTTTGTCTCTGGGACAATGTTCGGAGTCTCCCGCTGTTCAAGCAGGAAGGTGAAGTCTTCCCACCTTGTGCGGAGAAGCCTACCTAAGTCCAGGTTGTAAGTGTCAACTCGGTATCGAAGGATCACTGGCAAATGATCTGAACTTAGATCGTTCAGCGTTTGAATGCTGTAAGGATAAGGGAAGTTGCGGGTGATTGCAAAGTCCAGATAATTATTAGAAGGTGGATATGTGGGTGAAGGGGGCGCAATAGTTTGCGCATAATTTTGATTCACCCACTTCCTGAGTTTGGTTCCAAACCCATTAGTTGATCTACAGTGCCAAGAGGGATGAGTAGCATTAAAATCACCCGCAAGAATAAAATTTGGAAAATCATTAGTGAGCCGGGATAATTCTTGCTCCAGCAGGTTTCTATCATTTAAAGGAGGTACATAAATGGCTGCTATGAGAAGATTTGGAATATTGGGAAAGTCCAGAACAACAGAGGTAACTTCGATGCAATTTTGAGGGGGAAGATTGATGAAAGTCGCATTAAACCCTCTTTTAACATAAATAGCAGTGCCGCCCCAACTGTGGCCATTGGTGCCCCTACGAGCCCTGTCTACATTGAATAACTCGTAGTTGGCAACCTTGGAGATATTTCCCTGGGAAAAATGGGTCTCGCTGACCAAAACGATGTCTAAATTGTTACTGTAAACCCAAGCTTGAAATTCAGTTTCCTGACGTTTTAGTCCATTGGCATTAAATATACCAATGGCGAAAGAGTCCAAATTACTAGTAGCTGGGAACATGATGGGGAACAAAAACAGAACTAAAAATGGGGGAAAAAAAGCATATCCGCAGATGTAATTACCTAACCAATTTTGGATAAGTTAACAATTTTGGAATAAAGAATAAAAATCCGGTCAATCTCCGTGGATGCCAAACGGAGGGCCGGAAGGGATTCCGAAAATGCTTTGCAGACAACGTCTGCACTGTAATTAGATTCAAATTTCATCAAATTTTCAATGAACTCGGCAGCCGAAAAGACATCCTTAGCTGGGGCCGAATTTTTTGAATTTTGAGGGTTGGAGGGGGGGGGAGGTGATGCGACCTTACGTCCAATTGCAGCTTCCCTAAATGATTGGGAAGAATCAACTTTCCTGTTGGTGAAAGTCCTATTTGACTTTACATTTACTACATTAGGTTTGCTATTACTATTAGATTTTAAAATTTTGCCTCTCTTAGGGGGGTTAGTTTTGGGAAACTTCGGGCAGTTCCTGAAATTCGCGGGGTGGTCGAGTCCGCAGTGGCAACACCGACAGGGCTCATCAAAACTCTTCGTACATTCCTTTGTAATGTGACCTCCGGAGCACTTAAGGCACACTGGAGGTAGGTTACACGAGAGAGATGAGTGAAAAAATCCCTGACAGTTATGACACTGTGATGGACCCTTCCTCCCCCGGTATTTCTCAAAACTGACCTCAGTTTGCATGAATTCCGTTATCTCAAAGATGCCGTCAACACCTTCTTGCTGAGGGATCGAACAGTAGAAAAGGGGCATTAATCTTTTATTGCTCACGGGACCCCTATACATCTGGGTCACCGTGATGCCCGGGAAATCAATGTCCAGGATCTCTTGGATTTCCGGGACAGAGGTGTTGACTGGAAGTCCCCGAAGAACCACTCTAATTGGCTTTGCATCTTCGAGAACGTAACTGTGAAATTTAATATTGCTTTTAAGCAAAGTAGCTTGAACAGTCCTGTAGTCCTCGACAGTATCAAAAGATAAGCTAAGGTACTTCCCCTTAGCTTTGGAACGGGTAGAGGGTGCCATTCTTTTAAGGCCATCTAAAAGAGCAGACCACCTCTCAGGTGGTATAATTTTGATGGGGGGGATCCTGGTTTTCTTAATTTTAACCGTCGTATCCGATATCTCCATCTCACTAACATTGTCAGTATTATCAGAATTTTCTTTTTTTTTGCTCTTTTTTGAGCTGACAGTTTGAAAATTTTCCTCATCAATGGGGCTAGAATTTTCAGAGTCCGCTGAAGACTCCAACCTTCTCTTATTCGAAGAAGGAGTTTGGTTTGCATCCGCTACAGCAGATGGCGCCACCTCCCCTACCGAACTTGAGTTGGCCGGCGTCTCAACGGACTGGGCATTTTCCGAAATTGGGTCTGGATTTTTAATTTTACTTTCGTTGGCATACTGGAAAACTAGGAAGTTTAATCCAGTGTTAGTCTGCAAGGTCATAATGTCTGTCCACAAGACATTTTGTAATTCCTTACAAGCAGTAAGCTGTTTCTCTTCATCATCGAAAGAGACTCCATTACGCTTCTTTTCAGCAAGAACTTTCATAATAGCCCTCGATCTACATTGCTCTGATGCATAGTCAGCATGAATTTTCCAACCCAGGCACTCTGCATCCTCAGATGACAGAGCCCTCACATCTGAACAACCCCTACGTGATAAAATGGAAAACATATTACCAGAGACGACGAACCCCTTCTCTAGAACCTCTGGGATTAGCTGCCCAGGCGCTGTGGTCATCAGATACGTCACTACGGCGTCACTGGCACACAACCAATACGAAAGTAGCACGATACTTAGCTCCGCCTTCAAGCGGGAGCAGACAACACACACGTCCTTACACGACGGTGTCTAAACCCGTTCTCCCGTACGACCCTGTAAGGTTCAAGAACACGTAGCACTGGGGCAAATCACACAATAAGAAAGCCATTCATCATTCTCCCCGACCTCGCATGGGGAGGAAAACTAATCCTTTCTTTGAAATGGTGGATTTCCTTAGCGATGATCCGTATAAGCATCCATTTTGTGGCCTGGACGGAGGGGAAGTGGGTGCTTTAATTTATGTATCAAGTACACTTATGCGCAAATGTACAATAAATATGCGCCAATTCAACTGTTAGTACTATGTAGGGTTATCCAATAAAAGGAACTTATTCTGTAATCTTTCTGAGAATTTGTTTTTTCTTATACACTTTTTTCTTTGTAAATAACTATATATACGCTAACCCTTTATGTACTGAATTATGAATTCATGAAAATTTTATCTTCTAAAGCATTTTTCGTGAATTATTTAAACTACATTAGAAAATTTACATAATCATTTAATACATTTTAGAAGGATTTTAGAAAGATTGAAAGATTTAGAAGGATTCATTAAATTTGAATTTAAGGGATTTTGTGCAAAATTGATAACTTCTCTCAAATCTTTTATTTTAAATATTTTTCTAGTATTTTGCAGAATTAATAAATATACAAATATAATGTTCTTACAAGAGAAATATTTCCGAATTGAAAAATCCCTCCCCCCCCCCCCCCCCAACACCAAAAAATCTGAAAAGATGCAAAGTCAAAAGAAATCATCCTTTTAAAAATATTTTTGTTTTGTGTAATACATAATGCTTTTGGGAAAAGATAAAGTAACGTATTTATAACTCATTCTAAACTGTATTACAAGTAATCGAGGTATCAAATGAATTTTATAACAAGTTATTTTAATGGTATTTAAAAGTACTGTCAGTAGATAAAGGGTTAACTAACTGTGATCTATTTTCATATGGTGACAAATTTCAGAAATAAATGATACACTATCGAGTAAATCTGAAGATATTAAGGTGCAGTCGAACAAAAGAAAGAAAAATGGAAAGAGATACATTTTAATCATTCCATTGTACAATTAAAAAAAAAAAAAAAAAAAAAAAAAAAAAGGGAAAAGAAATATACAGTTATGTCTTTTTTGAATATGAATTATATGGTTATATATGAATTGCAATCTATGGATTTTTTTAATGGAAATAGCTTTCCATAAGCTTGCTAATATAAAGCACAAGAGTTGTGCTTATATAATAATTACAGATCATTGCACCAAGTAGTTCTTGAGTTATGCGTAAAACAAATTACCAGCAATGCAATCTCTTTTGTAATGATTACAAATGAATGAATTGAAAACATGAAAACCTTCATATTTTCTAAACTACTAACCAAATGACTTCCCACTTGATATTCTTAGGTAAAATCTACAAAAAAGTGAAATATGATGATAAGATTTTAACATTTTCCAGGCCGGGTCGAATATTTTTTCTATGGATCGGTCCGGACCCGGACGTGTATTTTTCGGCCATACAGATCTCCAGAATATTTTGAAAGCAAGTTTAATATAAAATCTACACACTGCTATTTTAAGTCCAAAAGAGATCCACTGTCTAAAATCGATTTTTAATAGCGTACAGTTTGTAGATAATCCCTATCTTGCATTCAAAATGAGTCAATAACTCGTCGCTCAGAGACATGGGTAAACAGTGTAAGTCACGAATTTTGAATTTTAATATCTCTGCGAGTTTTGACGATATCGAAATGAATTTGTTTGTGTTTAATTTATGAACGGATAAGGGAAAATTTCCTAATTGGAAATTTTACTCTACGGCCGCCGTATGAAAATTTTATTTTTATACCTTAATAGATCCCTCATAGAGTTGCAACTTATGTAATTAAATTTTACAACTTTTTTTTTATGAAACTTTGCATTTGGAGCAATATTTAAGGAAATAAGCTATTGTTTCGAACATTATGAATCACACTCTATATGTGTGTATATATATATATATATATACACACACACACACACACATATATATATAGATGCATATATATATATATTATCCTATGAACAACACGGAAGTTTCTAACACATCTGCGTACTCATTTTTAAATGAAAAAGCATTACACCTGCAAACCCGACTATTGAAACCATTTTGAATCGACTGAGGTTTACCATTTTTTTATATATATATAAATGAATTATTTATATACTTTTAGGCGATTGTTTTCATCTGACGACAGGTATTCATCCTTACCGTGTTATCCGATATTTTGTTCAAAACGCCAACTTTGATACTATTTTCTGAAACATCTTTACCTTTATCAAAAATAGAAAACATCTTTCGATCACATAGTATCAGCATCTGCCAATTTTACACGTTACAAAATTTCTCTAAATATGATGTCATTTTGATTTGTGGAAGAACGATTGTGTTAGGTGAATTATGATCAGTAAATTTTATGTTATAATACCATATTTATTTTTATTGATACTTAAAGTAAACACTTTAACAACTTATTTAGTAGCAGCAGTTTACTATGTATTTAAAATAAGCTTAATTTTATAATTTCTAACATTCCTAAGCCTAGATAATCATATATAAAATCAAAATTGAATCTTGGAAATTTAACTTGTGGAATTTTGATAGTTATAAAAGTAATAAATTAACAAATACAAAATAAAAACTATGACAGATAAGTATATTAATATAATTTCCTTTTCATAAAATTAATGGTTATTTATTTATATGCAATTGGTTTAAAAAAGAAGAAATATAAATTTTTAAAGTATATTTTAGTTCAAATCATAATATAACATATTTCTTTTCATAATAGCATCCTTAGTTTTGAGATTAATCTTCAACTGTTGAGAAAGAAAACCCCTTGAGGGGTGGTGGGACATTATTATACCTCACCTAATTTTAATCAAGATTTGCACCAAAAATATTTAACTAAATTTTACTTTTATAACTTTGGTGCAAAAAAGTTGTAAAATTACTTCTCCCTATTTTGAAGTAAAATTTTACTTTCTTTTTTCGGAATCGGCAGAAAAATACATTAACCCACACCAAAGGATTGGAAGAGTTCAAACTACACCGACTTTTAGTTCCGGTTCTTTAAACAACACCGACTTCATTGGTGTCGGATCTTTAATTATACAATAGTCATTATTTGTTACTATTTAAGCTTTTAATAGCATAAAGGCTGCTTGCTCTTTTCAGAAATGCATTTCAGTAGAAAGTGGAATAATTTGGAATAACTTTTCAGAGGATGTCAACTTCATGTCATTCATCGGATTGCTCAGACAACCTCTCAATGTGTCAGATATTGTTGTCAATAGTTTACTGACACGCGATTAATAAATAGCGACTTATATGCTCACAAAGGGTTTCAAATTCTTTTCCTGGAGAATATAGCAAAAAATTTCACTTCCGGCTGAAAATTCTTAAATCTATAACCCAAATACCTCAAGAAAAAAAAGACTAATTAAAAAAGCAATACATTTCTTTAAAATGTTCTTCAAAACAGTAATGTGGCATGAATTGCCAAATATAATAATGAAGTGTGAACCGAAGTTAATTTTCTCTCTATATACATGAAATATTTTTAAATGAAAAAAAATTGATTCAGTTATCTGTACATAAATTTACGCACGCATACATCTGTACAAATCATGTATTCTTCTACATTAACAACATACATTTGTCACGTATTTTTTATTCCCCGTAAGTACGTCTTTAAAAAACTAAAAATATGCGAAGTTTTTTTTTGCATTGCAGATGCGATCTTATGTTAAACGTGCGATAATAAAACATATATATTGATTAAGCACGTTTTAGTCGAATATAGTTTAATTGAATATTCTGTATCATCTCTATATAATAAAAGCCAGTGTAACGCTGGGCGGGGCGAATCCATCATCTTACCAGTCTCCCAGGAAGAGACTCAAGGGGAAAGGATCCATTCTCCCATTAGTTGACAAGAAACAAGAATCCCGCGATCACTTCTCAAGGTTACAAGTCCTGATAATTGAGCAGTAATAGACACTTCTTCCTAACAAATCAGTGCAGGGCACATCGCATTACACCACCAAAATAAATCGCCAAGTGTCACTTGAGATTATTTCAAGTATTAAGTTGCAATCATATTAAATTTTCTTTGCGACATGTAAGGAATTTTAATTTATTTCTCATATAAAGTGATTCACGGAAAACAATGATATGGTATTTTTAAAAATATCCTTTTTTTTCCTGCAAAAAATTGATAAAACTGACTTTCTTTTAAAAAAGTAATCAATTTAAATATTTTAGGCTTATTATTTTGTAACTTATTTTTAAATTACACATTACTTATATTTTCCTTTTCTATATACAGGTGTATGTAAATTTAAACTTAAAAAAAAAAAAAAAAAAAAAACCTATTCCATATTTGAAAAGTAAAAAATTAATATTTATACGAAAAGTAAAATTAATAATTTTTGATTTATAGCTTTGCATCAGGAGGACAGAAGCTTAGGGGATTAGACGGTTGGGATTCAACCCGAGATACTTATTTATTAATCAATATACATATTTAAAAAAATTTGGAGGGGGGTAGTGTAAGGTTCCGAGAAACATCTGCTATTAGAACTGATGTTCTATATTATTTTTGTCTTAATATATTATATATTGTATGGGTTGTGTACTGGAATTTCAAAATAACAGTCTTTCCTTATCTAAAACTGGATCTAAGCCGGTGAAAATGTATAGGTGGAATGAGGGGGAAAAAAGATAGTTGGAGAGGGCGTGCCCAACCTTTTGAGGTGTCTGTGGAAGATGGGAAGACAAAAGAATTCCACAAACGAAGAAAAGGGCTTGAATGGGAGCCAGGTAGAAAATTCCGGAGGGATGACGTTGAGAAAGAGCAAGGGGTTCCTGGAAGGCAGGCTGTTCTGCTGAGAGAGTTGGAGCGGAGCGTGCAAGGTGGAGAGTAGTTCCTTGGATCGCTCTGAGAGAGTGCGTAGGGTTGAGAGAGGCTCGGATAGCTTAGGCCTAGAGCCCATGTGTTGGGAGATCGAAATTGATCTCCGGAAAGCTAATTTAACGTGTGTAGAGTGAGAGTGATTTAACGTAGTTTAACAGTACACAGCCAGTATTTACTGTATTTAATTTAATGTTGAACCGGATCATCTATATCCGAGTTTGTAAGTGTAAATAGTGTTTGTTGTTGTGTAAATAGTGTGTAAATAAACTGTTAATTTAGTTAATTGAAAGCGTTGGTTTTCATTTAAACGATCATCTCAGTGCGTGACCGATATCACGTAATCATATCGGTGGTGGCAGCATATAAATAATAAGGATTTTCTTCCAAGTTGTGCGGACTAAGAGGAAACTCCGACAAATTGGTGGCAGCGGCGGGATAGAATCGTCTTGGACCAGTGACCAACGAGCCGTGTTGCAGTGTGTTAGTGCCGGAGCACCCAGTGGAATTCTTGCGTGTAAATACCGGATCGTCGAGCGGAATTTTAGAGAGATAAAAACCAAGCGTCAAGCAGAAAAACAGAGTGTGTGTGCCCTATCATAATTACGGCGAACCGAAATAAAGTGTTGTGCCCTATCATCGCTACAGTGAATCAAATTACGGTGTATTACATCCTGAGTGTTGAATAACATCAAAGTGACTTTAAAGTGTGAAATATTGAATTCATCGTGAAACTACGTGTGAGCAGCGGAGTACCCCAGCAGATAAAGTATAAGGTAAGGTGTTTTGATCATTACTGTCTGCTGACATTCTCGAACCAAATGTATTTGTTGTTGTATAATTAATAGTAATTTAATATAATTTATGTGCAATAAAGTAATTGTGTCCAGATAGGTAGGAAATATTAAGAGCCATAGTTGCTATTGTTTTAAGAAAGGGTCATAATAACTTGTGCTAATATTGATTTTCTATTTTTTTACTAATAATGGTAGTGAACAAAATTAATGCATTCTGTTAATAATAGTTGGAAGGAATAATTGAATTTACTTAAATTTAAATTAATTTTAAAGTAATATTTAAATGAAGCAATACTGTTTTAATTCTGAAGAGTTGATAACAAACGAGTAATGAACATTTGCTTAGAATTTTAATTGGATAGAAGTAAATTTCGAAAAAAAAAAAGGCTCACAGTGAGAAAAAAAAAATAGAAAGTTTTGATCTCATCTGTTTTAAGTGTGAAGACCAATATTGAATTTGGAAATATTTTATTGAGGATAATTGTAGAAATTTATGTGTGTATGTTATACAATTTTTCTTTATGTGGAAGTTTCTATCGACATCAATAATTTTATTCAATTGCAACGTATCAATATTATTATGTAAATTGTATGTTATTATCTAATTGTATAAAGTGGAATCTGTATTGCATAGTAATCAAATTGAAATTATTGTTTTACTTTTTGTTTTATGGGAAGTAAATTGTGTGATATAAATGGTTGAGGAAAATCAGGTTATACAGTAGGTGCTGAAATGCATTAATTAGTATAATAAGTGGAGGTAACTGTGCTAAAGTAGAAATTTAGGAAATATCATTTGGCAGGTTTAAATATTATTGTAGAGTGGTAATAGTAATCGGTGAAGGTATGGCTTTCTTATTGAAACTAAAAAGGGTGGATCTCCAGATGATAGCCGAAGAATTGGGGGTTGAATTCACGGAAGATGATACCAGAATTCAGCTTAGGAAAAAGATAATGGACAGCGATGACTATGATGAGGGGGTTATTATGGAATTATCTAACACTATTGTTGCGGAACGACTAGAACTCGAAAAGTTAGAAAAACAGGAAAAATTAGAACGCGAAAAGTTAGAAAGAGAAGAGAGGTCTGAAAAATTGAGGATGGAACATGAATTAGAAATGGAGAGGCTAAGGGTACAAGGTTCGACAAATAACTCTAATGGGTCTAGGGAATCTAATAATGGAAGTCACATAGAAAAATTGATCAAAAGTGTTAAAACTCTGTCTATCAAAGTACCAGAAGGGACTGAGGGATGGAATTTATTTTTCAACAGTTTAGAAAGGGCATTCAAAACTAAAAATGTACCGGAAAACCAGCAGGCCGAAATTCTACTAAATATGTTAGGAGATAAGGCGGATAATTTGTTAATTTATACCACTAGGGAACAAATTGAGAGTTATGAGGAATTAAAGGAGTTAGTTCTAAGGGAACATGAGCCGACACCGAAGGCGTGTTTGGAAAATTTTAAGAAGGCTAGGAGAAACCAGAATGAAACTCATGTATTATTTGTATCGCGTTTAATAGCAACATGGGAAAATTATTGTAAGATTAGGGGTGCGGACTCTTATGAAAAGGTCAATCAGTTAATAATTACGGATAAGTTATTAAACACGTTAGATGAAGAAACCGCATCATATATTGGGTTAACTCAGCAGAGTAAATGGCTGGAAGCTTCTAAAATTGCTAAAGAATGTGACAATTATTTTGAAGCTAAACATAAGTCTTATGCCGTTACGTATAAAAGTTTTAAGAGTAAAGATAGGTATGGAAACAGTGAAAAAGTGAAACCGAGGGAGGATAGTAAATTTAGTGGTAATTGGAGGCAAAACGGGAGTAATGAGATTAATTCCTTTTCGGATAGAAAAACTGAGTTTAGGAGATATAGCCCTAGATGCTTCAAATGTGGTATAAGAGGTCATTACCAACGTTTTGTAATAAAGTGAGTAATGAGGGAAATAATAATGCTAGTAATGGGCGTGAACAGAAAGCGGGTGTAAATACGATTGTCGTAAAAGGAAATAAAGAGTTACCTAAAGGAGCTATTGTGGCGAGGATATCGGCAAAGGCCGAACAGAGAACTAATGTTATTGGTGAGAAATTAAATAAACTTGAGAAAATTGAAGTTAGTGTAAATGGGCAAAAAGCAAAAGGATTGGTCGATTCTGGATGTGAAATTAGTGTTATTCATAAAGACTTGGTACGGGAAGAGAAATTAAAAGGAGCGGGTAGTATTTATTAACAAGGATTATTTGGTGAAGCAGTTAAATCACCGTTGCTCAAATTACCGTTAGCTATTCCGCAATTCGGACAAACTAATATAATTCATCAGGACGTACTTTGCGCAGTGACCGATAATACTAATGAGCAGGTAATTTTACATCCGCGGTGATTAATGAGTTGTCAGGGGTCAATCGCGAGGAGCCATTGCTAGAGTCCCAAGAATTAGAAAGTTCGGAAATTAGCATTGATAACTTGAGTGAAAGGGAAGACATGAGTAGCGATAATTGTAATGTTTACGCAATAGAAGCGAGATCGGAAAATTTACAAAGTCAAAATGCAGAAAAAGCGGAAGTGGAGGAAAATAATAAAGTTATCGTTAGTAATTCGGATATGTTTAAGAAATCCCAATTGGAATGCAAAAATTTAGAGAGAGTTTGGGAATTAGCTAAAATGGATAAAGGGGATTATTATGTTATAGATGGTTTATTGTATCATAAAGAGAAATTGTTAGGCGAAACTATAGCGCAATTAGTAGTACCCAAGATAAGAAGAGAAGAGATCCTAAAATTAGCGCATACTTCAGTATTTGGAGGGCACCATGCAGCCAAGAAAACGTTACAGAAAATCAGGTATTCGTTTTATTGGGAGGGGATGGCGAAAGAAACTAAACAATTTTGTGAGTCATGTTTAGAGTGCCAATTGACTAGAGGGGTTAAGATGAATGATAGAGCCCCTATTTCCCCAGTATCGCGGCCAGAACTTCCATTTCAGGTGGTTAATATTGATTTAATTGGGCCTATTGATCTTAAAAGTTCACAAGGGCATCAATATATACTAACCTTAATTGACCAGCATACCAGGTGGGCGGAAGCAATACCCCTAAAAATTTAACTGCTAAAACAGCGTGTGATGCATTACTTCAAATATTTACAAGGACAGGAATTCCAAATATAATCGCGTGTGATAATGGAAGAAATTTCACTGCCGACTTAACGAAAGAATTTGAGAAAAGGTTAGGGGCTAGCCCACGATTTTCGACCCCACAGTACCCACAGTCCAACGGTCTTGTGGAGAGTTTTAATCAGACGCTTAAACGTATGTTGCATCATACGATTAGGGAAGAAGGGAAAAGATGGCATGAACAAATACCATTTATATTATGGACGTATAGGAAAGTCCCAAATTCTACGACCGGAATCGCACCTTTTCAATTATTATATGGTAGAGCGCCGGAGGGTCCTTTATCAGTTCTCAAGTCGTCCTGGGCAGGACAAAATAAGGGGGCACAGTTAGATACTATGCCGATTCATGAGTATTTGAATAAACTTAAGGGACGCTTAGAAAGAGCCTCAAGGGAGGCAAAATTATCGTCCGAGGTGCAACAAGGCAGAATGGCCTATCATTATAACTTAAGGTCTAAAGAAAAAACGTTTGAAGTAGGCGATAAAGTAATACTGTTAATCCCCGATTCAACTAACAAATTATATTCTAGGTGGCAAGGACCGGCAACTATTGTCGAAAAATGAAACAGGCATTCGTTTATAGTTGAATTAGCTGACGGGAGTAGGAAGCACGTGCACCAAAATAAAATAAGAGAATTTATTGCTAAATGTAATATAGTGAATATTGTTTTTGAAGGTGATGAGGAATTTGGAGAAGTTGGGGAAATTCCTATTTTAACCCGGGAACAAGAGGTAGAACGGGACATAGAAAGGTTCGAAATAAAATGGTTATCTAATAGTCAAGTCAAGGATATAAAGTCCATTTTGAGGGAGAATAAAGAGGTATTTATGGGTCCTGTGCGACCAGCGGAAGTGGGGGAGCACCGTATTGATTTGAAACCGGATGTGGCAAGGAAAAAGCCAAAGTTATATAGTGTACCTGTTGCTTATAAAGAGTAAGTAGATAGACAGATTCAGGAGTTATTAGAGTTAAATCTAATCGAAGTATCAAATGCGGAAATTAGTCATCCAATTGTTTGCGTGGCGAAAAAAGACGCAACTGTTAGGCTTTGCATTGATTATAGAGCTTTAAATTCAGTAACGCAGGTCCCAACATTTCCTATGAAAGATTCGCAGGAAATCATGTATACTGCGGGGGCAGATAAATATTTATCTTCGATTGATTTATTGAGAGGTTATTGGCAGATTAAAATGGCGGAGGAATGTAAACATTTGACAGCTTTTACAACTCATAATGGGACTTATCTGTGGCGTACTATGCCTTTTGGTTTATCAGGGGCGGCTGCTACATTCCAAAAAGATATGAATGAGGTTCTTCAAGGTCATCGGAGGTATGCACAAGCATATATTGATGATGTCATCATTTTCTCCGACACCTGGGAAAAGCATTGTGAGCATGTTAGGTCTGTGATAGAAGAACTCAAAAATAGAAATTTTACGATTAGGCTGGATAAATGTAAATTTGGAGAGAAATTGACTAAGTTTTTAGGTCATGTAATTGGGGGTGGAACGCATGCACCTGATGAGGAAAAAATAGGAGCAATAAGGGACTTGAAGAGACCGAAAACTAAAAAGGAAGTTAGATCTGTTTTGGGATTAATGGGATTTTACCGATCTTATATTCCAAATTATGCATAAATCGCTATACCTTTAACGGAATTAACTAAAGGGAAAGTTAAAAATACTGTACGATGGGATGAAAGGGCAGAAGAAGCATTTAATACCCTTAAGGATGAGTTATGTAATGCGTTTGGCTACACCTACCGTAGGCTGGGAACATCAGCTTCACGCCGATGCTTCAGACCTGGCAGTAGGATGTTGTCTTACTCAAAAAGATGAAAAGGGTCAGTTTAAACCGATAGCTTTTGCCAGTCAGAAATTATCAGGGGCTCAGCGTGCTTGGCCGAGTATAGAGAAAGAGGCTTGGAGTGTTCTCTTCGGGTTGCGGAAGTTTGAAAAGTGGACATATGGATCTCAAATTGAGATCATAACGGATCATAATCCATTAAAATTTCTCACTTAAACAACCCCAAGGTCCCCCAAACTCACTAGATGGGCTCTTGCCTTGCAACGCTGGAACCTGAGTATTTCTCATCGTCCAGGAGCGCAACATTTAAATGCTGATGCAATTTCCAGGCTACATAGGAAGAGCTGGGAAGAACAGCCAATTGCTAGCCCATCGGCATCAAAGACTAAATAGTGGACAAACCTTAAAGGGGTGTCATCACGTTTAATTTTTTTTTGTATATGTGTAATTGTATTTGAATTTTGTGTTATAGTGTTATAGTGTATTAGCATGTGTAGTTGTTCTGTAATAATAATAGTAGTACACGGTTCATTAGAGATGTCAGTAGAGAATGTTCAGACACCTTGATATATATATGTAATAATAATAATGAAGAAACCTGCAAAGAGACTATTGAACGCTTCTGTGATGTTACTATATGTTTGGGGAAAATTAGGTCCTAAATGGCATATTTTCCGCTAAGGTGGGGGGTGTCAGGTTCCGAGAAACATCTGCTATTAGAACTGATGTTCTATATTATTTTTGTCTTAATATATTATATATTGTATGGGCTGTGTACTGGAATTTCAAAATAACAGTCTTTCCTTATCTAAAACTGGATCTAAGCCGGTGAAAATGTATAGGCGGAATGAGGGGGAAAAGGATAGTTGGAGAGGGCGTGCTCAACCTTTTGAGATGTCTGTGGAAGATGGGAAGACAAAAGAATTCCACAAACGAAGAAAAGTGTTTGAATGGGAGCCAGGTAGAAAATTCCGGAGGGATGACGTTGAAAAAGAGCAAGGGGTTCCTGGAAGGCAGGCTGTTCTGCTGAGAGAGTTGGAGTGGAGCGTGCAAGATGGAGAGTAGTTCCTTGGATCGCTCTGAGAAAGTGCGTAGGGTTGAGAGAGGCTCGGATAGCTTAGGCCTAGAGCCCATGTGTTGGGAGATCGAAATTGATCTCCGGAAATCTAATTTAACGTGTGCAGAGTGAGAGTGATTTAACGTAGTTTAACAGTACACAGCCAGTATTTACTGTATTCAATTTAATGTTGAACCGGATCATCTATATCCGAGTTTGTAAGTGTAAATAGTGTTTGTTGTTGTGTAAATAGTGTGTAAATAAACTGTTAATTTAGTTAATTGAAAGTGTTGGTTTTCATTTAAACGATCCTCTCAGTGCGTGACCGATATCACGTAATCATATCGGTGGTGGCAGCATATAAATAATAAGGATTTTCTTCCAAGTTGTGCGGACTAAGAGGAAACTCCGACAGGGAGGAAGGGGGGTAAACGATAAAATACAATTTCAAAGTGTTGTTAAAAAAAATAGTATTATTTCAATAGTTGCTGCAGACTGTTTTAATTACACATTTTTATTGCATATTTATTAAATTTTTGTTTTATTAAAAAATCTTAATTTTGTTATAGTATATTAGCCGGAAAACCTGGTTTACCCAGAAATATTGTAAATGCTAATTGTGTGTTTATTAGAACATAAACTAGCCGAACTTTGCTCATCTAAACTCTTCCATATTGTCAATTATTTTTTTAGCAGTTTTTCAAGTTTTAAGTGAAAAACACAATTTTTACCCACCGTCCTAGGACGGGCATTTACACTAGTATAAATATATCATAAACTGTAATGCTAAAATATTCTGTATCATATAACATAAACTATAATGCTAAAGTTTTATTATTTTCCTAATAATACAGTGTATATGCTAAATAATTACATATTATGAAAATAATTAAGAGTACACGCGAAAACTGATAAAAGTGAAAATGAAGCATTTTTTTTCAAACTCAATTTAGAACTTAAAATTTTGAAAAGAAAAAACGCATAGATCAAATCAACAATTCAGTGTGTAGTAATTCAAACATTTCAACAAGAGATCGACCGAAAATTCAGTTTCGTTCTCGTTTTTGGCTCAAAATCGGAGTTTCGTTTTCTGCGAAAATGTTGCCAAAAATTCGGCCTAACCGAAACTCGTCCGTAATTATTTTTATTCCGGAAATCTCGTTTCTTCCTTTGGAAATTTTCAATATAACTCATTGATTTGAGCTCATGGCCGTAGCCAGGTGGGGGCCAGGTCGGGCAAAGCCCGACCTGGAAAATGTTTTGCCCGACCTAGCGCATTCCGATAAAAACATTAAATTTCCAGTTTTCCCCACTTCTTGTCCAACCTAGAATGAAGCTCGACATTCTGATCATTTTTTTTCATTATTTCCCTTTAAAAAAAATTATGTAATACAACATCAAATTTTCATTTTCCCATGCCAGACCTTGCCCTCTACCCCTAAATTTCCTTTCTAGACTGGAAACAAATGTAGCAAAATTTCATCTATAAAGCTTTTTTTCTCTCCCTCTTTAACAGACCTGTCGAAAATTGCTCCATTGTGCGTGCCTCGCTTTTTCACTTTGTAGAAATTGTCCCATACCGCTTCAACAACAAATCGGGTTTACCTTAAATCCCTAAAGCTTGCTTTCTTTATACAATTGTCACCATATGTAATTTATCGTTAGGAGGCGGGGTTGAAACCAAAGGCTTCTGAAACTAATCTTGAAGCAGCCCACAATACTGTTTCCTTAACTTTAATTTGATGTACATGACAGTTAAATGCTTCTTTCGTGGAAACTTGGTCCGATTACAACAAACTCCAAAGGACACTCCCATTCCACTGAAATTTTTAAAAAAATGTCGCTTCTAAAATAAACCAATCATTATTTCAAATTTAAACAATACAATATGTCAGGTTACTTACGATTTTACAAATCCAAATTTATTACTTACTGACGCATTCATAAAGCCATTTTTATTCTTAAATTAAAAAATGTTACAGATGCTTTTATTAATGAACGAAGAAACTGAATGCATTGTTTAATGAAACTATTCAACTATTCTGCACTTTTTAAAGCAAATCAGTTTCCAAAGTGGTCGTCAAAGTTGCCAATATAAGCCAATTTTTGCAAGGCGACAGCCTGATATAGACCATCATATGATAGAAATCAATTACAACTCAAAGTGTAATGCATTTATTGAAAAGTGAAAAACGATATTCGATTCCAATTCCTAATTAAAAGAAATACATTTTATTTACGTTATGCCCAGGGCCGTAGGAAGGTCTTTTGAGGCCACCCACAAACATTTTTTTCATCTCCCCCCCCCCTCTAAGATTTTGGAGAAATATCTATATTTAATTTTGCTATCCGAGTTCTATTTTATAACAACACCAGCGGAGCTTCACTAGTTGATTTTTTCAAAACGAAACTCAAATTAAACGAATTTAGAGTTGGGTTGAACTGCTTTCGGCAATGTGCGTACACCCATTGGGGCTATGCCGGCTCAGATCTCGAATCAAACAAACCTTGAATTATTGTAAATTTTTATTTCGACCCGGATTAAATTAAAATGTTCAACATTTTGTTCATGGTGTTACAGTAACAGATTTGATATTCTTACAACATGAATTTAATCAAAGCACTAGCAAAATTTAACTGGGAATTCCCCCATTTAGAAAAACAATATAAAAAAATCACTGCAAAATGCGAAAGGATGCCAAAAATTGATAAAGATATTTCGAATCATAGCGAGCAAAATTTACTATATTGTGCTAAAAGATTGAAACCGGATTTTTTATTTACGAATGTTAAAAAAATTACCAGAAACACAGCTAAAAATTCTCGAAAAATTATAAAATAGCAGAGAACAAAATTTGGACAAAAAAAAAGTTTCAAACTGAATTCCCTTTGCAAATGAACCTTCACAACAAACCCCCAAATATTGCACATAAATAAAAAAATATGGAAGTCTTTTCGTATTCTGTTTTTTTTTTTTTTTTTTTTTTTTTTTTTTTTCCTTCTCCTGTTTGACAATGCCATTTTTTTAAGCAGAAAATACTCACTTATAATAACTTTTTTTCTGCTTTGAACGGTGCCTTTTATTAAATATATATATATTTAGAGATTTACTAATTCCAAGAAAATTACCTTTGGGATGTCGTTTTCATATTTTTCAGTTTTCTCCAATTTAAAATTGTCACCCAAGTGTTCCGGATAGAAATTGAAAAAGAAAGGCTTCGGATAGACAGTACCTTTCTGTGGGCAACGAAGATGGGTTTCTTACTAGATCATAATAAAGACATACAGAGTCTTTCTGTCCATTTTTTTTCTTTTTCTCTTTTAGTCTGACCAGATGTTTTTCTGTTCACGACGAGATTTGACAGGACGGATATCTGTATGCCTTAAATTATACACATCGAAATAGGTTTTTTTTTAATTTAATTTTTAAACTTAATTTTTTATGCTATTTTTAGTGTTTTTTCGAGTTTCGTGCTTTTACCCCCACATTCATAAAAGGAATCCATTTTCAATCTATCTTTCCATTTTAGCCGAATATAGTAAAGTAGTCTTCTGCGATTTTTGAATATTTCACGAAGTCTTTTATGTGATTTTTAACTTTCTTTCGCATTCCGACGGGATTTTTTTACATTAGTAAAAGGAGTCAGGTTTCGATCTTTTAGCCACAAGTACAAAATTTTTCCCTCTGCAATTTTTTGAATTTTTTGCAAACATTTTATGCGATTTTAAACGCTTTTCCCGTTTTTAAGCTCCTGTGATTAGAAGAGATTTTTCTCATATTTGAAGAAATTTTCGTCTTTTGAAAATTTCTAGAAATTTTGATCTTTGATTCGCGACTTTTTCGTGTTATGAAGGAAAAAATATTAATGCGTAAGTTCAGTTTCTAATTATGAAAAGTACAATGCAACACAGTTGACGGAACACTATTGGGATTTGATTTGATGAAACTGCATCTTTATATTGAAGGATGTTGGGTAATTTATTTTTACGTTAGATTGGTGACTTTCTATATTTTTGCGAAAAATGGGCAAATCAAAACATTTTTTTTTTTTTTTTTGCGTGTGTGTGTTTGAACGGAAAAAAAAATCTCCAGTCCACTGATTTATTTACTTTATTTATTTATTTATTTATTTTTTTGAGAATGTAAAAGGAATCCGGTTTCAATCTTTTATCCCAATATAGTAAATTTTGCCCTGTGCGGCGTTTTATTCGCTTTCCGCGGAGGTTTTTGTACATTCCTAAAAGGAATCAAGTTTAAGTCCTTTAGTTCTATATAGAAAGTTTCTCGTTTGCAATTTCTGATTTTTTTTTTACAAACCTTTTATGTGATTTTTAGAGTATTTTTTAAAATTCCACATTCAATCTTTTGGCTCGATATAGACAAATTTTGCTCTCTGCGATTTTTGAATTTTTGTCCAATTTTTTATGCGATTTATACCCTTATTTTCGCGTTTTGCGAAGACCTTTTGGAAAGTTTTTCTGAACCGAAGAATTATCCAGTAGATTTTGCCGCTGTCATGAATAAGATGAAGGTGGGAAAATAACAAATTGGCTCCTGTAGCAAGATGAACGACGATGCTGGAAAATTTAACTTTTACCTGGAGACTACCATTTTTATGGAAATAAAAATTACAATAATTCAAGAATCAGATTGGTATATTCCGAACGGGTTTACGCTGTTGAAGACAGTGGGGCCTCCAAGGGGAATCCCCCCCCCCCCCCAAAAAAGGTTCTTTTTTTGAAAAACCAACCGGCAAAGCAAGCGAAGCTCAGCTAGTAGATTTAAATAATTACAGAATATAATTTATGTATAATTAACATTAGTAATTTATCGAGAGAAGAGAGATGAAACGTTAAAAAAGAAACAGGTTGAACGTAAGGGGATAGGTGGCAAAGGCATGGCACACAAATAAATGCCTGCTTATTGGGACCCCAACGAGATTAAAAAGCACATTTTTTTTTAAACATTTGAATAACAATAATGAGGTTTAAAAGTTTTGAATCTTGGGTTCCAACTTTTCCTCCATTTAATAGGGACCCTAAAAAAGACATTTTAAAAAGTATTTAGAACTTGCAAAATTTCTTTCATCTGGGCACCTTTAAAAAGAATGGTGGCTGTAGAAAGAAGCCCATATCTGTTTTGGTTGAAGAAAGTAATACTATTAAGGAGGTTTTGAACCTGATTGGGACTCCCAACGAAATTAAAAAGCACATTTTTTAAACATTTGAATAAAAAAGTGACAGCTACAAGTTTTGAATCCTGGGTTCCAACTTTTCCGCACTTTCATAGCCCCTCCCCCCCCCCCCCCAAAAAAAAAAAAGACGATTAAAAAAATTTAGAGATGCAAAATTTCTTTCATCTGGACACCTTAAAAGAAATGGTGGCTAGAAAGGAAGCACATTATCTGTTTTGGTTGAAGGAAGTAATTCTATTAAGGAAGTTTTGAAGCTCATTGGGATCCCATTGAGATTAAAAAGCATATTTTTTAAACATTCGAATAAAAAATATGGGGCCTAAAAGTTTTAAATCTTGACTTCCAACATTTCTTTATTTTTATAGGGCTCCCCCAAAAACACAATTCAAACAAAATTTAGAGCCTGCAAATTTTTTTTCATCGCCTTTAAAAAGAACAGTGACTATAGAAAGAAAGCACAATTTTTTTGAAGGAAGTAATGGCATTAAGAAAGTTTTGAAACTTATTGGGGGGCCCCAATGAGATTAAAAAGCATATTTTTTAAACATTTGAATAAAAATTTTGGCCTAAATGTTTTGAATCTTGGGTTCCAACTTTTCCTCACTTTTATAGAAGGCCCTAAAAAAGACAATTCAAAAATAATTTAGAGCCTACAGAATTTCTTTCATCTGGGCACCTTTAAAAAGAATGGTGGCTGTAGAAAGAAAGTGCATATCTGTTTTGGTTGAAGGGAGTAATAGTATTAATGAAGTTTTGTACTTTTGGTTTCATCTTTTTCTCCCCTTTACAGGACCCCCCCCCCCCCCCCACACACACACACACACCAAAAAAAAAAGAGACTAAAATACCATTATATTTTAAAAATAGAATTTAAGCTTTCAAAAGCTCTTCCATCTGGGCACCTTTATAAAGAATAGTGGATATAGAAGGAAAGCGCATATCTGTTTTCTAAATCTGACCAAGATCTTTGACAAAAAATGAATTTGGATAAAACAAATTAAAATGTTATTAAAAATAATTATAAAAGTTAAAAGATATTATTCTACTCAAAGGTACAATAACTTACTACTGGACCCCTGGCTTTGCTCACCCCATATGGGAGACTATTCCTACGGCCCTGGTTATGCCAAATATCTTATTTAACTTTAATACATTTTTATTATGTCTCTGAAGAAACTTTAAAAATTTCGTACTGACTTTAGAAATTTCTTATATTTTAAATGAAAAAAAATTCCCTAAAATTGCAATGCATATTTTTGAAAAGCTACGAATAAGAGATAGAAAAAAAATGAAGAAATAATCTGCCACCCCTGAAAAAATCTTTGCCCTACCTGGAAGTATGGTCTAGCTACGGGCCTGTTTGAGCTGTATCGGCTCAAATGAGACACTCTTTATTTATTGCTGTGTATTTCACTGTTTATAATTATCAGTCATGACTGACTCAACATGTGAAATAAATTATAAAGCAAGTAATACATGCATGACTAAAGCAAGTAATACATGCATGACTAAACTTTGAAGACGCTTTTCACAAGCTCATTAAAAATTGCAGACTTAACAGTAATAGATTTGAAACCACAGAAGTGTTTCGAATACCTGTTGATTATAGTATAACGGAATAATATTACAATATATTACAGTATAACAGATTATCATTTACAAAAATCTTTATAAAAAATAAATCGATGTATGTATACCTAAAACATTTTTTAATTGGATGAAATTCATATAATTAGACACTGATTTAATTATATTTTCTTTTATATGAAAATAAAAAGATTTGGTCAGAGGCACAGAGAGCCAACTAGGGCCACACGTATAATACACTTAAAAGTTAACACTTTCAAAACATTAAATAAAATTCTAAAAGTCTAAAACTTACAAGTTTCAGCCACCCTGTGGTTATAATCAGGGTCATATTTCAGTTAAAAAGAGAAAAAATACTTATTAGTTTGTAAAATTCAAAAGTTTACTTTTGAAACATGTGAAACTTGTTTTATTTGTGAAACTTATAGGTTTTAGACTTTTAGAATTGTATTTAATGTTTTGAAAGTGTTAACATTTAAATGTATTATACGTCTTTTAGTAAATCTTTTAAATTATATTTGTGCTGTTAATTTCAAAACATAATAATCCTTCAATTTATTTAATTACACATATAATTAATCAATAATTATTAATTAATAATTATAAATGTAATTAATCTGTATTAATTACTTTAAAAAATAGGACATTTTCGTTTTCGGCCGAAAATAGTAAGATTACCGAAGTTCGGTTTCAGTTTCTGTTTTGGTCTTAAAAACTCGTTTCGGTCAATCCTTAATTTCAACTAATATGTATAAAATTCAAACTGGATACTTGCTGAGACAGTCATAAATACGTTTTTATTATAAACAGCACAAAACTGGCAAGCGTGTTTTTATAAAAAAAAAATTACGAAATCTAATAGCGTTTTTCCTTTTCTTATAAAGGCAAACAAAGTGGCAGAAAAGGGCGTCAAAGTTGGCGATTTGAACGGAATTTACCAGCAAAAGTTGTTATAAGAGACTAAACACCGGTAACTCGATTAAGGATATTTTTTGAAAAATGAGAAATAAAATTCGATTCCAAATCACTTACATTCCAGCCCAGTTTCTCGTTTTTACGATAAAAGAAAGTCTGTGAATGTGCCGGAAAACCATTAGTTTAAAAACATCTTGATTCTTAAAAGTAAAAGCAAAATGTAGATATTGCTTGCCTGAGCATTTTAAAACGTCCTTTATAAACCGACTAGAGGTCTGCCCGGGCTACGCCCGAGGCCCGTACCCGGCACGGTGGAATGAAGGCGAATTTTCAAACGGGCCAGGCCGGCAAAAAAATTGAACGGGCCGGCAGGGTCGGGCCGGGCCGATAAAAAATTAATCTGGCCTAGCCCGATATAAAAATTCAAGTGAAGCAGATAAAATACGAGCCATTTTCAACGAATATGATTTTCTCGAGAAGTATAAATGAGCATCACGAGTCGATGCGAGTTTAACAACATGAATACAGAAATGTAACATGTCCATCGTAGAGATCGGCATCGTACAGTTACTAGATGTCTGACTCTGAGCTTAATTTTTCTCAGCAGACTCGTGCCGGGACGAAACTGGTCTTAATTAATCTCAGGATGTGTAGGATAAGCATTATGTTTTGTAAGATTATTAATAGTGATAATGAACTTCTGTTAAGGGTGTTCTTAAATCCAAAAGGGCAACTTTCTGACATAAGTTTTAATTTATTTTTGCTCGAAAATGCATGAAACAAGCTGGTGTTGTTTTTCAGAAACTATGTCATTGAGCTGTTTTTTCATTTTTTTGCAAACGCAATAGATCTTTTAGAAAAGAGTGTCAAAGTGGGCGTTTTGAACCGAATTTCCGCGCGAAGGGAGAACGAGCACTCAAGAGCGAGCGAAAAACGTGTTTGTCACGTGATAGAATTCGCTTATAACTCAATAGGTAATTGATTGATCAAAAAATGGAAAAAACAGTTCAATTTCAAATCGCTTACATGGCCAGTCTTTCCAATTTTATATCTTTCCGTTAAAAAATGAAATTGTAAATATGTCAAAACGTTTTGCGCTTGTTGAGCAGAGCAGTTAAGAACAGCCTTAACAGTATCTTTGGAAATATACCTTAAGGTGGTTCTCATATTCACTGCTCAACAATGCAAAACTTTTAGACGCATTTTCTGACTCATTTTTAACTATAAAGGCATAAAATTTACAAGCCTGACTTATTGAAGGCATTTGGAAACGAATAGCTTTCTCCATACTTGATAAATTACTTATAGAGATAACAGAGATTCTTGTCACGTGACTGTCACGTTTTTCTCTTTTCCTGTGATATCGCTTGCGGAAATTCGATTCAAAACGCTAACTTTGGCAGTATTTTCAGAAAGATATATTGCTTTTATTTATGAAAAAAAACGACATTTACATTCTGAATAAGAATACCTACCAATCTTACGCGTATAAGGCGTTTCCAAAAAGAAATGACTTCATAAATGTGTCGAAATGTAGCTCCTTTAGATTTGAGAAAAGCCTTAAAAATGAGAGAAATATTTTCACAAATCTACTTTTTATTATACAGATTCTAAAATTATCATGTTTTTAATCCTTTATTCTGAACTACATTAATCTTTTAATGAATCCTTATTTGAATTTTGAAATGTCAGTAGAGACGATGACTAAAACACTGTAAGTAATCGTTAGTGTTTATTGTTATGTGTTTTCTGTTTTGGGAACACATAGTAATCTAAAATATACTGTAAAATGTTCCCATAAATATGTATGTAGTATTCATTAAAAGAACCTTAATTGTATGTCGAGAAAAAACGGACTTTTTTGTAGAAACTGAGTCGGGCCAAACTTCCAATTTTTATACCGGATCCGGCCAAGATAGCTTTCATTCGGGCCGGGCCTGGAAATTCCGGCCCGTGCAGACCTCTAAAAACCAACAGGAGTAAAATCTAAAATATATATATATATCTTTTTCAATTATTATTATTTTAACATGTGTGTATCTATCGGTTCGGTCCCTTCCTGATAAATAACTAAATAATTGTCAAATGTTAACTGTAATTCCTTCTAGCCAATTCTAATAAGCTCCTTGAAAAGCTAAGGAGGAATTAATTCTTAAAAATCAATGATGGTTTTACAAAAATAAAAGTTCCCTTAGATTAAAAAAAAAAAAAAAGTTTTTTTTTTTTTTTTTTTTTTTTTTTTTTTTTTTTTTTTTAGAATAAAGGAAAATTTTCTTTATTTATTTTAATTCACCGAGAAAAATACAAAATTTAAAGTTTTATTAATTGAACAAGTTTTAAGAAAGTTTTCCTCTTAAATAATAATTCAAAGTATTTTTTTTTATTTTATTATTATTTTTTTTATGTACCAGAGGCTGTGCCAGTTACGAGCTAAGCCCTCAAAACCCTGTCCAAACCTCGCCGGATTGTTAAACATGGTAATTTGAGTTGTTTCAAAACATAAAATCAGATTATAGTAGATTAAATGATATTCCACAAATGAAAATGTAGTCATATTTAAAGGAATATTGTAACATATGAAATTGGCAGGTGTTTTCATGCAGATACTATGCGATCGAGTGTTCATTTTTTAATAAAAGCAAAAGATCATTCATAAAATACTGTCAAAGCAAAACCTGTCGTCACGTGGAAAAAATCTCTTATAAATATAACGCATTGATCAACGATTGGTAAACACTATTCGATGCCAAATCGCTTCAGTAGTCATGCCTGCAAACGTCATGCTTTTGCATTTAAAAATGTGTCCGTAAATATTTAAAAGCTCCGTGTTGTCGGAGGGACATATGTCTTTGATAAAGTCCTTAAAAGGTGACATAATCTTAGATTTCAGATTAGTTCGGATGATGAAACTAACACCATTTTCAAAAGAAAATATCATTTTCATATATGGAACAAGTTAGTGTGATTGCATCAGTATAATGTCATATTTAATAAACTTTAGCTTGCATTTAAAGTTCCCAAAATTTATTAGTTTATTTCTAAATTTCTTTTCTTCTATCCCTTGAAATCAAAATTAACCAGTAAAACTAAAATCTGAAACATTTAAAAATAATTGATGGAAATAATGCACTAATCTTAAACGCATAGATAATTCTGTTGGTGCAAATGACACAAATTCCCAAAAGAAAAAATGCCTTTTCATCCAAAAAGAATGTACATCAGCACAGATTGTTTAGAACAATATTTTAATTAAAATTGTATTATATAATTTTTATATTCCATTATAACGAAGTCTTTTTAAAGAAATGTACTTGATAAAAGTTCTCAAAAAAAAAAAAAAGCAATTTAACAAATTACAACGACCATTTGGAAAATGATTTTTTCGAAGACTAAATTTTAAGACATAAAAAATCGCACGGAGTTGATCCTACATTACGTACGCCATGAATTAAACATTAACATTCCTGGACCCATCATGAACAAATTTTAAACGAAATTTCAGTTTTACAATTTTCGGTACTGTAAATTTTTAAACTTCTACGGAGCTGGTCATACATTACGTACGCCATGAATTAAACATTAATAGTGTTATTATACGTAAAAATTGCAAGTGACAAAAATCGCCTGCGACTCGTCAGATTTCGTGAAACTTACGTATTATCCACTTGAAACTTACGTATTATCCAAGCATTTCATTGGCTGTTCGGGAAAAGGCTTTTCCATCGTCAGATTTCCAAGAAATCTGACAACCCATTTTAAATGAAATTTCATTCTTAAACTTCTAAACATCTCACATAATTTTACTTTTTACACCGTCGTATAGATAAAAAAAAATGTACTTTTAAATGCAATTTGTTTGAAAGCTGTATCTCAATTTGTTTCTGAATTATTAATAGTTCTCTGTTAGTTAATTCTCTGTTGAAAGTAAAGGCAAATTACAGATTACTGTATAGACCAATCAGAACACGAATAAAATGGGGATTCAACCAATAAAAAACTTCAGATATGCTTTTGATTTCCTACCCTGACGAGGACAATAACCATTTTTCCAAATGGTTAAAAAACAAAAACTTCGCGGAACGTAATTTTTGCAAAAACTTTGTGGCAGAGTTTAAATGAAACGAAACAAAAAGCTAAAATATCTTTTTTTTTTTTTTCTTTTAAGAAACACTACAGCAAGGAGAGATAGTTAATCTTAAACCTATGGGAGCTTCTTTTCGTAATTTCTGTAAAAACATTGTGGCAGAGTTTTAATGAAACGATATAAAAGGCTAAAATTATGTTTAAAAAAGAGCAAAACATTACAGACACATTTTTTTTACTTCAAGAACTTTTTAAATTATTGTATTCCATTATAATGTAGTCTTTTTAAAGAAATGTAGTATTTGATAAAAGTTCTCAACAAAAAAGAGAAAAAAAAAACTTTTTTTTAAATTCTATACTTCACCAGGCTACAAAATGGATGCCCCTGTATCCCTGCAGATTAATCGAATGCGTTAATCCAAAGAGGAAAACTCCCCGTTCCTTCACTTGACAGCCCGACACCACCCATCTTGCCCTTTGATTTATTCCAAACTCGCCGAAAAATCTCCCCAGAACCCCCTGCAGTTTCTTGGTAGGTCCTATTAACGAACGGCGATGACACGTATGAAGCGAAAAAAAAAGGTTAAAAACACAACACAAAAAACTCATGCTGATCTTCACAAATGCGACATTTCGATCCTTTTTCAGAAAAATATTCTCCCCCAAACATCTGCAAGCCAGGTGGTCGCTAATTACAAATACTCAACGAGGCTCTGGGTGATGGTTATTCTCAAGATGGCACTTCTGAAAACCATTAATCGTTTCCTGTTGATTATCTTTCTTAACAGTTCAACTTGAAAAATTCCATCAAATTTTATTTTTTTCAGCTAGAAACAAATATGGTTATTTTGTATAAGTACTAAATTATTAAATTTTAATACTTGTATTTTATATGCTTAGTCTGAAATACAAGTGAGAAATTCGTATGTTTTTCAGACAATTAAAAATGAATTTGTTACAATCTTCTTTGCTAAAAATAATTAGATAGTGGAGTCTTTTTTTTTTTTTTTTTTTTTTTGCGGGGGGGGGGGGGGGAGGGATTTCTAATTTTCTGAAAACTTATTGTATGTTAATAAAAATTTGGTAGGCTGCCTAATTTATTATTATTTGAATTCGGTGAAAATTTGAACACAATCGGGCAATTAGCAACGGAGAAAGCAATTTTTTTTATATAATAAGCAAGGGGAAAAAAAGAGTACCATTTCACTCATTTTTTAATCTAGAATAATAAATATTATTATTATTTCTGTTTGCCATTGAGGTTGTTGAAAAATATTTTTCCTCGCTAATTCAGCAACGCAAAAGTTTGATGCAATCTCCCGGCTGGGGAGAAAAAGTTTGAACTGATAAAAATCCAACAATAAAACAAAGCAAAAAGAAAGAAACTTATCCTCTGCAGCTTCTTTTTTTTTTTTTTTTCCAGTTAAGTGTAGTTGATCCAAACACATCCAATAAAAAAATATTCTTGAGTAAATATATTTAAAATACAATATGGTATAAAGGTCTTTGTTATGTAATTCTTTTAAAATAATAATTTCTTGTCTTTGAGTAAATAAAGCAATAATAATAAAAAAAAATAGTTTGGGATAAATAATTTCTCAGTAGTTACTGTGTGTTTGATTGCGTTTCTTTCGATGTGCCAGGAATACTAAGAAACGCATGTCTGATGTCTATCTGTTTGAAAGAACATTCTCTTTTTTTCATGAAGCGTTCTTTTATGAGATGCAGTTCTAAAACTTCTTGAGCCGAATACTGCGAATTTTTTTCACAAAACTAAAAAAGTAGATAAACTTTTCTTAGCTTCGCTAATCACTCCACGAAATTTTCTCCTCGATTTCATTTTCGGATTCTGAGGAAATATAATTTGTTTCATCCTCTGGAGCTGTCATTTTTTTAATTAACTGCTCTTTTGTTAAAGTTTTGGTGACAGGAATATTTTTTATCTATAGCTATCCAATTTTCGATTTCTGGCATTTCCAGTTGTGATAGAGATAAGTTGGTATTAGGGCCATTTTTTAATGTTTCCGTAATTAAATGCAATTCGTTCCTTTTCTTAGGTTTAAATCCTTCAAATTCTTCATCTGATGAATCAGAACAAAAGTTTACAGTAAAAAATAATTTTTTCCATCCCCTTCGAAGAGTTTTCGGTCTTACGGCATTCCATGCACTGGCAAGATCATAAATGGCATCTTTTATTGTCAAAGCTGATTGAAATTCTGCCATCTTTTCCTGTGCATTTACTAGCTTATGCATGAAAAGTTTTTGATAAATCATTTTTATGTTTTGTATGATCCCTTGATCCACAGGTTGTATCAGAGAAGTTACATTGGGGAAGGGGGGGGGGGAGAAACATCACTGAAATATTGCCATATTTCACTTCTTCCTTGCTGGGATGCGCTCGGCAGTTGTCAATTAGGAGAATTATTTTATTTTATTCAAGATTTTTTCCCTTCGCTTCAAGCTTGCTAATTACAGATGGCGCAAAAATTTTTTTTAACCAGTAGGTAAAAATATCTTTATCCATCCAAGCACTTTTTTGATTAGCGTAAACTACAGGGAGATGTTTAATTCCTGTGAGTGCTCTTGGATTCTTCGACTTTCCTATTACTAACAGTTTTAATTTATGGGGATCCAGTTGCATTAGCACAAGTCAGAATCGTTAGTCTATCTTTGTTTTCCTTAAAACCATCTGCTGACGTCTCATTAGGACCAGCTAATGCTGATGTCGGAAAGCAACGGAAATATATTCCTGTTTCATCAGCATTATACAGCTCATATTCAAAATATTAGAATAATTATTTTTTTTACAAACTGAAAATATCGCTTGAAAATTTAATGTCTTTTTATGCAAATATGCAAACGATATTTTTATTAAGAACTTATTGTTGATTAAGCTTATTTATTATCTTAAAATTAATATCATTTTTGAAACGATTAATTGAAAAAATTTATTTTGAAAAGTCAAAATATTAGAATATTTATTCAAGTGGTTCAAAATATTAGAATATTTCACATTAATTCTCCTTTAATTATCACCAATTCATAACTGGTGGCATCATGGATTAAATTAAGACGATTTCATCTAAAATCAATATTCTCTTTGCAGTTTGTTTGCTTTTTCCTCTTAAAATCGGTCGTGTGAGTGATATTCCTAAATCTATTAAACTTAGGATGGCTGATTTGTGTTGTCACGGTAAAAATCAATGTTATATAGCGAATTTTTTTACACTGTTCGCAATCAAGCGTTAATAAAATACTAACACAATATTTTAAAAATGTAAAATTTCAAAATAATCGCCGAAATGGTGGCCGAAAACTAAAAATATCTGCTAGAGATGACAGGAAATCGAAGCGTATAGTTAAGAAAAACTGTTTTAAAATTGTGCGATTCTTGCGCCGAAAATGGAAAGAAGAAGGAGTTGAAGTTTCTACATCGAGAACATTAAGACGTCTCCATAAATTTAAGTTTGAATCTCGTGTACCGAAAACAAAAGGGCGATTCTCAAAAGGTGGGCACTGGACACAAGTCATAACTTTAAGCCTTTCAAACATAACTTTAATTATCATTGACTTTTTTTTTTTTTTTTTTTTTTTTTTTCACATTGAGTTTTTAATTCTATTCAGAGACAGAAAATGGCATAATTTATTGTAAAAGCTTTGTATAAATATCTTAAAATTTTATTATTATATGCTAAAGAGGCCAATTTCGGACATTCATAACGTTAACTGCTCCAATGTACCACCAAGAAAAAGAGTTTTAACTTTTTTCCAGGTGGTTCTAATGGTAAACAACGAATGCATAAAGGAAACGGATGATTTTTTGATAATTTCGTTAAGAGATGGCAGGCTGATTCATTGCTTTTTTGAAGATAGAAGGACTTTTCTATAAAGAATTTTTCTGTATTTTGTTATGTCCGAAAGTAACGTATGTAACAAAGCATTTGATTTTATTATTATTATTATTACTGGATAACAAAAAGTTAATTATATATATGTATACAGACACATTTACTACATTCTTAGTCTTAAGAATTTTTTAAATACTAAGATCAACGCCCAAAATCTGTAACGTACGTGCGAAAAAATGTCCAAAATTTGTAACATACACAACTGCTAATTACATGCTTTAATAATTAATTTTCCAGAATAGTTGCTGTCTTTTAATGTTTGTGTATAATTTTGTAGACATAGTATTAAAAATATTTATATATTATATTTATAGACAAAATTTTAAAAAAATTGGCCATAAATTTGAAAAATTGAAAAATTATATATAGTTAACGTTTAATGATCCCACCTTTTGAGAATCTCCCAAAACCTCTCATGACTGCAAAACAAAAGCGTGTAAGATTGAATTGGTGAAAATCAAGATGTTTATGGAGCGAAGAAGTTTGGAAAAACATATTAGTTAGTGACAAAATTATGTTGTATAGATACAAAACATACTTTCATCACTAAATAATATATTTTTCCAATCTTTTTTGCTCCATAAACGTCTTGATTTACACCAACTGAATCTTATACGTTTTTGTTTTCAGTATACGAGATTCAAACTTAAATTTATGGAAACGTCTTAATGTTCTCGATGTAGAAACTTCAACTCCTTCTTCTTTCCATTTTTGGTGCAAGAATTGCATCCTTTTAAAATGGTTTTTCTTAACTATACACTTCAGTTTCCTGTCAGCTCTAGCAGATGCGTTTGGTTTTTGGCCGCCATTTCGGCGATTATTCTGAAATTTTCCATTTTTTTAATATTGTGTTAGTATTTTACTAATGCTTGATTGCAAACAATGTAAATAATTCCCTATATAACATTGATTTTTACCGTGCCGATACAAATCAACCATACGAAGTTTAATAGATTCAGGAATATCACCCACACAACCCATTTTAAGATGAAAAAGCAAACAAACTGTAAAAAGAACAAAGATTTTAAATAAAATCGTCTGAATTTAATCAATGATGCCACCAGTTATGAATTGGTGATAATTAAAGGAGAATTAATGCGAAATATTCTAATATTTTGAACCACTTGAATAAATATTCTAATATTTTGACTTTTCAAAATAATTTTTTTTAAATTAATCTTTTCAGAAATGATATTAATTTTAAGATAATAAATAAGTTTAATCAACAATAAGTTCTTAATAAAAATATCATTTGCATTAAAATATGTTAAATTACCAAACGATATATCCAGTTTGTGAAAAAAAAGTAATTATTCTAATATTTTGAATATGAGCTGTAGATGTGGTTTAGATCAATATTATTTTTTTTAATAAATCGTCAAAAAAAGTAGAATATTCCTCTGCACTTTCGTTATCCGCTGATTTTCGTTTTCTAGATATGTCAATCTTTCTAATTCCATGGCGTTTGTTGAAGCAAGAAAGCAACCCATCTGAAAACTTGCATTCTGTGGCAATATTTAATTTCTCTGAAAAATCTCTTGCTTTTTCAATAAGCATAGGCCCAGAAATAGGAACTCCTTCTTCTTGTTTTAATAAAAACTACCGATATAAACTTTTATCCAGTTTTTCATGTTGAGGTTGCTGGAGTGTTTTTCTTTCATCCATTGCTTTGCTTGTCTCTGCAGAGGAAGCAAATGCCATCAACTTTTCTTTCTGTGATTTAATATCATAAATCGTTTAGGATCCGATGTTGAACATACCGGAACATACGCATCAATTCTTGTTTATTTTCTCCTCTTTCTAAACATCTAATAACGTCTAGCTTCTGAGTTATGGTTAAAACAACTCGTTTCCTTTTACTACGATTTGACTGATCTGCCATTTTTTAATTTGACAAAAAATATGAAAGAACACGATTAATAAAGGCTGACAGCAATTTACTACCCTAGCTGATTAAGCATAAGCAAAAAAGTGAATGGCAGTAAAAATGTGCCAAAATGAAAAAAAAAAAAAACATCAGCGTGATTTAAGTCAAATTCTAATTGGTCAAACTGAATGTGTAGACCCAAATGGACAGGATGGAAAGTTCTAGTAACTCCAGGGGTGGGGACAGAGCTACTGTGCATCTGTGAAAAAAAAACTATGATATCTGAAATGACCATTTTCCCATCCTAATTCTTAGAAAACAGTTTTCCTCCATGCTCCTGGCTTCCTCACTTGGCAGTTCAGTTTTCGGAAAAGATGTAGCTTTCACCGTTTATCACGCACCCCCCCCCTCCCCATCTTCTTTCGCCAAGAGCAGAAAGATCAAGCCTCTCTTTTCTTGTCTTCATTTTCCACCCCCTCCTTCTATCTTTCGCAAAGAAAAACAGCTGGTGCGGCGGACTATGACACAACATGAAGTTATTCTGTGCTAACAAGCTGTAGACAGTTCTTTATACTATATTTTTATTTTATAACATTCACTGTTATGAACATACGCATAGATCTGTTTTACGCCTAATTAGTTGCTAAGATAATTTGAGAATATTAACAGTAAACTTCCTAAAATAGTAGTAAAAATTTTTCAACTGTTTATGGGAAGAAAAAAATAAATGATCTCTCCGAATTTTTCCGGTTACTTGAATGCCGGATAACAGAGCTTTTACTGTAGTCCAGGCGAAATGTACATTTTACCTTGCAAAAGGTTGGGTAGAAGATTTTTTTTTCTGACTTTTTTATAATGATGCCAACATGGATAAACCAAGTTTTCTAACAAAATTTCTTAAGGCTAAATTTTCTGTGGTGAAAAAACAACAAAAATTTGGGACCTTTTTTGATTTTTTTAAAAATATCTCGAGACCCATTGAGTAGCACATTATTTGTCAGTTACAATATTAAAGAGGACAAAATTCTCTACAACTTTTTTATACACTCAACAGCAAGCGCAGTACGCCATTTCAAAAATAAGACTATTTATTCAATTTTCTTAAAAACCATGAAAAACGTAGCTTTGCCCCAATTATTAAAATGTTCCGCGCAGATTTAATAGTGTATGTCGACTTCTATATATTGGTAGCAATAAATTATCTATTATTTGCACACTCACATCTTTATTTTCATCTGAACAGACATTTTATATTCAATAAATTTATATAATTTTAAAAGTAGGGCAGAGTGTAGATGAATGAGACAATTTTCATATTTAGACAGTAACTTTAAGTGTATACAATGTTAACTTCAAAGCATCTCTCTATTCTAAAGAAAAAGTAATTAATGCTGTCACCACCGCTGTTTTTGAATTTTTTGTGGCTGGAGATCTTTCTTCATAATATTAAGAAAACTACTGCATACAAAAATATGAAAATCGGTGGTATCACAGAGAAATGTTTGATAAACATGCTGATGTAGACAGTTTTCAAATTGAAGAGATATTTAATGTTAAAGTTGGTCAAAATCGCTCCATTAAAAAGTTTTATAAGAGCAAAAACTATACATAGGAATTTAATCATTTTATACATTAGAAATTCCTGGTGTGCAGAATGCATTTATTTTTTTACTCTTTTTTGAGGGTTTATTTCCATTTTAAATTCAAATTTTCAGCATTTCTAGATATTTTTTACACATTTTAGAAAAGCTTATTACAGTAGAACCCGGTTAAGACACTCACGGTTAATATGCGATCCCGCTTAATACGTGGATTTTTTCAGATCACTTGAACATCGCCCATAAGGCTAATGCAAAAATATCATGTTTAATATGCGAACAGTTATTATGCGATCCCACTTAATACGTGACAAACTTTCGGTCATTTTAGGAAAAAATCACGCTTAAGATGCGAATTCCTTCTCTCTTCTTGAGTATTGCCAATTTAGCAGATTTTTTTTATCCATGTAAAAAACACTGTTTCTAAATAGTATTATTTACTTTATTTAATAACATATTAAGGTGAAAATTACTAATCAGAAATAGTAGTAGATATTTGAATAATACAAAATACCACTAAATTATCATAACTGCAATTCTGCTTTGATCCCGCCTCCTAACATTATTTCTCTCGCTTTGTGTATGTTTTCACGGTAGTAGAGAGATATAGAGCAATTCAGGTTACTCAGATACGTCATAAAAATTATTATGATTAGATATGATCATGCCCTTTAGTGGGGTTTTAAATGTACGTTATATCACTGCTATGCTTTATAATGCATATTATAGACAACGAAAAAGGAAACGCATAAAGATTAAACATATATGACTGCAGTTGGTTCTCTTTACTTTTTCGTATGCTTACAATAAAACAATATTTTTTACACAAAGATTAATAAGGCTAGTTTTTTTTTTATATTAAAACAACAAGGACAGATTATAATGGTACTCATTATTACAGGTATTAAATATGATTTTAAAAACTGGGCTGTGCTTCAAAGATTTATTTTTTTTCTTTGTGTTAAAAACTTAGCAAGAAAATTATTTTTGCTGCTTTATTTCTGGTGGCAATGTATTAATCGATAATAACGCATGAATCCATATTTATTTTCCGTTGTTAATCCAGTCAGCCCTATAAAAGAAACAATGAGTTAAAGTGGAATGAAGTTAAATTTTAATCCAAATATATGTAAAAGACTCAATTTTCGACCGTAAAACATAAATGAAAGCTATGAAGTTCATTTAGATGATTAGATTTGTATAAATGTAAGAAATGGGATTATTTACTAATCACGTTTAATACGCGATTTTTGTCCACTCCCTTGAAATGCGTCTTAACCGGGTTCAACTGTATTTTAAATTATTGCCAAAATTGTAAGAAACTTCCGAAATAATATTTCCTTTAAATTAAAAATTTATTTACACGTGACTATTATAAACAGAAAAAATCCCTATGAAACTAGAATTAAATGATTAGGTGTGAAAAGCAGGAAAAATATTAAAAATTACCTCATAAAAATTGTTTATACACGTGAATATTTAAAAATAAACAGAACTATAAAACAATAATTTAATGTGTGTTAAAAGCAGTATATGTGGGTGAAAGTACGTCCTATTTCAAATAACCAAATAATATTGTCCAACAGTTTAAATTAAAATATATATTTACACGTACACTTGAGATTTATTTCATATTTCAAGATAATCTTTTTAACTACTTGTTGTCAAAGACAGCGCAAATAGTAATATTTCCTTTCTAACAATTAAAATATTTCCAGGTAAATATTACAAAAAGAAAAGTTTGGTGAAAATAATGTCAAATTTAAAATCATTTTCTTATAGCGTTATTAAAAAATACCTGGACGCAAAGACTCTGTTGACTTAGTTAATTTTATATTAGCTAATTTTCAGATGTTCAACTAATCATATTTAATCAAACATGAAAACAGCAATTGGCAGCAGTTTATTTGGCCTTAAAATCCTTCATTGAAAGAGAAATAAATGGAAACCCGTTTATAGGGATATCACCACTGCTTTTTTAATTATCACCACTGTTTTTTTAATTATAATTTAATCTTCCGTAATCTTTTTTAAGCAGATCAGATTAATGGATTTTTAGAGTGAAAGGGGGTTGGGGAGCGTAGCTCGTAGGGGGCAGAGTCCCCTAGTTGTTTAAAAGAATACTTCAATATTTAGTAACTTATTGGCACGATAGTTTCAATTAAGAAAGAATTCTTGTTTAAGTTTAACAATTTTTATAATGTATACATATTTTTCCAGGTATCAATGGGATAGGTATGGAAATTTGCGAAAAACATATTTTATTCCATGCTACAATGGTATATTTTATTTACCAATTACTGATAACATATGTTTTAAAAATAGCAAACATGGATTGTAGTTCCATATAAAAGGGGGGGACTCAAAAAATAAATATATTTTATTTAAGAAATACTTTTACCTTATAAAATAGCTACAATAAAAATGACAACAGATTATTTCATTAACTAATGTTATGCATTTACCCCTTGTAAAATTTAAAAATTCTGTCAATAAAATATTTGAGATCACTAGTTTCATAAAAATATTTAAAAGATTAGTTTTAAAAAACACCAATTTCTTTTTCCACTTATATCAATAAATATAGCAAGAGATTATATCATTTTAGCATGCAAAAATATATCAAACTTTAAGATTACTTATTAATTGTTTTAAAGCTCAAACAGAAAAACTTACTTTGGCTATTGAAAAATATACTTTGTGGAATATTCTAATCTTCTGTAATATGTACTGTTTGAAACTATATCTGTTTAATGATCTCAGTGATACCATTTATCAAATGAAATACCAATTTATTTATGATTGTAGACCATATAAACCGAGCATGTATGTAAGTTGGAAAAATAGCCTTATTTTTGAAAGGCAGTATCGCACTTGAAGAAGAGAGTATTCAAATAACACAAAAGATCGAAACTAGGGGTGGGGGGATGCAGAGGGGGCATGTGCCCCGAACAGCAGAACGAAAAACGAAGGGGGTGCCAAATGAAGATTTTACTTGTCAATTAATACAGGCAATGTTCTTTAATCTGCATAAGTTGGGACCAAAGGTTGTGCAGATTTTAGAATATTGCGGATTATAGAGTATTGTGTAGATTGTGAGTCATTTTGTTTTATCCAAAGCACATTTTAATACCATATTCAGTATAGCATAAGATAAATATGAAATCTAATAATTTAATTAATTTAACAATTAATAATTTAATACGCTATCTCATAAAATGCAATTTTTCAAGTTCTTTTATTAAAGAAATTATCAATGTACTTATTGCTCTATATATTTAAAGAGTAATAAATACATTGATTATTTGATACATTATGAAAACAAAGTGTTTTTTCCGCAATCATTTGCCGAAATTTACGTTTTTTTCCGCGATCATTTTATGATTTTTTTCAACGATCGTTTCACGAAATTTGCATATTTTCCGGTGATCGATTGATGAAATTCTTGATTTTTTTTCTGCGACCATTTGCCAAACTTCATGATTTTTTTCCGTGATCGTTTGACGAAACTCGCGTCTTTTTTTCTGTGCTGAATTGCCGAAATTAGAGTATTTTCCGCGATAGATTGACAAAATTCATGATTTTTTTCCCACGACCATTTGTCAAAGTTCGCAATATTTTTGAACGACGAATTGGCTGTGCGCTTCTGTGATCTTTTTACAAAATTTGCTTTGTATTTCCGAAATCTTTTGACAAAATTCGCGATGTATTTCCGCAATCTTTTGAGAAAATTTGCAATATTTTCCCTCGATTCACGACAGAAATTCATGTTTTTTCCCCACCATCGTTTGTCGAAGTTCGCGATATTTTTCAACAATAGATTGGTGAAATTTGTGATATTTTTTTGACAAAATTCGCTATGTGTTTTTGCGACTTTTTGAAGTCATTCGCGATCGTTTCACGAAATTAGAGTTTTTTCAGTGATCGATTGACAAAGTTTACAATATTTTCCGGTGAGAGATTGGCAAAGTTGACAATATTTACTTTTGCTAAGCAACGCGAATTATAGAAAATTGCGGATAATGGGTATGCGGATTATCGATCCTTGACTGTATATATATATATATATGAAATTTGGAAAAAAATGTCTCGCAGCCAGAAAACTAACAAAAAGTAAAACTAAAAAAAATAATAAATAAAAACTGTAACCAAAATAGAAAAAGTAAAACTGGTTAGAATTTAACGTCAGCAATTCTAAGCCAAAAAAAAAATCATTTAAAACTATTAAATTGCAAGCGAGAGATTGTAAAAAGAATGATTCCATAGGTTTAACATTAGCATTCGAGTTTCTTCGCGTGACTAGTATAGTCTCACGCGAAAACATTTGCACGATAATGTTAAACCTATGGGAGCATTCTTTTCAGAATTCTTGCTTGAATTTCAATAATTTTTTTTTTTTTCATATGATACCCGAGGTCGATATCTAACGCTGTGCATTTTTAATTTTTCGAATTTGGTTGCATTTTTTTTAATGAGGATACTTTAAATTTCAGAACGGGTTCCAAACAGTTTTTCAAACATGAAAGTGTTCGAATATTGAAAAAAAAAATGCAATCAAACCTGAAGAAGTACAAAAGCACAACATTAGATACTGATCTCAGGTATCCCATGAAAAAAAATTATTTAAAAGTAATAAAATGCAAGCAAGATATTTGTCAAGAACGCTCCCATAGGTTTAATATTACCTTGTGAATGTTCTTGTGTGACTAATTTAGTCTCATAATTCATGTAACTGTGACTTTAAATGCCTCAATACTACAACTACCGTAAAATCTTTGAAAATTAAATCTGTATATACAGAATCCGGTCTTTAAAGAAAAAATTATATATTTTCAAGAGAAAGAATAAGAACAATTATACCTGCTAAGATGGAAACCTGTTTAAAGTGGAATATATTTTGGTTCCCTTCAAATCAGTTTTCAAGGTTTTAATGAATCAATATTTTACAAAGCTGATTTTGTAAATTCAGCATTATGTATTTAATGATTACACACTTGAAATTTTCAAAATCTGGCTATTAGAGATTCATTAAAATTCTCGTGGTAAATTTTCTTCTTAAGGGAGGGGGGCAATTTTTTTTTTTTTTTTTTTGCTACGGGTGCAAAAAAGGCTAGTTTGGGCCATAAAACACATAATTTACTGCTACCAATATATAGAAGTTGACATACACGATAAAATCCATGTTTGCCACGGGAGAAAAAAGGCTAGTTTTGTTTTCGCCCTGAAACACATAATTTACTGTTACCAATATATAGAAGTTGACATACACGATTAAATCCGTGGGAAACATTGAATAATCGGAGCAGAACTACGTTTTTTCACGACTTTTAAGAAAATTGAAAAAATTGTCCTATTTTTGAAATGGCGTACTGAACTTGATATTGAGTGTATAAAAAAGTTGTAAATATGAAAAGTTGTAGAGAATTTTATCCTCTTTAATATTGCAATTGACAAATAATATGCTACGGCAACAGGTCTCGAGATATTAAAAAAAAAATTTAAAAAAGGCCCAAAATTTTGTTGTTTTTTGGCCACAGAAAATTTAGCCTTAAGAAATTTTGTTAGAAAACTAAGTTTTTCCATGTTGGCATCATTGTAAACAATTCAGAAAAAAAAATCTATCTGATCTTTTGCAAGGTAACCCCCTTTTTTTGGTACATTTCCCCTGGACTATAAGAGTAGTTTGTGTTATCCATACTTTAAAAAGGTTATATATTCCATGTAACAAGAATAAACATGCATATGTACCTTCAAAATCTGCTGTGTTGATATTGTTTCCTAAGATCGATCCGCCAAGAACAAAGACCTGCACGTGGGATACCCCTTGCTGGAAGTCTTTTCAAGGAGAACTGACCGGTATTTACATTACATCCGAAGAAAACCACGAACGCTCAGGACAGCCAACTTAACTTATTTTAGCGGATTCGAATGTAAGTCATCACCGCCACAGCAATCTCTCAGTTTAATTAGCAAACATAAACAACTTTAATTAGTGTTACATACTTTTTTTTCCACCCCTCAATGCGATTCTTACAATAGAATTTTATCTTTATCTTTTAAGTGGGTAGGAAGAATCGCCTGACAATTTTACAATCGCTAGTCTGCAGCTATCAAGACATTCCCTTTCCGAGACTAATATATATAAAAAAAGAACTCAATACAATTAATTGGATCGAAAACTTGCTTCATTCATACTATGAATGACATATTTCAATTTCTGATAAACAATATTTTGCGTTAAGCGCGTTCGTGTTAAAAGGACTACAATCACAGTAAATGCCTATACAACTTGACAGGACAATTGGAAATAGTTCATGTTAAACGTAATTCGTGTTAACAAGGTTTGACTGTATTAAGATTTAAGCTTATACAGTGAAACCCCGATCTATCGTTCCCGCATTGGTCGCTTTATTTCTATGGTCCCTGCACAAATTATATTTAAATAATAATGTTAACCAAACCCACATTCATCGTTGTAAATCTTTTTCCTCACAGAAATGAAATTGAAGGTCAAAAGGAACCGTATGACATACTAACTGGAATTACTTATTTTATCCTAAAACAACGCATTTGTGATGTTTTAGGGGGTAGGAAACAAGGATTAGCACTGATAATGCGACATGCATGTATGTATAAATAACTGCATGCAGAACAGGCATTGTGTTTTGTTTTTCTCAGTTAATTGTACAGTTGTGGGAAAAAAAAATGTAAACACACCCTACTAACTCAACAAATTATCATAGAAGAAAGTTACTTACTGGTACCGAACAATTGGAAATAAAGTCTACTTTTAAATGGTGTGTATAAAATTTGCTTAGTGGGCCATATACATATTAAAACGAACCCAGACTTCATTATTCTTTTCAATGGCAATACCCAATTTTAACAAGATATTTCGAATTTGTTCAAACTATGCCTAGACACCAAATTTCAAGTCATTTGAATTATAAACATTCAAAATTTAGTGTTTCTAATGTTAAATTACATTTTCATATTTTTGTTAATTTCTCCTGAAATTATACTCTGAATGCGCTAATTTTTTGTGTAGCAATAATACTAAAATACCCAAACATAAATATGTTGAATTTGCAATTTTTATAATTTTATGATATGGATTATGAATTATGGAATTAATACTCAAAAATATTATGAATTGCAACCTACAATTTTTTTGATGGATTTAGATTTATCAAGTCCTGCTTTATGGAAATCCAAAACTTCACATTTTTTTCCCAAGTAGTTTTCAAATTATGCTTAAAAAACGGCAAAATGAAGGTTTAAGGGGCCGTCTATGATAGAAGTGAGAATTTTTTTTAAATTTATTCTGCTATCCTGTAATCAAACAGGTTTCATTGATGCTTAAACATGCCTTGATCAAGAAGGCGGCTCTCTTGGTTAACAATCGAGTTCGGAACTTCAATTTGGATACAGCCCTTAAAATACGCTCGTTTTAAAATGATGGTTTAAGGGGCCGTCTATGATAGAAGTGACTAGATACTTTGAAATTTCTTATGCTATCCTGTAATCTAGCAGTCTTCAATGATTGCTTGAGTGGCGCCTTGGTCAAGAAGGGGGCTCTCTCGGTCAACAATCGGGTACCAAACTTCAATTCAGATACAGTCCCTAAAATATGCTCGTTTTAAAATAATTAATTTCTCATAAACTTATCCTATGAATTGCATAAAAATTTGTTTTTAGGCTAATTAAAGGGTGTGGAGTTCATTTATGCTGTCAGAATTGTGTACTACTATTGAAAAAAAGTTATGATTTGTTTTAATATGTAGATGGCCCCCTAAGCAAATTTTATATACATCATTTAAAAGTAGACTTTATTACCACTTGTGTAGCACCAGTAACTTTCTTCTACGATAATTTTTTGCAGAGTTAGTAAGGGGTGTTTACTTTTTTTTCCATTACTGTACATCTGTCGAAGCAAAATCGACAGCAGTCCCAGAAACATATTTCTCCAAGGAAGCCCTAGAAAATGGTCTTGCCTTCTGTCCGATGGTCATCTTTAAAAACGAATACTGGTAAAAATGAGGATTTTTCAAATTTTGCATCCTCAATAATGACATTGCCAGCAAGTAATGATAGTCTTGAAAGAATATTTTCAAACTTTTTTTCCCTATTCAGAACAAATTAAGAAACAGTCTGTATTCAGAAAGATTAGCAAAATTTGTCCTAAGCTATGGAATAAGTAATAATAGTATATTTGAGTGGCAATTTTGTTTTTTAAATATTGTAAAATAATTGTGCAAGATATTTCATTAAATTTTTTTTCTGTTATTTATTATGCTTCAATTTATATATTTTCACAAGAATCATAATCTTTAAGTTGTTGCATTGCATTATTCATTTAAAAATGCTCTGGAAAATACATTTGTTAAAATATTACAATTTTTTGTAAATTTCTTTTTTTTTTTACTTTTAAATAGAAATTAAACTCTAAAAATAATATTAATAGTTAAACCTATACAGCATGAGACTACCACTATAAAAATTTCTGTTTTTCAAGTGAAAGAAAATTAATATTATATAAACAAAGTATATTTATATGATCATTTTGAAACTTTTTTGCAACTTTGAATACCATTCATAATCTTTAATTTTAATTTTTAACTTAATTGTTTACATATCAAATACATGTGTAAATTATGAATCATTGCACATTAAAGTTCTTATTAATATTATTTCTTAGTTTCTGCCGTGCCGGTTTTAACCACTCTGGCAGAAATTTTCCAACACTCAGTCTTATTTATAAAATACATAAAACATTTCCTTCTAATGAATGCAAAATCTATTAAAAATTTAATAATACAGGGTTGTTATAATTAAAGTTATAATTAAAGAGCCGGTTCTATGGCTACAAATGAAACAAAATTTCACTAGCACGTAGTTGAAGAGATGCGCTCTGCGAAAACTGAAAAAAAAAAAAAAAAAAAAAGTTAAAATTTTTGTCAATGAGTGGCGCTGCACCAATATTTAAGCCGATATTTGCAGATTCCTTTATTTTGTAAAAAACAAAATATAGGAAATTTTATTTCACAGTTGGTAATAGTAAACTTTTTCAGATTCGTTATATCAATTTCGGTCAATCCGGATGAAACACACAAAATTACATACAACGCTTGAAAAAGATCACATTTTATTCAAATTTTCGACGAGTGACGTCGCAACTTCGAAAACTTGAAATGCCCTTCTAACCACCTGACGATTTATAACTTGCTGATAAAGTGTGTCAGTGATTTCTTTGACACTGGAACAGTTCATTGTTTCTGAAAAGCATTTGAATCTACGTTTTGTGAAGAATGGTAACTTTGAAAGAAAAGGCACTTCTTGTAAAGTTATTTTATCAAAATAACAGCAACGCAACTGCAGCTCTTCGAGAATTCCGGAAACTAAAAGATGTTAGACATGGACCAATGTCGGATCGTGGAGTTCACATAATGATAAAAAAGTTTGAAGAAACAGGAAAACTCGACATTCTTCCTGGCAGAGGACGAAAAAAGGTAGACATTTCTAGCATTGAAGATATTGCTACTGCTGCCGTGGATTTAGCAAGCCAGTCATCATTTGGTAATGCAAGTGTGTCAGCTATTGCGAATGAAGTCCATATGCTGATTTCCACTGTGAGAAAAGTGCTCCATCAAATTTTATGCTACTATCCATACAAGATTCAAAGGGTGCAACAACTAATACAGGGTGATACCGAAAGTCGGCTATCAGTTTCACTACAGTTTCTTGCACGAATGAATGTGGACAATTCTTGGTCCTGGAATATTCTATGGACTGATAAAGCGCATTTTTATTTAAACGGACAAGTGAACACACACAACTGCCGAATTTGGGCGAAAGAGAACACTAATGTTGTCCAAGAAGTTCCATTGCATGCAGCTAAAGTGACAGTGTGATGCGGTTTCACAGCTACATTTATGATAGGGCCATATTTTTTTGAGGAACTAACATCCACAGGACCCATTACATGTTCCGTAAATGGGAGACGGTATCTCAATATGTTGTCAAATTTTCTGATTCCTGAGCTGCAACAGCGAGGCCGCCTTCAAAATATAGTGTTTATGCAAGACGGTGCACCACCGCACATTACTAGAGCAGTTCGGACTTTCTTAACAAGCCATTTTACAGAAGACCGCATCATAAGTCATTTTCAAACAGTCTGGCCACCACGATCGCCTGATCTAACACCATGCGATGTTTGGTTGTGGGGATTTTTGAAAAATTCTGTATCTAAAGACAGATGTCAGACAATCTCTGACCTGAAAGACAGCATTAGACTTCATATTCGCTCAATTTCACAGGACAGTTTACGCAATGCTGTAGAAAGCACAATTCTGAGAATGGAATGCATTATTAAAAATGGTGGAGGATTCATTGAGCATGCGTTATGTTATTCTTTGTTATTTCTTCGTTGCCGAGCGACATGTTTTATTTTTGTTGATGCAGATTACATCACATGAAATTATATTCATTTTTCTGTATTGATGGGAGTCATATGTCAGGCTCTAGAGCTGTCGGATTAGGTTAACTTTAATTAAAACAATTCGCAGTTCCTTGAATTTATTGAAACTTTTAAATTTGTGTGCTTCATCTGGATTGACTGAAATCGATATAATGAATCTGCAAACATCGCCTTAAATATTAGTGCAGCGCCACCTACTGAAAAATGTAACTAATTTTTTTTTCGATTTTCGCAGAGTGCATCTCTTCAACTACGTACTAGTGAAATTTTGTTTCATTTGGAACCATAGAACCGGCTATAGAGCCTTCTGAATAGGCGAACTTTAATTATAACAACCCTGTATATTCATCAGATGTCTTTTTTTACAGTTAAAGTGTACAGTACAATATCTTGCTGAAAGAAAGATTTAAACTGTTTGTTTTCATCTGAAATATAGTGTGGATTATAGGTGTTTGCGGAGTATAGAGTTACGGATTAGAGGAAATCGACTATATAGTAAAGCGAGGAGAGTCTGCGCACCTTTCAAAAGAATAATAATAAAAAATCTAAATATTAGTATTTTGCTAAACTATGCATGAATAATTTTGACTTCATTTGTTTTTTATGCATTTCCATTGTTATTTTGTTGTTATACTGTAAATTAATAGAACAGCAGTAATAAAACCAAGAAAACTATTTTGCGCAATCTCTCCTTACAGGGTAGGAGAGAACGCGCACATGGGTAGGAGAGATTGCGCACATAGGTAGAAGAGATTGTTATTAATAATAACTACAATTAAATTGTTAACAATAATAATTACACTTAATTGACATTTTGTGAGTAAATATTTTTGTATTAGGAGTGAATATTTCAACCAAATGTTTAAATAATAAATAAAAGAAATAATTTTAACAACAGTTAAAAATTTTAATTTAAAAAGATTAAAATATCTGAAAAAGCAAGCCTTACTAAGATTACAAAAAAAAAAAAAACATTCACCTAGTAGATAACATGTTTAACTTGAAAATTACTTCATTTCGATTTCCACAGTTTCATTGTATTTTGTTTGCTAACCGAAGTTGTCGTCGTCCAGGGTCGTACTGGTATAACTGAGAGGGCGGCGGCAAAATGGATAAAAAGGGCACCGATTGCCTTACAAAAGGGCGCAAATGCTTATATATATATATATATACATACAATATATATATACATACAATATATATATCTATATACATACACATACACACACACATACTATATAAATTATGTATAAAAAATCACTTTAAAAATGTATACGAGCATATTGCTATAGCGAAAACTTTATTGTTAAAATATTTATGACACCCAAATTAGTATTTTACACTATAGAAATGTAATATGCACAAAAATAGTTCCCCGCAAGATATTGTACTTAAAAATCTCCATACAATTATCTCCAAATGGAAAATAAAATTTTAAAATAAAACAAACAAAAACGATTTCGTTGGGTCAAAACTCAAAAGTGCAAAACATTATTCTATACAATTCAATAATATTTTATATAATACAATCTCTAGGATACAAATACTAATTATGGTGTATACAATTTCAGGAGATGCATAAAATTTCAGGGCAAGATTGGCGTCTATTTTACGAATTATTTTTTAAAAATGTTTTATTTCTTTATTTTTTAAACATTAAAAAGATATCATAGTGAAGCGTTTGGTTTGAATCCCGCTATTTAAAAAGTTTATATATATATATATATATATATATATATATATATATAGTCAGAAATTGCATAAAAGACAAATATTCTTTAACATTATTACTCAGTTTTCGTTATTATTCAATTTAGTTCGTAGCAACAAATAAATCATATTTCGGGAAATATTAAAAATATCATTTAATTTTCATCCCATTTTTTTGTTTTTTCGCGACAGTTATAAAGAGAAAATAAAGAAATACATTAGACAAATTTTGAAGATTTCACAAAAATTCAAACTGATAAGCACTCTTGTGAAAGAGATACAATTAAAAAAAATTAATAATAAGTAATGTTACCTTATATTGTTTTTCCATGGACAATTCACAGTTCTTGTTATTCAAGATGCAATATTGGCATATCTGAGCTGTGATAGTGATGATATTTTATAATACTGTACACTATTTTTAAAAAGTGTGGAGCACAAGCTTACTATAAGAAAAATGTTTAAGATTACACTAAAATGAGTAAATAACTCAGGACACAGGCAAATAATATAAAGAGTATAGTTCTTTAACAGTGAATAGAACGAAACAAACGAAGCAGATTTCACATCAGGGGCACTTTATTTATACCGGCTATCGGTTGAAAATTAGAAACACATGCATTTCCAGTTTCTGTTGAGTGGACAATAGATGGCTGATTTCGGTACTCTCTTTTCCCTGGGACATAATGTATTTCGGTTTCCCTTCAAACAGGGCCGAAACTAGCCTTTTTTGCACCCGGGGCAAACATGGATTTTGGCGCGCGCCCCTCCCCCCCTCTTCCATAAAGTATATTTACAAAGAGAATTTTAACCGAGTTATTTTCTTCTGATGAACTGGTGGCTTCCATTATTATGAAACAGCCGTTACAAATGAAGTGTTAGGTGAAGATGAAAGAGCAGTCGTAAAAACTTAGAGCTGTGATTTTCTGGTCAGAATGAGAAAAAAAATGGCCATACTTTTTTTTTTTTTTTGAAAAAAAAAATTATGGCTATTTTTTTTTCTCATTCTTATCAGAAAAATAATTATGGCCATTTTTGTTTTCATTCTGACCAGAAAAAAAATTATGCCCATTTGTTTTCCTATTCTGACCAGAAAATCAGAGTTCTAACTTTTTACGACAGTTCTTTCATCTTCACCTAACACTTCATTTATAACGGTTGTTTCATAATAATGGAAGACACCAGTCCATCAGAAGAAAAGGATCCATTCCAAAGGTATAACTTCGATTGAAAAAAAACTATTTAATATTTTGAGCAGAAAGAGGGGGTTACACTGCAATTTTCATGACACTAAGACCAATGTCAGTGGTAGCATTGTGAATAGATAATACTTAAGCAAAAAAGCAGCAAAAAAGACGCTCGTCTGACATTGGTCTAATGGCATCCCATAGCTGCCAATGTGTACGTTTTAGTTACCTCTAAAATTTAACACAAATTTTTGCCATATTTAATCGTTGACAATTGTTAGACTTTTTAAACTGAATTTCCGGAAGTGACAGCCAATTGTTCCCTTGCGACGACATTTCTGCGTGGCTGTCAATTCGTAAAACTTGGCTAAAAGTGCTAACTTTGACAACATTTTCTGAATGAATCTTTGCCTTTATAAGAAAATGGGAAACTCTTTAATTTCTTGATATCTGAACAAAATCGGCAAATTTTATATTTTTACGAATATTAATGCAAATTTTTTGCATTTACAAATGAAAATGACTTCGCGAAAGTATCAGGAAAGTTGTTAGTTTGGATTTGGGAATAGCTTTCAATATAAAAAATTCTCATAACGAGGATGTCATCGCCTCCCACCCCCAAAAAGGATATCCATGATCCCTCTAAATGATGAGCTGGTTCCGCCCTAGGGTTTGTCGATTATTGATTGATTAAAAATAACGGAATCGAAAACAATTCCGTTTTATACAGGATCCTTATGTCATATCATCTTTAGATTCTTCTATGTTTTGTCATACGCCAGACAGGATGATTTTAACAATACCGTGCAAAACGTAGATGCGAGAAAAATCGACAAACAAAATCTTTATTTGGCGCCCGGGGCACATTGCCCCCCCCCCCCTCCCTTAGTTTTGGCTCTGCTTTCAAATGAGCAAACTTACAAAGGCTGTGCTTAACAATGGAGTTGTTTCTGTTTTTCAAAGATCTTGTTCTTTTTTACCGCGATTCATGTGTGTACGCAGGGTAGGGGGGGGGGGAGGCAGAAAATCTTCGGAAAAGTAATACATTCTTTAAAAGTATTACATTGAATGTATTATTTTGAAAAGTAGTATTACTTGAATTTTATTGCACGATAGTTTTGTTTTAAAGGTTTTCATTAAAGTCCATTACAACTGCTGAGTGCTTTACTTGGCCGAAAATACCAACTATTTTTTATTGCCCACCAGAAACGTTGTAATCGAACTGTCTTTTATATTTTTTGAGATAAGTAAAACATCTTTCAGAAAAGGCTTTCAAAGGTGGCGTTTTGAACCGAATTCCCGGACGCGACAGTGGGGGAAGAGAAAGAAAACTGTTGTCACGAGACAACAATCAATTTTAACTCAAGATGTAATTAAAAGAAAAGAATCTATTGTATTACAAATCACTTCAATAACCAAGCCTGCAAGTCTCATTCTTTTATGTAGAGTTTGGCTGAATATTTGGTATCATTTTCAGCCCAAAATCCTAGTTTCGGCGAAAATACTGCCGAATATTCGGTATTACTATAACTGCCCCTCCCTAACCTCCCTCAAACGGCACTCCCATCCAAAGAGCCGCACATACTATATATTCACATACAAGGGGATAAATCTAGAAGGTATTACTAATATTGATTAAATTCGTTATTTTTAAATGAAATTATTTTTTAATATATTTTTTTATGTTTATAGCACCTTATATTTAATTAATTTTATTTCAATCAAATTATTTTTTAATTAATAATTATGTACTGCCGTTTTACGTAAAGCATTATTCAGATAACATGCGTATATGTATGGTTATGTTACTTACTTTGAATTTATTTTTAAAACAGTTTCGCTTTCGTTTTCCGTCGAAACTAGGAAGGTAACCGAAATTCGGTTTCTTTCGAACACTATTTTTATGTTCGTAAATGAGCAGAAATTTTCGCATTATTAAAGGTTAAGAAATATATTTTTGAGAACCGCTTTAAGGATTTAAACGTAATCATAACTTATAAATTTCGGAAGATCGAGTTTTTATTTTAGCGGCTTTATCAACGGAATTAAGACTTCTTTATGTGGCCAGAAACTGGAATAGACCAATTTATGTAAGTAAAAAAAAAAAAAAAAAATATACAATATGCATTCTATTATAATTATAACATAAAACTGAAACTAGTTTTTTCTCAAAATTGCATTTTTAAATAGATGACAACGACACGATTACTTTAATAATACTGAATTGTTTCACTTCTACTTTTGTCAGCTTTTTTCCTTATATAATTATGCAGTGCATTAAGGATTTTTTTTTTTCAATCATCAAAAATCAGTATTTTTCTACGATAAAAGTTGAATACCCTCTTCAAATAATCAGCATTTAAAAAAAAAAAAAAAAAAAAAAAAAAAAAAAGAGCTTTTCATAATTTTTATCCTTTGTCTCGTCTAGTCACCAAAATAAGTCATATTTAATTAAAAATTACTGTTTATTTTAATTTCAGATAAGCCAAATTTAAACTACAATGGTCGTCGCAACTCACACGCACAAAAAAAGCACCAAAGAGCGGCAACAGCTTCAAATATATTTGCATTTTTTAAAAGTAAAATCTATCAAAATTATATTTAAGCATTGCATTACAAAATAAAGCAGGCGAACTGTGAGTAAGATTTTAACACTTCCTATAAAATTAAGTCTATATTTTAGAAATATTTTGAGAACTAAGAAAAAAAAAAGACATCTTTTAGGAAGTGTGCACAAGAAATAGAAGTTTAAAATATTAATTTCCCGAGGAGATATTTTAAATCTACGAATGCATCAAATGCCCATAGGCTTTACATTAGTGAGGGGAAATCGGAAGCTGAGTGACCAGCTCCCTTAATTGCGTAATGTGGGAAAAAATTGAAAAGAAGAAGAATAACGCGTTTTTCCTACCGCAATTAATCTTATATGTGTTCATTATTTTGCAGTTATTTTTTACTCGATATCTTGAAAAAAAGAAATGTATCTAAAAAATGATCAGGTTTGTTGCAAAGTTATTTTTCGTTTTCACCTTAATGGGAATTTTAAAAAATTTGATGTATGTATCAATGAAAATTATTTAATAATGCCGTCAAAAGTTTTGGGCTGCTAAAAAGATTAAGCACAATTAAGAATTCATACTGAAGAGGAATTTTGTGTAATACACCACTTCTATTGTTACACAATACAGTTTAAAACTGCTATAACAGTTGCTTAATTCAATATTTTATTTTTTCGTTTTTAACGATGCTTTCTTCGCAGATGCTTGTACGTCAAGCATGTGTCGTGTGTTAATTAGTATGTCATGGGAAAATACCTCTATATCCGATTTCTATTTTCTCCAGAAAGATAGAGAACTCCAGAATACGGTATAATAAAAAAAAAAAATGCCACGTCTGGTATTACTACAGAAACCACTGGGTATCTATAGGACCGATATCTAGTTAACTTGAAACCCCTCCGAAATGGTAATTTGTCTTCTTGGGAACTCCCACATTATTGACTAACAGCATTGAAAACTGAGCACAAACACATCTGCGCTTCTCTTTATTTATATTCATCCATTCTTTTGTAAAACGATTTTTACAATTTTAGTGGTTTATCTATTTATTTTAATTGCATACATATTGTTCAATTTATAAATCGGGGTGGTGTTTGAAGTTTAAAGGGGTTAAGCAGATCTGGTTTTAAAAAATAAAAATAGTTTTTAGATATTGGCTTTTTCGGATGCTAAAAATATTATCGAATTTTTAAATAGATATGAAAATTTAACATTTTCTTCTTTCAAAAGCAAAATTTACATAAGTTTCCATTTCAAAATCTTGTGAAGAATTAGTCTTGGCGGTCTAACACTTATATTATCATTAAGAAATTATGGAATGCTGCACTTTAGTGGAACTAAGAGCATCAGTTTGTGTGTGTATTTGTGGGAAGTGTGCATGTGTGTGTATTTGTGGGAAGTGTGTGTGTGTGTGTGGGGGGGGGGGGGGTTGCTATTACAAAAACACGGTACTAGTTTTTTTTAAGTTATTTTTGCAGAGGCACTGAAAAAAATCTGACCAAGTGACCAAGGGCGCCATGATTACAAAAACACGATATTAGTTTTTTCAAAGTTATTTTTGCAGAGGCGCTGAAAAAATCTGACCAAGGGCGCCATGATTACAAAAGCATGATATTAGTTTTTTGAAAGTTACTTTTACAGGAGCGCTGAAATATCTCACCAAGAGCGCGATGATTACGAAAACACGACATTACTTTTTTGAAAGTTATTTTTACAGAGGCGCTGAAAATAAATCTGACCAAGGGCGCCATGACTACAAGAACACGATATTAGTTTTTGGAAATTTATTTTACGCCATGATTACAAAATTACGATATTAATTTTTTGAAAGTTATTTTTACAGAGAGGCGCTGAAAAAAAAATCTATCCAAGGGCGCCATGATTAAAAAAACACGATATTAGTTTTTTTTAACTTATTTTTACAGAGGCGCTGAAAAAATCTGACAAAGGGTGCCATAATTGCAAAAACACGATATAGTTTTTGAAATTTATTTTTACAGAGGCGCTGAAAAAATCTCTCCAAGGGCGCCATGATTAGAAAAACACGATAATAGTTTTTTGAAAAGCATTTTTACAGAGGCGCTGAAAAAAATCTCACCAAGGGCGCCATGATTATAAAAACACGATATAGTTTTTGGAATTTATTTTTACAGAGGTGCTGAAAAAAAATATCTCCAAGGGCGCCATGATTAAAGAAACACGATGATACTTTTTGAAAGGGATTTTTACAGTGGCGCTGAAAAACAATCTGACTAAGGGTGCCGTGATTAAAAATCACGATATTAAGTTTTTGGAATTTATTTTTACAGAGGCGCTGAAAAAAATCTCTCAAAGGGCGTCATGATTAGAAAAACACGATTATAGTTTTTTGAAAAGCATTTTTACAGAGGCGGTGAAAAAAATCTCACCAAGGGCGCCATGATTACAAAAACACGATGATAGTTTTTTGAAAGGGATTTTTTACAGAGGCGCTGAAAACAAATCTGACTAAGGGCGCCGTGATTAAAAAACACCATATTAAGTTTTTGAAATTGATTTTTACAGAGGCGTTGAAAAAATCTGACCAAGGGCGCCATTATTACGAAAACACGATATTAGTTTTTTTTTTTTTTTTTAACTTATTTTTACAGAGGCGCTAAAAAAAATCTGTCCAAGGCCGCCATGATTAGAGAAACACGATGATAGTTTTTTGAAAGGGAGTTTTACAGAGGCGCTAAAAAGAAATCTGACTAAGGGCGCCGTGATTAAAAAACACGTTATAGTTTTTGAAATTTATTTTTACAGAGGCGCTGAAAAAAATCTCTCCAAGTGCGCCATGATTAGAAAAACATGATAATAGTTTTTTGAAAAGCATTTTTACAGAGGCGCTGAAAAAAAATCTAACCAAGGGCGCCATGATAACAAAAACACAGTATTAGTATCTTGAAATTTATTTTTACAGAAGCGTTGAAAAAATCTGACCAAGGGCGGCATTATTACGAAAACACGATATTAGTTTCTTTAAACTTATTTTTACAGAGGCGCTAAAAAAAATCTGTCCAACGGCGCCATGATTAGAGAAACATGATGATAGTTTTTTGAAAGGGATTTTTACAAAGGCACTGAAAAAAATATCTGACTAAGGGCGACGTGATTAAAAAACACGATATGAAAGTTATTTTTACAGAGGCGCTGAAAAAAATCTAACCAAGAGCTCCATGATTACAAAAACACGATATTAATTTTGTGAAAGTCATTTTTACAGAAGCGCTTGAAAAAATCTGACCAAGGTCGCCTTGATTACAAAACACGATATTAGTTTTTTGAAAGTTATTTTTATAGAAACGCTTTAAAAAAATCTGACCAAGGGCGCCATGATTACCAAAGCTCCCTCTGACAAAGGGACCAAATGAAATTAAAATGAAAATCTCCTGTTTTAAATTGGCATTCCTTTTTTTTTTTTTTTTTTTTTCTTTGTACTTTCACAAAAAAAAAAAAAAAAAAAAAAAAAAAAAAAAAACAGAAATATCAAACTACCGGGCAGCCACCCAGGGCGCTAAATATTTGACAGAAAATATACTAAATACGTCATTAATACCAATCTTAATTTATGTGGAAGTTACTATTCTTCGGGGTACTGAATAAAATCTGCACCAGGGCGCCATGACTATCAAAGTCTCTGTTAATGAGTACATTTAAAATGAGAATATGTTTCTTATACAGTGTTTCGTCGTTTATACTTGCACGAAAGGCAGAAATAGAAAAATACCTGACAACACCAGGGGCGCTAAATACTTAGACGCAGAAAATATGCAAACGTATTAGACGCAAACTTATTAGACACTTATTAGAAGCATTCTTAGAACAGAACTTATTTAGGCATATATCTAAATAAGTGAATACTTAATATTATTTTTCTTAGAATTTATCATTAGTACAGGCTTTGAAACAAAGTCTGCTCCGGGATACCATATGTAACAATGGCATATCTGATTGTCGATAACTTATGTTATCTCGAAATTGGTTTATCTAATTGTCTTTGATCACACATAGTTTGTTTATGCTATATACTTTAAAAAATAAATAAAAAGCATTACTTTTTAATTTTCCAAATGAAAATCTTTGAAATTTTTACGCCTTTCAGAATGCGTGCTTAAAAAAAAAAAAAAAAAAAAAAAAAAAAAAAAAAAAAAAAAAAAAGAGTGACGATGGGCGCACCGGGCATTTGCCTCGTTGCCCGGTGGGCCAGTACGACCCTGTCGTCGTCCACAATCGATGCACTTATTATTGTAAAACGTGCATCTTTCGTGCAATCACCTGCAACAAGCAATACATTGAATCCAGTCAGTTGTCGAACTTGTCTCCTGGTACAGTTCCTGATACTCAGTGCACGCATCCTCATTGACCTTCGTTTTTTTCCCCTTGAGTTTTTTTTCCCACTTTTTGTAAAAACACCTTATCTTCAACTTTTTTTTTTTTTTTTTTTTTTTTTTTTTTTTTTTTTTTTTTGTAGCGGCATCCTTCTTAAATCTTTTTTCATATATATTTTGTGGATCAGTAACATTAGTTGCACTCTGTTTCCTTTTGATTTCGATGACATTACACTACTTGGAATGGGTGAAAGCTTTTCCAAAACATTGTATTAGAAAATTTATTTTAGTTAACAAAATTAATTTATTAGCAAATTAATTGCTCATAAATTAAATAAATAAATATATATATATATATATATTTAATTAAATTATTAACAAATATATTATTAATTTATTAACAAAAATAATTACATAAAATTTATTTAATAACAACTGTATTATTAATTTATTAATAAATTTTTTATCTGCAAAAGTATTTTTTTCTTGCAAATTAATTTATTGCCAAATTTAGTTTTGATAATTATGTGTTTTTCCGAAATTATTTCAAAATTGATTCATTCATATGTTTTACGCGTAATTTGCAATTCATACAAATTTATCAATAAGCTGTGTTATCTCCCCTAGCACTTAAACTTATGGGGAAATGCGCAATCTCTCCTAAGTAGCAGATGCGCAAACTCTCCTATTTTGGTAGGAGAGATTGCGCGGTCTTTCATTTAAATACGGCCACTTCTAAAATGAATTTCTGGTGTTCGCATACTTAGTCCAGGTTAGTAGTTTATAAGAAATTGTTTAAGTTCAAAATATTTTGTATTATTGACGCTCTATAAAAATTCTGACGAACAGTTATGAAAATTCAAGCACTTACTTTGGAAAAAATACCAAAATAGCACTGCTTTATCCAAGACGCTTGGAACAATCAATATGCAAATTCATGTAGACACTGCACTAATGCTGCTATACAACTACCTGGAGACGCTGGGCGCGCACTCTACTCCTTCCCGTAGAATCTCTTTGTGCGCAATCTCTCCTACCGCGCGAACTCTCCTCGCTTTACTATATATAAAATACTTTAATAATATCCATTGAGAATTTCTAATTAGTAGAAAAACAAAATATTCAATTGAAAAATTTTCAAAATATTAATAATAATCTTAGGAAAGTATTACAGGCTTTTGAAGACTTTAAGATACGATATTTTTGCTACGGCGTATTTCATTGGATATAAAATACACTGGCCTCCAAAAGTTAAGGAACAAGGACTGGATGCTTTCGATTGTTCATGGATTGTCGAATATCTACCAAAATTATAGACAAATTGTTCTTGAACTTCTGGAATGTAAAGAACATCTTTAAATTCATATTTCTTGGTGAAGATTTAGTCGGGAGGACAATTAGGGGGCTAATAATAAATTTAATAATAAATTAAATAATACTTGCAATCTCTTTCGCCATTTTCAGCATGTAACAGAAAATGCTGAAAATGGTTTGTCACTGTGTTAAATGACTATTTGGATCCTGTTCAACGTTTGTGTGCATTTGTGTAAGCATAGCACTCATATTCATGAAGATATTATTGTGTCTGAAAAATTCAAAAGTCTTGTTTATAGCATACACAGTTTTCAACCAAATTTAACACAACCTGAAAGAACAGTAGCAACAGTATACTGCAATTAAAACATGAATATATTGAATATTTCATGAGATATGGATATTTGTATGAAATAATTTCTACTGTGCATGTGCGGAAGATTTCAAAATTTTTATTTCATAACTTGGTAGACAGGTTATTTTGGGCAACTTCTATAAAAAGCCCATATATAAATCCCTTTGTTCCACAAATTTCCACTTTTCATATGTTTACTGTGATGTCAAATCCATGCCGCACTTGTTATGGGGATCTGTTTCACAGACTTAATCGTATATGATGGTTTATACATCATTTTTAATTTCAATAAATTCCTTTATTATGTATACATTCACAATTTTTGTTGATAATTTGTAATGGTTTAGAATGTTTTTTTGTTTGTTTTTTAATGTATAATGGTTTAATTTTAGAAAAAGTTTATATATATATATATATATATATATATATATATATATATATATATATATATATATATATGAGTGTGTGTGTATTTATTTATTTTTACAAATATTTTTTTCGGAAGAAATTGGGACTTATAATCTAAGTTCTTTTATATATTAAAAAAAAAAATCGATTTATAAATGCTTGAGGTATGTGAATTATAAAATCACAGCTTATTCTGAAAATTAGTTCTGGATTTATGCTTAAAGAACTAACCGCATTGCAATCTGCTTCGTAACGGAGAGTTCAAAATTTTAAATCTCTATAAATTATACACTACTGGCACGAATGACTTCCAAGTTTGCTACTCTAAGTTGAAATTTAACGAGAATACTATTTTTTTAAGACAACATACATTGAAGAAAGACATAATTTCTGGACATAATTGTCTATTTCAAAAAAGACATAACTGTCTATTTCGTTTTTTTTTTTTTTTTTTTTTTTTTTTTTTTTTAAACTGTACAATAGGGTGATTAAAATGTATCTCTTTCCTTTTTTCTTTCTTTTGTTCGACTGTACCTTAATATCTTCAGATTTATTCGATAGTGTACCGTTTATTTATGAAATTTGTCACCATATGAAAATAGATAGCAGTTACTTAACCCTTTATCTACTGACAGTACTTATAAGTATCATTAAAATAACTTGTTATAAAATTCATTTGATACATCGATTAATTATAATACAGTTTAGAATGAGTTATAGATACATTACTTTATCTTTTTCGAAAAGCATTATGTGTTACACAAAACAAAAATATTTTTAAAAGGATGATTTCTTTTGACTTTGCATCTTTTCAGTTTTTTTGGCGTTGGGGGGAGGGAGGGGGGGAATTTTTCAATTCGGAAATATTTCTATTGTAAGAACATTATATTTGTATATTTCCTAATTCTACAAAATACTAAGAAAAATATTTAAAATAAAATATTTGAGAGGAGTTATCAATATTGCACAAAATCCCTTAAATTCAAATTTAATGAATCCTTCTAAATCTTTCAATCTTTCTAAAGTCTTTCTAAAATGTATTAAATGATTATGTAAATCTTCTAATGTAGTTTTAACAATTCACGAAAAATGCTTTAGAAGATAAAATTTTCATGAATTAATAATTCAGTACATAAAGGGTTAGTGCATATATAGTTATTTACAAAAAAAAAAAAAAAAAAAAAAGTATATAAGAAGAAGAAAATTCTCAGAAAGATTACAGAATAAGTCCCTTTTATTGGATAAGCCTACGTAGTACTAACGATTACTAACAGTTGAATTGGCGCGTATTTATTGTACATGTGCGCATAAGTGTACCTGATACATAAATTAAAACACCCATTTCCACTCCATCCAAGCAACAAAATGGATGCTTATACGGATAATCGCTAAGGAAATTCACCATTTCAAAGAAAGGATTAGTTTTTCTCACCATGCGAGGTCGGAGAGAATGATGAATGGCTTTCTTATTGTGTGATTTGAACCGTGCCACGGGGGCTCGAATCGTGAAAACCTACACTGCACGCTCTCCCCCCTCAAAGGGCAAGATTTATTCCAAACGGCAAGATTTTATTTCCAAAACTCGCCCAGAAAAATCTCCCCAGAACCCCCTGCAGTTTCTTGGTAGGTCCTATTAACGAACGGCGATGACACGTATGAAGCGAAAAAAAAAGGTTAAAAACACAACACAAAAAACTCAAATGCTGATCTTCACAAATGCGACATTTCGATCCTTTTTCAGAAAAATATTCTCCCCCAAACATCTGCAAGCCAGGTGGTCGCTAATTAGAAATACTCAACGAGGTTCTGGGTGATGGTTATTCTCAAGATGGCACTTCTGAAAACCATTAATCGTTTCCTGTTGATTATCTTTCTTAACAGTTCAACTTGAAAAATTCCATCAAATTTTATTTTTTTCAGCTAGAAACAAATATGGTTATTTTGTATAAGTACTAAATTATTAAATTTTAATACTTGTATTTTATATGCTTAGTCTGAAATACAAGTGAGAAATTCGTATGTTTTCAGACAATTAAAAATGAATTTGTTACAATCTTCTTTGCTAAAAATAATTAAGAAATGTCTTTATCGCGAATATTTAATGCATGGATGATAATAATAGTAATAATAATAATTAGTAACTTCTTGATTTCTTTATATTAATTGCCATGTTAATTGTAACGTATATAAATAAAGTTTAATGTCTCAATAATTATAAAAGTTGAAAGTAACACTAGAATGATGGTGAGGGGCCATTTTGGCCCTTACCAAATGAATATATTTTGTTTCCGATTCAGAAATTTATTTAGGAATTAAGTTTAAATGATACAAAGAAAGAAAGGGTTAATTAAATAACTCAAACAGCTTTAAATAAAAATTCTGGTATTAAATATTTTTATGAAACTGGAGTAAAAATTCCCGGTCTTTCTATGTTAAACTTTAGTTTAAAATAATATTTGTTTTAAGAGTTAGGTTAGCCAATATACTATTGATTAATTATTGTAATTATTTTTCTTAGCTTTTTATAAATTCAGTCAATCACTGTCTTTTAAACATTTTCATTCGTCGAATCCGCCAAGTTATTAGTGTGTCGACTCGCAATAATAGTAATATATAATAATTATTATTTAATAATAAAATTATATAATAATAATTATTATTACATTATTATTATTATTAGTAGTAGTAGTAGTAATAGTAATTTCTACAGATTAAACAAATATTGAAAAAAATTGTACTTAGTTTTTGTTACTAGAATAAAAATAAAAGGGGGAAAAAAGACCTTTCTGTCAGATTTCTCTCTATCTAAAAAAATATACACCACCGCCGCCGGTGTAAATGAACTTTTTTGTGACCGGAGGTCTTTCTTCGCTAATATTAAGAAAACTACTACACACAAAAATATGAAAATTGGTAGTATTATAGAGAAATCTTATATAAGCACGCTAAAATAGACAATTTTTAAATCGAAGAACTATTTAAAGTGATTTTCAATGTTAAAGTCTGTCAGAATAGGTCCATTAAAAAAGTTCTTTAGGAACAAAGCTATGCATAGGTTGTTAATTTTTGACGGCCGATTACTACACGAGGGATATAGGCCATAGGGATGTGCCCTCCTTGGGGGTCTTTCTAAGGGAACCCAACCCGTATTTACGCATGAAAATCCAAGGTTTCGAAGAAAACCACGAAAACTCCGAAACGGTTAGGCCGACGGACGCGATTGGGTTCGAACCCAGCACTTTCCGTCTACCAGCTTCGAGAGAAAAACCTCTCAGCCACGCTATGCATAGGAGTTTAATATATGTTTCTAGGGATATACTTCTTTAAGCTAGTGGTGTGAAAACTGCGCTTTTTTTTTTTTTTTATTTTACTAATTTTATGAAGGGTTTTTTTTTTTCAATCTTTTATTCGAATTTTCATTATTTCAAGAGAATTCTTTTCATATTTAGAAAGGGTAATTTTTTATGTTGATGCTAATTTGTAAAACAGCAGAAAGAATTATATTGCCTCTCAAATAAGAAATGTATTTACACGTTACTGTTAAAAACAGAAATGAAACTTTAAAGTAATAATAAAATGATCAATTGTTAAAAGCAGAAAATATGGAAAGTTATGTCATACAAATTGTATTTACACGTGAATATTAAAAAAGTAAGAAAATCTTAAAATAATTAAATTATTGCTCGCGAACCGCATTTAATGGGAACAAATACGTCATATGTAAAATTAATGTTGTCATATGAAAGATGCCTAAAATAATTAAATTATTATGCGTGAAAAACTTTTAATAGGGAAAATTAGGTCATATATTTAAAAAGTTCAATTACTGATATTCCCAAACACTTTTAAATGGAATAATATATTTACACATGAATATTAAAATAGTGGGGAAATAAGAGCTGTAATTAAATTTTTGCACACGAAACGCATTTAACCCTTTCAGGGGCGGTGGGTATGTTTATGTAACCACTTAATTTTAATTCTCAAATGCGATAATGGCACCAAGATTTTTGCATTATTTTTTTTTCATTTATTACATATGTGAAAAATCGCTTTTTGTTATTTGCAAATAAATTTGTACGTAAATGAGGGTGCCAAATCATTCATTTCAACATTTTAGCAATGCAAGTGCTTTGCCCCTAAAAGGATGAAAATTACATCATACATTTAAAATTATTTTCTTATGGACAATATTAATAGGATCTCACATTGCAAATCACATGGTGTAGTGCGGCTAGCAAATAGCAAATTTGTTTATAGATTTCATCACTTGATGCAGCATAAATAAAGGTAAATGAATGCACAAAATACTTTCGATTTATTTTATACCAATTGCTATTCGATAAATACATACTAGAAAATTCGTATCTACTTATTAATTAAAATAAATGATTTACATTTTAAAAATAACATGGAAATGTGCATGATGATGCAATAAAATAGAGAAAAGAATTCATGCATAAGCTGTACTTGTTCCTGAAAATATTTAAAACTCGATCAAAACATGAAATATAAGCGAAAATTTTCAAAACGCAGCGCTTTTCAACCCCGTGGTTCTGAATGCTATTCCGAAGCAGACGAAAGAAAAGAAAAAAAAAATTGACACTGTTAACTATTTCATCAGGTGATGGTGGTACGTGGGGGTGGGGGGGGGTTGTCAAAATTAGCAAAATGTTGATAAAGTTTTGTATGGACAGCCCCCCCCCCTCTCCCCGAAAGTGGCTACCTTCTGTCACGATTGCTGTTTTAAACTGAAAATATCTTCAGGTATTGACATTCACAAACTGGGAAATCGTGCGGTGGTTTCCAATCTTTGGTAAAAGCAAAGGAAATTTCATAAAATCCGTTAAATTTGGAGCTTATTTTGAAGTAAACATTTTAGTAAAATTCATAATTTATATTATATAATGTAATAATAATAAGACACGGCATAAAATAATTAAAAAGAACACAATTTCGAAGCAAATCGGTATGTTCTATCTAAATTATATATACCATGTACCTACATATAGGGTGGTTCGTCAGTAATTGACCAGTAGGAAATGATTTTTTATTTCTGAATTCTACAATGGAAAAGAAATGTGCACCTGCTGACGGAATTTCATTTTTCAACATTTACCGTAAATATAAATAATGCAGAAAATGAAATAAGGAAAAGCTTCCGATTTACTAAACTAATATTTTCTTTATATTTAGGAAATTTGCAGAATAATGCTTTAATAATTTTGTTAGAAGAAAGTATCTGGATAAATTTCTATTAAACAGTAACCGTGAAAATATGGTACTAAGCATATGAAATTAGTCTCGCACTATTTGAAATATAATATCAAGAGAAAGTGCTTTTATATATTTTTTTTTATATTTTTATTAGAAAAAAAAATAGCTAGATAAATTTCTGTTAAATAGTTAATAACAGTGAAAATATTGTACTAATAATGTGAACTTAGCCTCACATTATTTGAAATACAACATCAAGAAAAACGCAGGAAGAATGCAGTAAATCAGTGTTAAAAATAATAGCAACCATATTCAATGTGCAGTACATGTTCTTGTTGTTTGAGCGCGAAAAGTGAAAATTTCTGGAGCTTGTCTTGATCCTATTTCATTTCTCATAAAGCAAGATCAATCTCTTCCAAACTCTATTGCAATATTTTCACTTTTCTAAGGTTATTAAAAGAAATGAGAGAGAGTAAACATATTTTATGGGGGAAAAATATTTAAAAAAATGAAAAATTACTGAAACATTGTAATCCAAACTGGCTGCTTTCTGACATATTCACAAAGTTATTGTTAATGCAACAAATGCATTAGTGATTATTAGTATTAGTGTAAACAAGTGTATTAGTGTGTAGTTTATGTTAATGCAAAAATTGTTCTTCATGAACTAAGAAATCGAACAGCATTTTTCATCTTTTTATAAAGACAAAAATATTGCGGAATATGCCGTCCAAGTTTGTGTTTTAAACCGATTTTCGGGATTCTACAGCCTGCGAAAGCTTGTTTTTAGAAAACAATTAATTAGAACTTAATATGATATACAATCATCGAAAATGCAAAATGTTGTTTGATTTTAAATTATCTCAATAGTAATGACTGATATTTCCATGCATTTATGCATAAAATGAGTCGGTGAATACATCAGTTTTGAGTTGCTGAGTTGTGAGAAAAAAAAAAAAATGCCTTAAGTGTTATAGTCGTGCATAAAATGTCTAATTCTAAAGTAACGCATTTCAGAGGTGAGGGGGGGGGGGGTGAATTAGCAAGTATGGAACATTTTTATTTTAATCATATGTTTTATTTCAAGGAATTATTACATGATAATATCTTGAAAATTAATTACTTTACTATTTCGATTCATTCAAATGTATAAATTATCGTCAAAATAAGAGAATTTTCATCTTTTATTAACAGATTACCGATATTTCACTGCAAGAATATGGTATTATCAAATTGTTTCACCCACAATAATAGTATTTCAAAGAGTAATTTTTAATAGAATTATAATCCATCATAACATTTGTAAGTTTAAATAACATGCTGCTAATTATTAGAAAGTACCTCTTAAATTATGCGCCATATAAGTATTGTGTTAAATCAACTGTTTTTTTCCTCAATCCCCCCCCCCCCCCTTCTTTTTTTTTTAAGAACAACTCTAATACAACATTTCTCCCTTTTTTGTAATTTAATGTTCCAAATTTTATGATTAAAATAATTTCTACTTTTAATACAGGCTTTTTTCTACAACCAATAACATATATAGTGAGTCTAAAGTCAGGTTTGTATGCATATAGTATGAAAATTAGCAAAAATTAATGAACAGAACATATCTGGTTCCCTGAAGAGTTTTCTTAAAATATTTGTTAACGCGAATAAACACTATGCAGACTACCTGATACAACTATGAGAACACAAAATAGATAAAAAATATTCAACATTTAGCCTAAAATAGTTTCATTTTTTTTTTAATGGGCATATTTATAACAATATCGTAAGATGCTTTTAAAGGATTTGATGATGTTATAAAAGAAAATCAACTCGATTTATTTTTTAAGAGCTGTTACTAATTATGTTTAAATTATAAATAATTTAAATTTTCTACAAAATTGACTGTAATTATTTAATTTAAATTATTTTCGGATGAAGTACTATTACTTATGTAATGGTTGTTCCTATCAAAAAATATGCATGCATTTGTAATAGGAGGCATTTAAAAAAACAAATACACAAGGTTTAAATAAAAGAAAAACTCGTTCTTGCTTAATACACATTTTACCTGCAATTAATTTCAACGTGTCTTTTAAATCTATGAAAATATGCAACAAACCAATATAAAAGTTGTATAATCTTGCATTACACTGTACAGTACATTTTCCTTTCTTCATTTGTATGATGCATCTGTAATATGCGTTTATGGAAATAATTTGATGAATTAGGGGATTACGATTGGGAAGCAAAGAGATCCTCCGATATTAACAATTATCTTACATTTACCGTCTAATAAAAGTGTACTAGTATGCACATATTTATGCAAATATTAGAGAATTTTCGAACTGAAAAATAGCAATAAAAATCTTGAACATTTCACACACCATTACAGACAACGTAGAACGCGTTAGTGTAAGATAAGTTTCAATTTCATCAGACTTCGGTGCATATGATTTATTTGACAGAAAATTAAAGTCATAAAAATTTAATAAGCAGATCGTGAAAATTCTTATGTTCAATATTTCGCAAAAACTAACATCCAAATACATGAAACAGTGCAGTGCAACTGAGACGTATTTGTGGTTCGCAGTTTCGCAGTAGCACCTAAACTAGAGTCCTGGGTGGGCCCGGTCGTACCCGATCTGAAACCACCAAAATAATTTTCATCAACCCGCAACCCGACCCGAACCCGAAATGAAATGAAAGTAAATCATGTTTACTTTACTAAATCTAGAATTTATCTCCTATACCAATCTTAAGTTTTATTAATAAAAAAAAAAGAACAAATCTATATTTTTACTATTTAAATATAGTAAAACTTCTAAATATTGGACACTCCGGGATTGTTGAATAAAAGTCCTACATCGGATCGGGCCGGGTTGTCCCTAATTTTCTTTTAGGTAGATTTCTTATGAAATACTACCTATTACATTATCTCCTACGTAGGAATTTCTGAAAAAATTTTGCATATCTACACCGATCATGACCCCTAGAAACCAAAACCAACCTCAGTAAAAAAACTTTATACATATATAATATCACTTTTTTATGGACACGATAACTTCCGTAATTCTACACAAATTTCTTCCAAACTGATGCATAAAATCAAGGGGCATAAAATCTCGGTCAAGTTCGTTAATGGGCAAAATCGGACCAAGGGGATGGAAAGTTTTGTGAAAACCGGAAAAATGCCATAATTTCTTAATTTTTGTACATATCAAATTAGTTTAAAGTTTTTATTACTTCTAAAAATAAGGCCAAAATTTTATATATCACAGATTATTGATAAAATTAAAAATGGGCTCCAGGGGCGCAAAAAGATTTTCCGCCCCTTGATTTTATGTATCAGTTTGGAAAAGATTTGTGCAGAATTACGAAAGTTATCGTGTCCATAAATAAGTGATGTATGTATATATAGTGTTCCCACCAGGCCATTTTTGAAGGGCGCAGCGCCTTGCCCCTTTTAAAATCGGTAAAACGCGCCCTGCCGTTTTTTAAATCGGCAAACTGCGCCCTTCATATTTCAAAAATAGTCAAATGTGCCCGGAGTCGTTCTCAGCGATCGCTTTAAGCGATGCCGCGGACGCGCTATAGCACGTAAATCACGCGAAAAATCGGAGACGGGACGCAAAAAAATAGTTATTACGTGTCCATGGGACGCGTAATTTCGTCAAAAAATCACGGAAAAAAGCCGATTTTCGTCAAAGGATCGCAAAAAAAAGCGCAAATTTCATCAAAAAATCGCGGGAAAAAGCCGATTTTCGTAAAAGGGCCGCGAAAAAATAGCGTATTTCTTCAAAGGATCGCGAAAAAATAGCGAATTTCGTCAAAAAATTGTGGAAAAATGTCGATTTTTGTCAAAGGATCGCAAAAAAGCACAAATTTCATCAAAATATCGCGGAAAAAACGCGATTGTCGTAAAAGGGCCGTGAAAAAATAGCGTATTTCGTCAAAGGATCGCGAAAAAATAGCGAATTTCATCAAAAAATCGCGGGAAAAAGCCGATTTTTGTCGAAGGATCGCGAAAAAAGCGCAAATTTCATAAAAATATCGCAGAAAAAACGAGATTTTCGTCAAAGGGCCGCGAAAAAATAGCGTATTTCGACAAAAGATCGCGAAAAATTTGTGAATTTCGTCAAAGTATCGCATAAAAAACACGATTTTCGTAACAGGTTCGCGAAAAATAGCGAATTTCGTCAAAGGATCGCGGAAAAACGCGAATTTCGTCAAAGGATCGCGGAAAAACGCGAATTTCGTCAAAGGATCGCGGAAAAAAGGCGAATTTAGTCAAAGCCTCCAATGCACTAAAAAAGATGTGCAAACCAAACTTATCGGTAGAACATTCATAAAATGGGATTTAATTTTTTTTAAATGAGATTCTTAAAACTACAGCATGATTTCAGTGTACTTTAATAATGTATTCAGTATGTAGACCAGTGAAAAATCTCCCCCCCCCCCCCACTTCTTACTGCGGTATTACTATTAATCGATTTATTACATTAATTTTACAACAAGTTATTTTAATGGTACTTTAAAGTACCATTGGTGCATAAAGGGTTAATCAGCCCCACAGTTCAGTTAAATATTTAAAATTATTTACTTTATAACTTTTTCTGTTTTGTTTGTCATTTTATTATAAAAGAATTTGAACTCTTAGAATATTATAATTTTTTCTATTCTAATTGTAAATTTTAAGTATAAAGTAAAAAAATATATATATATAAATAAAGTATAAATATAAAGTATTGTAATAAATGTAAAGTATAAATAATCAATCATCCAATCTAATCTACCTCTTCTTCCCCCGCCTCCCTCCTTCTTCGAAGGTTAAAATATTTAAAACTCTAATTTTTTTTACTTGCAACTCTGTCACTTCATTGTGACAATAAATAACCAATCATCTAAATTCTGCTTCTCTTTCTTATCAAACATACGAAATTTAAAGGCTTTTATTTTTTCTGTCCTATTTGTTAAAATTTTACTAACGATAAATAATTCATTATATAATCAACCTCCTCCCCCCCCCCCCAAAAAAAAAATCGCTTTTGTCTCTTTGCCCCCACCTTCACAGCTCACAAAGCTTATGATCTTTAAGTTATATTTGGTGATTTATTGTAATAATAATTAATTGGTCACCCATCTAAATTTTACTACCCCTTAAAATCTCTGCTTTACCCTTAAAACTGCTAGTTTATGGGACTAATATTTTTTTAGTTTTTTTTATTTGAAACAAAATTACTTACCTAGATCTTTGAAATATCAATTTAAGAAAATATATATATATATAATCTGTTACTAAATGTGCGCATAAACAATGATGAGTTTGTAGTAATGTATAATTCTTATATCAGTTTCGAAGATCTACATTTTCTCAGGGTCGAAACTGGGGGGGGGGGGGGGGTGGCAGAGGAGGCATGTACCCCAGGCGCCAGTTGTTGATTTTTCTCACGTCCATGTTTAGCACTATTTTGTTAAAATCGTCCTGTCTGGGGTATGCCAAAGCACAGAAGAATCTAAGGATATGGCATAAGGATGCTGTATAAAGCGGAATTTTTTTCAATTCCGTTTTCAAGATTTTACTGAATCAATATTTGACTAAGTAGATTAAAGTAGTTCAGTATTACATATTTTATGATTACATAATTTAAATTTTAAAATATGTTGGCTATTAGAAAATTAATAAAATTTTCTTTGTAAATATACTTTGCGGAGGAGGGGGGGGGGGGGGCACCAAAATCCATGTTTGCCCCGGGTGCAAAAAAGGCTAGTTTCAGCCCTACATTTTCTGAAAAAACAATGCCCTTTTTCGCTGAAAAAAGTGCCCTCTTTCAGCTTCAACTGTGCCCTTTTTGTGGCTAGCACCCTGCCCTTTTTTTTCCTAGAGTGAACACTAGTATATAGATATAGTTTTTTTTGGGGTGGGGTGGTTTTGGGTTCTAGGGGTCATGATCGGTGTAGATTTGCAAAAACTTTTCCGAAATTCCAACATAGGAACGATCCCAATAGGTAGTATTTCATACGAAATCTACCTAAAATCATCGTTTGAAGGGTGTATTCAAATCCAAACTGCTTATTTTCTGACTCATTTTTAAATTCATTTTTGCTCTCAAACGCATCCAATTGGTAGATTCTCATATTCAGATACTATATAATGTATTGTAATGGTCAATTTTTTGATAGAGATAGAATATATTTCAAAAAATGATGTCAAATTGGGCATTTTGAATCGAATTTCCCGAAGCGATTGTGTTGGAAACGAAAAATATTGTCTTACTGAGAAAATAATTGTTTATAAATCAAGTTTTAATTAATTGGAAGAAAATTGAAAACACAGGTCACTTATAAATATCTTCAAAAATCACGTCCGCAAGTTTCATATTTTCTCTTTTAAAAATGAATTTGAAAATGTGCCAGAAAATTCAAAGTTGTTGAGCATGGGAAAATATTTTTTTTAATACCGCCTTAACATGATTCTGATAAAACCAGCTCTTATACAAAAATGAACTAAAAACTCGTCAACAGCGGCCAGATAAAATTGTTAAAGTGGGTTTATCTCTAATCATGATTTATTTTTTGTTGTTGACATTAGCACTTAACTTCGAAATCTACCTGCGCCTGTAGGCCGAGCCGAAAGAGATTTTTTCCAGGTTGGGGTGATTCTTATTTTCTTTCTGCGAGTCGGGTTCAACTTAGAATAATTTTTGCGTGTCATATTAATATTTCTTGCAAGTAGTCAGGTTGTTAGAATTTTCACAAAAAGTTTAAGCAGAACTATGCTTCAGATGAAAATGAATTTTTAATATGCACTACTTTTATTGTCAGTACCGAATTAAGGCGGCACACGTTGGTTGTGTTTATGACGGCCAATTATTAGCACGAGGGTATAGGCCATAAGGTGGAGAGTGCCCTTATTGGGTGTCTTTCTAAGGGAATCTAACCCGTATTTACGCTTGGAAAACCAAGGTTCAAAGAAAACCACGAAAACTCCGAACGATTAGGCCGACGGGCGTGATTGGGATTGAACCCAGCACCTCCCGTCTACCAGCTTCGACAGCAGAACCTATCGGCCACTGGTTAGGCTAACGGGGCACAGTACTTTTGAGTTTGTCGAAACGATAAAAAACATCGCCTTTTTCAATGTATCAAAACACAAATAATATGGAATTAAGATTCCTTTCTGCCTAAAGCATATATCCTTGGCTATATTATCCAGAAAAATAAATGCTGTATATACAAAATTGATATTTAAATTTAAAAATTTAACTCACTGATGCGTGAATTAAAATTATTAATTGGTGCGGGCATGATAAAACTCTAAATTATGCATATAGAAAACAATTTTTGAACAAAATAGAATCACAACACACCTACTTCTAAAGTAAAACCATAATATATGCAAGAAGGTTTAAAATTTAATTTTTGCACAAAAGAAAAAAAAAATAAGTTTTTCAATTGCCAAAAAAAACTAAATAAATAAATAACCAAAATATGTGATTTTTTTTTTGGTTTTAGCATGAAGACTATAAAGAAATGGATATTTGGCTAATTTTCTAAAGCTGTAGCTTGCATAGTTTGAAAGTAATGATAAAGTAAAAATAATACAGTTAATTAATTCATATATTTATTATGCGGAACTCTCTGAGCGCGAGTAATACTCGCTCTTGGTCGTTTATTTTGAAGAAGTTTCCTTTTTTTTTTCAATTCGCCAAAAAGAATAAATTATTTGTAAAATGCCTTAAATTAAGATTCAAGGTGTAATAAGCAACTCAAAAAACCTCTTGAATCTAGTTATAAAGCTGTTCTCAAATACATACTTGCTGCTTTCTAATACAATCAAAGAATTTATGATTATTTGTATAATTTACGAAATTTGCAGAAATTTTTATTTGGATATCAAGAAATCCCAATACATTTTTTTTCTATAAAGACAAATTACCTTTCATAAAATAGTTTCAAAGTCGATTTTCAATCAATTATAACTCAATATGTAATAAATTTATCAATAACTGAAATCCACTGTTTGATTCCAAATCATTTGCATAGTTTGGCTCCTAATTTTATGCTTTTAATAAGATAAATAACTGTCCGTCAACAATATTGAAAGATTTTAAATTATTGAGCGTTATTTTTTAAAATCAGCATCCATGGTTCAGCATTAAGAACTGTATTTTAATTCAAAAACGATGAAAAAAAACAATTTTGTCTTTATTTCGATTCGTTATATAAATAGTTAAACAAAAAGATGTTTACGAAATCTTTTTAACAGGAAAAGGTAAGCACGAAGATACGCGGGAGAAAGATGGATTGGTGTTTTGGTGATTTGAAACATTATACTTATTGAGTAGGGTTACTCCCTAATGACATTCACTAATGGATTTCTGGTTTTGGGGGAGATTTGAAATAGTTAAGTTTGCAGGAGAAACAAAATGGCCGGCTTGGTATTTTTTTTTATCCTAAAGTACATCGAAGACGAATTCAGGTCCCTTCCTAACGGAAGTACTTGATCGATCACTTGATTGACATTGATGGATCTAAATTCGGCAGGTGAGGAAAACATGGTAGTCTTTTATCGTGATCGGAGAGGTCGAGCGTTATCAGATTGCATCTGATAACGTTCTTAGCTATGCAGAAAAAATTCATTATTCCTGTGAGGTGGGGTAGTTGAGGCAACACAAGTGAATGATACCAAAGTTAATTTTCCAAGCTTCCATGTGCTTTTTCCGGAAAGGGGAGATGTCAAATTATAAATAATACAACTTTATAAAAGAATTAATAAATAAATTTAGAAATTTGTTTACTTTTATTTTTTATTCGGAAAGAGTAACTTTATCAAATGCAAATTTAATAATAATAAAAAAAGGTTATTTGGCCGACTTTGTAATGGCAGGAAAATAGGATAAAAATCATTTTCCTGTTTCATTGTTACGGCGATGCCCCCCCCCCCCCCCTCCTTCATGACAGATTTTGTAGCACTCAACTATCCGGACTTTTTAACCCTTAAATGCCAGGTGTTGCTTTTTAGCAACATACCTAATTTAGGCTCTAAAATACTATTAGAATAATATTGAAGCTATAATGCCTAATGTTGCCAATAAAATACATTCTAAAAATATTACTAAATCGATTTTCAGCATGTAGATGGCAACACTTGTGCTGTTTAAGAATAAAGATAGATTTATTTATTCAATTGTTGCAACTTGTCCTTTTTGTTTTGTTTGGAAGCTTGTAAAATACCCTATTTTGTTCTGTAGTGAGCAAGTAAAATTTATTTCTTATGATAGTTCCTAAAAATCTTGTGTGTTTAATATTATACAATTTTATCAAGGAAAATTATTTTTTCAATTAAACACCAGTATTGCTGAATAGTAAGAAATTGTTTTTTAGCCGTAAACTATACTTAAAACTAAATATGATTTTTTAAATTATTTTTCCCATGATTTATTTAAAAAATGAAAGCCGAAAAACATTATTACAATGATTTTTGAAAAATCAGGCATTTAAGGGTTAAGTATCCGGCAATTGGCGTTTCCTGACCATACCAGTTAGTTGAGCTTTTACTGTATAGACACAGACAAAAAAAAAAAAATTCCCCGTTAGTGTTTGCATTAACGCGCTTTGACTATAGCTTAATCTTAAAAATTAGTACAATTAAATTAAAATTTTATGAATAAAATAATGATAATACTTATGATTTTTTTATACGGAATTAAATTTTAAAGTTATATAGGTGAAGCTTTTAAAAATTTATTTTGAATTAAATCAATGGGTCCTGCATATTTCTTATAAAAAAAAAAACTACATTTTTAACAAAAAGTTCCTTTGTTTATATTGACAATAGATGGTGCCATATTTAGAAACGAAATGTAAATCTCCATAAATGAAAAAAACTACTGTCCTAGAAAGTTCTATTGATCCACCCCTAATTGAAAGCGGTTTGTTGAGTCATTCATTATTGAGATTCATTCATTTTTATAAAAATAATATATTTTAAAATAAAAAAAACTAACTCATTGAATATTTAATTTTAATGTTTTGTGAAATCTTCAGAAATTGCGTTTCACTTTGCTAATTATTATTATTATTGCAATAAATACTGATGTTTGTTTTGTCCAATTGTTCAACTATTTCAGAAATTTAATATTGAGTAAAAAAAATATCCTCATCACTTGTATTTGTAGAAATCATTTTTCATTTTTAAAATGTACTTTTCTAAGCACAAACCTTTTAATAATAAAATCTTCATCCTATTTGTTTGTATGAAGTCTTATGAGAATGAAACACAGATCAACATTCTGTCATTTTTGACGGGGGCTATATACTTGTCAATAAATAATATGAAAAAAAGCCTTTATTATTTTTAAACTTTTGCTTTTCATTAAAAAGTAAATAGTCAAGTGCGAGTATTACTCATGCTCAGAGGGTTCTGTATAATAAATATATGAATTATTAAATGTATTATTAAAAAAAATCGTTGCTAAAAGAATAATAAAACTTTGTAAAAAACTATACAAAGTATAGGTATAGCTGTATATACTAGAGTTTGGGTATACAAAGTTTGGGTATAGCTGTATATACTAGAAAAGTATGAATGGGTGCACCATAACAGTTCAAAGAGATACGAAGCCTAAATAATATCAAATATTGCTTTTCTGTATAAGGTTAGTTGGGGCAACTGGGACATGATTTTACAATGTGACTCTGGAGCTTCTGACAATTCAGCTTCAAAAAGCTAATGTTAATTTCAATTAAAGTCTGAACTTTGTAAATGAGTTCAGTTAGGTTCCCTTTATCAGACAGAAATGCTCAAAATTACATTTTAATATTTAAAAATATGCATATTTCATCTTTCTTTCCTCATGGGTCCAGTTGCCTCCAAAAATGGGGTAACTGGACCAGGGGGGTCTATGTTCCATACGCGTTTATATTTTTTCATATCGGATATCAGGTCCTGTTTGAAAAAGTGTAAACAACTTAAAAAAATTTAAACCAGGCAGATCATATAAATTATATGTCAATAAAAAGCATTGTAAGGGAAACCTTTGCTGTCAGTGTGCCTAAAAAAAGCACTAAAAGTGAAAATATTAGATTTATTTATACCAAAAATATAAAACTTAACTAAGTACTTATGTACTTTAGTATAGATAATAAGTAAAAAAGTCACATATGTATCTTAAGGAAAAAATAGCAAGGTAAATCTCTGAACAAAAGGCTACGTAAGTACTTAAGTACTTTATCTTTATCCAGGGGTCGCATTATAAGGGAAAATTTTATTGTTCCTTAAAGAAAGGTGCGATGAAGATATTATTTTCAAAATAGTGGTAGGGACGATAAAAGATTCCCTATAGCATAGCTGCCAACTTTTACGCTTTCCTCTTACCACTAAAATATTATAGTAAATGTTGCCTTATTTAATCGTCGAAATCTTATGATTAAACAAAACGAAAATCTCTATTAAATTTTAGTGGTAGCAAGAAAGCGTAAAAATTGGCAGCTATGCCTATAGAATGCGACCCCTGTATATAGTACAATTTCAAGATCTGGCTATCTGGCCTTCAGGGGCTAGGTACTTGCATTCGTAAAATGTTAAAATAATTTAATGACACCAATATTTACAAGAGAATCTATCTGAAAACATGTAAAAGTATATTTTCACGTACTTAATAAAGGTTAAATTTTAATTATAAAATTCAGGTGCCAATGTGGCAATTAGGAATTAAAATTAAGTGATGTCGTTAACGGCATCATCGCCTCTCAAGGGGTCAAGAAAATTGGTTTGATATTACTCAATATGCTTTTTTTTAAATTTCATTACGTTATTTTAATAAGGTATTCTATCATTTTCTTTATTGTGAGCAAAAACCAATAGAGAAATTTACTTCCCGTAATAAGAGAAACACAAAAAAATTATTTATAACTATTGGGGTAACTGGATCCAGTATGTCCCAGTTACCCCATTCTTGAAACATTTATGGGGTAACTGGGACACCGGGCTTACATTTAAAACATGAAGTAAATATGTATAGATACCTAATAATATTAATGTAGTTATATGTCTAATCTTTAAAAAAAAAGATTGTTTAATAAAAGTACTTACAGTATTTTAATAAAAATCCGAGGAAGTTCAACCATATTGATGTTGTTTAAAAAAAAAAAAAACATAAATTTTTGACAACCTATCACAGCAAAGTGAGAGTTATGATTGAGTTGATACACGTTGTTTTAGGAAGTAGAGATAAAGGGGCATTGCTCACAAAAGCTAAAACTAAAAAAACACCAACAGTTTTTTTATAAAATAGCCTATGGCCCAGTTACCTCGTGGTTCCAGTTACCCCAACAAACCTTAACTCTATTTTTAATCTTATCCTAATCTGTTTATGTTGAACTTAATTCGGTACTGACAATAAAAGTAGTGCATGTTTAAACTTCATTTGCATTTCATAAAACTAAATTTAGCATAGTTATAATCTTTTCTTTTTTCAGTGTAGCTAAAACAAAACCCTTGTTAAAAGTTTAAACTTGGCATTGTGCTAAGCACACTTCGAAAGGAGGTCGCAAAGTTGCAACGCCGCCTTGGTCCGTGCTGCGTCTTTCCAGATAGGTTTTTAATTAACTTTTAAAGACACAGGAGGTGTATTGAGAGATCCACTCAATGCAAACTTGTCACGATTCCCATGGTATTTATGTGATTAATTCTATTTAAATTAGTCTGTTTTTAACAATTTGGCATTTATTGCTTTTATACCAACTGCTACTGGGCATTACATTACACAAATATATCATTAAAAGTTGTTATCTGGGCATTAAAAGCTGATGGTACATAGAATACGCCGCCCCTGTCATTATGTATCTCCAAACCCTCCATGTCTTTAAGGGTTAATATCTCGGCTAATTACCGACGATTTTTTTCGAAAATCATTATCAACAATGTTTTTATACTTCTGCTATGATAGGCACCTCCAGTGCTCCTTAACACATTTGCTGAATGCCTGCAAATCAAAATTTGCATGTAACGGAAAGATGCGCATTTCTCAAAATCTATGTAACCTAGGGTAATTGCTGTAAATTTCCTACAAGATTTAAATTAACGTCTACTACCTCTAATTTTCTTGTAATTATAGTTTCAGTAGATTCGGAAATAGATGGGGGGGGGGGGGGGGGGGGAGGAAGAACATATTTTTGCACTACATTTTCGACGATATCTCTGAAAATGTAATACCCAAAATTAAAAGAAATGTATTTTTGAGTTCAGTGTTATAAAAGCTTTCAAATGATATACAAAGAAAACATTTTTTTTCTCAAGTACTCTAATTAGCCCCTGTACATTTTTCCTAAATATATTTGTGAATGTTTAATTATCTGTAAATATGTGGGTTAATAGTCTTTATTACTTCCTCCAATTTCAACTTTCCATGTTCCACAGTTTACAAGTAAAATGGCTGTGACAGACAGACACAGGAGTAATCTTTTAATGGTTCCGTTTTTACTTTTTAAATACAGAACCCTAAAAATTTCCTCTAAGTTCATTCATTTAGTCAAAACAAATTTTATTTATTTTTTCTAAATGCTGTTTACTAAAAGGATATAGCAGTGAAGTAAAACCTCTTTATTTTTGTATTCTAGAAATTCTTTTCCATTTTGCAAAAAAAAAATAAAGAAATGGAAAACACTGAGCATAACCCAGATTTTCATTCGTAACTTAACAATATTGAAAAGGGTAAAAGTATTTTAATGTATAATATTCATCAGAGTAACTTTCTTTCTGTGAAATATAATATAAGAAGTTCTCTATGTGTACTGTCAGTAGCATTTTGGATCCATAAAGCATTGAACTTAGTGTTGTTTTTGGACATAAATGTGATGTGGTATAGCCATAACTTCTTGTGATGTCCAATTTTACAGAAAGAAAGATTGTGTGTTGAAAACACCATTACAATATCTTCATTATTGTTAAATTTGTGATTACAAATGCAGATTTGGTTTGGAGGACTGTAGTACAAGGCATATGGTGGTATGTGCTGTATACATACTGGGTTTTTCAAAAAAAAAAAAACTCCACATATCCTCTTTTTCAAGTAAAGTTACACAATATACTCTGGCTCATATCCTGTGGTGTTTTTTTAACTACAGTATAGTGCATGGATTTCTATATAGAAGTTTGTGCAATTACGTTCGAATAGCCCTTAAAGTTTTAATTTGTTCTAAATCGCCCTGTATAGAAATAAAGGGGGTTGGTCAGTGAGATCTCAAATTCCCCTCACTAATGTTTAACCTATGGGCATGTCATGCATTTTCATTTTTATAATATCTCCTTGGGAAATGAATATTTCAACTTCTTTTTCTGTGTACTCTTCTTAAAAGATGTCATTTTTCTTAGTTGTCAAAATATTTCTAAAATATATATTAAATTTATAATTTTATGTGTTGTTAAAATCTTAGTGTAACTGAGTAAGAGTTTAACATTTCATATAAAATTAAGCATATATTTTCACAATTAAAAAAGAGATTTTTGAAGAAGAGTATACAGAAAAAAGATGATAAGAAATATTAATTTCCTGAGGCGATATTTAAGAAAAATGAATACATCACATGCCTATAGGTTTAACGTAACATTAGAGAGGCTGATTTGAGATCTCATTAACCAACCCTTTTAGGTTAAAGAGGGCATTAAACTGTTAAATCTTCAAAAAATGAAAGAGAGAATAAAAAAGAGAGAAAGAGATAAAAATATTAATTTCCCAAGGAGATGTTTTAAAAATATGAACACATTACACAACTATAGGTTTAATTGTTGTTTATTTTGTTTAGCAAGGAAAATTTGAGATCTAACTGACCAACCCCCTTAAGTTTAAGGGGACATATGACTTAAATCTTCAAAAAATTAGATTTTTTAAAAGAAATACATGTGAAAGACCAATATTTTTAAACATAACAAACCATACAATAGAAAACATTATAATTATGCTACTTATGATTTAAAAATATGTCAGGTGGCCTCAATGTAAGCAATCATTAACTTTAAAGTGGCTTATCTCAAAATGTTAAAAAATGTGCATTTTTTTATATTGAGTATAAGATTTCTTTTGAACTACTCAATAGTTTTACATGTAATCTTCATAGATTTATAGATAGCACGAGAAAGGAAAAATCTTCTATTATGATACAGCAATTGCTTTAACTCAAGATTCAATTCATTTATTCAAAAGTGAAAAAAACTATTAAATTACAAATCACTATAATAGTCATGTCTGCAAATGTCATGATTTTACATTTAATAAGACGTATCAGTGTTTCACATTTTTGAGCAGTATTGGTTCTATATAAATTTCAAATCATTTTAGTTTGCTATAGATTACTTTCTGATTTTTATAGTTTCCTTAAATAACACCAGAAATACGATAAAATCTTTTACAAAGTGACCCACAATTAACTGAACGAAATTTTTCTCAATAACTTTTGAACCACTGTATATTTGCAAAAACAAATAAAATAACAAGGTATTGTTTTGTTTTCAGTACCGTAATTTCGGATAGATAAGCCGCTACCTCCGAAAATGGTAAAAAAAAATCTGAAATTCCATCGTATACGCCACACCGGCGTATAAGCCGCATTTATTTAAAGTGGTGTACGCACTGCTATAGACGCCATATTGAAGATTTTCACGCATTTTTTAAAACCATTTTAAAAATTAGAATTTTAAATTTAATTCAAATAATGAAAATAAATAAATAAATAAATAAATAACTTTTGGTTTGTGAATTTTTCTAATTGCATTGCACATTTCAGCCTTGGAACAGCAAGTAGAAATATATTTGATGGAATTCTTAATATAAAACATAACACTAGAATTACAAATAACACAATGTAAAATTTCGAAAATAACTAATGATAAATAATCATTTTGACAACATGAACTACTGGCAAAAGTTGGGAGAGACGTATAAAGAGAATCTTTTTGAAAATCTCTTCACTACTAACTGTAAACATTAACGTCTATTAACTGAAATCAATTGGTACTCGATTTGATATATTCTGTAAATATTTAAAATAAAATGTTCTAAGAAAATTTTTAAATAAACAAAAATTAAATACATACGTTCATTACTGAAAATAAAAAATACAACATTCGCAAATGTGCACACTAAAGAAAACAAGAGAATCTACTTTCTTTTCTATTAAAACGCCGTGATTATGCAAAACTGAGCATAAAAAGGATTCCTTAAATGTGTCAGCAATTTCACTTTGCATAAGTGCAGTAAAAAGAAATTATTGAGCTGCAAGCAAACAGAAAAAATAATTTAAAAGAAAAAAAACAAAAAGCAAAACCCGTTTTTTCTTAGCTATTAAAAAAAAAAAATCCATTATTAATTGTCCGATTTTGTTCAAATTTTCAGCAAGTTGCAATAACAGTAAATTAAGCTGTGTAACAAAATTTTATTAAAATATAGTAAGTTATTAGAAAATTACAGTGCTCCCTATAACCCCTAGCTTATAAAAAGGAAAAGAGCTATCTGCAGTTTGTTTATTCAACTCTGCAGTGTTGGAGTGGAGCAGGAAGTTGAACGTTATCAGAATGAGATCATTATCTTTGAGTAATACGTTTTGTTATGCAGAAAGAAACCATGTATAGATTTTTTTTCTTTTTTAATGAAATAAAAAAGAACTTCCTGATATTTTTTTATTGATTGTTATTTCTAATCCGTGAAGCATTTTTAATATTGTTTTTCAGATTTTTACTCTATAATATTACATGATCTGATTTTTTTTTCTGGAAAAAATCGGTTATTACTTCGTATACGCCGCACCAGCAGATAAGCCGCAAAAGGTAAAATTTAACTTTTAAACACGTATAAGCCGTGGCTTATCAACCCGAAATTATGGTATTTATTTTTTTGTTTTTCAGTATTTATTTTTTCTTTGTCATTTATCTTGTATTTTAATGAAGATGAAAATCAATGTTTTCAATAGTTTGAAAAATAATATTCACAAATCAAATTGGCTACTTTCTAAATTTATTCATAATACAGGAAATTAGTAGATGACCTTATTTAAAAACTATGAAATCAAGTAGTGTTTTCCATTTATTGATAAATATAAAGGATTTTTCAGAAAAACCTTTCAAAGTTTGTTTTGAACCAAATTTCTGGATGCAACAACTTGATGAAAGTCACAAGACAGCAATTCTTATAATTCAAGATTTAATCTAATTATATAAAAATGTCGTTCAACTTCAAAATATTTCAATTTACCTGCTAGTTTAATACTTTTACATTAAAAAAATTATCAGAAAATTTTACTTGGTTGAACAAGAAAAAAAAATATTTTTTAAAACCTACCTTAAAGCCTATCTATTAGCTTTTTATATACATCTTTTGTGTTTATAGCAGTGATACCCACAAGAGAGATTGATAATAGTAGGCATCAAGACCTTTTAACACTTTCCAACATAGTCAAAATATCTTTGACTTTTGTTTAGTTTGTCTGCCATCTGTCCATGTTCTAACTCTCATAATCTCAGATTGTCATTAACTGATACGTTATTTAAGGTTATTATGGCATGTTGGCTATTGAAAATGAGCTGTGTAGCATTTATAGTTTGTTTATAAGGATGTCCAAAATAATCTCATTACACTATGAGGGGGGAGGGGGAGAATCATTTGCAGTGTATTTAATGATGTTAAACAATTTCAAATATAATGAAATTGATTTGAGGTACAATAAAACATGCCTTCTGTAGAATATGGAGTGTAAAACATTTAAGAAGGAGCCTATAAGAAGGCAAATGAAGAAAATAAAGTAAAATATGACAGTGTATACATAGTTTAACTTTTGATGCTGAAATGAGTTTATGTTTCATTTATACTGAATTAACTCCCTCCCCCTTGCTGACAAAAAAAGAAGAAGTTGGAGATATGCAAGGAATTAGTTTTATTTTATATAATGATTTTTTTTTTTTTTTTTTTTTTTTTTAACTAGTCTCTATTTTGAGACATTGAAAAGGGAAAGACTATATTAAAAATTTTTGTATAAACTTCTTTAATACATTTCCCCCTTCCATTAAGTTAACAGTCTTCAAGAAGTATCATGTTATATTTTGTAACTTTTTTCATTATACCTTACTAGAGGCTTAGTACTTGTTTTCTCATAATTACAGAGCTTAATTGCCTAATCCATAAAAGATTTGATTTATAAATTTAACTAATAATAGAAACAGTATAAACAGATTTTGCAATAATCTGAGAGGCAGAAATAATACCATTAATCTATGCATATAATTGGAAACATTTTCAAAAATATAAATTTATGGGGTCAATATGATAAAAATAGAAGTTACATAAATCTACTTATCTACTAGAAAAATAACATTTACACCAAGCATGATTAAGTTGACATTTTAGTCAGCCTATTTGAGTTAAACTGCAGTTGTAGGCATTTCTGAATGATCTGGTATGGCCAAATAGCAACAAAGCCTTTTATTACATTTTATCAGTCAGCTCACATGTTTTATTAATTTGCTTAACAAATCACTAGCAATGAAGCATATGTGGGTTCTAGTTACGTATAGTAAGAAAAAACTGTATAATCATACATATAAATTAATTTTTCCAGGATGTATCTAAAACTTGAGAGTATAGATTTATAAAAAATATTAATGAGCTTGGTTACAGCATACTTTCAAGACTTTCTTAGTAATTTTGGAAGTTAATTGGACTTCTGAACAGCAATAGTTTAATAAAAAGAACTTGTGACTTAGCTTTGGATTAGAGTCCTGCACATGTCAGGTCTTTTTTAAGTCAAATTCACTGATGATATGGTATAAAAAACAAAACTATACTTATCAGGGGTGTAGCTACAGATATTTTTTGGGGGATTCAAAATTTTTTGAACTTGAAACTAATTGTTCCAATTTTCAACTAAAATGTTATGTGCAATGTGTGTAATAATGATAATGATACTGATGTATAAAAAAATTCCTTTCCAAAGAAAAATTTTGAAACTAAAAATATAAAAATTTTAATTACTAGTTTGTTTAATAAAAATTAAACACCTTTTTTTCCTTTAACATTAATTCTTCTGGTCTTCAAAGAAGCCCACCTGATAACATCATCCAGTTTAATAAAATCTCCTATTTCACTTTCACATTTTAAAAGCATTAGGCTATCAAGTCTGCCATTATTCATAGTACAGTGTGTCCTAAAAGATCATGTACTCCACCTTAAAGAACGCATTGGCTGTGATTTTATTTGAACTATTAAATTTTGTCATCTGCTTATCACTGCATCTATTCTTGAGCTTTTATTGTTTGGTTCTTTTCGTGCTCAACTGGTATGAGAATAAAGTTCTATGTTATTTTATTCTTCATAGTGAAATGAGTTTATTATGCATTCAGAAAATTGTGCTGCTCGAAACTTATTTTGAATGTAAATTGTATGAAATGTGCAAAGATGTTTGCCGCAATCAGGGCTGGAACTAAGGGGGGGAAGAGGGGGCATGAGCCCCAGGCACCATGCAAAAGGCGCACCAGATGAAGATTTGATTTGTTGTTTTATACAATATTATATGTGTGTGAAATTTGGATAAAAAGTATTTTCTAGCCAAAAATTCAAAAAGAAAAGCTGAATAAAGTGCATTAAAATTGTCAAATAGATAAAAAAGATTTGTCTACAATATACAAAGTAGCAAATGAATAACCCCATTCCTTTTTTTACAATAACTTTCTTACATCCATATCTGGGCTTAGAGATGGTGCGGCCTGGGACAATAAAAAAACCAAGTGGTCAAAAATTCACAAAATAAAAAGTAAAAACTTAATAATTTTGTTGTTGTTGTTTTAGCCACACATAATTTTGAAAAATGCATTAAGTTCAGGAAAGTATCTAGACATATCAGTCTTTAAATAGGAAGAGAGGTATAAGTGATAATTCCACAAAACTGGTGTAGATAGTACAGGAAGATGTTTTACGGTACTGGAATTCATTGTTATGTCTACAATAAACCTGATTTTGAGTTCCTAAGACATTGCGACTGATATCATTATGACTTAAAATGCCTCAATTGTAATAGTTTGTAATACTACAACAACAGTAAAATCTGGAAAAATGAAATCAGTCTATAATGGAATTTTGTCATAAATGAAAAAATTACATAGTCCCAACAGAAATAATATCAACAATTATACCTGCTAAGACAGAAACCTGTATAAAGCAGAATTATTTCCTCTTCCTTTCAATTTCTTTTTCCCAGGTTTTAATGAATCAATATTTGACAAAGCTGATTACATATTTCAATATTATGTATTTAACTGTTACACATGTTAAACTTTAAAATAAATCGGCTAGTAGAAACTTCGTAAACTTCTCTTTGTAAATTTACTTTTTGCAAGAGGAGGGGGGGGGGGGGCTCTAAAATCTATGTTTGCCCTGGGTGAAAAAAAGCTAGTTTCATCCCTGGCTAAAATAAATATCCAAATAATGCAATACCGAGTAAAGATATGCTATATCGGCTCGTTCGACGATTTAAAACGCATTTCTACAAACATACGCAAACAATTTCAGCTTTGCCCTCTAGAAAGGGATGGACATTTTGAACATTTATTATAAATTTAAGTTTAGTATTTTTTCTTACATGATGTTAAAAGTGCTTTTATCATTCGTATTCATTTTAAGGTTTGTTGTTTTGTGAATAATAAATACGTATGTCGTCAGTACAGGAACTTTTAGGACAGTCTGTAGTTTGCCATATATTTTTTAAATTTTAATTGACTAAAAACATGACATTGCGGTGCTTACAGAGTGCCAACGCAGCGTGAAACCTCCAATGAACTTGAATGGGAACATAAAGATAAATTTTGAAACAAAGCAAGGTCTAAAAGGTACAATTTGGAGAACTCTGGCAGAGTCCTGAAGGCCACTCCAGAGTTGGAAGCATGAGGTTAAATATAATCTCCAGAAATAGAGTGCATAGATCAAATTTTGTGGTCCTACACTTCAATGACTGTTGTAGTAAAAAATGAAGAATGTAAAGGCAGTAGGGTACCAACGAGCACAGAAAAGGCATAGCATAAGATAACCAGAGGTCTAACATTAAACTGAGAGCTATAAAAATAAAAGGGGCCACATAGCCCACTAATTTTGAGTGGCAGTTACTTAGTACCCATCACTTGCCGAAGTTTTCCAGGGATGGTTCAGTTTTGAGAAAGACTCTTTGCTACACCATAACTGGTCCGCAACAACAGATAAGCAAGTATTTCAGCTTTTACCAGGATCCAAAAATGGGGAGAAGTTAAATTAAAAAGATAAAAACTTTAAAAATCTGGGATGAGAATTTTGAGACCAATGCTAGTGGTGCATCGCCCACTGCAGGTCCCCAAAACAGCTCAGCATTTTAACTATGTTGTAAGCATTCATTATAATTTTGATTGCATATTACATTCAAATTACTGTTTAAAAATGTAAACAAAGCAATGACCAGAAATCTGTAAAATTCTAAAATTAGCACAATGTCTGGTACGAAGCTGTGCAGATTTGAGAGAGTCTGCTGTACTAGTCTTTTAAATAAAGATATACTGATACAATCTGGAATACTTTAGCCCTTTTGCTCACAAATTATAAGAAAATTGATCAAAAGAAAAATAATTTGTGAATTGGTAAAATTAAAATGCTATTCTAGACTGTGTAGAAACAAATGATTATGTCACATGTGATTCCTAGATGTTTAAGAGATGTCACTCAAAATAAAAAGTTGAAAGTTGATTTTAAACCATAGTTTTTTATAATTTCTGAGTCAGTGAAAGGTACTTGAAAAGTACATGAAGAGAATGCAACATACTTAGCAACAGCACATCAAAAGAATTTTGATGTATGGCAAGGTGGGTCTGTAAGAAAGTCGGCATAAATTAAAAAAATTCATAGAAAAAGGACAAACATTGATAATGAAGTACAGATTGGCATTAGAAGTAGTGTCAGGGAACACAATTTTTTTAACAGCAAAAATAGTTTTAATTTAAAAAAAAAGTCAATGGTAAAGGGTGCTAACATAAATGAATCTTCCATATGAATGCAACTGAGGGTGATTATAAAAGAAAAAACCACACAGTGGATCTTTTATTGGATTCAATCATCAATTTGCTATGTGGATGTTAAGATGCAGATATGTCAGCTAAGCTGTTTTCATATATACAGAAGCAAAACAGTTTCAAATTGCTTGACAAGTGAGCAGTCCTGTATATGTTAAAGAACTTTTTTATTCTTTATATTTTTCAATGATTAGAATTTATACAAAGCTAGTGCAGCTTATCTGTTGTTACTCTAATCACGTTTTAATAATATTTTTTTAGCAACACTTTTAAAGAAGCACATGATTTACCATCATAAGTTGCAAATTATGTTAAATTGAATGGACACTCAGCCTTTTACACAGCTGTTACTTGCAGACTTCCATCACCATCTACCAGAGATAATTTTTTTTAAAGATGTTTCTATGGTCAGATTTTTCGCAAACAATTCAATGCCACTGAATTGTTTATGAAATTCATAAGTAATTCTGGCTCACAAATTTGTTTTATTACATCAAATTAATGTCTGAATTGCATAAAGTCTCCTCCAAGCAATCAACCTCATTTGTCTACTTCCAGAAGATGCATTTGTGTTAACGTGTCCTATCAGTGACCTATTTAAAAGAAAAATTTTTTTGCTGATAGAAAAATCCTGCATCCTTACAATGCATTTAGCACAAACCACACTTCCTTATCATTATTATTATTTTTTAAGTTTATATAAACTTTTTTCTCATCCTGTATGTAACTGAGTTTGACCCGAATTCTGAATACTTGATCTTAGATAACAATTTAATCTTCTTTACATATTAAACATTATAAAGATACCAAAACAAATAACTCTTGCATAATAGTAAATTTGTTTAAAAAATGTATGAATTTGAAAAAGGTATTTAAAGTATTACTTCAAGTAAAACTTAATACAAGACTGAGCAAAATGGAGTACTAATATTTATCAAGTTTAATAAAAGAAACCATATTAGAAACAAAATTATTATAAACAAATAAACAAAATTATAACTTAAAAACTTATAATTAAAAGTATGGATTGAGAAAGGTACAGAGTTCAAATATTGATTTAGAACTATTATTTGTAGCTAACATGATGGATGTTTCATGTATTAAGAATGATTAGCAATGCAGAAATAATAGGTGTAAACAGAGGTCATATATGAGAGAAAATGAAATGCTTTAGCATTCCACTTTCTCTCATTAAAAAAAAAAAAAATTAAAAAGAGAAAAAGGCAAGTCTATTTACCATTTCTTTTTTTTACAAGTCCATAAAATGTTGTCACAAAATATTAAGCATGAAAGAACAATAAAAATAAATGTTATATTTTCTTTGTCGAATTAAAATTCCTTTAAAATATAAATAATTTATTCATAAATTTGAATAATTGAAAATAAATTAGTGACAAAAGATTGTAGGTTTCACTGTACATAATTACAACATATACATGCAATATTCAAACTGCTGGTTTGAAAATTAAACTTCTATGTATTTATACAACCAAACTTTTGACCATCTTCTTTATTTTACTTGAGCTATATTTCAGGGATTTGATTCCCCCTATCAAAAAATAGAAAAGGATAAAATGAAATACACCATTATCAGAACCTGACATTTATAAAATTCATAAAATAGAATAATAAAATGTTTTTATTATCAGCTATGGTAATGTATGATAAATAAATAAGGGGATAAGATGTAAAACATATAATAATTTACTATTTCAATAGCTACTTGTTTAAGAAATTAACAACATCAACAGGAACTTGAATATTTTTTTTGAAAAAAAAAAAAAAATTTTACCCATTTGTTTGCAGACAAAGGCATGTACTCTTCTTATTTATTGTGTTTTGAAAGATTTTAATGAACTATAAATCATTTGTTAATGCTTCTCTTCAAAATAATATTTATTTTTTTAATGCTTAAATTAATATTATATAACAATTTATTTTACTTTATTAATGAGGGTATATTTTTCTACTTTTCTTCCACAACTATCCATGGTTCATTAATCCTCTCACTCATGAATAACTCTTTTAATTCTCTATGTGCCTATCTTATAAACCTATATATGCAAAAAACCACATATAATAAATCTGGCAATCAATGTTAATCAGAGTTGGGCAGTATCAAAAATACATGTATTTTGAAATACATTTTCATATTTTATATTTTAAACCGTTAAGTTCAAAATATTTTTGTAATGTATTTTTTAATGCATTTATCAAGTACTTTGTATTTTCAAAATATCACGTTTAAAACCACAGAGAATATCTATAATTCACAATAAGGAACTATGCCTGTCTGTTTTCAAATTATTTTTTGGAAGTTAATATAAATGTACTTTTTGACTACTGGAAGGATAAGAATGTTAATGAATAGGTTATTTAGCTTCAGCAAACATATTCTTGCTGATTGGTTACAAAAATAACTTTTATAAGTCTTAATGTTACTGCGGGAATTACAAAATAAATAAATAAAAATGCAGCGTGAAAGACAAGAATCAAAAAGATCTATCATTGTATAAGAAGAATCTTTCAAAGTTGCATAGGTCAGTGCTTTATTGTGACAGGGCATGGGGACACTTGCCCATTGATTACATATATAAAAAGCTCATTTCTTTTCTGATCCCCAACAGTAGTTTTATTTAAAAAATATATTAATATGATTTGTTTTTTTTATCACCTATTTGATTTATTATATGAAGTATGTGAAAAATACATTAGGCAGTAATTGTAAGAACATAACTACAATGAGCATTTAAAAGAACAATTTGACCATTAAAAATGAAATTTATGACTTTGCAAATTTTGAATTACAATTATTCCTTCTTTTTATAAACATTATATTAAATTCTTTCTTTTTACAAATTAAGATCATTCACCTTTACTCTGTTGTATACCAAAAGTTTCAAGATTTTCATAATAAGTACAAATCATTCCTTATTTCTTTGTGTTTATATATGGTTTGATATTTCACCTGAATGTTTTAATGTTAAAACTACTTTATGCATATAATTCATTAATAAGTTTGTTTTTTCATTCATGAATACATTTTTTAAATCTCATATATATTTTCAAAGTATCTTAATCTAAGAAATAAACCCAAAATATTTTATTTGTGCATGGCCTAAAAAGTTCATGATCGGTCCTTGTATAGGTGGGAGATCTTATTAAACACACATGCATTATATAAAAGGAAAAAAATATATTTAAATAACAATTTTATTCAATGTCACTGCACATGTCAGATTATTATAAAATGCATTCTTTTATAAACATATAGCCTGATTTATTTTTACTTTCTTCTAATATATAAGAAAAAAGTATTGGAATCACGAAAATTTCCCACTTCCACATTTTGATGGATTTACATGTTTTGGGATGACCTGAATGCAATTTCACTATTTTTTTTTTTAAATGTGTGTCTGTCTGTAACTCTGTGCATGACATATTTTTTTGTTGCAACTCTTATCTCGAGAACTATGCATAGATTCAATTAGACATAAGCATAACTTGGTACTGATTATGGTTGGGTTTATATAGCCCAACAGGTGGCACTGCTATGCTGAATTATTTTATTCCAAGCTAGTTAAAGCTCAAAAACTAATGAGCGTAAATAGTGGCTGATTAGCTTTTAATGTATATCGCTCAATAGGTAGTGCTTCTATGCTGTGTTTTTCATGATTTCTACAATAAATATATCTAAAAAACTAATGGGTGAAATTTCATCAAACTTCATATTTTTGTAGACCTCCAAATAAATTGATGTTGATTAAATTTTGTGTGTATCGCTCAACAGGATCTTTCGCTTTTTTTCAAGTCAATCATATTTGAACCAGCTATGTTTTAAAAATAAATTTAATAAAATTGAAACCAAGCGAGTACCATGTAGATACATGATACATTTTTAAAAATAAATTTTCTGGTTCAAAGAACATTTTTTTAAATTAAAAAAGAACATGTACAGTTGACAGGTGTGCTATGAGATCTATATCTCAAGAACTAATGAACAGATTTCCATCAAACTTCATCATATTCAGTTAGGCCTTGAAAGTAAATAGTACATATGACATGGTGTATATCGTCTTACAGGTCTATGATGTGCTTTTTAAAATTTTCGAGATATTTATATCTCTGCACATATTGGATGAAATTGTACCAATTCTTTTACACATAGTGCTTTTTCTGAAAATCTCTCAATTTATGATCACCCAATAAAACGGGCTGCTATCCTATGCCTTGTAAAACAGATTCCTAATCGGATCCACAATCATTTGATGCAGTTTAACGAGCATGGTTTGCCATATTATTAACGCCATTCTTCTAATTTCCATGCACTTTTAACCTCATTGTTGCTACAATCCTTCATTTTTTATATCAACTTTGGCTGTGGACACGATTATAGAACATTAGCCTTACGGTTTTTGCGAGGAACATTAAAGTAGTGTCTCATTTTCTATTACATGCAAATGCACCAAATTTTATATTTGAGATTAGTAATTAAAAATGTATATGCTGATCTAATTTTAAATATACAATTGGAAGTGATGTTGTTCTTTATACTATGTTGTATTAGGCTTTCTATGCATAACTGCTGATTCTGTTATCCTCTTCGCTACCCGGGTCCACATATGTGGACCTCTATTCTTTTCCCCATAAAAACTAAACTGTTTGACTTTTTTACATTTTGACTTCATTTCTTAATATCTGAATGTTTTTTGCTTTAAAAGCAAACCAATAAATGGCAAAATCTATGCTGATTTCCTCATAAAATAGATGTTATTTTCATCTGGGTTTGCAAAACACCTTCAAGAGGGTGTGGCCAAGAAAGTGAGAAATTTTCATATGAATTTAACTTAAATCCTTTACAATAAAATGTTTTGATATCAATTTGTATATCAATCACTTGATTAAAGGCCTTAAATTTGTGTTAGTGATAATTAAATTGACATTTTAACGGAACTTGTAATTTTAGATCCCTATTTGTAAACCTAAATTACTAGTCTCCTAAAGTATCAACTTCCAAAAAGTTCTTTCTTCTGTCATCTATAATGTCATTTTGTTTGTTTAAAAACAATGAATGAGTATTTGTAGTATTATTTTAGCTTTGGGAATGAAGAGGTTAAAATTAACATATTGGAATGATATAGCAGAAAGTTTTGTGAAGGCTACACCAACAAGTTTTAATTAATTTTGCTTCTTTACTTTGAAAATTTATAATTTTAAAAAGTTTAATCAGTTTTGCAATTGAAATTTGCAAATCGATAGTGCAATTTAATGCATGTTTTTTAACTTTTCTAAATGCACTTACTATTTTAAATGTATTGTCAAAATACTTTGTATGCTGAATTTTTTTTAATTTGAAAAGTATTTTGTAGTTACTAAAAATGGTTTTTTATTGTATTTATTTTTTTTGTCCAACTCTTGATTCTGTATACTGGACATAAACATTAACAAATTATACAACATTCTGTACTATTCTAGTTTGTCTTTTCTTCTTGGGAATTAAATAGTTCATTTAAACATGTGACTAAAGTGATGTTTTTTTTTTTTTTTTTTTTTTTTTTTTTTCTTTTGACATAGCTAAAATGTTGTTTTAATAATGCATATTTTTATCTAATTTCCTTATTTTTTGCATTTTAATTCATGAAAATTGTCCAATCTATGATACACCCCTTACTTAAATTTCCATTAGATTCTAGGAATTGTACATTAAGTCTTTTCTTTTATAATAATAAATGGAATTTTTGCTTGTTTATCTTAGACATGCAAACATGTAAATACACATGAAAAAAGAAAAATCATGTTTCGTTACACTGTATACCATTAATTTTCTCCAGTTAAATGCTTTGTAAGTAAATTTCTGCTCAAAATGAAAAGCTTATGAAGATAATTTATTTTAAATATTTTTCTTTTATCTTTTTAAGATTAAAATCACATTATTTTACTTACAGTGGATACAAAGCATTTAATTTTTCAATTTTTGCAAATTTTAAGATTAAAAATTTGCACTTTTGAAATAAATGCAGATATTGGCCACTTCTTTTTCTCTTTTTTTGAGGGGGAGAGGTGATATGTATTTTATTATTTTTTACAGCTAACTTACATATTTGACAGTGTTTCTACAATAATGTCTTTAGCCTTCAGCTGTATTGTTTTAGGCTTATATTTTTAATGGCATTTCTCACTATGAGTTATTCATAATAACAATAAAAAACTTTTAAATGCTAAACAATAGTTTTTAAAATAAGTTGATACCATAAAAACAAAAAAATTACACATGAAATGATTTTCTATATATTGAAACATGTTATCTCAAAATTTAATCAAATGCAAAGGGATTTTAATCAAGACACTTAATAATTTAAATTGAAAAGAAAATTAATGATCAAAAGTACATTTTAATGTTTTCTACCCTTCCATACAAGTGCAGAAATATTTATTATTTAAAACAAGCCATTAAAAATATAATATACAAATTCTATTAAGCTTGTTATTATGCTGCAGCATTCTTATTTTATGGATGCCTACTACTATAGTTTTCTTTTTTCACATTTTTTATATCTTATCCTGAAGCAATCAAACACTTAAAATATAAAGGTTATTGTTATGTTCCATTAACTGATTGAGGATTGCTAAATTTTATTATCTGTACAAGATCAGACTACCTAGAGTTGAACCACAGTAGAAACTATCAATATTCTACAATATTAGAACTATATTACTTATTTATTTTATTTTTGTATAGTAACAGTTATAAAATGCCCATAATTACCTGCTTCAGTGCTGATAAGATATAATGAGAGATATAAGATATGTCTGTGAGACAGTGAAAATCTAGAAGTATGTATTGCAGATAAAAATTATTTTTAAAGACAAAATTGACATAAAATGTACAAATTATGTGAAAAACTGAGAATACGTTGAGATTAAAAATAAATTGTACATATGTGTCTCTGAATTAGAGTCCTGCATTGGGTTGGGTTACCTGTACCTGACCTGACCCATGGTTTGGTGCTATATATATATATTTTGTTTTGGGTTATGTTTTGGCTCTTGCGTGTCGGGTTAAGCGATTTTTCAAAAATGTTCAAATATTTTTTACATTAAAAACCAATACACAATAAAACCTCCATAATGGACACTCCCGAAAAGCAGTACATCTCCATTTAGTGAACACTTTTTCAATTCCCAAGACATATATATGTACACTTTTGTTCTGCATAGTAGACATCTTCCAATCTACACACACATAACACGTGTACATGTACACAAACTATCATAAACACAATACATGTGTTTTAGTGTGTATCAAAAATGGTTCTTAATTGTACATAAAAAAGAATAATGTATGATCACATTTCTTATATAAATTTTGTTTCCTATGCAGTAAATTGAATATATATTTATTCATATTTAAATGTGTATTTATTTTCATCTGAAACATAGTTCTGTTCAAACTTTTTGTGAGAATCTCAACAACCCGACTTGCAAAAAAACTAAATCTGAGCCACAAGAATTATTCTAGATTGAACTCGGCAACAGAAAGAAAATTAGTCACCACGATCGGAAAAAAAAAAAAAAAAAAATAAATTAGGGTTACTTTTTATAATTGCATTAAAACAGGATTTATTTTCCTTTCCTTTCGGGTTGGGTTGAAGTATTTCAGGTTTGGGTTGAAATATGTCAGAAATTTTTGAGTTAGGGACAGGTACAACCCAACACCGGCAAAATTCTATTCAGAATTTAGCAAAGATAATACAAAATTCTCAGCTGATTAATAGTAAAAATACATTTATTTAGCTTAAAATGCCTGTAAAATTTTAAAAAGCTACCAATCAAACAACCTATTGAAGAGACTTACAGTTTTTTCACATTTGTGAGAATTTATTTAAGTACATAATATATTAAAACAATGAGTAATTCAGGAAATTCAGCTTGCCTTTTAAAGTTATAATTACTTGTTTATTTCTAATGCTTATATTACTTAGTGTATCATAATATAAAATTATTTATAAATTTTACATATAAGTGTGTTTTGCATACCAGTCTATATAGTTTTTCTTCCTTTAAAGACATATTTTAACTTCTGCTTGACAATATTTATGGAAATTAATGCTATTCCAAAAACACTGGCTGATTGAATGTTACTGTTGTAATACTGCTTTTATAAAACAGTACACATAATCACTAATATATAGACTATGAAATAAAATGTTGAACAAAAAAAACTTTATTGAATAAGAAGTATCTAGTAAAACATTTTGCTGACTATTTTGTATTTCATCAACTGTATCATATGTAAAGAGACGGTAAAAGTCAACTAACTGACCATATTAAAACAAAGTCTAAAATCAATCTTAATTCTTGTTTAACAAACAAGATAGCGAGTTAAATCATTTACAAGACAATTGCTTCATAATTTTTAACACATTATTTGTCTCAGATAATTAATCATTTTAATTGAACTATTTTAAAATGTAAAACACACACGAGTACTGAGCTTGTAAATTATTTGCTGAAAGCATTGGACATTTATTTTGGTTTAAGCCCAAAGGAGCTAAGAAAATTGAAATTTAAAATATGAGAAACAAGTAAAGTAAACAAGTCTCAAAACTGCCAAAAATACTATCCAACAAAATCAGATTTTCCAGTTGATAATGATTTGATTTCAATTGTTTATATTAACTTTAAAAAATATATTTTCATGCTACTGCATACCTACTTTGGTTGTATGATGTGAAAAAATAATACATTTAGATTATCTTTTATATATCAAATTGAGTGTCTGTATTGTGAAGTAGCTCGTGACTGCCTGTTTTGGGGCTGCTGCATGTTATTTTCAGCCTCTTTACTTTGGTGAACATTTTACTGGCTACTCATATACTAATATGTTTGGCTGTTTTAATCATAGAATATTCTATGAATAAATAAAGCAAATAAAGTTTTATCACAATTTTTTCAACATTCAATTTGTTGTTGGTACCTCAAATATATTCCAAATAGATTCTTTGCTAAGTGTGAATTTAAGCAGGCTTTTGGCTTAGTTGAATAATTTCTGTAGAATTTTCTTTAAAAAGAAGTCTAAAATAAATAATGTTCAATAATTTTTTGCTATGCAGTATACATGTTTATTATATTATTAATGTTATTTCTGAAATGTATTTTACTTGGGAATGGCTAGATTTATTTTAGTCATCAAAACATTAAAGCTGAAAACAAAACAGGATATTTGGAATATACATTTATACATTGTAATTCAAATACTCTAGCTTCATATTTGGAAGATTTTGTGAAGTTTCAAATTCTGATTTTTATTTATTTATCGATTTTCTTGAACTTATTTTCATATGTACAGAACAAACTTGAACTTCATAAATGAATGAAATATGAATCAAATACATATTAGCAGTCAGCTTTTAAGATATGAACTTTACACAAAAAGCCAAGTTTTATAGACCCACTTTTTGGTATATACAATATAACATTTCAATGTATACTTATTTGAAACTAGATGAAGTACCAGGGGTCTGTCCAGACTTTTCTTTCAGGGTCCTATTTTTGTGAAATTGTGAACAACTTTTTTACATTTGTGAAAAATCTAATCCTAATTTTGTGAATTTGAAATTATCGTTATATTTAGGTTCTTTTTAATATATTTTAAGAGGATATGTGTATGTAAAATATGTATATTTTTTCTTTATACATGAAATAGTGATAGGTCAGATTTTACTTTTACATAATTAAATTTGTGAAAAGTTCAGATTAGAGATAAAAAAATTTTGTAAAAGGCCTTTTTTTAAGACAAATAATTTTGTGAAGGGTCCTTTTTTAAGGAGAAAAGTTTTGTGAAGGGTCCTTTTTTGAGATGGAAAATTTTGTGAAGGGTCCTGTTTTGAGATGGAAAAATTTGTGAAGGGTCCTTTAAAAGACCTAACTTCTTCCTAAACAGATCCCTGGGTACATGCATGCCCTCCCCCCCCAACTTGACTTCAAATGTAAGAAGTTTCTTCCACTTAAACTATAGAAATGTCTCTGAATTGTGTACCTATGTACCCTTCATTCAAATAATAAATTCCTATACTTTAATTTTTTGATTGGTTTTGGTTTAGTTTTAACAGATTAAAGTAAGTTCTGAATAATAATTAAAGAAAAATAACATTTCAACAAGACTGATCTGACAATTCATTATAAGAAACTATAGAATTTGCAACTAAATTTTTAAGAAGGATTTTTATTTGATAACTGAAATGAGAAACCCTTTCATTTTATCAGTTAAAAAATATTTAACTGGCTAGTATAAAATTTGATAAGTTCTCTTTATTCAACTCTTTAAGAATAATCTGACTTGAGAACTGTTAGATACATTTCTACTATCCTAATTTATCACCTTAATTCAAATGGAAAATACATGGATTATTTTTCAATTAATTAACTTGCAGTTAAATAAACATTTTCACTCACTAAATCTGCAATAAATAAATAACACTTTTTCATTATTTGCTATATATTTCAAACACACACCCTTATAAACTAATTCTGATTCAAGGAATTTTCTTAATTAGCTTGATAACAAACAAATCAAAAGTTCAGTAAATGTACTGTTAATTTTCTGAATATTTATTTATCTGTTGATGTTTGTCCATTATCTTGCAATTAAATCTCATATATAAACAAATCTTACATTGGTTAAATGCATGAATTGGAGTCTAATTGAGAAATCCAGCTTATTCCAAAGAGTAATCTTTTTGTAACGAGTCCAGCTAATTAGAAAATTACTCAGCATTTTCCAATCAGCCTGATATTTTACAGTCTTATTGTAATGACATAGCTGCCAAACCTTCATATTTTTGAGTACCACTATTTAATTTTTGTCTCAATTGATTGCAAATATCTGTCATTAAATGAAACATATATTTCTATTAAAAAATAATGGTACTCAAAAATTCGGAGGTTTAGCAGCTATGCAATGAGTCTACACAGCTTTAAGCTAATTTGAAAATATCAAATTATATGCTCAAACCACTTTGCCTGTTTATATTCAGGCTTATTGCAATAAGTCATTCCAAAGCACATATCACTTGCTGGCATATTGAAAATAATAGAGCTGCTGAGTCATAAGTCCATTCATACATGCATGGCTATAAGCAGTGCAGATTTTTCAACACTGATCAATAATAGGGTATAGCAAAAGCAGTAAGAGTGTGCATTCATTATTACAAAATACTGGTGTGAAGCACATTGCTAATTTCAATTGTGTTTTGAGTGCAATAGATGCTGGTTTGTCATCCAGAAAAATAAATTGTGATTACAGTAAAGCAGATATAACAGGCAAGTTCAAAATTTCTAACCACTTTGATTCCACTATTTTTTTTCAATTTAAACTTGTTACTGTTTTATTCTGATAATTTTGCAATTGTTTTAAATCAGGGTTGCCGGCTTTTAGCCAGGCCAAAAAAAGCTGGCCGGCTTTTTTTGGTTTTAACCACTTTAAAAAAAGGCGGCTTTAATTGAAAAAAGCTGGCTTTTATTTTTCAAAAGGGTGGTTTATAGATAATTCATATAAAATTTGGATTAATTTATTTTTAATACACTTATAAATATTTTCTACTAAAAAAATATAAACTTCTATTAAATTTTGTCAAATAAATAAGTCCTTATAACTGCTAGAATGCAACTGTGAAGGCATTATATCAGAAAAAAAGTTATAAATATTCAGAAGAATACATTAAATTAGACTCTAAAGTATTGGCTTGGAATTCTTTATTATAGCTCTACACATACCACACATTTTAAAGATTATATGAAAGAATAAGAAAATGTCACACATCAAAATAGAAACATTCTTACATGCTGATATTTACTTTTAAAATTGATTAAAACTAAATAGTATATATGTATTTAATAACTGAAATTATCTTACATAATACTTGAGAACAAACACCCAGTAATAAGCAATTGATATTCTAACTTATAAAAATTATATATGTAAAAAGTTTTTCTACTACTAAGCTGTTATGTAACTTATTCCAAATACAGTCGAACCTCGTTAACACGAAATTGAAGGGGCTGCGAAATTTTTTCGCGTTATCCGGGAATTCGTGTTAACCGTCAAAATAGTGGTGCCATCTATATTAGAAAAAAACCCCTAAATAAATAAGCTTACAAATATATATCCCTGCTAAAATCATAAATCAATAAGAAATATGAAATTTAATTAAGAAATAGAAAATTTAATTAAGAAATAATACAAATTGGTCATCATTTTAGGAAATAATAAGTTTATTTACCTGCTAATCATTTTTTAAAGAAGTCTGTTATTGACTTTTGTTTCAATTTTTGTAGACTGCTTTTTTCTAGAAACGTAGTAACCTCATCTAATTTGTCCAAAGCTCGGGAAGCATTCTCTTGTTCCATAAGGAAACATTGTACAGTTTTTAATGCTGCGGTAGCTTCATTTAATGACACTGAACTTTTCAGTTCTGTGTGGAATTCTTCATCCTCGTCTGAGATGTCGATTTTGTCATCTTTTTTTTCAGTTAATGAAGCAATTATTTCTTCGTCTGTCGTCACATCCGAAGTCAGCACATCTTCATCTATGGAAATATACTCGACGAACAATGTCTGCGAAATAATTCCCCATTTTTCGGCTTCTTCTATTAAATCAGTCATCATTTCAGATTCTGTTTCATTAGTTTCTTCATTTATCTCATGCGTAAATTCCACGTGCCGGAAACAATTTTTCACAGTTCCAGTAGTGATACTGTTCCAGGCACTTCTTAGATAAGTTATAGCTTCTAGTAAATTCACAGAAAATTCCGTTTTATTATCAAAACATTGAATCATTTTATGAACAATTCTTTTTCTGTACTGCACTTTTAAGCATTGGATAATTCCTTGATCACAAGGCTGAAGTTTTGCTGTAGTGTTCGGAGGAAGAAAGACACATTCAATTGCTTTTAATACTGGAACATCTTTATGAGCACTGCAATTGTCCAGCAATAAGCAGATTTTTCTCTTTTCTCGGTAGAATTTTAAGTCCAGATCAAGTAACCATTTCGTAAAAATAACATTGTTTATCCATGCATTTTTGCTGGAAGTGTAGCAAACTGGCAAAGTTTTAACATTTTTGAAACAATGTGGTTTCGCCGACTTATCGATCACGAGCAATGGTAACTTTTCACTTCCGTCCATGTTGCAGTCGACCATAATCGTAATTCTTTCTTTGCTAAATTTTCCTCCAGAACATTTTTCTCCTTTTAAAGTAAGAGTTCGTGAGGGTTGTGCTTTGAAAAAAAGCTCTGTTTCATCGGCGTTAAAAATATCACGGGGTGCATAATTTTTTTTAACGTCTAACCACTTTCCTAATAAAAAAGACTGTATAGAATTCCCATCTACGTCAGATTCCTCTCCACATATCTTTTTGCAGACAATTCTATGACGCTCTTTAAATCTTGTCAGCCATCCGTTAGAACATGTGAAATCATTGTAACCGAGAGCATCAGCAAAAGCCTTAGCTTTCTCTTGCAAAACTGCACCAGTTAAAACAACGTTTTGGCTTCTTGCTTCTTTTATCCACCGTAAGAGAGCAATTTCAATTTCTTCATTTTTTCCTGTTCGCATCCGTTTTCTTGCTGGTTCGAACTGACTGACAGCATAAGCCGCTTCAATCTTTTCACGATTCTTTACAATCGTAGAGAGTGTGCTATTGGGTATTCCATATTTTGCCGCAATTTCTGATTTTTTCAGCACTTTATCGCTGACTTCATTTAAAATCTTTTGCTTTGTTTCTAAAGATACAGCTTGCTGTTTTCGACTCATCTTTCAAAGAATACTACAGAGCAACTGCGAACAGAGTTTCACTAGTCAGGTATAGAAGTAAGGACAGTCACTTCTATTTCACAGGAAGATATGGAATTTCGGAAACACTGTTTATGGTTTATGCGACTATCAATAGAGTCAAACAATTAATGGAACAATCATATTCAAAAAAGAAACTCCTTCACCCAAACATTCATAGTGCCGATACGATACGATTTCTAAAGATCAGAGGTCAAGAGCAGGAGCCCCTAACAGTTCGGACACCACCCCTTTCTATTGATCATCTCCCCTTTCTTTTGTTCACCTCTCCTTTTCTCTCCTTTCTTTTGTCGATGACCACAAAATGTAATTCGAAAAGAATAGGAAGACATATGATTGATTCCCATCTCAGGCATACTTGCTCAGGATGTCAATAAATGCAACTTAAGCGAAGGGGAGGGAGAATGCAGAATATCAGAGGATAAAGAAAAGCAGAGATTAGCCAAATATTTCACCATTTTTTGAAACCCTTTTCCTCTTTGTCATTTTCAAACAGTGAGAAAAATTCCATTTTTAGTAAATAAGATGTGACATGTAAGTTTGAAATATTGAAAACTTCCCTTAAGAAAGAATGCTTTGATTTTCGAGCAAAAAAAAAAATTTCGCCTTAAGCGGGATTTTGCAAAATTCTATTTTGTGTTAAACGAATTAATTTACATTGGTTTTCAGACTTATCTGTGACGTCATTAAATTAACGACAAGAATTTAAGTTAGCAAAGTTTAAAGTAATACACAATGAAAGCAAAAGCTAAATGTCCCATTTGGGTTTTAAATAGTTATGAAAAAGATAAGAGATGTATGGTGGCGAAATGAAAACAAGTTAAGTTTAAAAACAAACTAAACGTTTATTAAATAAAATATAAAACAATATGATTAAATATATTTCCAACAGTAAACAAATCTTTAAATTCTATTAAGTACATTCTGCTATCAAATTATACATATCTAGAAAAACATATTTAACAATAAAAGAAAAACTGACCTCGTGACACATAACGAAATAATCGCTTGAGTGACTGTCCATGTTTAGATATATCCGTGAACTGCCGACAAACTAAATTATCCCGATTCATACATATATCAATGCTGAAGAACACTAGGAAAACATTTCTATAAAGAAGAAATTGCATTGCTGAAGAATATCACAAAACACTTAAAGTTGATGCATTAAACCATCCACAAATGAATTCACTCTGAGCTTCACTTTAACGGTCGCCATTCGTGACTCACAGCTTGGCATTTACTTGTTGATGAGAAAAATAGAGTCATACATTAAAACCGGAGTCGAAGTTGAAAAACTATCGGACTCCCATTAGTAACCTCATAAATGGCTGACACAAGTTAAAGCAAGTAAAGTAATCATTCATTAAAAACCAACAGAACTTCTAAATGAACGTCCTCAGCCATCGAAACACCAGAGAGATAAAACACTGTTAAAAAGAGGAGGTGAAAAGAAAAGAAAATGGATCTGTATTTATATCAGCCGGGCGTTCAAATAAGATCTCATTACGCAATTCAAGGAGCAGCAGCAGACGAAACCATGATGAAAGATCGCACAGCCGATGTGCCGTAGACTCAAACGGATGACGCCATCTGGCGGCGAATGTGGAACTAATATCGTGGCGGTCATTCGAATGAGATGCGTGCTCTTGAATGCATGAAAGCTGACAGCTGGAAAATGGATTGAAAAACAAAAGTACGCCCGGGAAAGAAAGTAAATAAACTAAAGGACTTTACAAACAGAAGTGGATAAAAGGTAAGTAAAGAAATGATTGACTTTATATTATTAATAAAATATATTTAAAGAATGTTAAGATATTCAAATAAAGAAATATATGAAATGTAGAGGAGATCTCTGGACAGTGTCAAGATAGGAACAAGGTGTTTTACACTTGTCAAATGCCCCCCCCCTCTTGACACTGGGACAGAATGAAAAGGCCAATGCCCAAAGAACTACTACAAACATGACTTTACATACTTTACAGACATGCTAGTGTCCACATGAGCTAAAAAAGACCCAGCAACTCCAACCACTTAAAACCAGAAGAGCTTAAACTCACTCTATAAAAGCATGAAACTGAAAACTGCGAAAGGATGAACAGCCACTCAATGATTTAACATAAATTAATAAATTTATAATAAACTTAACAAAATAAATACAACACATAATATACACACATATTAATAAAAAGTAGGACACATTTCTCAGACCCCCCCTGTGATTCATCACAATAGTATTCAATCAGTTATATTTCCACATGATTGATTTAAAAATTTACAATATATTGAAGTGAAGGCATTCAGTATTAAACAATTTCTTAAAAACTTTTAAAAATTGAAATTGCAAGTGAAACAACCATCTAACATACGTTCACCCCACAATTTGCCCCCCTAAAAAGAATTCAAAAGTGTGAAGATATGGTTTAAAAGTAATTCAACAAAATCTTAAACATGAAGCAGCCCTACCCGAAATAAAACATCTGTGACTTGTCAAAGGATTATACAGCTTTAAATTCAATGCTAGTCTTCCCACATGACGTCAACGTAAAACAACTTTGTCTTAAGCAGGCAAACCCCTGTGGCCATCAAAGGTTACCATTCGACGAAAGTTACAGAATGATAAATGCTCCGAGATAATGCTACAATTAATTCCAAGGTTTAAAACATTCTATTATCCAAAAACAGATTTTCCTCCACGGACTTCCTCCGATCACAATGCAATATACCTGAGAATCCTGCCAAATAATAATCGAATACTTAACAAAAGAAAAATATATTGTTGAAGTAAGACACCTCACAAAAGGCCTACCAACATGCTGAAAAATTAGATCAGCATTCCCTCTTAGCACTGATGCTGAAGCACGCACACATTCCAAAAAGAAAAAAAAAATTTCTCCATCCAGCGCTAGCGGAAACCAGATAAAGAAATTTGCCTTTGGCCAAAGGTCTTCATTCGCACCGATTCATACCACATTAACACGCAGGTATATCCGACCGAACAGGAAAATCCCAGAAGATAAACTAAATCTCAATAAAAATTCAATAATCCTGCTTAAATTCAAATATCAAGGAGCATTCTCTATTTTAAACCATGAAAAATAGTTTTATAGCATGACATCAATCAGTGGGAGAAAAACGTATTCGTAGAAGGTGTATAGTAAACTCTCAAGTGCAAGAAATGATCAGGCTTCCATTATAAATATGAACCATTATCTTAAAAACTTGCCACCTTGATCTCAGAGAATACTTCAAAAATTCAGCAACTTTACTCAATTTACACATGTTGCATTCCCAACCTTCACTACATAAAAAGATGCAGTATAAAACTCGGGCAATGGCTACCATCAAAATTTTTTTGTAAACCCCCGGGAAAAGGATTTAAAAACAGCTAACAGATGTTCCAATAAAAGAACTTTCCCTCTCAGACAAGATAACCATCTTTGAATAGACTAGATATTCAAGCTTCTTCCATGACCTGACCCTTAAAAACAGGAAACTCATTAAAACTTAACTTCTCAACTTTCTCAAGTTGAACAAGTAGACCATTAAACATAGCCAACCTAAAAAAACTTGAATCAATGAAAATTTAGCATTTGATTCAACTCTAAAATATGCTATGTGATTGACATGTTGATCTAAAATATTAAAGGTTACAAGAGGTACTAGTCACAACTGCTACTTATCCATGACTTCCCAGAGTTTAAATTCTGAAACTTTACAAATATTGAAACTTTATTTTAAAAAAATTGAAATCCGGAATCTCTACAAAGTTAAAATTGATCCAGATTGATTAAAAGTTAATCTTACAGCACATAAACCTGTTCCATATTGCAAAGAACATGCAGGCCAAAAGGGGTAAAGGTTAACCAAATTTTAAATACATTAAAAAAAAACCATCTTTAAAACTTCAACATATGTAATATAACATAAGAAAATGTAAAAACTTAAACAATTAAAAATATTGCACATTATATCTATTGCGTTTAATAGCTACAACCAAAAAGTCCCCCCCCTCAAAAAGTTTCCATCAGGAATCAATCGAAAATCACAGTGCCTTAAAAATAACATTGACACAAGATAATCAATTTAAACCAAGAAAACATACTTAAATGAGTAGAGGAACCCATATGGCCAGCAGAAATTACTTAAATTTAATTTTAATAAATAAAAACTAAAGAAAACAAAGTAAAATTAAACATTGTCGTAATAAAGTTTCTCAAAACATATCCCACCTAATTTAGGGATCAAATATTTAAGTGTAGACTCAAATTCTATGTCATTACACTTAACTTAAATTCAGAAGATCTTAAGGAAAAGAAACTTACTAAAATTACAGACAATGAGGAAAATAAAAATTAAATTTGCAATTTTTCGTATAAAAAAAACTGCTTAAAGAGATTAAAAAAAAACTGAATGATTAACCCCAATTAATGGCCACAAATCCTTAATTTTAAAACATGAACCTACAAGAACTTCCTTAGAGTTCAACTTTTAAAAAGGTTCCAATTCAATGTACAGCTGCAAGAAAACATTTCAAAATATACATTTATAAGATTATCAATCAGGGCAAACAGTATAAATAAAAATTAATAAATTAAAACAAATTCATCTTTATTCACAGAATATACATTAAACAAAAACAATGAATAAGTCACTGAATTGAAAACATCCTAATCAACTGACTTCAAATATAGCCCAGCAATTGCATATGACTATTTAAAATGAAAGGTCAAAGTTGAAAATTCATAACTCAGCGACTAAAAAAATTTATATTTAATATTCAAAAGAAAAGTTATGAAAAAACCATATTTATTGAATATGACCCTCTGTTAAAGTTAAAGCCTAAGTAAAAAAAAAAAAAAAAAAAAAAAAAAAAAATTCCTTAACATTGACTGAAAATAGGAAATTATACTTGTAAAAGCTATCCAAATAAATTTTTGGGTAATCGAGCTAGACCCTATTTAAGAAAATTCTTAAATAGTCGAACTTCCAAAAACATACTGATAGTTAAAGACCATTCTATTAATAAAATCAAAAGAAATTTTAAACAACTGTTAATAAAACTATTAAGTTTAAGAATTTACGTTTAAACTATTGAATATATTATATAAGAGGGTCAAAAGATTAACTGTAAATGAAACAAACTTTAAAAGTTAAAGTTAACCAGAGTCAGGTAGATAGGCCGTCATAATCTGTTTAACAGAAATTATGACATTTCAAAAGAATTGCCCCCATTAAAAATTTCTAACCTGACAAGATTTTTAACAAAAACTAAACATAAAACACGATTTATTTAAAAAAATATATATATTACCCCGATCAACAACTATCAATTTCTGATAAAATATCATTAAAGAGCAATAACAGAGATTTAACTATCCTTAAAATTGAAGAAAACTTCCCTTTTTAAAAACTCTATATTTTAAAAATTTAATTAAAAAAAAACTATACTGATCAACAGCATAAAGATTCCGAAATTTCAAAATACTTTCATTATACTCTTTACACACACATTAAAAATTTATAAGAAGCAATTGTAGGAAGGTAAAACATGATGGCATACACTTTAAAATGCACAAAACTTCCCTTAAAAGACTTAAATACATTTAAAAAAACCATCCAATGAACCATCTTGGGATCTAAAGAAAAGCATGTGTTATCCCTCCGGATCTCGAATTTGTGTGGCTAAAATAGATTCAGGAACATCAAATGTTCAACTTATCGATCCATAAATGTCTCAAAAAAAAAGTTCTGTATATTGGTAAAAGTTCAAAAACGTGTCTCCAAAAATTGATACGGCTTCCAATCAGGCTCTTTCACATAACAAGATAACATCCATCATCATTCCTGCCCAGCACGCGACCATTGCAATACTTGGGGATACACCATTAGGCAATTCTTGAAGAAAAGCACAAACATGCCTCAAATACTGCAGATGATGAACTTATATATAAAAACTTGACAAATATGAAGATTTCACTGAACACTTCAGATTATAAAAGCACTTAACCGGAGCACTAAAAATGATTCACTTCACAATGATCAAACTTCATCTTAACTTGAAAACACATGGATCAAGGCAGATTCTTTAGCTTAAAAATATGCAACTTCAAAATATGCAAATCAAGGCAGATTCAAAAACAATATGTCGAACATATCTCGAAGAAAAAGGTAAGGATTCAGTCAACTACTAACATAGATGACACTTGTTTCAAAATGTAAACTTGAACACTGTCTTCTTCAATAGGCAATTATCGTAGATATGCCATGAGGTCAAAAAAAAAAAAAAAAAAAATTCAAACTTATTTACTTTATCAAAAACTTTTAATTTACCTCTAAAAAATTTCAAATATACCATATAAACTTTCTATTACCTTAAAAATATATCAAACTTATCAGAAATATTCAATTTACAAACTTAAAAATATTATAAACTAACCGCCCCCCCCATCGTAAAGCATCGCTAAATAGCTAATGGGGTTAGCGTTTACCACCATAATGCCGTACCCTTAAGGGTTAAATACGGTAATTATAAAAATAAAACAGAATATATATATTAAAAAAAAAAATTAAAAAAAACACAAATTACGATTTATTTAACTATTATAACAAAAAAAATTTTCAATTTTTTAAATGAAGTTTCTATTAAATTTTAAACTATTAACACAGTTAGGGACGGGCCCATAACCGTGACGTCATTAAATTAACGACAAGAATTTAAGTTAGCAAAGTTTAAAGTAATACACAATGAAAGCAAAAGCTAAATGTCCCATTTGGGTTTTAAATAGTTATGAAAAAGATAAGAGATGTATGGTGGCGAAATGAAAACAAGTTAAGTTTAAAAACAAACTAAACGTTTATTAAATAAAATATAAAACAATATGATTAAATATATTTCCAACAGTAAACAAATCTTTAAATTCTATTAAGTACATTCTGCTATCAAATTATACATATCTAGAAAAACATATTTAACAATAAAAGAAAAACTGACCTCGTGACACATAACGAAATAATCGCTTGAGTGACTGTCCATGTTTAGATATATCCGTGAACTGCCGACAAACTAAATTATCCCGATTCATACATATATCAATGCTGAAGAACACTAGGAAAACATTTCTATAAAGAAGAAATTGCATTGCTGAAGAATATCACAAAACACTTAAAGTTGATGCATTAAACCATCCACAAATGAATTCCCTCTGAGCTTCACTTTAACGGTCGCCATTCGTGACTCACAGCTTGGCATTTACTTGTTGATGAGAAAAATAGAGTCATACATTAAAACCGGAGTCGAAGTTGAAAAACTATCGGACTCCCATTAGTAACCTCATAAATGGCTGACACAAGTTAAAGCAAGTAAAGTAATCATTCATTAAAAACCAACAGAACTTCTAAATGAACGTCCTCAGCCATCGAAACACCACAGAGATAAAACACTGTTAAAAAGAGGAGCTGAAAAGAAAAGAAAATGGATCTGTATTTATATCAGCCGGGCGTTCAAATAAGATCTCATTACGCAATTCAAGGAGCAGCAGCAGACGAAACCATGACGAAAGATCGCACAGCCGATGTGCCGTAGACTCAAACGGACGATGCCATCTGGCGGCGAATGTGGAACTAATATCGTGGCGGTCATTCGAATGAGATGCGTGCTCTTGAATGCATGAAAGCTGACAGCTGGAAAATGGATTGAAAAACAAAAGTACGCCCGGGAAAGAAAGTAAATAAACTAAAGGACTTTACAAACAGAAGTGGATAAAAGGTAAGTAAAGAAATGATTGACTTTATATTATTAATAAAATATATTTAAAGAATGTTAAGATATTCAAATAAAGAAATATATGAAATGTAGAGGAGATCTCTGGACAGTGTCAAGATAGGAACAAGGTGTTTTACACTTGTCAATCTGACAGGACCTCAGTATCATTTCGTGTTAAGCGAAATTTCGCGCTAAGCGATTTCGTGTTAACGAGGTTCGACTGTATGTCCAACGGACAGATTAAAATCGTAGAATGGACAATGTTGAAAGAGAAATTAGGAAGGATATAACATTTGAGGAAATTTTTAGCACATGTAACTGCATAAAATAAAGACGACAATTAAAAAAAAAAAATGTCTCTAAATAAAACTTGTTGAATTAAAATTTTGAAAAGCTAGTTGCTATTTAAAATAGTGCATATATTCATGCATAAATTAATGCATATGTTATTCATAATACTGTTTTAATAAAGAGAAATGTTTTTATTTAATGACTTTATGGGTGATTTTAAATAAATGCTTATGAGAAATAAAATAAGACTTTTGATTTAATATCCCTTAAAATTAGTTAATAAAATATATAACTAAGCAACCATTGTCCTTTTTAATTATATAAAGCAGTAAAAATGAAAAAAAAAGGGGTGTTAAGGTCAGTGTATACCAGAGAAAGCAATTGGTATGGCCTTTTATTTCAATGTTAATGTCTTCATTATTGAAAAATTGGGTTATATTGATTTCCACCTCAATTAAATGTCTTTAAAACTAATTAAAAAACACATAAAAAGTTGTAATATATAATTAAAATGCTTTACTGTATAAAAGCCAATTTTGGCCAAAAAAAGCCGGTTAAAACCAATAAAAGCCACCGGCGTGGCTTTTTTAAAATTTTAGCCAGCTTTTTTGCAACCCTGTTTTAAATAACAAAATTATGAAGGTATTTAGAATGGCTGAAAAAAAAAAAAAAATACCACTAGTACATCAAGAAACAGTGCTGACAACTCTAATTCCCTACCAAATTAAATACTGTAAAAGTATGCACACACTTACATACAAAGCTGTGTAAAAGCTTTATTTAAATTTTATCGCCTTGTGATTTTTCTTGTTGATTAATTCCTAATGGTTTTCTTATTATTCTCAGGTGCTTTTAGTAGTTTCTTACTTAATTATTAAGGCTTAATAACAAATTTTTATTTTGATATATTCTGTATTTATATCTTTATAGTAAGTTGATTGAAAATGTGCACTCTTACATAACCACTCTACTCTAATTGAATCCTATCATCAAGCATAAATTTTTGTTCAATACAGCATTCTGCTTAATGGCATTGTATGTTTTGAATCCAGTGCTCTATGAAATAATCTGGATTTTCAAATTAACCTACTAACACCCTGTATTTTTATGATGACATACAATAAAATGAGTTAAACACCTAAAAATTAAAAAGAAAATCTTCTTAAAAACACACAGGACAGTACTAAAGACTGTACCAATGGCAGAAAAGATTTTAAAAGAAAATGTTATAACACAAGGTTGACTTTTAATAAATAAATATGAAAAAACAAACATGATGATATGGATGATCTATGGCCCAATGCAATCATTCATTTAAGAAGCTTTCCTATAAAGTTATTCAAATAATTCCTCCCACCTTTCAAAAAAATAGAAAACTGCTGGATTAATTAGAAAGCATGACACAATAGAGGTAGGTAAAAAATAATTTTAATTAAATAAAAAATCCGTATAATTATTAATTGTTGAAGAATACTTGGAAACACCTCTTCAATAGCACCTGGACATAGCAGAGTGATAAGAGATAAACTGTTGTTTATGTTGAATAAATTTTATATTCCTAGACCAGCGGATGAAATTTTTATACTGTTTTGTAGAATGTGTGACATATATAAACAAGATCATAATATTGTTATATGAACAATAACTGGAATTTTTTTTTTTTTTTATCTTAGAAGTCAAGTTGATTTGATCAATTTTCAATCAACTTCTTGTGGAGAATATAAATAACTAATGAACTACCAAGGTTATGCAATAAATTTTTCTTCTTCATCTTTTGACAACAAAGCATGTGATTGAAGTTGCATTAGAATTGCTAAAGGTATTCTTAGATTAGTTAGTGTACCTGACATTTTACAGAATGATAAAGTCCATTAATTTACAGCTGACATAATCATAGAACTTTCAGCTATGTAGGCTGAATTCAGGAAAAGTATACGGAAGGTCATGACATCCACAATTGCAAAGAACAGCAAAGTACTGCAACAGAAACATTGAAAATATGTTGTGCATTTGGATGGGTGACAATGAAATGACATCAGTATCATTCACTTGATAATTTATGAAGATTCACTTAACTTGTTCCTAGAATTTATGAGTAGAATAATCCCAGCAAGATTTTGTAACAGGCAAGAAAAAAAATTAGGAAGAGTCAGAAAGGACATGAAGACAGTAGCAGACAAAATGATTGTAACTATCAGAAAGTCACTGAAACCAGTTATAGTTGGTCACTTTATTTTGTTAACGTCCAGAAAATAAACTATGGCCCTTTGAATTATCCAAATTTAATTGAAAAAATTCTTAAGGACAAAAATGTTTAGTAAATTGGAATAAAACGTGATATTTTATTAAAAAGTGAAAAAGTGCTACATGTGATTTTCAGAATTTTGGTGCACAAATCTTTGAAGACATCCCCTAAAAATATTCGTTCATGAAGTTTTAGCAAATAAATCAGTTTAGACGTCAAGGAGGTTTGGCAATTGTTTGGTTTCAAAAATTAAGTATCAAACGAAAAAGAACATGCATAAGAAAACAAATCAACTGTGTTTATTGAAATGCTGTAAAGCTTCATAAGTGAAAATAAATTAAAATAGAATTACAAATGAAAACTATAGATTGCTGGTAATAGTAAGGAAAATATTCAGTCTAAAAATTAGCCTATTTTTTATTTTTATTGATTGGCTGTAATTTTAACAGCTTGTTTATGTGATCAAATACGAAGCAAATCATGTTTAAAAATAATAAGTCCTCAAACAAAAATTATTACTATGCCATTTTTAAGTTACTTTTTTAAAAACTAAGTAGCTGATAACTTATTTAGAAGTAAATTAAATACCGAAAGAATATATTGGCATATTTTTTAATAAACTTTTATTATCTTGGACTTATTGTAATGAGAATGGTATAAAGCTGAACAAACAATTTCATATTTTCTAATTAGCCTAAAGCTGTATAGGCTCATTGCAATAAGTGTGAAAAACATCTGGATGGTTGGAAAATACTAAATGGTTTTTCAATGTCACTGTTGCAATATGCAGATTTGTGGAATAAACTATGCATAGCAGCTATATATACAGTGTTGATTTTTTTTTAACTAAAAGTCTAAATATGGAGTATTTTGATATGAAAGTAATATAAAAAATATACAAACAAATTTGATAAAAAATTTCTTTATTTTGAAAAAAAATTCCACAACTTTCTTTTCATAAAATTCTATTTCAAAAACTTTTACCTGCTGTAAAGAGACCTTTCAGACTTTGGTTAATACTGGGCCACCATACGATGTTGTCAATAGCTAAAATATAAAGCAAAGAACTTCTGAAACTAAATGTAAATCTGCTTATAAAATATCTAAATCTAATGCTCATAAATATCATTATACATACTACATCATTATTTTTATTAATACTAACTATTTTTATTTACTACTATTATTTAGTTTTATTAATACTATTTTTATTAATACTAATTATTTTTATTTAGATTATGATCTTCAAAGCTGTTTTACCTTTTCTGACAATGTCACCACATTCTGCATGAAAAGCCAAAGCTTGGAAAACATCTTCGATATCTCTATACCTACCATCCTTACAAAAGCTTATAAGAATGTTATGCTGAACTTTCTTTGGCAGAAGATTTAAATGGTATAGGGTGGTTTCAGTTCCACAATCTTGCTATTAAAAATAGGATGAATACCAATTAGTTTTCATGATATAAACTTTAGCAAACAATTTACAGAAATTTGAAAAAAAAATTAAACGACAGCTTATTTTTAAGTCTCTACAATATAATCCTTGACATTACACATTAGGGTGGGCCGAAAAAAACTTTTTTTCGATTTTTGAGGATGGGTAGTGCGGAAAAGTTGCCAGTGGTGACACTAAGTTTACACAAAAAATTTGAGATTTTTTGGACAATTCCTTCATTTGCCGCAAATGGTTTGATTTTTTGCTCAAACGCTGAGTTTTGAACTTTTTTAGCAAAAATTTTTAAAATGTTAAATTTATTTTATCTGAATTTACTTGAAATGTTATGTTTAGCATACAAAATGTTTAAATAAGCTCTGATTATGTATTATTTAATAGTTATGTGCATTTTGAATTAAGTGACTTTTATAGCCTTTTCGTGTATAAGTGAAAAAAAATTGTAAATATTGTTTGGTTCGTTCATTGGTTTCTCTCTTTTGTCTTTATTATGTTCCTCACACTCCCTTGGTAAGAACATACAGGAGAAGGAAGATCTTGGAGGAAGAAAAATTACAAGAATATTTTTTGATAGTAGAAAAAATAAAACGATCTTCACAGAAAAAAGGAGACAAGAAGCACTGTCGAGAGAAAGACGAAACAAATATCACCATGTTGTCTTAACATGGTTCGGAATATTTGGATCACTTGACACCTCCTTTTGGTCACTGTGGAGGAAGAGCAAAATTGTTATATATTTTTCTTACCCAGAATAAAGTCTGCTTTAGAAAAAATCAAGAAGAGAACTGCAACATTTGATATGTATTCTTCATTTGAATGAGCTTCCACTTTGACACCAACATCAACTGTCTAAACTAGATGGCAGAACCAATTGAACTCTTTACTAACTCAAACGGAGCTAGATTAATAGAGTACTCATACTCAAATCTTCAGCCTTTTGCATTTCTGATGTCCATGAAACAGGAATATGCTCATAAAAAGCGACACGTATATTTTCGCATGCCATTAGTGATATGTGATTCGTATTTCTCTCGACGGTGTTATCTGTCTCCTTTTTTCTATGAAGATCATGTTATCTTTTCTACCATCAAAGAATATGGTTATAATTTTTCATCCTCTGAGATATTACTACAGGTATCTTCTTTCTACGTTTCTTTTTCTGTCTCCGGACCAAGTCTTTATCGATGATGAGATCTTTATTCCCTGTCGTCACAATTCCTGCAACCTGAAGCACAGATGAAGCTCTTAACGCAATTTACCTATATGATATACCAGTTCTAAATGTGGCAAACGCTGTGCAAGAAAGGGATATGCGTTTGGGAGTGTCTGTTTTTGACTTTCCTGGTCCAAATTCTGATTCATACGAACTACTTTCTTCAAAGTTCCCACTATTTAAATATTTTGACAATATCTGTATTTTATAGCAAAAAAAAAAAAAATTAACATCGCAGTTATTCCCATCTCCTACTTCAAAGAAGCAAAGTGCAGAAAAAGGTTCTACTTTTTTTTTTTTTGCATTTTGTAACTGTCACACCCTCTTTCAATATCAAAGCAAAAACTTATTCTGTGTATCTTTACAGTCCTAATGATGTTATTTGTTTTAAAAGATAATATTTACAGTTTCAAAAAATAAATAAATACACACACACACACACACACACATATATATATATATACACTATATGGTCAAAGGTAACCAGCCACTTGCAATTTTAGACCTTTTTTGTTAAATATCTAGAAAAAAACAAGAGGAATTAACCTGAAACTCCAGGTGTGTAAACAGTATAGTATAGGTCATATATTTCCACGAAATTTTTTTCCCGAAACCCTATAGGAGACCATTAACAAATTGAAAAAGAAAGAACGAATATCTTTTGGATAACCCTGTCAAAACTAATGTAGCAAAAACTACAAATTAATATGTTTAATTTGAATTCCGTATTCAAATTTGTAAACAATTTTACAGTAAGTAGAGTTAATGCGGCAAAATTGTAAAAAATGGAAAAACAGGCTAAGAAAAGAAAAAATGTAAAATTGTCACGGTTTAAGGAATTTGAAAATTGGAAGCCATTAGAACTTTCATAACACTGAAAGCATTCTTTTGAAATACTGAAGACCAAGAGAAAAGCTTATAGAAACTCGTTTACATTGAGAAAGCGATTTGTGATGTAGCTGCTAAAAACAGGATGCAAAGTAAAATAAAATACTTCTTTAAAACATAATTTAGAAACCTGATGTCTAAATTATTGTAAATCCAGAAATGAAACATATCTTACGTAAATTAGTCTTTATTTTATGGTCAGTGTTTTGTTTTTGTATTACCCCGATTAACTTTTTCCTGCACTTAGCGTTATTTCTTTATGGTCTCTTGAATAATGTTAAATCGGCATTTCACTGTATTTTAATTCTGATTGCAGGGTATTGTGTAAAATTTTGTTTGTCATGTTTTCTGAAAAGGACTTTTTTTATATATTAAGAACTCTGCAAATTATAAAAAAACTTGGCAAAATTTGAGACTGTTTTTATGAAAACCTGAATTTCTCTTCGAATATACATGCTATCCTCATAAAAATGAACACAAATTATTACAATAAGCCACTTAATCATAATTTACAGTTTGAATGCTTTTGCTACATTAGTTTTGACAGGGTTATCCAAAAGATATTCATTCTTTTTCAATTTGTTGGCAATCCCCTATGGGGTTTCGAGAAAAAATCTTCGTGGAAATATATCACCTGTACTATACTGTTTACACACCTGGAGTTTCAGGTTAATTCCTCATGTATTTTTCTAGATATTTAACAAAATGTTTAAAATTGCAAGTAGCCGGTCACCTTTGGCCATATAGTGTACATTCACAGTGCCAATTTCATGTTCCTCCACGCTCTGACACATATTTACAAGCCCATTTTTTGCTTTCCTTATCGAAATACAAAAAACAAAAAATACCCAACTATTAATGATACCTTTCTGTTATAAGGGTGTCTTTTATTTCAAAAATAATAATATTTATAGTTACAAAAAACTGTTTCTGAATGTCGATTTTATGTTTTTTTTTTTTCTGCATTTAAAAAAATCCACATTAACTTTCCAGTTAGAAATGCAAAGAAACAAAACATATCCAATTAGTCATGCTACCTGTGCCATTCTAACAATGTCTTCAGCTTAAAGAAAATATTATTATTTACTGTTTTTTTTTTTTTTTTGAAAGCTGATTCATGTTTTTTTTTTTTCATTTTGCAGATTTAAAATTCTGCACTGGGATGCATATTGATGATGCTTTCCAGATGAAATACACCTTAAAAATTTTAGCGTGTCTAATGATGTCATGGGTTAAACAAAATATTAATAATTACTTTATCAAAAAAAAAAAAATAATAATAACAAATAAATTTTTCTGGAAGTTATTTCACAAATAGGTCAGACTTTTTTTTTCTCAATCCTTTCCTAGATATCATTTCAACTTTTAAGACAATTGCGTTTTGGAAAATTTACGATTAGTATTTTAAAACAGGCAAGGGGAGGGCTATTACTGTAATTTCCCCAGGAACTATTGATCAGAATTGAAAATTTAGTACATCTAAATGTCACAAATTAAATCGTCAATCACATATTGGGATCTTGTACTTTGGAAAGATTTTTATTTAAAAATATGAATTCAATATAAATAAGGTTGGATTAAAAATATAAAATCATACACATTTGAGGTTCATTTACAAAGAAAAAAAAAAAATCAGTGTGTAGTATGCCTGGTGTATGCTGCTGAAGGCAGTGGGACCACGATACCAGGTTTGATTGGAAACCTTTTTAATAAAAACCAGGATAATTTATACAAAATTATGATAAAAATAAAAAACATACAAATTCGAAGTTAGGTTGAAAACAAACTGAAGTGTATGACAAATGCAGCAGGACCCCCAAAAGTAGACTCACTAGGAAAGATTTTCATTTAAAAAAAAAAAAAAAATTGAGTTTTGCTTGCAAAATAGGTTGGACTGTACATAACATGGTCAGATGTATATTGACAAAAAAAGCTTTTAGTGGCGTACACTATGAAATCTACACCCAACACAGTCCATAATCAATTGAACCTTGATTTATTGTGATTTTTTATTTCAACTGCTGAAGGCAGTGAGGGGTCTAGGTTAATTTGGAAGTTTTATATATAAATTTGATGTTCATTTCCAAAAACAGATTGGATGCCATAGCACACCTGTGTGTGTGTGTGTTGCAATGGGGACAACAATGCTAGGTTAGAATGGATGCATTTTCATTTGAGAAAGATTTTCATTTAAAAATATAATTTCATACAAATTAGGGGTTCGCCTGAAAAAACAAACAGAAGTATGCATGCTATGTATGCAGCCAAAAGCAGCGGGCCCCCAACTCTAGGTACATTTGTATAAATTTTCATTTAAAAACATAAAATTTTACATATTCAAGGTGTATGCTGCCTAAGGCAGTGGGGCACCAACATTAGGTTTGTTTGGAAAGATTTTCATCTAAAAATGTAAAATCATTCAACACTGATTTTGATAGATTTAAGGTTGTTATTATGGGTCCAGGCAATGCCATGTGATGAGTTTGTACGTAATAAAATCATACTGTTAAAGATGAGTTCAGTTTCAATGTGTGGATGACCTCATGACAAAATATAGCATGTACAATTATACAGACCTTCATATGAATTGCAATAAGCCTTTTCTTTTTTCCTGGCACACTACATTATTCTTTTTTCATGGTTTTGCAATGTTACCAAAAGTAATCTTGGCTGCTATGCCTAGATATCTTAAAAACTATTAAATAGGAACATAAAACTGAAAATGTTTATACGAATATTGATAAACGAACTATTAAAATGTAAGTTATTGTAATCAAACAGAATATAAATGTTGATTGTAAGGAGTTCATCATAGAATTACAACAAATAATTACCAAGAACAAAAGCATGTACATTTATATATTATACATACAGAAACAAACAGCTTATGGAAAAATAGCTATTCCAATTTTAAGGACAATTTACATAAATATTAAATTTAAGTTGAGAAAAAACTAAAAACATCCATAAAGTAAAGAAACAATATACAAATTAGCATGTCAGGCAGCACCATGCTTCTAATAATTTTTTTTTCCCTTCTAATGTGCACAGCTTTTTTTACACATACCTTATTCCATACATTCCTACACATACATTACTTATTCTAAATAACAAATTGTAAAGTTGTGAAGAGTTTCTCCATGGTATGCTACATTTTACACTTATCCTGGATAACAGATTGTAGAGTTGTGTAGTCCAGCCACATTAGATTCAAAATGCCCAACTTACACAAAGGACATTTTTAGACTTTTCTTAGTTGAAGATGACAAGCTATTTTTCTTTTTTTTCTTCTGTTAATATATCAAACCAATTTTTATTAATTACAAATAAAAAAAAGAAAATCTGATATGATAGAATGAGCCAAGAGAAATTATAGAGGTTAACAAATGAAACAGAAAAGCAGGGGTATGTTTAACCTTAAAATTCAGCAACACTTTACAAAGAATAAGTAAACACATACATTTATAGAATAACAATTTTATAAGAAATACCACTTTAATAAAGGGAAACATGTGTTTACTCGCAAAGATGAATTTTTCTTTTTAAACAGTGATATGTATAAAAAAATATTAAATACAGTAAACTCTCTGTAAGGCAGACTCTGTGTAAGACAGAAATCTGTCTAACTCGGAAAGATTTTCAAGTCCCTGCGAATTCATAGACATAGAGTAAAATTTGTCTAAGGCGGAATATAGTCGACTGTGGAAACTTTTCTTGGTCCCGATCGATTCTGCCTTAGACAGAGTTTACTGTACATTCAACATGTTTATGGATATGAATAAATGTGTTATAAAATTTTTAACTAATTTTTTTCTTTATTTATTATTATCACAAGATTATTCTGAAAAGCTGTTCTTATACAGTCTTCCATTACCCCTTTCGCTTGTCTTAATTATCAAATATTGTGATTTTATTCAATACTGAATTACCAATGCCATAACACAGTACATTCATCCATACCAGATTTCCCAAGGTGGCTTTTCCCCTTAAAATAATACAATCACAAGTACAGTTTTTAAAGATTTACCTCAAAATTTTTTGACTGACCTGAAAATTAGAAACAAAATGTTATGCAAAAAAAACAGCAATAAATATTTAATTTACTCAGTAATTATACTCAGAAATTTTACATGTGAACTGGAAAGTTTAAAAACTAGAAAGACATTTATGAAGTTAGAAAATACATATTATTACTTCAAGTTTTCCATCACTCTGCTTCCAATATAAATGCGGCATCAAATTTATGTGTCCTTCATACAATTTTCGAAAATACTCCATCTGATTCTGAACAATGTTTTGTACTTTCTTTTTGTCTTCACCAAAATACATTCTAAAATCTCCTATTTAAAAACAATAGCTGAAATCTTCACATATATCATTTGTATCATACTTAAAATTCCATAATATTAAAGTAAAAAAACATGTTTGATTTTAATGCACATAATTCTTGGATTTAATATGAGTAAAACTTATAGGAAGAATATGTTTTGTGCTAAAAATAGGAAGATATTAATTTTATGCTGGAAAATCTTAGAAAACTAAAAAGAGTAAAATAAAGTAACAAGTATTTTTATAATACACACACACACACACACACACACACACACACACACACACATGTATATATGAATGAAATGAATTTTAAACTCTTTTTATTAATTTCAACTTAGAAACATTTAATATAAAATAGAATTCATCTAGTTTAGGGCATTTTAAAATAAATTCTGCATTTCAATCATATATTTTTAGCACATTCTTAAAACAAGAAATTAATCAAAAACCAAAACAAACATGGATAAAGTTTTTTCTCTTTTCCCTCTCTGTAAGGCAATAAAGAGATATGATGGATTAAATAAAGCATTTTTAATTCAATAACAGGCCTTTTTATTAAGCACAAAGAAATGATTTTGAAAGAAATGATATAACAAAATAGTAAAACATAAAAACTGCATTAAAATTAAACTTTAGAATGAAATAAATAAAATTTTATACAATTAAACTTTAGAATGATATTAATACGTTTTATATAATTAAGAACTGATTTTTAATTGTAAATGCAATAACCAGCCTTCTATACTTTATCCATTTTTTTCAAAATATGGATCATTCCTGACAGAAAATATAATCTAAATAGAATTATAAAAATAATTCATCAAATAGAAAAAATATATATATACTGCATAAGTCAACTTTTTAAACCAATAAAATGCAAAGAAAATTCAAGGGTTGACTTCTACAACAGACAAACATATTTTATAGTTGTAATAATATTTATACAGTGAACATTGATATTTTCTTTACTATTCTGACCCATAAAATTTATCATATCAGACATTCTGTACAATAATTAAAAATTACTATTATGTTCTATAATTATTGTTATAAAAACATTTCAATCATTGCTTTTATTTTATATTTCACTTTTATCCCAATACTTTTATTTTTCAAAAAGTAGCCATTCTTTTGTGAGTGAATTAAGAAGTCAATTTGTTCAGCAAACACACACAAAAAAGGCCATTTTGGAATTTACATTATGGGGTTGACTTATATAAGGGTTTTGTCAAATTCAACTGACAAATTCAGGGGTGTGATAGAAAGGGTGTATTATCCTAAATAAACTTGGGTTGACGGTTAAAATTTTGAGAAAAATAAAAACATTGCAATAAAAATGCAACGATATGTACCTTGTTTTGTGTGAAATGTTATAACATCATAAAAATTTCTGGAAAAACAGGATGCTCATGCAAGCGATGATACCGTATGAACTAGTAATCATGGTCCAAAATGTGGGGCATCAAGTGCATACTGCTGATGCATATAATGGAAACTTCAACCACTTTTTTTTATATCATCACATTTACAACAAAGGTGAGAATGCCTATTAAAAGTTTTATTATAATATACTTAAGTTTTCTGAAAGCTATTACCGTCAACCCAAATTGAATTAGGGTAGAACAGCCTGTATTTTTGATTAAATATGTGGTTTGCAACTCCATGTTCTATGGTAATTTTTCATTTTCTTGATGCCTACTATCACCCCTCTGAATTTGTTGGCTGAATTTGGCAACATCCTGTGTATATTGTCATCATATACAAAAATTTATGTATGCAAATTATCTAAAATTTAACAGTTGAGAAATGCCATGCTGCATAATACTGCAATAAAAGAAAGAGATTACAGCTTAACATTAGAACGTCCGGAAATTTTACTCAACCTTAATAAAAATATTTTAACACCGGAATTTTTATTTAGAACTATTTCAATTATTTATTTAACTGAGTTTTCTCTAGTTACAATTTAACAGATTTTATGAAAAAAGTTCTGGTTCGAATCAACATTTTATCATTTAATTGGTGTCAAATTGACACCACCTGGACGTTCTAGTGTTAATTGTAACATAATTTTAAAAAACCAGTAATAAATACCACATTTTAACTAGAAAAAATTCTTTTATAAAAAAGATGCCATAAAATGTAACTAGGCCTAAAAATTAGATTCATAAGTAATTGTAAATAAAAGTTTTATCTTGTAACTGTAATTAATCAATGAAGCTCTTGCTAAATAAATAACTCAATATTTTTATTACATGCCTTTTTCTTAGTGCAAAATGTATTTTCTTTAATTATAGGATAAAATAAGCCTTGATTAGTGTTCAATCCAGGTTCTGGTACTGTATTTTAAAAGCCCTTAAAAAATAAATGGAAAAAATGTGGAAAAGCAATCAATAAATTTCATTATCCACCAGAGCTAAAGCAGCTGGTGTGATATGAAAATGTATAAAGAAGTAGGAGGGTAATTTTTCTTTACAAAAATCCATATACATATGTATTTTTACATAACACATATGTTCAGGTTATTCTGCATCAAGCTTGCTTGATGCTATGCTTGAAGAAGGGAAAAAAAAATGCTTTGATTTCATGGTTGTTAAAGAATACATTAAATAAGTTTATTCTTTTTTTTATTTATTTTTCTTAAAGATTTTTTTTTCTAATAATAACCAGCTTGATTTAAAATTACTTTGATTTGCTGTTCATTTGGCAAGACATAAGAAACATGGTACATCATAAATATATTACACAAGTCATACAGCTTAAATGCACCACTAATAACCAAAGGATACAAGCAAAATTACAATGAATGAATGATAGATAATTAATATATTTGCTTTGACTGGAGGTGCTTTTCTATCTACTATTTTAACTACAAATTTAATCTCAAGAATATCTCAAAAGGCAGCCAAAAACAATTTAAGTAGTACTGCATTAATTAGGTTCCTAGTAACTAATCCTTCTCAGTCCTGAAGTATCACATGTGATACTTTCAAATCGAGGATGATACAAACTAAACTATTTGATTTTTTCCCCTTTTCACTTTACAAGATATATCTTCTGCTGCATTACAAGTATATCTTCTGCTGAATGCTTTTCGCTTTGGATCAAAATAAATTGGCATTACTGATGCTTATTTCTTCATAAAATAAGAATTATTTTCATTTGAGTTTGCAAAATGCATTCCGGACAGTGTCCAAAAAAGTCAGAAAATTTCAAAATTAATTAACTTAAACACTTTACAATAAAAAAATTTTAGGATTTGTAAATCATTGAATTAATTAAAAACTTCAATTTGTTACTGCGTAATTTAGGTCATTGATAATTAAATTGATATTTTAAGGATGTTAGTAATTTTAGATCCGTATTTTTTAAACTAAATTACCAGCTTGCTAAAGTATCAATTTCAGAAAAAGAGCTTCTTCTGTCATCTATAGTGTCTTTTTGTTTGTGCAAAATCAATGAATGTGTATTCGCAGTGTTACTTTACTTCAGGTCTGAAAAGGATAAATTAAAAAAGACAAAAATACTATTACATAAATAATTATACAGTTTTTGTATTTTTTTTCCTGCTTTTCTTTCGAACAAAAATTGTAATTTCAAAATAATAATGTAAAAGTAACTATTCAAAAGCTAAGATAACATATTAAACAGTAAAAATTAGAGGAATTGTTTCATTGAATGGCTAGGTACATTTTCTCACATAAATAATACACAATATAATTAAATGCATACCATTATAAGACAAACTAACAATACGAGAAAACAACTCTTCCTCTGAAAAAGTCTCAGGTAAACAAAGAAGTGAAGCGTGGATGGCACTCTGAAGGTTTGTATTTAAAGCTCTTATCATATCTTCAGATTTTGGTGGTTTAATGACTTTTACCTATGGAGGACAGAAATTTATTTTATGACAACCATGCAAAGATTTTTTTACTAATTACTTCAAGTAATTGTAAAATACAAACAGAATGTCATTGAAGTGTTTTATATTTTTCATGAACCTCCATGAATAATATACAGTCAACTCCTTTTAATTTGCAAACTTGCAATCTGTAAGCTACTTTAATGAAAATACATATCCCAATAAAATTTATTATGACATTGAACAGTGACATTTTTTATCCCCCTTTTTTCACAAAGTTAGTTACTTTCATTAAATTAATCAAATTTTCATTTTAATTCTTGCTTCTTCTGCACCCCAAATTAAACAATAATTAGATTAATAATATAAATATTAGCTTTTTATCAAAACATTCTGATTTCTGGACAAGAAATTACATTTTTGTATAACTTCCAAGATAAAATTTTCAAACATAAATCTGAAGTATTGAAACAAACAACAATTACATCAATGCTTCAGAAAATTAAGACTAATCAGTAACGTATGTGCATTTGGGAATATATATACAAATATATAAGCTTATTCTATCACTATGTTTATTTGATTAGGCTTACATTATTTAATTCTAAGAAATTAATATGTTTTTCTGATATTAGAGACATATTTTGATATCAAAACTTATTTGAAAACATTATCTTCTAATATTAACATTCATTCCTGCATTAATAAAGATAATTCATTTTGTACCTGCAAAAGAAAATTATAAACAAATGTATAATCCACAAAACTTTCAGTCCCAAGCTTTGTGAATCATAAGGAGTTGGCTGTACAAAGCTCAGTATGCATTCTCTCACAAATTTAAACAAAATATTTATGTTTTTCTTAGGACACTGGCCATTAGGCAAGAGGTGCTGAATTTGATTCCTGCTTTTGTCTTGACAATTCAAAATGTTCAAAATCCATTACAAGATGTCTCAGTCTGTTTGGCCCTAAACAGCAGAAAATGCCTGTATATGTCTGACCATAAACCAATCTGAACATTGTACAGAGACAACTTAAAACATTAAAATGAAATACGATTTTAATTTAGTTAGCTACTCAGTTCCAACAGATGTGGAAAAAAAAGGAAAAATTTAGTTCATATATTTATACATTACCAAAGCTACCCCTCCCCCCCCCCCCCTTTGAAAGTAGGAATATGTTTAAAAATTTGATATACATAGACTTGGTAGCAAGTAGGTGAAAAACAGATATTTAACATAAATGCATAAAGTGTCTATAACACAGCTTACATTATGCTCATACTCTTCAAATACTATTTTATAGCTTTGGTATTAAAAACGCATGTTTGAAATCCCCAAGTATTAATATATGTCTATTTCTCCATTTTTTTTAAACCTTCTTTTTAAAATTTTATAACTCTTATTTCTAAATATATGGCAAAACCACTTATCACTATCATAGATTATATTTACTTTTAGTATTTGCACAGTAACTAACAATAAAATCTAAATGTTTGATATACTACAAACTTGATAAAGGAAATAGCTACTTTAAATCACTGTTTTACAATATTAAAATAAATATGTATGAAAGGATAAAATAAATAAATAAAAATAAACCTTTTTTAAAAATTCAAAATTTAAATTAAATTTTTAAATCAGGAACCCATCTTATTTTTTATAGACTCTTAAGTTAAATAATTAAAAACATTTACTCATCATAAAAATCTTTGACACTAATTGATATTTGTTTATGAAACAGATTTGGAAAAGATATTACCCTTTGTTGACATAAGACATTTATCATAAAACATATTAAATTATCGTAAAATCCTTATAAAAGTAATAAATCTCTCAGGAGACAAGTAAGCATCATTATAGTTATAGCATAAAGAAAGTGAGTTTTTCATGCTATGCTAGATAATTTAAGAAACTAATTATAAACAACAAAGGATTATGATAAATCTAGAATAACATTTAAATCATACAGTTAATCAGGTTTCTCCAGAATGACAGGTATTAATTTCAGATCAATAAATCAAAGTAAATATGTTTAGACTATAAAGTTAAATTAGTGTCAAAATAGAAAATTGATGATTACATTATAGGAGATAAATCATAATTAACTTTTGTTTGGTTGACAGTGACCACTATGATTACCTCATAAATAACATTAAAATTAGATCTTGGTGATGCAAAACATGTATATTATCCGAACATCCATCATTAAAAACAGTTTTAGCCAATAAAACTAAAGTTCCCTTCCCTTATGAAAAAGTCTGTCCTCTGGCAGAAATAATATGATCTACCCCTTTTCTATACTGAAGAGCAAGTTTTTGTGTGGCTCTTGCTATCATGGATTTTTGAAGTAAAATATGTCACTAAACTGAGCGTTATCCCAGAATATTTGGGACGTATAGGCCATCCAGCTGGACCTGGTTTCAAAATGATGAATGTATGGAAAAGAAAAAAACAGGTTCCAAGAACTCCCCCTTTGTATTTATTGTGTAGGGTCAGGTGGGATAAAATGGGTATGAAAAGAATTACTTTTTCATTCAATGCTTGTTTTCACTGAAACAAAAATATTTAATATGATTTTTTTGTGTTTATTTATGTAACTGATGTCTTGGCAAAACAATTATATAGTTATTAATTTATTTTTTTTAATTTAAATAGTAGAAATATTTTTTTGTTTAGTATACTTTTTATCTCTGAAGTAGGGTAAAACGGGTACCATGTGGGGTAAAATAGGTATTGATTGAATAAGTAATAAATAATTATCTAAATTTACTGGAAACTTTATTTTAAGCTTTCATTTTAATTATGTAAAAAAAAATTACATAAAATTAATTAAAATGTTAGCTTTAAAAAAAATTGTACATTTTTTAAAATTTTCCCAATTTGAGATTTTGCAACCACATCTGTGTCATCTTGTTCAGGAAATATTAAAAAAAATCACCAATGCTTAACTTTGTTAGGAAGTTCACTTTGAATTCCTCTTCTCCCGCCTTCATGCTAAAAATTTGTCCATTGAATTCAACAACAAACTTTTTTTTTTGCATATTTCAATTTAACACACTTGCATGATAAAGTTTCAGATATCCTATTAGAAGTTGTGCAAGTAGAGTGTGTAATTGCGAATCTTGGGGATCTTTTTTCCTTATTTAAGATATCTTTTTGTCTTATTTTGTTTGGTTGGGACTTTACATTTTCCTTCTTTTCTAAACAGCCAATTTCTTTTTGTAAGAGACATTGTGCCACTTCATCATGTGCCAAAATTTCACCAGCTTTACTCTGCACTCGTTTCCTTTTATGTATTGCATTTTCTAATGCATTTCTCGTGCCATATGACTGGGAGAAATTGCTGTCAGAATGGCACTTTTTAAATCTTTCTAAGGAGAGGAAATCATATTACCACTCATAGATTGTACTGAATCCACATACTTTTGTGTGGCCCTGTAAATCCTATAAGTACCATTTTCAATAGAAAACATGTTGTAGTGTACTTAAATAACATAGATAAATTCTATTGAGTTCGAAAAAGTATAACATCACTAAAACATATTTCATAGAATTTCCACATATAATGTTGCTGGATTTTTTGTGTGACCCTGTAAATAAACTATAAATGTTATATAGTGTTTCTGAAAACCAAGAAACAGAATTCTGCCGAAAAATCTCATCTCAATTACATTTTAATAGGATGGATTAGTTAAGCCTAACTTATACCCATTTTACCCAACCACACAAAATATTTAATTACAAAAAAAATATTTTAAATATTACTTTCCAATTTGTCATAAACTTTACTAAATGAAGCTATAAAAAATATTTATAAAATAATTTTCAAAAATATAGATTTTTAAGGGTTTTTCACTATCACAATTGAAACACGCACATTCTACACATGAAAACAAGGGTATATCCTGTTGCCATATATAATCCCAAAACTTTTTGAAGGTATAGAAATGTTGCCAACTAATGTCTGAAAATATATTTAAAAAATAAAACCTCTCTCTTAAATGTAACATTTGTTATATGCTAAAATATCAATCCCTATCCATTTTACCCCACCAGACCCTAGTTAAACGACCATGAATATTTCGACGCAACTCAAAACTCTGAAATGCCATGTGAGGAAGGGACCAGGACGCGTTCATTACATATATACATAGACAAATTAAACATATATTCAGTAATGGGATTCAAATAATTTAACTGGTTCTCTGCTCATGACTATTCCACAGTATAAACAAAAAATGAAAATAGTGCACCACACATTAATTATGAAACACTTTCCAACATTATAAAAAATGTGTTACAAAACTGCTAAATTAACTAACTGTCAAGCATTTCTATTTATACTTTCGCTTTGGCAAGAAATACTTGCAACTTCTTCAAAGTACTCTGGCAAGTTCTTGATAATTCATGTCCAGTGGATCGCAGAGGTTCGATTTCTGGATTTTTTGAATACGTGCTTGGTACTAAGTTTTGCCAATAAAGGTACTAATTTTTTGCATACAGCCTGTTATTATTGCGAAGACAGTTTTTGAAAGTTGCAATTGTAAAAATGCAGAAGATTGTTCACACTTTATATAAACTATTTTCACACTTAATTTCTGTTCATAAATGTCATATTCTTCAAAATAATTTCACTCTAATGGATAGCCTCAGCTTTTGGCATAAAATTGCTATCATAGTAGATTTTTTCTTAGTGCACACATGTGAAGTTTCTCCCAAACCTCTTGGGAAAATTTCCAAAGTATCTTCAATATTCATGGATGGTGTTTCCCTGACATTTGCTTTAACAAACATGTAGCTAGTGATAAATGAAAATATATGGTAATACTGGATGAAAGATGACTTTGTTTAAGTGATTATAGCGGAAAAAAAAAAAAAAAAAGAGAGAGAGCAATTTTTTATCAATTAATGAAGAAAAAATCCATTAAGGTGGGTTCATGAATGTAAGAAATGTTTTCAAAAGTACCATAGATGTAAAAAGGAGAGAGCAATTTGTGATTTACACATTATAAGTGCAATTTTAATAACTGATTTGCCAAACTCAACAAAAAATTAAGTAATGGTTCTACCAAACTAGTGTGAACTAGCTGAACCTTTTCGTGGAACTGGAATCCACTTCTTATTGTCTTCAAAGGCTTTTAGTATTTCTTCTTTTAAATGGAAATGATTAAATACATAAAAAAATTTATTTTCATACAATCAACTGAAATAAATTTATACATCCATCGCAACTCTCCGTTTAAATGTTGTACATGCACAAAAGTGGAATAAATTTCATTATATAGAATACATTTTTCGTAATATGGAGATTAATTTGCATGCTAATAGTGTTCAAAGTCAAGGTTTAGCAGAAAATTTCATTAAGTAGAAAACTTTGTTAAAGGGAAGTTTGACTGTATGTATAAATTTTATGTATGTGTGCATATACATACACAGTTTATTAAAACAGCACCTTGTTAAAAATGTCTAAGCCGAAATCTGAGTATACATACTAATTTTAGATTAGAAAAAAGGAAGAAGAGTCTGGTCTGACCCTTGATAATGTATCAACATCAAGATTAGAGGCACTTTCATGTTCAATTCATATGATTGCCAGACCAGTTAGTCTTTTGAATGTGTATTTACTTTTATCAATTTCAAATTTGAAAACTCTTTTTACTTTCTTCTATCTTTATAAGAAGAAAGTACTGGATTCGTGATAAGCAGTTTTTGATGTATTTATACGTTTTAGATGATTTTTGATGATTTCCTGAACACAATTTGGTGGTTTTTAGAAAATGTTCGTCTGTGACAAAAATTTTGTGAGCACTCTATCTCAAGAACTAAAGCACAGAATTTCACAAAACTTTAGATTCAGTTAGACCTTAATCTGAACTGGTGGCAATTAGTTTTTGGTGTATATTGCCCAACTGGTGATGCTTCTGTATAGGGTTGGGTTTTTGACGTCAAAAACTGTTTTTTGACATGACAAGCGTCAAAAACTGGTTTAAACTGTCATAAACTGGTTTAAACCGTCGAAAACTGCCAAATACATATAACACACTAAAACATTTTAACAATAGGTAAACATTAAATAAGTCAATGATTTATGTGATCTTTTATTGAAATTTAATAATTTAAAAAATATATTATTTGCAATAAAATATTTTTTTTTTCTTTCAATCAGAAGAAAATAATTTTGTACAATTAAATAATCCAGATCAATTTTACCCTGCAGCATGCTGCAGCACACCACGTGTTTAGCACATTTATTTACACCCAAAAGATTTTTGAGTTTAGAGTGTATGAAGCGTCAGAAAATAGTCTGTCTCTTAATTGATGCTTTGCTAGTAGGACTTGATAGCAAAAGCATTGCTAGATGAGCAAGTTTTGAAGCAGGCTCAAAAAGCTGTTGCATTTAATGATACCTTTTCACCAAGCAATGGAGTCCTCCCTATAGCACTGAAATAAGAAGACGGGAAAGGGGATTCTTTAGCTTCATACACAATCAGTTTGGGTAAGCATCCATAAATTCTCTCTGTAGCTCAATCGAGAGCTGAATCAACTGATACAGCAGTCAACCTTTGCCCCTGATGGTTGGGATGCAAAGTATAAGCCAAACAATGGTATGGTTTCATGATTTGATTCCTTCTATTATCAGGGTTGTAGTGGGTAGCTGCCCGGGTGCCCGCCCAGCTACCCACCCGGGCTGGGTTTTTTACAACCCTGTCTATTATGCACTTTTTCAATATGGGCTTAAAGGAATTTTCTTTTAGATGACCGAGCCATTTTTGTTCAGTTTTAAAATCGAAAACATTTTTATATATTGAAAGAAAGCATGTTTTAAAAAGATTTTGACTTTAAGCTTTTTTTTTTTTTAATTACTTCTCTTATTTTGTAAATGTTTAAAATTAATAATCCAATTTCAATTTTGAATGGAATGGTTATTGCCTAGACTAGAAAAACATTGATGCACATTATCTTGTTATATATACAAAAAAATCTGCACTTTTCTAAGTTTTTTTTTTCCCCGTAAAAAAAGCTAGCTAATATTTTAAGCTCTCAAAAATAAGGGAAATAAAAATGATTTTAAGTAAGAGAAAAAATGTACAGCTCAGGTGAGCTTAATGTATAGTTTTTAGAAAAACACATTTTACAAAAAAAAAATTTAAATAAAAATTTTACCCTGTTAAAAAGTTATACTTAACAATGATACTTTTTTACTATGTACTAATTACTGATATACAGTAAGAGTGAATTTAAAATATTACATGTAATGTTGTCATGTGTGACATTTAATTTGAATTTTTACAGATCAATTTAGTATTTGAGGTTTTTGACAAGAGGTTTTTGACATGACGGTTTAAACCCGACATACACTGACACATGTCAAAAACCTGCCAACCCTGTAATTATTACTAATTACACAATTACAGTAATAGTGAATTTTAAATATTACATCTAATGTGTGACATTTAATGTGAAATTTTACAGATCACTGTAGTATTTGAGGTTTTTGACAAGGGGTTTTTGACATGACGGTTTAAACCACAGTTTAAACTGTCAAAAACTGACACGTGTCAAAAACCTGCCAACCCTGCTTCTGTACTGCATTTTGTATTATTTCCACAATAGCTTTATCTCAAGAACTAATGCACAGATTTTCATCAAACTTCAGATTCAGTTAGATGTTGATGTTACTAATTAGGTTTTCATGTAAATCGCACAACAGGTGGCGTTGCTATGCTGAATGATTTTGAAAAAGCTATATCTCAAAAACTAATGCATGCAATTTTATCAAATTTAATATTCTGTTACATTTTTACATAAATAGATCCTTATTAGAGTTGGGTATATATTGAACAACAGGCGTTGATTTTATACTCATTGGGTTGGAAATTCTGGTTTCGGATATCTAAGAGGGCGAGTTCCAAAATTCAATGATTTGTTTGAAACAATGTGATACTTATACCTCCGTGTTAAATGCATCCAATGCAACCTGTATACCTTTAGATTCTTCATGATAGGCATAGATTGTCATTTAATTTTGGCACTGTGATAGCGAATTTTGAATTATTAACATGTATGAGATAGAAGAAAGATTTGGGATCGGCACATTCAACTAATTCTGTATTGACTACAGATACTGCTAGTTTTGCAAATATGTATAACATGAAAAATAAATTTAAAATGCTATTTTTTAATTTATGTTGTTTAGTTCAGTCAATTCTTATTCCCAGATGAGTGAGTCTTTTTAATTATATTTTTGCTTTTATCAATTTCTATTTTGAAAACCCTTTTTTTGAACTGACTTCAGATAATGTTACTTTTGCAAATATGCATAGCATGATAAATAAATTTGGAACACTATTTTCTAATTTAATTTGTTTAGTACAGCTCTATTCATAAGCGAAAAAATATCCAAAAATGCACTAGTAAATGAGTAAATTGAAAATTTTTGATTTCTGACATACCTAAGCAGCCAAGGGGCACAGTTCTTTTTAATGGACAAATAAACCATTGTTATGGTACCTCTAGGTGGGCACATAGGGTTGTACAGTAAAACAATGAACCTTGCCCTTACTACTAACATCTTAGCAGTAGGGGAGACAAAAAAATATTATAGAAGAAAAAATATGTAAAACTACATATCGAATTGTTTAAAACTAATATGAACAACCTTTGTCTTGGCTATGAAGAAGTTAGGTACAAATATGCATTGATTTTTGAAATGACACGCTTCCACTTCTTGTCTTTTTAAGGAGCATAATTAGAAATGAGTAAAATGAGCAAAAAGGAACTGTTTCAGTAATTTTGAATCAAATTAATTTTTCAACAGAAACTTAAATTATAACAGACATCATTCAATAAATAACTAGGATAAATATGATAAAATTATGGTTAAAACAAACTCTTTAAAAGATACACAAAATGTTAGTTCAACTTACATAAAATGTGTAAATGTACTGAATGCACTGTAATGTAATGTAATGTAACTACAGCAATGTATTAAGTGCAAATTTTAAATCTAAAATCCCTCCATATATTTTTTGACATAGATTTTAAAAAAAATGGTTTAAAATACTACATTTAAGACAGTTAACATATGAAATAATTTTTTTTAAATACTCACGAAAACTCAATGCATCAATTCGCCATGTAATGTAAAACAATAAAAACCAAAACTTGGATAATTATGTACCATATATGAGAAATCCAAAAACTAAGTATGACAATGGAATTTTCACAGAAGTTGTAAAATTCCCACACATACAATTAAAATTTATTAAAAATACAAACTTTCCCCCAATCAAACAGAAATTACATAATATTTTAACAGCATAACAATATTTTAAAAACTATATATATAAAGGGGGAAAATTACTGGTTTTTGCAGTCGTCCACTGATATATAATGTCTGCCAATCTAATAAATCTTCAACCAGATGATGAGTACTGATAACACCATATTTTATTATCTAAAAAGAAAAGATATTTTATAACAAAACTATCCACTTCCATGATCCATTTTTAATAAAAAATAAAACTATGATAATTAAAAAAGACAATTATTAGCACAGTATTATATATTTAAAATGGTTGTTATAAAATAGACTTCTTGAAATGATGAAAATATATTTGAATTTTTTCCTTTAAATAAATTAGTGAAATAACACAAACACACAAAACATTTATAAAAATATACATACATTAAACACCTCGCTTGAAAAATAAACTAAAAGTCCACAGTACTATATCTGATATCTTGTGTTCAGGGACTTATTCATATTCTTTAGTGAAATACTCTTATAGAAAATAACAAATGAAATATTGTCTGATTCAAGTGAGTAGGTGTTTTAAGAAAAGAGAATTAAATCCATAGATTGAAAAAAAAATAATTGCATACTTGACAAAAATAATCTTAATTTTCTTCCGGCAACATAATTCAAACATGTGTGAAGCCTTTCTTTGTATAAATACAATAAATTGTTTTAATATTTCCCCCTAAATTTAAAGTTTTTTAATTCTTGAATACCAAATTCATACGAGTTGTATCTTTTCCAATTGAGTATGTTAGTGCCAAGGTAATGATTTGAGTCCAGGAACGTTAGCTTAAACTGGCATTGCTCTGCTAACTGAATTATCATAGAAGTCCAGTAGATGCAATTCACTAAGCCCACCTTTTTGATAATGACATCTGGTCTTTTATTTGAAACAGCTTAACAGAATAAATCACAGGAAATGGAACTCCTGAAAAACATTAGATACTTGCCCAATCACACTTCATTAATTTAACACAATTATTCTAATTGGTAAATAAATCATAAAAGTTGTAATTTTTCCAACCGAGTGAAAAATAAAGATGAAAATAAGCACTCGCCAGTCACCAACTAAACGTGAAAAACTGGCAATTAAAAATATGGAAAGAACCAGCCAAATGCAGGACTTTCCAAAAGGAATTTCGTCAAAAAGACGTGAAAAAAAATGCGAATTTTGTCAAAGAATTGCTAAAAATACAAGAATTTTGTCAAAAGATCACAAAAAAAAAAAACCCCGCACATTGATAGGTAAAAACACCTTATGCCTATCTTGTCACTGTCCGGATATATCTCCTCTACATTTCACTTTTACTCAATTATACATTTATGTCCTCAATATTCTATCTCTATTAAACAATACATTTATTTCATTATATTTCTTCATTGAACTGTGTTAAAATATCTTTTATTAATATTATAAAGTCTATCATTACTTTACTTAACTTGTATTAACTTCCGTTATCCTATCTTTAAATTCCTTTAATTTGTTTATTTTATTTCGTTACCGCACGTTCTTCCTATTTCCATTTTCCAGCCATATACTTTCCAGGCAATCAAGAGCATGTATTTCGTTTGAATGACGATAACTTCATGACCGCCGCCAGATGGCGTTGCTGGTTTGAGTCTACAGCACATCGGTTGTATGACGTCTCATCATGATGTTTTCCTTCTAGAGTAGTCTACTGTTCCTCCTTGAATTGCATAAGGAGATCTTATTTGAACACCTGGTTGATATAAATACAGATGTAATTTCTTTTCTCCTCTTTTCCTTGTTTCAGTACCTCAGTTCTTTATTCTTGATGCTTTCATCCTAACAGTTGTTGTCATTTTGGAGCTACTAAAGTGTTTTCAATGGCGACCAATGTCCGAGTAAAGTTTTGTTTATATTCTATAGTAAACTTATAATTCATATAGTCATATTATAATTCATAAGTTACAGTTTTGCTTAGGTTACTTTGGATGTTTTACTGCTGACTATGAATTTGTTTAAGTGAGTCAGAGAGTTTCTTAGACTCTGGATTTACAGATGGACTCTGCTGCATCAATTTTAAGGAAACGTAGATATGTGAGTCATCGTGTCAGCCGTCAATGTGAAGATCAAAGTTAATTTATTCAACTGCTACTTACCGTGTTTATTTCAAGTTTTCTCGTAACATTCTCATGTGAAGTGATATCATCCATAAAGAAGTTTTTCTCTGGTGTTGTGTATGAATGCTCAATTCAGTTTATTACGATTTCCAGGGATGGGAAAATGCATAATTTAACTCGCCACTGCCGAGTGAATTTTCTGACAGGACGAGTGACTTTTTAGGTAGCCTTTGAAAATTGCAAACTATAGAGGTATGCCAAAAACATTTTTTTATTTAGTAGTTAGCTATATTTTTCAACTTTCATAATTACTGCGATGTAAACATGGCATGAAGTTCTACTTTATATTAAACTTTCATCTCTTGTTTATATTTCTTAATTTTATAGGAAAAAATATATAAAAATGCATTATAGTAATAGTAACCAACTATTTTTGAGTTGCATAATTTTGTCATAAAAATTTTCAACTGTATGTTGCATTTTACTGGCTGGTGAAATAAATCCTTGGCTGGTAAGATTTTCTAGAAATTCCCCACCTCTGACGATTTCTAATGGGTGTAGATTTATATGGAATTTCAGGATTGTCAGCCACTTGATGATAATTATTCTGGTTCTTCAAATGCCATAAGGTTGGTTTTATTTTATCATATTATTGTTAAATATATTTTCTTAAACATTTAAATATTTTGACAGTTTAATATGCTCTGTATGAGTTAAAGATCTGCTTATTGTTTACTGACTGAGATTCAGTTAAACTTATACATTGTTTTATACTTTCATTATTTCTATATTTAATTTTTAATAAACGTTAGATTGTTTTATACTTTGTATTTATTTCGCCACCATACATCTTTTATATTTCTTTAGCTATTTGAAGTAAAGATTTGATTTCATCTTTTTAATAACTTTAAACTTAACAATTTTTAGGGACGTTACCTTAAGTTTTCACTGTGCATATTTAATCTCTGCTAAATTTCAATCCTCGTTTAAATTTAATCACATCACACATTTCGTCAATAGATCGTGAAAACACCCCTGCTAATTTCATCAAAGAATCGGAAAAAAAAAAATGCAAATTTAGTTAAAGAATCGTTAAAAAAAAAAGAGAGAATTTTATCAAAAGATCGAAAAAAAAAAAATGCAAGTATTGATAATAGATCGCGAAAAAAACTCAAATTTCGTCAAAGAATCGGGAAAAAACGTGAATTTTGTTAAAGAATTGCAAGAAAAAAAAAAGAGAATTTTGTCAAAAGATCATGAGAAAAGCACACATTTCGTCAAAGGATCGCAGAAAAAATGCAAATGTCATCAAAGAATTGCTGAAAATATGCAAATTTCATCAAAGAATCTCGGGAAAAAAAAAAAAAATACCATGAATTTCGTCAAAGAATCTCGAAAAAAAAAAATGCAAATTTCATCAAAAGATTGTGAAAGAAATGTCAAAAGATCACGAAAAAAAAATGCAAATTTTGTCAAAAGATTGCAAAAAAAAATGCGCATTTCACCAAAAGATCGCGGAAGAAACACAAATATTGCCAATATATCGTGGAAAAACGTAAATTTCGTTAAAGGAGTCCACAAAGAAAAAAAAAAAAAATGAATTTTGTCAAACGGCTGCAGAACAACTGCATAATTAGTACCTGGAGGGACTTTTCTCAATCCCCTCTACTGTACTTTTCAGAAAATTTGCTGTGAATTTCAGGATTTTTTTTTAAATTTTTGAATCACACCTGCTTGTCAGTGAATAAACATACCTATTTTTTTTATTGTCAGATCTTAATTCTAGACAAGTAATTAAAAAAAAGGGGGGGAGGCTACTTATGTTGTTGGGTACACAAGTACCTAAGCATAGTGGGACTTAGTATGTAGGTAGCTAAATAAGCATGTTGCGTATAACTTTGCTGTTAACATATTTTGAAATTTAATATAGATTGAAATTGGTATCTCAAGTTTATTCAAAACAATATGAATTAAAATATTTTTATTTAGTATATAAATTATTTTTTTACTCTAAACTCATATATTTTTTTAATTAAATGTTCAGTGACATAAATGTACTTACTGCCTGCGAAAGAAATTAATCTCACTAGTCAGTAACTGGCTACTAAAAAAAAAATATCAACCTGCTGGTCAGTGGCTACTAAGCAAAATTCCTTATTTTCTTCTTTAGTGAAAAAGTGTCCAGGACAGGATTTGAATCAGGGACTTTTGGCTTAAGCTGTTAATAACCTGCTGTCATTGCCAAAATGTTGTCTGAGTGAAATGTCTCTGCTGGATGTTTCGAGAATAGCTTAGAGCATTGGCAGCTTACCCACAGATCCCCAGATTAAACCCTGGCGTGGACACTTTTTCACTCATGTGGAAAAATTACAATTCATATTATTTATTTTTCAATAGGAATAATTGTATTAAATTAATGAAGTGTAATTATATACACAACATTTTCTTGAAGTTCTATTAACTGAATTTATCTGTTGAGATGTTTGAGATAACAGACCAGATATTATTATCAAAAAGGTTATCTGAGTGAATTGTATCTACCAGATTTGTCCAGGATAAGCTCAGTTGGCAAAGCATTGGCAGCTTAAGCCAAAGGTCGTTCAAATCCTGCCCTAGATACTTTTTCACTCAGCTGGAAAAATTACAACTTGGACAATTTATTTACCAATTAGAATAATTGTGGTAAATTAATGAAAAGTAACATATTCACAGTTTCTTACTTTTGCATTCTGAATCTACTGTGCTTAATTTTTGCCTTTTCTTGTCCATTTATTTTACACATGAGATTTCATTTTAATTTATTACATATTATTTATATATATATATATACACTATATGGCCAAAGGTGACCGGCCACTTGCGATTTTTGATGTTTTGTTAAATATCTAGAAAAATACATGAGGAATTAACATGAAATTGCAGGTGTGTAAACAGTATTGTATATGTCATATATTTCCGTGAAGATGTTTTCCCGAAACCCCATAGGGGACCATCAAAAAATTGAAAAAGAACGAATATCTTTTGGATAACACTGTAAAAACTAATGGAGCAAAAGTGTTTAAACTCGAGATTATTAATAAGTGGCTTATTGTAATATACTGTGTTCATTTTTATGAGGATAGCATGTATACTTGTAGAGAAATTAAGGTTTTTATAAAAACAATCTCAAATTTCGCCAAGTTTTTTGCTTGTAATTTGCAGAGATCTTAATATAAAAAAAAAGTTCTTTCCAGAAAATATGACGAACTACATTGTACACAATACCCCACAATCAGAATGAAAAAATAATAAAAATTGGATGAAAAATGAGTAGATTTACTAAAAAATGTTTCACTGCGCATGCACGAATGCAATCCAAAATATAATGTGCATAATGTGTTAGCTAAGTGTATAGAGAATAATGAAAAAGATATAATAAATACTATAAAAATAAGAAGAATGCAATGGTTAGGCCATCTAATCAGAATGAGGGATGAGCGAAGCACAAAGAAGATTTATAGTGGTAATTTAATTGGGAAAAGAAGTATTGGTAGACCCAGGAAGAGTTGGATAAAAGAGATAGAAAAAGATCTTGCAGAAAACCAAATTATAAATTATAAAGTAAAGGCCAGAGATTGGAAGGTATGGAGAAGTATATTGAGGGAGGTCAAAATCCTACATGGATTGTAGCACCATTGTGTAAGTAAGTAAGTAAGTGTATAGAGCAATTTTTGTAAAATTTTCAAAGACATAGTTTGAAAAGTCTGATAATAATCGTTTATAGAATAAGCTCAAAATCTGTTGTTCCCAAAATGAAGCAAAAACACAAGGGGTTGTATCCATATATCCATTGATTAGTGCGAATTCAGCATACACAATATTGCACGTGATACTATATTTGGATACAATCCTTAATCTTTTCTGTGATAAGATTTTTTTTAAGATAATTTTTCTACAAAAAAAAAAAAAAATGTTTGAATTGTATTTTGATTTTTATAGTGCAAAATAATCTCACACATTCATAATTTTTTACAGTTTAACATTTATGTTATACATAATTTATATTCAAATTAAAAGAATTGTATTATTTTAACAAAATCAAACTGATTAGTAAAGTTATCATACGAATTGAATATTTCCAACTGAGCAAAAAAGTGCCCAGGCTGGGAATCGAACCTAGATCTTTGGCTTACAGGGCCAATGCTCTACTGTTTAAGGTAACTGGGCTGACAACCGGCAAGCATATTTCGCTGAGATAACCTTTTTGGTTATAACACCTGGTCTGTCACGTAGACAGCTCAACAGAATAAACCGCAGGTAATCTCTCTCCATATAAAGGATGGGTACGTAGATAAACTATTATTTCAACACAATTGAGCTGATTTGTAAAGTTATCATATGAATTGAATATTTCCAACTGAGAGAAAAAATGTCAAGGCCAGGAATCGAACACAGTTAGCTTAAACGGTAGAGCATGGGCCCTGTAAACCAAGGATCTGGGTTCGATTCCCAGCCTGGTCATTTTTTCACTCAGTTGGAAATATTCAATTCATATGATAACTTTACCAATCAGTTTGATTGTGTTAAAATAATAGTTTATCCATGTATGCATCGTTTATGTGGGGTTCCTTTACCTGCAGTTTATTCTGTTGAGCTGTCTACATGACAGACCAGATGTTATTACCTATAAGGTTATCTGAGCGAAATATGCTTGCCGGTTGTCAGCCCAGTCAGCTTAAATGGTAGAGCATTGGCCCTGTAAGCCAAGGATCTGGGTTCACTTTACCAATCAGTTTGATTGTGTTAAAGTAATAGTTTATCTACATACCCGTCATTTATATAGAGTTCTTTTACCTGCGGTTTATTCTGTTGAGCTGTCTACATGATAGACCAAATGTTATTACAGTGCTCAGCAAAAGTTTAGACAATGATCTATTATGCTTCTGTGCCGAGAAGTATGTAACGAATTGTTGTAATTCAATTGTCATATATTACTGGGGACTTATCCTTCATACACAAACAATAAATTTTAATTTATACACTTTACATAATATATAATGACAAAAAAATGAATTTAACATTGTTGCAAAAGTATAGACAATCTGTCTGTTAACAGAAAAATATCCATAAATTAAAATTGAACTGCACCTACATTGTCTGCTATTAATGCAAAAATGTGACTTTCCATCGAAGAAACTAAATCCTGCATCACTTGGGGGTCTATTTTGTGCCAAACACGTTCAACATCTGATCGAAATTCATTTACAGAGGAGTATTGTTAAAAAATTGCATAAACCGTATGAGATATGATGCCACAAAAGTTTTCGATTGGGTTCAGATCAGGGCTACACACGGGCCAGTCGAAAACAGTAATACTTTGAGAGTTAAACCAACTTTTTGATTTGTATGCAATATGAATAGACGCATTATCTTGCTCAAATACATACTTTGGAAGAGATAAAAGTTCACCAAATGGCTGTAAATTGTTTTTCAATGTATGTATGTAGTCTTACGTTGCTTGGCAACCATTGAGAAACTCCAGAGATACTTGAGTATTAAAACAAAGTGAGGCCCAAGTCATCAACCCTTTCGAGGGCAAAGGACACATAATTTTAATTCCAAAAATGGCAAGAATATTTAATTAAAATTTTCCTTTTATAATATACGTGAAAATAAGCAATTTCATATTTTCTAATAACTTTGTTTACAAATTCTGGTATCAGTCCATTATTTCATCTGTTTATAAAAAGAATTACTCCACGAGAGAAAAGGGGTCAATTTGTTGTGAGATTTCAAGGCTGGTGGTTTTATCATTTTCATGTAAACTAATGTACATCTTTCTTTAATGCATCTATGAAATTATCCGTCGACACAGAAAGCTCTAACTCACTTTTAATGCGATTAGCAGTCATCATTTGTCTAGATGCCAGTTTATGGATCCTTCTATAATCTCATTTTCTGGCCACACGAGTCCTTCCAGATCTATGTTTTGCTTTGAAAGAGTCACCCTTAGACAGTACTTAATAGACATACTTCTTTGGCCGATTGAAAGTAGCTGAAATTTCCGCAACAGTCTTCCCTTTCGATTTCAGCTTCCATGCTTTAATTATTTCATCTGACTGAAAATTTCTTGCTCACGCATCTTTACTAACCGATGCTATCGCAAGGTGCACTTAAATACTTCATGCATGTGACGTCATAAGTTTGAAATATGCGGTTTTCGGTGAACAATATCCAAAAAATCACAAAAGTGTCTAAACTTTTGCAATATGCAAATTTCACTTTTTTCAGTTAAATGAAATAATATCCTACATTAAAACCGTTATTTCTGTCCTAAAACATTTAAAATATATTTAAAAATAAGTACAGTCATTTTTATAACCAAGTGTTCGTATTTTTTATTTAAAGGTTAAAAATCACCAGTGTCTAAACTTTTGCTGAGGAGTGTACCAATGGTGGTTATCTGAGCGAAATAGGCTCGCCGGTAGTCAGCCCAGTTAGCTTAACAGTAGAGCATTGGCCCTGTAAGCCAAGGATCTGGGTTCGATTCTCGGCCTGGACATTTTTTTGCTCAGTTGGAAATATTCAATTCGTATAAAAGAATTGTCCAATTAAATTAAATATACGCATTTGATGCAATTAGTCTGTATTTTGTTGTACATGTGTATATCTTAAATAAATTATTTTTCACTTTGAATTACTGAGTTTTTTCCCATATAAACACTATTGCTTTTATGTGTCTCTTTCACAAGAACACTCTACGGGGAGCCAACCAAAAATGGCAAAGGCAGAAAACCCCCAGCAGAAAAATCCCCTCTGCCAAATGCAAACTGGGAAGGGAACAGCCCCGGAAAACCAACGGCATTTAATAACAAACACATAAATAAATAAATAAATAAATAAATAAATTCAATAATTATACTCATTTACAAGTTTGACATATGACTGCATGAAAAAGAATTGTATACAATGTATAGAGTCATGTACACAGTTATACATGCTGTAACAGAGAAGAAAAACGTTAAATAAAATCATAAAGTTGCCATACAAAATACAAGCAGACATAGAAAGTCCTGAACTGAGCAAATCAGAACTGGTATTTTATAAAAGAGAAATGTTTGTTAAGTTCATTATATATTTGTCTAAGTTTATTATAATTTGATCTTGACAGTAAGATATTTTTCATATTCCAGCTCAATGTGCAATTCCGAATAAAATCAAATGAGACAGGCATAAGTGGACAACGTCTGAAAAGGTAATGTTTTGGATCACTGATGCTACCACACAAACACTTATCATTCTGGCACTTCCCAACTTAAACAGATGACTGGGAAAAGCCCCATGAGACGTGATAAAATATGCAATGGCTCGAGAGTAGCAAAGAAATGAGGTGACAACTGTTTTGATTATACCAAATGTATCTCTGCCTTTATCACTGTATGTCCAATCATTCTGCCACATTTTAATAATGTTCTCTTTATAATAATGTTTTACGAATGAGACAGGAATTGGTGCGGCTATCAACGTCATAAATTCCCAATTCGATAACATATTTAGAGAGGGAATTGGCATGCTCATTGCCTCTGAAGCCAACATGTGATTTAATCCAAACAATGTTGGTGATTTTGTTCTTCAACAAATGCAGGTTTGTATAAAATTGCACATTGTATAAAATTTCATCATTCAGGAAAAGATTTCTAAGTGCCATGACTGAGGATAGACTATCTGTATAAATATAGAATGTACTATAAGTAGAGTCTCTACACCATTCTATAGCTAAATCAAGAGCTGTAAGTTCTGCTTGATACACAGTATTAAAAGATTGCAATTTAATTCTCTATTCTAGTAAAATTACGTCTGACATAAATACCACAAAGGCAGTGCTGACTCCCGTTTGCATCTTTGAGCCATCAGTGTATAAAACAGGATGTGTATGATGTGGAACATTTTTAGTAACTGGACCAACAAAATATAATGTGTATAATGAAAATAAAGGATAATCAAACATTGCAACTTTTTTAGCTAAACGATCTGATGAAACATAGGTTTCACCTATTTAATCTGTCCTGCCATTCTTCAAAATATCATAAAAAAGAGCCAACTGTTTTAATTCAGTCTCAATTGTTCAGTTTAATTCAGTCTATTCCTGATAAGACACACAGAGCAGCAGTTGAAACTGATCCATAAACACGTATTATGGATAATAAACAAAGACTTTGATACGAAGATAGTCACCGAATACCATGGTATCTAAGATCATTGAACCAAATTTCGTAACCATACGGTATTTGCCTTTTCAATACAGAGTTGTATTATATCTTAAGATATTCCAAAGTTAAGCCTTTATCACATATACATGTCTTTTGCATGCTGCAACTGAAGTCTTTTATTTTCTCACGTACTATGTCTAGGTGTTCCAACCAATGAAACCTACTATCCAAATAAAAACCTAGATACATTAAGTTATCCTTAACTGAAATACTCTTCCCTTCAAGCTTAAATATAGGACGATTTTTTTTTTAGTGTAAATCTCCCGAAGAGCATGGCTACAGATTTTTCTGCACTAATGGTTAGACGTAGTTCGCGACATATCAAAGCAAAGATACTAATACTTTTATTGACTGTATTTTCCAAGGCTGACCTAGTATCAGCTCCTTCAACTGTAGCCGAGTCATCCGCATATAATTCTATGACTATGTTGCTTGTAACGTTTCAAGATCTTGTCTGCTACTATCATCCAAAGTAATGGTCCCAGGCAAGAACCTTGGGGACAGCCACGAAAAACTCTAAACCATCGTATACCATGAACAAATTTAAAACCAATAAGTCCATGGGTTGGGTTATATAATTCTTTAATGATACTTTTAAGTCTCTTTCCCAATGTGGCTGCTGAAATTTTAGGAGACACTGCTTCCTTAAAAATCTTGGGAATCTGCACCTATACTTTTGTTCCATCATCAATACAGGCCTGGCAGCATCTAACAAGTGATTTGGTACCATTTAGAAGAACTTTCCTTTCTACAAGACACCAATTGACTCTAATGAGGACCTCATTGCAAGACTTTCAGTCGTTGCTGTAACTGTTTGTGAAACACCTGGAATCTTCAAGAGGTTTACCATTCACTTGTTAGATGCTACTAGGCCTATATCAATGTTGGTGTGTGGTCTTTAGTGACATATTTAAGAACTTAGTGCAATTATTATGTCAATAAATTGCTTATTTTCATTTCCTCCACATTTTTTATTTTTCATTTCTGATCCTACATTACAATACCAAAATGGCTTATTTATGTGCACTTTACATTTTCTTACAGTTTGGCCTTGAGTTCAAAGACACCCTTGTATATATACAGTGTGTGTCATAAGTTCGTGCAAACTTAATAAAAGAAGTAATACTCGGTAAAAACAACGAATATAATCAGAGGGACATTGGATTTTTTTTCTGTGTATAAAAAAAATTATTCCAAAACTGATCCTCTGATTCCTGTGATCATATTCGCGTAAACCGAAATACTTTTAAAACATTACTTCTTTCTATCGTGAAATTTTTATTTGCACAAACTTGTGACGCACTATATTTATATATATATACACACAAATAAAATGAAATATTATAAAGATAAACCATGAACTGCCAATAATAAAAAGAAAAATAGATTTAATATAGTAGAAGAATTGTTTATAGAGAATAACATAGTGAAAACAGCAAATAAGTACTCAATCACTGAAGAAGTAGCATTGAAATAAAAATATTAAATTAGCAAAATCTAAAATAACAAAGAAACTATCAATATGATGTGGAATCATCAGGGGGGGGCTTTACATCATGATTTATGGTGAACTGATAAGTCATTTCATTGAATATTGTCAGCTTTAGGCGTAATATTAACAATAATTCAAGCCCCTATAACTAAGGTTGGGTTTCTATTGGAAGAAGTTTCTTTCAAGACAGCGGAAGAAACTGAAAAAAATATAGAAGGAACTAGCAAAAACAGTGTCCAAAATTAAGATACATCAATTATATAAAAGATTTTAAAACAAAGCAAAATAACAGAAAATAGTTTAACTTTATTAATCAAATGAAGTATTAACATTAGAAATATTATTTATTTTTATTAATGAATAAAAATAATTTTAAAATTCTGAAGCAACATGTGAATAGCTCACACTTTTACAAGTTGATGAACTTAAACCTAATTACAAGCTGTAATGACTGAGTTTAACAAAGCAATTAAACCTTATAACATTCAAATCCGAAAGGAGAAAGACTGAATCATGAACAAAAAATAAATAAGTTACTGTGAAAATAGATTGAAGAAAGAAAACAGTGATCTACTCCCTATTGTAATATTATTTAAAACAAAGTGGTCTGTATTCAAAGGTATATTTTAATGACTTAATCAAGAACAGTCATGAAAGCGGTAAATAGGAAAAAAAGGAGGAAAACATTTTTCCTCTATACAATGGTACCAAACTCGTATAATTTAGGCACATTTTAACAGTTATTTATACAATAATATGAAATAACACAAATAACAGCAAATATGATTGTTAGTTTCTTTTTGTAACTTAGAAAGTATTTAAAAAAAAATTAACTAACAACAGATGTGCACATTGATAGAACTAAAAAAAAAAAATTGACGACATTTTGCTAAAGGTATAAATCCAAATAGATCTGATGAACTTATGTGAAATACAGTGATTAATTTTTCCACGATAAATATTATTTTGAATCATTTGGCTGTTTAAGATTTTTCCCTTATTTTAAAAGAAAAAAAAATCTGTGCTAAATATATGCACGTCAAATTGATCTTTGCTCTAGAAATACATCTCCAAAAATGTATCACTGTAATTAGCTGAAGGTGTTGTATAAATAATACAAAATATTCTATTCCAAAAAGAACCTTATGGAAACTTCCCTTCCCTTTTAAGACATTTTAAAGAACTGCATTTGCATGATTTTGGATCTATTGCACAACAATTCAGAAACAAACTTCAAGGATTTGAGTAGACAAAATGCTTGATTATTAAATTTTCCAGACCCCACTCTCATATTGTAATATTAGGGGGGGGGGTCTAAGTCTTAGTGGGTATAAATTAGGGTAAGTAAGGTAGGGGTATAAGTTTGCCCTCGACTTATCTCGGGGCAAACCTTGAAGTGGTTAATGAAAGACTGGTATAGTTATAAAGTAAAACGCATAGTTAAATTTGTTAAAAGCCTAATTAAATTTACATAAAGTTATAACATATGTGGAAAATTATTTAAAAAAAACCTATTTCTTCTGTCTGTTTCTTTTTTCCACTTTGAAAAAAAAACTTGCGAACCCTGCTGATAATATTTCAAGAATTAATAAAATAGTAAAAAAATATAAAAATATGACTAAGCATTGAGAAATTGAAGAAATTAAGATAAAAAAAATAGATTTAGTACTGATTATATAGCAATACAGGTTATCAACATCAAAATATGAAATGACACATGCAGCAAAAAAGCTGTGGCAAGCATGTATATGGTGTTTTCAAAAATATATATATTCAAAAAGTAAAAACAGTTTATATATATAAATTGACTGCATACAGTATGCAATCAAGAACTGTATTATTTTGCAAAATGACATTCATTTTATCATGCAATGTAAATTTTTTTAAACAAGAATAGCAGTTACACTCAGGTATAAATCTTAATAAATACATTACATAGCCAAGTACCCTTAAATTTAACTAAACCAAATAAAAACACAGGTCTTTATTTAATAAAATTTTTTAAACTTCAAGAATTCATAGTGAAACAAAAGATGATCCCTTTTTCGGAGAGAGGGGGTAGGGATGGAAAAATTATGGAACAATTTTCATAGCTTTTACAGAAACTCATTTCATGAAACAAAATCAGTTTAGATACATAATTTTTATTCACAATACATAGAAATCAATTACAGTGGAACCCCAATAACTCAACACCTTGTAGAGATATAGAAAACATGTTGACTTAATCATATAATGAGTTAGCAAGGGTCTGACTAATTTCATTCTTAAAAATATATCTTAAAGATAATTTATTATAATTTTAAAATCATAAAATATGTATAATAAATAAGGATGTATAATTAAAAATTTATTAAATATTGGAATTATTAAAAAGTTTAAAAAATCCGTTTAATAAACTGATTTCCACTTATTTTGAGATCAGGAAGTTATAATAATAGTTAAGGAAATAAGCTAGGAAAATATTTCTTGAATATCACAGAAGTGATTTTGAGTAAAATAGGAAGTTACAGAAACAAATAATGAATTTTATTTACAAAGTATTGATCAATGAAGAAGCAATTTCTAAAGATTAGTTGCGATAGAGTAGATCAGATTGAAGAAAACTTATGCAATTTTCTCTTTGAATGTGACAACTTAATGAGTTTCTTCCTCATTTAAGCTAACACTATATCAATTATGTTAATAATAAATGCAAAGTTGCCAGGATCCAGACATAGAGCTATCAGGGTTCCGCTGTATAAATAAATTTTTTGACAGGTTTTTAATTTATTCACACTACTGAAATAACATTAAATAGTAGTTGCATACTGAGAACACATAAATCATTGCATGAAATCTTACACAAGTATGAAATGCATAATATTAAATAAATTGATGTTTGTTTAAAGCAAATCAACTTAAGAAAATGCATTTAATTTTAATTTAAATAATTGTAAGTAAATAACATACTACATAAAACATTTTAGAAGCAACATATAAAGATTCCATAAACACATCCTAGTTTAGAATCAAATATGCATATGACTGAATTTAGCTTTGTATACTTTAATAATAGTTTTTCAGTCAGTTTAAACTAATAAGTCATAAAAACATTTTATTTTAACACACATTTAATGGCTAAGCTTATACATAATTTTATAATATTTAAATGTTTTACAAGAAACAAATATTAATTTTGATTTCTCTGATATGCTAAATTATACAGAAAATACTAAATATTTTTTTTTTGTTTCATTACCTAATATTAGGAAATCCAACTCGATATTCCCAAGTTACAAAATATAGGTGAAAATAACTTTTTTTTTAATTGAAAACTTCAGTAGATTTCTTACAGTTAATGTATATTTTTCACATTACCCACTAACACTAGCAAAAAACATTTTTATATGAAAAATATCAATGCATTCAAATAAAAAAATTAAAATTCATTAAAAGTGATACTTTCATATTAGCCACATACCAGTCAGTTAATAGCTAAACTAAATAAATTGCCAAAGATTTTTCTACTTACAACAGACTTTTTGATAATGATAATTTCAATGGTTTAAGCACATAGTTTGAATACATATCTGTTAAATTTGTGCTTATTTATTATTTATTGATAAATTTTTAATTTTGTTATGGAATATTAGCTGGAAACAAATACTGAAGTATTTATATTGTTTTCAGTGCAAACGGGTTAATATTTTGTAAATGGCTGTTCGTGATAGATTTAAAATAATAACCATTACCTAGAAGTTAAAAAGTTGCAGTAAAAGCAAAATTTATTGATCAGGTGTTGCAACTGTCAAAATAACACCAGTATTACTCACAAACATGGTTTTGCTTTACAATATATATTTATAAAAGGCAATATTAAAATATACTCACTGTATTTTCTACTTCTACTAGAGTATTGAAGTAAACTTTTGCACCAAAATTCTCTTGAATTTCACAAACAAGTTGAGCACCACCGTACTTCAAAAATGAATAATGACTCGGATTGCTTTTTAAATTTTCTCTATGAAAAGTCAGTGCATCATCAACAACAAAAACTAAATCAACCATCATTTTCTGAAAATAAATAAAACAAAAATGTATATCTGAAAAAAAAAAAAAATAGGGTCAGGTGGGGTAAAATGGGTAATCAAAAAGTATTGTTTATTTAAAATTTTTTTTTAATATTTCATAGTTTTCAAAATTATATATGATTGCTTGATATTTAAGCAATCTTTTCCTACTTTATTTTTGTTTTCATAGTTTGTTCTATTTGAGTGGCAACAGTAAAACCATTTTAGAACAATTTCATGCCACATGTGGTCTGATTAAACTTCATCCTGCAGCTCATAATATCTGATATAAACTCATTTATTTGACCTCATTTTGTTCATTAAGCATTTCTAATACTTTTCCAAATTATAAACAAGAAAATGTCTTATGTTTTTATTGTGAAACAAACAGATAAAAAGAATAGTTTTTAGAAAAAACTAAACAAGAAAGCTGGAGAATTCAAAGTGAAAAATAATTTCTTTAATATAAACACAACTACAATAAAACATAAACTAATTACAACAAATGTGTACTATATTTAATTTAATCTTAAAAATTCTTGAAATTTAAATGTTAATTAAGTATTATATAAATCTTAAAATATGTACAGTCAGAAGATAAAGTTGGGCAAGATACATAAAAAAAAAAAAAAAAAAAAGAAAAAATGTATAAGCTAAGCAATTATGATAGTGGGGAATATTAGAAAAATAATAATATTTTGATTTTGTCATACAAAAGTTCACATAAAAAAAATGTGAATGTGTGAGATCATTTTGCACTTCACCATGTAGTGAGTGGCGACCGTGAATCTGCACCTATACTGTGCACCCTAAAAACTATTGTCTTACAACTTTTTTTAACCATAAGTAGCACCCTTAACTGTAACTGTAAAGGAGGGAATCAGTAAATGATCTGAGTGTAAGACATTATATGACTGAACAATCAAGTAGAAATACTATCTCATTGCAAAATGCCAAAATGATGCTTAAAAATATACATATCCTAGAAGTGACCAAGAATTACCCCGATTCCAGGGTAATTTCTGGTCATTTAAAAATTATAATTATTTCAATTATAAGTGCATATATATTTAGGTAAGCATTTTATTATATAGTCATCAGAGGGTGCTTAATCCATACCAATATTGGGAACAATACCTTCAACCCCTTGTGGATGAGTGTCTTTTACAGAATATTTAATCTTTTATCACCAATTTTTCATAAGAGAAATTTTGGCCTAATTGAATCATGCAGAAATGCCCTGAATAAATAAGGCAAAATTTACAATAAAAAATAACTGGTGGGAATAATCAAGGATTCTGAGCACCTTTTGCTTCACATATACTGGTCGCTCGTCCTGAAGGGTAACGATGAAAATAAGGAATTTTGCTTAGCAGACACTGGCCAGTAGATCGATTTTTTTTTAGTAGCCAGTTACTGGCTAGTGAGAATAATTTCTTTAGTAGCCAGTAAGTACATTTATGTCACTAAATATTTAATTAAAAAATATGAGTTTACAGTAAACAAGTAATTTATGTACTAAAGATGAAAATAAGGAATTTTGCTTAGTGGCCACTGGCCGGTAGGTTCATTTTTTTTAGTAGCCAGTTACTGGCTACTAGGAATAATTTCTTTAGTAGCCAGTAAGTACATTTATGTCACTGAATATTTAATTTAAAAACATGAGTTTAGAGTAAATAAGTAACTTATGTACTAAATAAAAATATTTTAATTCATATTGTTTTAATAAACAAGGGTGATTTTGAGTAAAAAAAAATTCTGAAATTCACAGCAAATTTTCTGAAAGGATTACGACAGTGGTGGTGGTGGGGGGGGGGGGGGGGGGAATCCACTCCCGGCACGAACTATGTTTTGTTTCACGCCACTTGGACGAAATTTGTGGGTTTTTTCGCGATCTTTTGACGAAATTTGACATTTTTTCGCGATCTTTTGACGAAATTTGCTGTTTTTTCGCGATCTTTTGGTGAAATTTGCCGTTTTTTCGCGATCTTTTGGCAGAATTTGCCGTTTTCTTGCGATTTTATGACGAAATTTGCCGTTTTCTCGCGATTTTATGACGAAATTTGCCGTTTTTTCGCTACCTTATGACGAAATTTGCCGTTTTTTCGCGATCTTATGACGAAATTTCTTGTTTTTTCGCGATCGTATGACGAAATTCCTCGTTTTTTCCGCGATCTTATGACGAAATTCCTCGTTTTTTCCGCGATCTTATGACGAAATTTCTCGTTTTTTCCGCGATTGTTTGATGAAATTTGGGCTTCTTAGCGATCCTTTGACAAAATTCGGGTTTTTCCGCGATCCTTTGACAAAATGTGTGGTTTTTTTCGTGATCTTTTAACAAAGTCTCGTTTTTTTCGGTGATTCTTTGACGGTGGTTTTTTGCGATCTTTTGACAAAAGTCTTGTTTTTTTTTTTTTTCAAAATTTTATGACTAAATGCACGTTTTTTTCGCGATCTGTTGACGATGTTCGGGTTTTTTTGCGATCCTTCGACAAAATTTACGTTTTTTTTTTCCAATCTTTTGATGAAATGTGCGTTTTTTCGTGATCTTTTGACGAAATTCGCAGAGTTTTTTCCGCGATTATGTGATGAAATCCCTTTTGGAAAATCCGGCATTTGGCCGGTACTTTCCATATTTTTTGTCGCCAGTTTTTCACGTTTAGTCGCCGAGTGGCGACTGGCGAGTGCTTATTTTCATCTTTATTATGTACTAAATAAAAATATTTTAATTCATATTGTTTTGAATAAACTTGCGATATTAATTTCCAATCTATTTTAAAAGTAATAGTTTAATTAATAGTTTTTATAATAATTGGATGTTGGTGAATTTTGACCAGGAATTACCCTGAGTGACTCTAGATATAATATAAACTTTATATTACAAAGTAAATATAGATGCATACATAAAATTATCTAGGATTCTGAAATAAAAAAACATTTAAACACAAACCTGTATTTAAGCTAATATCCAATTCACAAGATTATGATTGAATATTTCACATGTGTAAAGATAACCATTCACAACTAGATAGTGCCCGTCAAGATTTGACGGAAAATAACTTGAATGTTTCATTAGAAAATTTCTTGAATTTTTAATTAGTTGCTTTTAAATTAATTATTGAATGACAGATTTCTATAGTACACAAGTGATTCCTATTTCTTTACGGCGATAGATGGTGCTGTTAGTCTAACCTATTCAATGAAGTGAAAGAATTTTACATTTATAATTTACAAACAATTATGCTTGCTTTTTATCAGAAATTTACCTAAAAATATCGGATAGAGAATTCATATTTACTTACTACGGCCTCATTTTTATTTTAATAACAACATTTTTTTTTTTTTTTTTTATAAACAACACGACCATTAAAAGCTGCCATGAAATTTATTTTTATCTATCTCATTCTCTAAAAACCTAAATTTGAAACTTGGTGCAGCTAATGATTTATAATATATATTTTTTATTACTTGAATTTTATTTTAAATTTTTTAAATATTAAACCTGGATATCAAGGTATTTTCTTTTATAGCTCTTATACGAATATTTTTTCCTTTTTTTCCGTTTTATTTTTTACGCAAATGGATGACAAACTTTTCTTTCTGACACACGCACATATATATTCTTGATAATGGTCAGAAAATATTACGAAAATTGTAGATCTGCTCAATTTGTTTAATTAATAATTACATGCAAAATATTTTAGCTTAAATATTTTAAATATAAAATCATTATTTTTTTTAAATATTGAGTGTTAAATTTTATTATAAAGCATTCAAATAATAATATTAATAAGATAAAAATCCTATAACTTCTCTTCCTAATAAAATATGTCATTATTGAAATGAATTATCGACAAAAATACTACACATTTTGCCAGGCTTGGATTCGAACCTGTGTCCTCCACAAAAATTCTGAGCTTTAAAGTGTTGTGTTAACCCGCTACGCCAGCAGGAACTCGATTCTATTCCTTCTAAATTGAAGAGGTCCGAAAAACAGTTGACACATACGCAATTGTTTCAAATTTGAATTCTGATCTAACAGAAATAGTTTTGCATTTTAATATTTATCATACCTTATTTTTTTTTCAAAGAAGCAGTTCCCAATTTTCGTGTGTAACTATTGGCAATTCATAAAACTTTAGCCTCAAATCACTGTGTTTATCTTCTGTGTGTAATATCACCAAAACAATATGACACCCCCGAAATAAACCGTATCTAGCTCTTAATATTGGCACAATAAATTTTTGAATTGTTAATGATGCTGAAAGAGCCAAATAATATTAATTTTGTGAAAGAAAGAAAAGCTTGTTTCAGCATGATCGAATAGCAGACAAACTTAGGACAACTTCTACCTGCGATTTGATAATTCAACTGAGCGAGCATCTTTGCGCATGTGCAGCGTGTCACTCCAAAGGCAGACTTGTAGTACTTATATACTGCGCATGCGCAACAGTAGAATTTTAATTTAAAATTATGGCTAATTAATAAAATATTTGATCCAACGAATGTACGATAACAAATCTGTGGCCAAATATCTTTCATTTCAAAAAAGATTGGCGTAATTTGATGCAGTAGTTTCTTCTCACAGACTGTCGAAAGAAAACGCTTAGCATTTTAAATATATAGATTTTGTAAAATCTCTAATTTCCAACTATTTAAAAACTAAGTTTCATTTTGGTTTCTTCATGGAAAGATTTGTTATCCCCCTCCCCCACGCCCCCTGTAATTTTTTTTCTCTTCACCTGAATAAAGAACATGGGAGGTTTTACAAACAATAATGGTACATCATGAAATGTGTGACATATTAAAACATTGAAGTAGAAAATTAATCAATACTACCTTTTTCCAGAAATTGATAAGAGTGCTTATATGCTAAATTCATGTTTATAAAAATCTAGAAAATACCCTCAAATAACAATACAATTTTAAACAAAAAGTACTTTAAGAAAATTTAAAAAATATTATTATTAATACAATCATGTGACATACTGTCATCTAATGGTTAATCACAAGCACACAAAATAGGTCATTATCTGAGCTAGGTTTTTGTAAATATCTTATTTTCAAAGATACAAAAAATATCATTATTTTTATATCCTAGCTAATATTTTCAAACTGGTCAACAACATACTGCCAGGGGTTGATGCAGGTTTTTTTTTTTCTTGGGGCTCATTTTGTGAAAAGTTATTTCTGCGAATTTTATTATATTTTTGTGAAAAACAACATTTTGTAATGAAAGTTGAAATTGAGTTACTCAAATTCAAACATTTAATAACAAAAACTTCTTTAAACCCTTTTGCCAAAGTCTTCGTTTCTGGCACACATTTTAAAACTTATAAAAATAATAAATAGTAGTAAGTTTTTATGGAAAGGAATTTTGTAATGGTGCTTATTTTATTAAAAAGAATTTTGTAAAGGGGACCATTTTGTTAAATTCATTTTTGTGAAGGGGCCAGTTTTATTAAATGGATTTTTGTGAAGGGGCCAGTTTTATTAAATGGATTTTTGTGAAGGGGCCCTAAATAGGCTACAAATTTTGCCTGGATCGACCCCTGAAAGCTGATTATAAACATTTTCAAAATTAGAAAGTAAAACATATTTGCACCTAACATGAAAACATAATAAAACACTATTTTAAATGTATTTTCCTTTCTTTTTTCACTTATAACAAAATTGAAGATCAAATAATTAAAAACAGAATAAATTTGCTTTTTACATTCACCGAAAAACGAATTATAGAATTCAGTTTTAAGTATCATGAAATTTTTATGTTTTATATAACAAAATTTTAAATACAAAATAATTTTATTAATTGAAAAAATTGAACATGGATGTAACTTATCTGCTTTTTGATTTGCGAACTTGTTGTGCAGTTTACACTGAATAACAGACCAGAAAAGTATTCTTTCTAATGAAGCTGTAAATAACTGATTAACTAAATTAGACAGTTTATCATGCAAAGACTCTTCTAAATTAATATTTTCCCACAGGTTTATTGGTCTTGCATTTAAAAATCTAGCTTCACATGGAAAAGGTTTTTTTTTAAAGGCAAAAGCACATTATCTAACAGAACGACACAGTCAATAATAGTTCCAAAAATTAATTTACACCTGTTTGAAGATATCAAAAATATCACACACAATATTTTGAAAATGCATAGCAAAAATATCAATCAACATCATATTTTGAAAATAAATAATTAATATATATATATATATATATATATATATATATATAGCCATTGATATAGGACTTGTTCTTGGAGTCTTGCATCTGAAAATTCCATTTGAAGTCAACCCTCAATCTGACCCGAACCCGACAAAAAAAAAAGTTTCCTAACCCAACAAAATAATTTTCGGTGACCTGCAACCTGACATATTTCAACCAGCACCTGACCCAAACCTAAAATACTTCAACCCTTGACCCAAACCTGAAATGTAAGGAAAATAAATCATGTTTTAATGTAATTATAAAAAGTACTAATCTACAATTATATCTTTAATTCCAATTTTAAACAGAAAAATGAACAAATCTATATTCTTTAATATTCAAATATAGTAAGTAAAACATCTGAATAGCAGACACTTTAGGATCGTTGAATAGTCTAGCATCACATCAGATTGTCCTTAACTTTCTTTTTTTCTTTTTGCAGGTCAGGTTCACCCTAGAATATTTCTTACGGGTCATATTTAGGTTTTTTGCAAGTCAGGTTGTTGGGATTTTTACAATAAATTTGAGCAGAACTATTTTTCAAATGAAAATAAATACATATTTGAATATGAATTATATATTCAATTCACAAGAGTCAAAACCCAACCTAAATCAGAAACAATGGAAGTCAACTCGACCCACAAGTTAAGAGTTATAGTGCTGACCGGACCCAAGGGTCAGGTCAGTTGCAGGTAACCCAACCCGATGCAGGACTCTACTTATTCTGAAATTAAGTGAAACTTTCCTTTTGGTAATTACGAAAAAACACAATTCAAGGTCAAGTGTTTTTTTAATTTTAAAATTACATTTGTTTTTTCATATAAATGGACAGGTGACACATTATACTGTATATTAGGGGTACACAACCTTTTTAAGAGAAGGGCCACTTATAAAAATGTTTGGGTTGTCGAGGGCCACATCAGTAACACAGAGAAAATTCTATATCGGGGAAGTAGGGAGAGGGGTAATAAATCTTTATTCTTAATGAATAATTATTTTTTGTCCATAATAAAAATAAATAATTGCATGAAGGAATGCAGGGCTTCTTCGCATCTGTACGAATAACCATTCAACACTTTATGAAGACTAACGGTTCCTTCTTGACAAATGGTAACTTGAAAAAAAAAAAATACACAAAATTTTTAAATAATTGAACGTTATTGAAAATTTAAAAAAAAGTTATTGAAGAATAACTTCATTTAAAATAAAAGGAAACTTATTTTTGAAATAACAAGGCTTGATGGACTAATTATGCTATTTTTTTTTGCGGACTATTAACAAAACTCGTTTTATTTTCTTTTGTCAATCAAGTGCATCTGATTGACGAAATTCACGATTTTTTTTATCAACGACTGATTGACAGATTTCGCGGTAATTTTCCATTGCCGATTGGCAAAATTTGCAATCTTTTCAAACAACCAATTTGCGATACCTGCGATAAATTGACGCAATTCGCGACTTTTTTTCCACAACGGTTCAACGAAGATTGTGATTCCTCCCCCCCCCCCGCAATCGAATTATTTCGCGAATTTTTTGTTCTGCGATCAATCTTCGAAATTTGCAAGTTTTTTCCATGAAGGATTGACAAAATTCACTATTCTTTTTTCATGAGTGATCGACAAATTTTGCGATATTTTACGTGACAGATTGACAATATTTGCAATTTTTTTCAAATGACCAATCGACGAAACATGATTTTTTCCTGATATACATTGATATAAGTTGCGATTTTTTTTGCACATTAAATTGGTGAAAATGATATTTTTTGGGACCGACATGCACATTTTGTAATATTTTTCCATAGGCTATTCATGAAGTTCGTGAATTTTTGGAAAAATTCATGATTTTTTTTCACGAGCAATTGACAAATTTCGCAATATTTTTGTGACCAATTGACAACATTTGTAATTTTTTCTATCAATTGTCAAAATTTGTGATCTTTTTTTGCTACAGATTGACAAAATCGTGATTTTTCCCCAGTCGATCAATGAAATTTGCTCTTTTTGTACCTCATCGACAAAATTCTCGATTTTGCTGCGCCCGATTAACAAAATTCGTGATTGTTAACTGACTGATGAAATTTGTAATTTTTCCCGTGGCGAATTGACGAAATTTGCGATTTTTTCCCACAATAAGCTGGCGAAACTGTTAGGGTAAAACCCGCCTAACACTTCTTAAATAAGCAGTCTAAAAGATAATACTTACATATTGCACAGTGAGAGCTTGGCTGAAAAATTTATGACTTGTAACTCAGAATAACTTATGTAAAAGCTTAAATGAAATGTGGGTGAGCAGCATAAAGATAAAACTGTACTGAAGAAAGATAAAAGTCACAAGTTCTGGCAAAATCAAGCTTCTTTATTTAAAGATAATGATTACATACTTGAATTGAGCTTAAGTACAAATGCAGATTCCAATAGCACACTTCTTAAAAGCAGATGAAAGTTAAAATGATGTTAAAACAACATAATTGAAAATGACTAGAAAAATAACACATACCAAATACATTTTTGTGCAAAGCTGTTTTCAGATGTAACTAATCTCATATGCATTACCGGTAAAACTAAATTGGATAACTTGAAGAAAAACGAAAAAGAAATAACTTATTTAAATAGCATAAAATGTTCCATCCCCGATAATGCACAGTCATTATCGATCGCATGAGACATCAAACAAGCTTAAATCAGACGTGTGTCTGTGCTTGAATGAACTCTGACCGTGGTATACATACCATCCGATCGAAGACACGTGCCGGGGAACCGCCCATTCACTAGAATGTTCCCAGACGTGACGTGAACACAAACTCTATGAATAATTAAATCATATCAACAAATCAGCTGATTCGTGATATGCTGCCACCTGGTGCCGATACGGCAAACCGACTGATTCGATTATAACGTAATCGATATTGAGTTACACCGCGAATGAACTAAAACGTAAATGAGCTTTTAAAATAAATTAAACTTAAAATAAACTTATTATAAAGTGAAACTTGGATAATAAACTATTAAAGGTTAAGTTAACTATTATCTTTAATAGCAAAAGTGTTTTTAATAAAAGAAAAAGTTGCATTTACTATTGTATGAGATGTAAACAAAGTAAAACGATCTTTCAACTAAAGATATAAAATAAACTCAGCTATGAGGATAAATGAATGTGAATGAAAAAATAAATGCATTAAATGTATGAGTATATGAGCGGGGTTTTTGAGCAATGAGACCAAATAACTGGTATTAATTTCTATCAAATGCCCCCTCTCATTATCTCAAAAATTTAAGTACTTCCAGTAAAACTAGCAAAAATTGAAAACTGGTAAAACTTTACTGAATACAACTGCAGCTCAAAATTACCAAAAACAATTTTCTAAAACTAAGTTAAAATCTAAAAACCAGAACGCACGGTGATAATTTTTTAAACAGCAGAGACAGGAACCGAACTAAGGTCTCAAACAACAAAGAGTTCAAAAATACGATACATTATCAAAATTCAAAAACTTTTAACTTTAAACTTTCAAAAGTAGATATCAACTCCTCGTGGTTATCCCAACTCCAAATGTGACTACCAAAAACTGCGTCTTAAACTTCCATAAGGAAAAAAAATGACTCGTAAAGTCACGCTAAACATGGGATGATAACCATGGGAAAAACAGTTTGAACAGCTTAACACAATTATAAAAATTTTACAAATAAAAAATTTACAATTTAAATATAATTTTTCAAACACTAAAACTTTGAATATGTATCTAGTATTAACACAAATTAACACCTTCTATATGAAGGGTTAAAACTGGCAATATTAACTTGACCATCTTGACATCAACATAATTAAACTAAAAGTTCAACAATTTACAATAGAAAAACTTTATTATAACAACAAGAAAAAAAAAATTGCTTTATGCAGAAAATCAGGCACTTTGATTTGGCTCCCAGCTAAACTCAATAAAATTTCTTAAATCCAAACAAAAAGAACACAAGATAAACTTCGGCATCTAAGCTAGGCAAAAATAGACTTTTACAACTGTCCATTCCCACTAACTTTCATACGTGAACAACCAATCAACCTTTCGCTCTTCCGTGCATGGATTAGCTTACAAACTTGCACAAATAGTAAAGTCTCAGATGCCTAAAATGAAACAAGTATCGGAAAAGAAAACATAGCATGAAATTTAAGTTATCAATCTATAAAAATGTAAAATTAAAGTCCAAAGAAAATTTAAAACATATTTTTCTTTACTTTAAAACAATACTATCTATTTTAAATAATATTCTACTTTCACGTAATAAAAATTAAATTTTACAAAATTCTATATGAAAAAAGAGGCAAAAAAACTTTATTAATTATTTAAATTTACGATAATCCGTAAGTTTTCACCTAGTGACCGGTCTACATTATCAGGACAAAACATGGATCTAAAAAAAATGGAAAAAAGGTACTATTGTATATATAAAAAAATCAGGAACTGGTACACGGGACATAGTGTGACACTCCGATCAAAAACTAAATAAAATGAGACTTAAAAAATTAAAATTACTTGTGTCCAAGGTAGGTCCTGATGCAGTAGTAACCCCCTCCCCGAACTCCCTTGAGAGTTCTCTGTCATTTACCTCCCTAGGGGCCACCCTCCCGAGACGGTACTGAGGGCTGATCGAACTTCCCGGAAAGAATGGAGAAAGAGGCACAATCCCTGCACCAGAACGGACATTTAAATGTGTACCAGAACCGATATAAAGCTTAAGGTCAAGATGTCAAATACCAGAAGTACAAAGAAAAGAGGTATACATACCCAAATCATTTTTATGCTTTACAATAAAACACTATATTATATAAAAATACAAGGCATGCATTCAATAGATAATTACACAAAATCATATTCTGAAAAAATATTTTATAAATCTTAAAAGATCAAATTTTACGAGGGGCTTCGTAAACACATCGGAGAGGTTGGACTTGCTACAGACAAACTTTAAAATAAATTCCTCCTTATAAACCAAATCCCTAACGAAAAACAAATGGACATCGATATGCTTTGAACGGCGATTCTCAATAGGTGATTTAACGAATTCTATGGCCGCTTGGTTATCTATGTAAGTCTGGCCTTATTTCCGCTTGTCCGAATGATCCGCTGATTCCTGCAGTATCCGGTCGTACCAAACCAGATTTTTGGAGGCCTCAGTCAATGCGACAAACTCTGACTCCATCGTTGAAAGGCTAACACACTTTTTTTTGAATGTCTGCGAATCAACGGGGGAGTTGTCCAGCAAGACTATCTGTCCTCCAATCGAAGTTCGGTCGTCCCGGTTAGCTGTGAAGTCAGCATCAGAATAAGCAATCAAAGTGTCCGAGTTACAATGTAACTGGAGTCGATAATGCCTCGTGTACTTCACATAACCAAGCAACCTTAGAAGACCTTCCCAATGTGTAATACCTGGATTTACTTGAAATTGACTTAAAATGTTTACTGCATATGAAATATCTGGCTTAGTGCGACTTGCAAAAAATGATAAACAGCTCAAGACATTGCGATTATGTAATCTGGACATAAATTCTTTATCAGACGAGGAAACTGGAGAGTCAACCTTGGAGAAAACAGTACCCTTACTGATAGGTAGGCTTGAGATAGGGATCTTAAAATTCTTAAACTTCTCACAGACTTCATCAATATATCGAGTCTGATGGATTCCCAAAGACCACCCTTCTTCATCAAATTCCACACCTAGAAGTTTCCTTGTCCTCCCCAAGATTTTTAAGTCAAAATGTTTTCTCAATAATTTCAAAACCTTGCCAATTGCCCCTTTATCCTTACCGAAAATCACCATGTCATCGACATATAACAACAAGATAATATATTAGATTTTAATGTATAAACACACTTACTGGATACAAATTTAATAAAACCTAACTTTAATAAAACTTCGTGGATTTCATAAAACCATTCTCGACCACTTTGATGAAGGCCTTACAACGCTCGATCCAACTTGCAATAGAGATGCTGCTGTTGGGAAATTCATTTCCTTAACATGGTCTTGTCACTTATCCCTCTACAGTCTTATCACTCATTCAACCATTACTTTCAGTCATTCAGCCATTACTCTTTCAACTCTTTTAATCTTTTAAATACATTCATATCTAGTATCATTTAAACTATGTTAAATACAGTTATTAACCACATATCTAGTTATATGCATATTAATACTTTAAAAGAAACTTTGGCTAAATTCAATAGTTTACTTTTCTACTCAAATATTCTAAGTTTTATAATAACTCTTTATTTTTTTTAAATAAACATCTCTTATTTTTTACTTACCTTTATTAATACAATGTTGTCTAAAATATAACTTGGCTTTTCCCTATATTAATTCTTCTATCAATACTTTAGTTTTATCTATTTGCAAAACCACGAAACGTTTACATTTCTATCGGCCATTCATAAATATTCATCAATACATTAGTCACTGTATCGAAAGGAGTTACGGCAGTTGACAGAAGTGACGTAGGCAGTTTGTCTTCACTTGCATTTTTTCTCCTTCAGTGTCTAACGTCATGGACACACCCTCCAATCATTCCAGTGCTGGTAGTGAGGTTTTGTTTGCGGGATGAATGATTACGTAGTCAAAGAGGATGTTTCCTGACAGGTAGTATTTATAGAACAGTCTGCCGTGTGTATGCTAGCTTGAAGTAGCTTCGTGGTTTTAGAAGTCTTTGCTTATTATTTTATTTTAATCTGTTTATTATCACAAGTGGTTTTTAAAACTTAATGATGCTGTTTTATTTAATGTTATTGCTGAAGTAGTCATTTTCCGTGTTGCTTTTAATTAAAGATAAATTGGGATTTTACCGACAACATTGTGTAGTTAAATGGCTGATACTTTTTGGAGAAAATAGATTGATTTTCTGTTTACAAGTTTTTCATCGAGGATTGTTGAAATGACTACGTGCAGTCCAGACACATTTTTTATTTAAAGTATGTTTTCCTTTTTATTCAATAGTTCATTTAAATAGAATCAAAGATTTATTTAAAGCAACTTATATTTTCTGTCTTGCCATTTTCTTAGTTGGTTGGTTAAGTTTCTCCTCGTTTGCCATAAGTTCTATTACTGATGTTTCAACGGTGTTTTTCCTTCATGAAAGATTTATATGACATTATCATAATCTATTGAGACTCAGGGTCTGGTCCAATGTTTATGGTTGTTTTATGTTTATAATTCGTTTGTCATTGGGCTCATTGCAACAGTCTGCATTAAGCACCCTGAGTGACATGTTTTGTCTTGGCTCCCATTTGTGTACTTTAATACGACGGTATCCGCGACTAAGTGCCAATAGTGAGTTACCGGACAAGTTATGGGGGATTGACTGAGTTTGAATATATTAGTGTTAACTTTAGAGCAATAATTATTATGGGAAAAATTAAGATCACTTTTAACCAACTATAGTTTTATTTACAGAGTTAATAAAGTAATTCAATCCTTTTATTAAGTTCATTTTTCTATAATTTATTTTTAAATGTTTAAAAAGTTAATAGAAGCCTTTTTGTATCTTTATTGAAAATTAAAATGAATTTAAAGTTAAGTCAATTTGATAAAATGAAATACAACTACAATATGATTTCATTTAGAGTTAACATATTTAAATTAATAGACTTTTAAGAATTAACTAGTTTTTCCATTTAATTATTTGAAGCTCCTTAACTATTTCTTGATGTTATATGGTGATAGTATGAGAGTTATTTAAATGTGTAAGTGTTATAACTATCTCATGGCATAGTGCTTCGATTGGATGAAGTTTGTGCAAAGCTATTTTTGAGCTGTTATCACATATGATCAAGATTTACATTTTGTTTTCACTATTGCTTTTAATTTTGCTTTTCGTTAATAAAGTTAAGTTTGGTGTTTTTAAATCTGTTTGGTTATTCTTTACATACACAAACATTTTTTTTAGTTAACTGAATATATTTTTCTTCTTTAAAATTACTATTCACCTTGGGCAATCTAAGTAAGCTTATACGCTCCATTAGCGTTTTAACTCTTATTTATATATATCCTTATATCTTGGAAATTACCTTTGGTTATTTCCTCACAGCTGCTTATCGGGAACGGTGAAGACGGGAGGCTGGGACATATACACGCTCTCCTTAAGTGGTGCGTATAGATAGGCGCTGGTCACATCACACTGAGTGTTAAGCCATCCGCAACAGGAAACAGAGAGAAAAAGAACCGGATTACCCCAAAGTTCACCACAGGACTTAAGGTCTCATTGTAGGAGTCTCCCTTCACTTGTTTAAAGCCCTGGGTGACTAAACGTGCTTTAAAGCGGGCAATCCTTCCAAACTCATCTCTCTTGACCCCGTACATCCACCTACAACCCACAAGAGTAACGTTGGCAGGTTACTCGAGCCTGATAAGAGTAAATACCTTATTTCCTGTCTTGACACTGTCCAGATATATATATCTCCTCTGCATTCCTCTATATTTATTTAACATTGCATATTTCCTTTATATTTATTTAACTCTTAAAGTATTTCCTTTATTAAAATATATTTCCTCTATTAAAATATATTTCTTTTATTAAATTATTTCTTTTATTAATATATAAAGTCATTTTACTTACCTTTTTATTCATTCCTGTTATTCTATCTTTAACTCCTTTTTACGATGTTTATCTTTCTTTGCCGTTCACAGTCACGTTTTTCAGTTGTCTGCTTCCATGCAAGCATGAGCACGCATTTCGTTTGAATGATGATCATAGATTATAGTTTTTCGATCGCCGCCAGATGGCGTTACTCGTTTGGGTCTACGACACATCGGCTTTGCATTCTTTCGTCATGATGATCTCATTCTGGAACTGTCTGCACGTTGCTCCTTGCATTGCGTAATGAGGCGTTATTTGAATGCCCGGCTGATATAAATTGAAATACGTTTCCTTCCTTCTTCGCCTGCCTGCACTCATTGCCTTCTTTTTCTGTGTTTGTCTACGTGTTTCGTTTCGTCCTTTTTACTAACAGTGTTGGTTTTCCACGACGTTTCAATAGTGCTATATTATGGCTGGAGATGTCTTCTTGAGGTGCTGTGTGCTTTTAATAAGTTAATGTTTTTACTTACTTCCTACTTCATCGTTCGTCGGCCATTTTATAAGTTGTTTGTTATGAGTTCGATAGTATTGGACTTCGACTCTGCTCTTTAAAGATGGACTCTGCGTACATCTTGTTTAAATAGATACACTGATGTGTGAGTCAAGATGTCTATTGTTATGATGAAGTTCAGAGATATTTTACTCGCTACTTATTATCGGCATCTACATTTTGACGTTTCACTTAATGGTTATTTACAACGCATCTTCATCTACAGAGAAGTATTTTTCTTGAAGTTGTTTCGGCACGAATATATGATTCACTGTATTTCAGTTTAATTCATCGGCGTATTAGATGTTTGTGAACAACATGGAACTTTGAGGAGGACCGGTCATTCTGTGATCATTTTCATTTCTTTATTGTTATGAGCTCAGTTTTCTTTTATTGTCAGATGGTTTTCTGGATATGTATTTATATATAATTTGACAACTTAAATGTGTTTATTGAATTTAAAGATTTGATTTATTGTTTGAACTATATTTAAACTTATTTTATATTTTAGTTAATAAACGTTAGTTTGTTTTTAAACTTACTTTGTTTTTATTTTGCCACCATACGTTTCTTTTCTTTCATAACTATTTAATACTTTATTGGGACTATTAGCGTTAGCTTTCATCGTGCTTTTAATTAAACTCTGCTAATTTAATCCTTGTCATTAATTTAATGACATCAGAGCCAAATGCCAGACACCCCGTTCACGCATTACACCGATCTCGTCTTGCATCGCGGCAAACCACATCGCACGTTGCTCAGATTTAACTGCTTGATTATATGTATTGGGAATAGATATGGGATCATATAGTCATGCACTAGGGTTTAATTGATTAGACTCGAGACTATCTGAATCAACTTCGCTGTCGGGATTTGTAATTATGCCTGAAACTGGATCTAAATATAAATTGAAGCCTTTAAAGTCAAAAATATCAGGGACAAACCTAATATGGTTTCTATTGCAGTATCTTTCGACGTCAGCTAAAGATCTAAGGCGATCAGGCTTTCCTTGTTCAAAATAATAGATATCTACCCGGTTACCAATTGTTCTGGGCACAGGTGTACATAGCCAACTAACATCTCGTAAGGGAATAGTTGGTAACTGATCACCTTCCTCAGAATCATTGTCGATGACCCCCCCCCACCCCCCCCTCCACTGAGCTGCAAATTAGGCAAGGCATTGGAGGGACCTGGAATTCCCTCAGATGCAACCTCAACAACCCGCTCAGCCCGACTCACAATCCCCATAGGAAAAAGATCATCAACCCCAGATTCTTGGTCCACCACAACTCCATTGCGCTCAGGATCATATTTAGCAGTCTCGTCGAAAGCAAAGTCAATGGATTCTATAATTTGATTAGTTTCAGGAATCCAAATACAATAGCCCCTGGTTCTAAAAGCATAGTCCACTAAAATGTCACGTCTGGCCTTCGCTCCAAGTTTGCCTTCCCTCCGCTGTTTAGGTATGCCCACAAAAACCACTGAACCAAAAGGTTTTAGATGTTTAACTGAAGGTTTGTGGCCACCGTATAATTCACAGGGAGTTTTATTTAAAGATTTTTGACAAACTCTGTTCCAGACATAGACAAAATATTTGACAGCCTCTGGCCAGAAATTCAAATTTAAACCACTGTCTGCTAAAATGGTCCTAGCCCCATTAGTAAGAGTCTGCATAAAACGTTCCGACATCCCATTCATATGTGGTGTATAGGGGTTGGTGAGCTCGTGGTGGATCCCCCTGGATTTAAAAAACTCTAGCAAATCATCATTCACAAATTCCCCACCATTATCACTCCTAAAATTCTTAACTTTTCTGTTAAGGAAGTTCTCAGCTCTTACAATGTGATTAGTTATAATCTCATAGGCATCTGACTTAACTCTTATAGGGTAAACTGAAGCTCGCCTAGAGAAGTCATCGATAATGGTGAGGAAATAGTGTTCACCGTTACAGTTCTCTATTTGATTTGGACCCCATATATCGGCAAAAAGCAAATCCAGAGGTCTACTAGAGCGAATATAGCCAGTAGGTTTAAATGAGACTTTTTTGTGTTTGTTAATTCTGCATTGATCACATTTAAAATTAATGTCAGACAACATCGGTAAACCTCGAGCTCCCTCCCCCCTTTTACATGTATGAATCATGATAGCCGGGCTAACATGACCCATTCTATGGTGCCAAACTTCCATACTGTTCCGCTTAACTACAGAATTGGCTTCTGCAGGATCAACTTTAACATTAGGCTTGAGAACCCGAGTAAATACCTGATAAACACCTTTCTTAAGATAAGCATTAAATAGAAAGTCCCTCCCCCTTGCGATGGTTACTTAGCCACCTCCCCCACAAAAGTAGTCCCATATCGATCCAGAGATCAGACTGTGCCTAAGTTTACTTGATTACCTCACATTTTTAAGTGTTAAGACTTTATTATTAAACTGCAGCCTGACCTCATCACGTCCCTCAATCTGGAACGACATGTTCTTAATAGCCACATTCATATCCTTATCAGATAACTGCTCAAAATTAAAAATACATGATTTATCATTTACAAAATTATGTGTAGCCCCTGAATCAAAAAGCCATTTTGAACTAACGTCAAGACAATTTACATTAACATGCGATACAAAAAATGAATAATAAATTAACTCACATGAGCTGTTACAGCTTTCATCATCAGAGCAAACATCATGAATTGACTCTTGAGCAGGATTATGTGGGGTTTGGCGTCGTCTAGCTCTCTCCGTCGATGAAGACCAGGGGATGAGGCTCCACTAGGTTTTGTAACTCTAGAACTTGATCGGCTTCCTCCAGCATAAGGATGTCTCCTCCCAGGCGAAGAATGATAGGAACCATGACCAGCACGGAAATTGCGACGTGGAGAAGGTGACTCAAGTCTCGAAGTAGATGGCTCAGACACATGGCAGCTACTAAATTCTTTATTGGTTGGACGGATATGTCCTCTATAACCACCAATGTTCTTAGGGTTAACTTGACCTCTCACTCAACAGTTCCTCTAAATGTGACCAGCTTTTCACAGTTCCAACAGTTCACTTTCGCAAACATTTTTCCAAAAGTAGAATTTATATTTAACTGATTTACTTGCATAAGCCCAGTGGTGTAGTGGTCAGCACGCCTGTCTGCTGCACTGCAGGTCCAGAGTTCGACTCCCGACTGGGCAAGGTTCACTCAGCCTTTCATCCCTTTGGGGTCGATAAAATGAGTACCAAGCTTGCTTGGGAACTAAACACCGAGGGTCTCGCGTTAGGTTGACCACCTGGCCAGGACGCATGCTGCATAGCACCTCGGGGCCCAGGGTCAAGAAAACAGAGATGGGCACTGTCGGCCCAGATCCTTCTTGGATTGTATAGCCACAGAGTTTAGTTTAGTTTAGATTCACTTGCATGGAATTTCTTGAACTGTCGAAATCGCATACTTTAAGCCTAGTTTCTTCAGCCACTCGTCTGTGATCTTAGCAAACTTAAAATCATCCTTCTTCCACTTTAATATTGCTTGAACTATTCTATCATATTTACGAGGCAGGTAGCATAGAATCTGAAAGCTTGCATAATTTTCATCAAAATTGGCATCAATACTTTTTATCTCACTATAAATTCGGAACACTCTGGTAGAAAACATGCTTATGGACTCATTTGGATGCATTCAATTCCGGATGTATTTCATTCAATTAACTCCGTAAATATCTTCATACGCTGAGATCTAGAATCTGGACAATAGTTAACTCTCAACTTTTCCCAGGCAGAAATAGGGTCTGCACAGCTGTCTATCAACCTCTTGAATTCTGGTTCAATATTTAAAAATATAATCAATAGCACCTGGTTTGATCGTATCTTAAAAATTTCCACCTCAGAGGCATTTGTCTTATCCACATCCAAAATCGGAGCCTTTTCACTTTTATCGACAATACTCCAGAGGTTCTTTTCCAGCAGTAGATACTTGAGATCTAAACACCAATTCTGATAATTTGTTCTGTTCAAATTCTGAATGCTTGGACCAGCCATTTTTCAATATTTAAAAGCTATTGGTTTAAAAGAAATTTAAAATATTTTTGAAGTTAAAATAGATATCATGCTTCTCATTTCAGAACTTTAATTTAACTAACCCCCCCCCCCCCCCCATCTTTTCTATCACAACAACTTTGGTTTAAATTTTTCAATTTTTGCTCTACTCTCTTACAAGTTCCTCGAACTCCGGTTACGAGCCATTATTGCCCATAACCCAATGTTCGGGTAAAACCCGCCTAACACTTCTTAAATAAGCAGAGTCTAAAAGATAATACTTAAATATTGCACAGTGAGAACTTGGCTGAAAAATGTATGACTTGCAACTCAGAGTAACTTGTGTAAAAGCTTAAATGAAATGTTGGTGAGCAGCATAAAGATAAAAGTGTATTGAAGAAAGATAAAAGTCACAAGTTCTGGCAAAATCGAGCTTCTTTATTTAAAGATAATGATCACATACTTGAATTGAGCTTAAGTACAAATCCCGGTAGCAGAAAGTTCGAGACAGGAGACGACCGTCGCAGATTTTCTTTTCTCTTTTGCAGATTCTTTTTCATTGAACCTTTATTTTGCTTCATATTATATTTAGCTCTTTATTACTTAATTCAAAAAGTTAAGATTATTATTAATAACAATTTATAAAATGCCTAAAAACGCTACAGGTAAGCGATTGTTTGATTAATTAATGCTTCAGTTGTAAAAATATTTTACCTGCAGATTATTTTTTGCCCCTGAAGTATCTGTCGCAGACACTTGGAGAAATTTCTGCTACTGGGGTACAAATGCAGATTCCAATAGCACACTTCTTAAAAGCAGATGAAAGTTAAGGCTGTTCTCAAATCCAAAAGGGCAACTTCCTGACATAAGTTTTAATTTATTTTTGTTCGAAAATGCATGAAACTAGTTGTTGTTGTTGTTCAGAAACTATGTCATCGAGTTGTTTTTTCCATTTTTTTGCAAACACAATAGATCTTTCAGAAAATAATGTCAAAATGGATCCTTTGAACCGAATTTCCTCACGAAAGTAGAAAAATCACTCAAGAGTGGGCGAAAAACGGGTTTGTCACATGATCGATATCACTTATAACTCAGTGGGTAATGAATTGATCAAAAAATGGAAAAAACAGTTCAATTCCAAATCACTTCGATGGCCAGGCTTTCCAATTTTATATCTGTCTGTTAAAAAATGAATTTGTAAATGTGTCAGAACGTTTTTCGTTTGTTCAGCGGAGCAGTTAAGAACAGCCTTAAAATGATGTTAAAACAACATAATTGAAAATGACTAGAAAAATAAACACATATACCAAATACATTTTTGTGCAAAGCTGTTTTCAGACGTAACTAAACTCATATGCATCACCGGTAAAACTAAACTGGATAACTTGAAGAAAAACGAAAAAGAAATAACTTATTTAAATAGCATAAAATGTTCCATCCCCGATAATGCACAGTCATTATCGATTGCATGAGACATCAAACAAGCTTAAATCAGACGTGCGTCTGTGCTTGATGAATGAACTCTGACCGCGGTATATATACCATCTGATCGAAGACACATGCCGGGGAACCGCCCATTCGCTAGAATGTTCCCGGACATGACGGGAACACAAACTCTATGAATAATTAAATCATATCAATGAATCAGCTGATTCATGATATGCTGCCATCTGGTGCTAATACGGCAAACCGACTGATTCGATTACTTCGATTATAACGTAGGGGAGACCAGGGTACAGTGGACCTAAGTACACAGTGGACCACCCCTTATATTTTACTTATTTTTAAATTTTTAAAGCTTTTCTTTTAGGCCAATTGATAAGAGCACTGGATTGATTTCTTATAGCCTTCAGAACACATCGTTAGCTCAGAATGAACCCTTTTATCCTGACTGGTTTTTTTGAGCTCCTAAAAGTAAAATTTTTCATCATCATACTTTTCTTTATTGAGTAATTAAAGGCTATGGATAAATAAGATAAAACAACTTTTTTGGAAAGGTAAAACACTGGTCTTTATTAAATTTAAAAGCTTATATGCTTAAAAGAAAACTTTAATATTTTTATCAGTATGTATTGAACTTTAACACGGGGCACAGTGGACCGGCCACTGCTGGGGTACAGTGGTCCACAATGAATACTGCTCCTGTAATGAAGAATTTTCAAAAATATTTAATAATTACTTATTCTCTATAAAGAAATATTGCTTTAAAATAGTTATTTAACTATAAAATAAAGTAAACAAGGAAAAATGACAATTTTTTTAACCCTACAATGCATCGATTAGCCATTTGGCACACTTGTAGCCATCTGACATTTTAGTTTTCTCCTAAATTATGAATAACAGTTCACATGTGATTTTAAAAATAAGTTTTCATGTTCAATATAGCAGTTTTTTTTTTTTTTTTGGGGGGGGGGGGGGGAGGAGAAGGAGAGAAATGAAAATCATGCATTGTAGTGTTAACATATTAAGAAATATTTTGTTTTGTATTTACTGCCTTTGAAAAATATATCTGTAGCCTAATAAGTAATAGATGACCTCAATGGATTGGTTATTTATAACTTCAAAGCACATGGTTATCTCATAATAAAATTTTATCTTGACTATTTTAAGCTTCTAATAAATTTTTCATCATCAAATTTGTCTTAATGTTTGTTGATATTTTTGTACTTAATTAATAACTTGTTTGCCACCACTCCTGTATCTTATATTGTTATTTTCAAAATATAATAAATTTTTTGATAATTCTTTAGTTTTATATGTTTATTGTTTCAAAACGCTACTTGCAAATTTGTATTATTATATTATTTTGGAGGTAAGGGGAAAATAAAAAAGAATTAGATTAATTATAAATAGACTTATATTGTATTTTAGACAATAACTAATAGTGGACCACTGTGTCCCAGTGGGTGGACCAGTGTACCCCACTTCTGGGGTAAGCTGGTCCACTTCACGAGTGTATGTAAAAAAATTTTTTTTGAAAAATGTACTGGAAATTATGTTCTGTGAAAATTATGAGGCATGTAGAAAGGTTTAAAGAATATTCAAAAATATTTTCAGGTAGATTGGTCTCTCCGTTAAAGAGAAAAAAAAATGTTAACTGCAAAAGTGGACCACTGTACCCTGGTCTCCCCTAATCGATAGTGTTATGCCGCAAATGAACTGAAACATAAATGAACTTTTAAAGTAAATTAAACTTAAAATAAACTTATTATAAAGTGAAACTTGGATAATAAATTATTAAAGGGTAAGTTAACTATTATCTTTAATATCAAAAGTGCTTTTAATAAAAGAAAAAGTTGCATTTACTATTGTATGAGATGTAAACAAAGTAAAACAATCTTTCAACTAAAGATATAAAAATAAACTCAACTATGAAGATGAATGTATGTGAATGAAAAAATAAATGCATTAAATGTATGAGTATATGAGCGGGGTTTTGAGTAATGAGACCAAATAAGTGGTATTATTTTCTATCAGAAACTTGTGATTTTTCCGTAGCCGATCAAGAAAGTTTGCAATTTTTCTGCAGTTCCTCGACAAAATTTATGATTTTTCCGTGTCAAATCAACACAATTCTTAACTGACTCTGAAGAAATTTGTAATTTTTATGCGACAATTTGATGAACTTTGACATTTTTTCTCGCGATAAACTGACAAAACTCACGATTTTTCTGCAGCCGGTCAACAAAATTTACAATTTTTCTGTACCTCATCGACAAAATTCGCGATTTTTCAGTGCCCGATTAAAGAAATTTGAGACTTTTGACAAAATTCGTGATTCTTCCTCTCACGATCAACAAAATTCGAAAAATTTTCATGCCCGATAAACGAAATTTGCGATTCTTAACTGACTCTGATGAAATTTGTAATTTTTCTTGCGGCAAATTGACAAAATTCTGATTTTTTCTCATGATCTACTAACAAAACTCGCAATTTTTCAGCAACCGATCAAGGATTATATAATCGACAAAATTCACGATTTTTAATGCATCCGATCAACAAAATTCACGATTTTTAACTGACTCTGACGAAATTTGCAATTTTTTCAGCAGCAAATTGTCAAAATTCACGATTTTTTCATGCGATAAACTGACAAAACTCGAGATTTTTCCACAGTTGATCAACGAAATTTGCAATTTCTTCCCAGGGCAAATTTACGAAATTTGCAATTTTTTCCTGCGACAAATGGACAAAAAATTGCAATTTTTCCAGTTATAAATTGATGAAATTGTGTAAAAAAAAAACGAAGAAATTATACAAATTGTGATCGCGAGCCACAGGTTGTGCATCCCTACTGTATATAATAATTAAATATCAAATATAATTATCAATATAAAATTATCCTAAAATAGAAATACAGGTGTAATTAAAAAATAGTACTTTAAGCAGCTGTCTATGGATCAATGCCACCTACATACTACAACAATGGCAAGGATGTAGTGTAACATATAAGAAATTACACTTAGTATTTTCTAAACTATGTGTAACAATGACATAGCGGAGAGCAGGATACAGTGGACCATCCTTTATATTTTACTTATTTTTAAAGCTTTTCTTTTAGGCTAATTGATAAAAGCACTGGATTAGATTACTTATAGCCTTCAGAACACATTGTTAGCTCAAAATGAACCCTTTTATCCTGACTGGTTGTTTTGAGCTCCTAAAAGTAAAATTTTATCATTATACTTTTCTTTATTGAGTAATTAAAGGTTATGGATAAATAAGATAAAACAACTTTTTTGAAAAGGTAAGACACTGGTCTTTAATTTAAAAGTTTATATGCTTAAAAGAAAACTTTAAATAATATTTTTATGAGTATGTATTAGGGTGGTCCTTATATGGTCGATTTTAATTTTTTTTAAAATTTTCTTATGTCTTACCCTCAAAATTTGTTCCAATACAGTAAAAAACAAAGGAGAAAAAGTTTGAATGAAAAAGAAATATATTTAGAGGTAGCTCAAGCTTGCTGAAGTTTGGCGATTATACTAAAAAACATGATGATATCGACAAAAAGAAACTAAGCTAAAAGGATAATTTTTATTATGATAGTAAATTAATTTTACTTTTGTATAGCACAAAAACACAATATTAAGCATATAAAAAGTTGAAAGTATCAGTAATTAGTTTAATTTGTTAAATCCATTTTTCTGCAGTGAGGGTACGCTTTTCGGTGCTCCTCCACAACTTTCGTCAATAGCTGAAACTGAGGTTCATTTCTTGCAAGGATTCCAGTGTACTCTTTGATCAAAGCAAAACCTCTCATAGCATGATCATTTACCACTTTAATAGATTGCAAAATCTCTAATGCAATCATATAATCAGAATTAGTGCTCCAATGTGTTGGGTCTATTTGAAAGAATCCTTACGGTAAATTCATTTCTTTGAACAACTTCAAAGATTCTTTAGTCACAAAATCTTCAAACTTCTTTTCCTGAAAAATTTTAAGGGAAACAGTTATCCTCTTATCAGGATACTTTGTACCTTTTTTATTTTGAAAGTCTTCAACCATCTTTCTTTTTGTTCAAATAGACATGTTGCTATCGAAAAAGGACAATCCAGAAAGATCTTCTGACATATACCACAGGTGCTTTGAAATTTCTCTGATGCAGCCTTTCCAATTTCTGCATGTATTCTTGAGTACTCTAATAAAATATTCATCAATTGAAAGTCATTATAGGGTGAGGTTTCTGTTATTGAAGCAGTGATCCAAGCTTTAATACACTATAAAAACACAAACATCACGAAGACCTCTTTCTTCCTTTTCGGTAAGCTTGAATTGGAACTTAAAGATGACTATTTTCAAAGAATATATTACCTTAGACATCCCTGTTGAGCATGATGTATTGCCCCTGGAAGACTGAAACGAATTTCTCTGACAGGTATTCCCCCAAGGGAAAAAACAAGTTCGACAAATTCCTGGTAATCATCTCTTAGTCCACATGATGATTCTTGTGTAGTGGCAAACTCCAAAATTTCATCTTTTACATCTTGTACAAGAACTCAAATATTATCTTTCAAGCCTGTTTCAAATTTCTCTCAGTCTAGAAAACTCCAGTTCTCTTGGAAACATTTGAATAAAGGTACTTCTGGACTTGATTACGAAGTTCCCAAAGAAATATGAAATACTTTTCCAATGGTAAATAAAGTTTCGTTCAAAGCTTTTCTTCTAAAAGGACACAAGCACCTTTCTCTTTTCCAGTATTTGCTGATGTGGTGTCAAAGCTCATCCCATTCATTCAAAGCTTCATAAATTGCATGGACTTGTACTTCGCCCATTGCAGAAGGAAGTTTAACAACTGAGAGTATCTGAGAAACTCTTTTTCCAGAAATTATAACTGGTAGTCTATTTTCTCTTTACCAGTTAACTCTGGTAAAAGTTTTCCATCCCAATGAACAATGAGGGGAACATTTCTTTGTAGCTGTTCTTTAATTTCTGCGATTGTTTAATTATACTAACAATTTTTTTTCTACGAATTGCACTTTTGTTCAGACTGACTTCTTTAATATCACGTCCTAAACTCTTTGCTGTTTCTGCAACTATAAATACTGCTTTTCTGTCTGATAATTTTGTCCTGTCTAGAGTTGTTGCTAATTCTGGAGTTATGATAAACATATGCCCTCTCTTAGCTTTAGATGTCCCAGGATCTGATGCTGCATCCTCAAGCAGTTCAATTTTGTGATCGCGTTCTTCAGTTTCATTTCCATCTTCTACATTTGAGCTATCTGTAAAAGACTCAAGTACTTCTATTGCCATTTCTACTACCAAAGTTTAAAACTCACAGTAAAATAGTACAATTTAAAAATCAAAATTTCTTAAACTTATTAGCTTATAAGGTAAAAGATTTAGACTGATTAATCAAATTTTAAAAATATTCATCTATAAACAAACAAAACACAAACCAAAACCAAAATTAAGATGACAGCAGTTGCGGTTAAGTCTAAAATGATAATATAGCTGTAACTAATTTAACTCAATAAAAGTTTAAAACTCACAATAAAATAGACCAATTTAAAATTTATTTAACACCTATTTGCTTATCTAATAAGGCAAAATAATTAGAAAATAATAAACAGATAAATAATTCTTTGTTGAATCTCTGTTGCTAGTACTGCCATCTCTGAGAGGTGAGAGACATTTCTCTTCCTCATATCAATGAAATTATCTGTAGATAATTATTTAATAATTGCATTTACAAATGCTTTTATGCATTTTATAGTATAGATAACTGACATTTTAATACATTGAAATAATTTATCAATATTAGAATTAGAATTTTTTTTTCAAGTAATAGGAGAAAAAAACAGCAAAATGATTTATGAAACTTATACTTCTTTGAGCTACCTCTAAATATTATTTTTTAGTGATTAAATTCTACAAGAATTATTTTTAGATATAATGGAACATATTTAGAGGGTAAGAGCAATAAATTTTAAAACTTCGAAAATAAGGACCACCCTAGTATGTATTGAATTTCAACATGGAGCATAGTGGACCGCGCACTGCTGGGGTAAAGTGGTCCGCAATGCATACTGCTCCTGTAATGAAGAATTTTCAAAATATTTAATAATTGCTTATTCTCTATAAAGAAATATTGTTTTAAAATAGTTATTTAACTATAAAATACAGTAAACAAAGAAAAATGACAATTTATTTAACCCTACAATGCATAGAGTAGCCACTTGGCACACTTTAAATTTCATTTTATATGTTGTTCAGATTATAATGTAGCCATCTTTCTCCTAAATTATGGATAACAGTTCCTGTGTGATTTTTAAAATAAGTTTTCTTGCTCAATATAGCAGCTTTTTTTTTTGGGGGGGGGGGGGGGGGGAGAAGGAGAGAAATGAAAATCATGCATTGAGATTATCATGCATGAGATTGCATATATAGAGTTAACATAGTAAGAAATATTTTGTTTTGTATTTACTGCCTTTGAAAAATATAACTGTAGCATAATAAGTAATACATGACCTCACTGGATTGGTCATTTATAGCTTCAGAGCACATGGTTAGCTCATAATGAACTATTTTATCCTAACTATTTTGAGCTTCTAATAAATTTTTCATCATCATATTTGTCTTAATGTTTGCTGATTTTTTTGTACTTAATAACTTATTTGCAATCACTCCTGTACAGTAGCGGCTCGTGAGTTAGGAATGAGGCAGTGCTGCGAGATTCTAACCAGAGTAGACGTCTGCACGGCCCGGCTATCCATTCCCAGGCCCGGTATAAAAATTAAAAGTTCGGCCCGAGTACGGCCTGGCCGTTTATATTTTCACAGCTCACGGTCCGTCCCGACTCAATTTCTACAAACAATTCAGACTTTTCTTAGCATATATTTACGATTCCTTTAAAGAATACTGCATACATATTTATGGGGAAATTTTACAGTATATTTTAAAATTACGATGCCTTCGCAAGACTGAAATTACACAATAGAAAACAATGATTAGTACTTAGATTCTTACACTTTAACATTAAAAAAAATTAATGTAGTTTAGAATAAAAGAAAAATAGGAGGGTTAAAACATAAACATCATAACTTTTGAAGCTGTATAATAAAAAGTAGATTTGTGAAAATATTTCCCTGTCATTTATTAAGGCTTTTATCAAACCAAAAGAACCTACTTTCTGACATCTCTTTTCGGAAAAGCATAAGATTAACAGGTGTTCTTATTGAGAAACTATGTAATCGAATGTCTTTATCCATTTTTTAATAAAGACAATATATTTTTGAGAAAATACTGTCAAAGTTAGCTTTTTGAATCAAATTTCTGGAAGCGACAGCGCGAGAAAAGAGGAAAACCTTCAGCCACGTGACAAAAATCTCTTATATCTCGACAAATAATTTATTTATCAAAAATGGAAAACATTAATTGATTCCAAATCCTTTCAATAGTCAGGCTTGTAAATTTTATGCTTTAAACAGTTAAAAATTAATCAGAACATGTGTCAAAGTTTCGCGTTATCGAGCAGTGAATTTGAGAACCACCTTAAGGTATATTTCCAAAGATTACAGAAGTTCATTATCGCTATTAATATTTTTACAAAACATATTGTCTGATCTACTCATCCTGAGAACAAGTCCAGTTCCGGCCCGGCTCGACTGGAAAAGAAATGCCAGCCTGATCTCGGCACGGCACGAGTCTGTTGAAAAAAAAAAAAAAAAAAACTAAGCCAGGGTCAGACACCACGTAACTCTCAGATTCCGATCTCTACGCTGGACATGCTACAGTTCTGTATTGATGTTCTCAAACTAGCAACGACTCGTAACGCTGATTTATATTTATTCTCCCGAAAGTCACAATTGAAAATAGCTCACATTTTATCGAATTCGTTTAAATTTTTATATCGTGGCATTTTGAATGGGCGTTAGCCTTGGATTTTCGGAGGTCGTAAAAAAGCCTGGTGAAGGCCGTAAAAGTCTTGAAAAGTATGATGGCACACCGGTTCTTTGACCGGAGAGCCAGTCCGAGCCTGTTGCCGCCTTAGAGCAACATATGTTGAGGGATGACAATTAACATATGTTTTGTATGTTTGGTGTTTTGTTGGAATAAAAGGGTAAAGAAGTTATAAAATAACTCTTACCTCAGGCAGCAAAATATCCAATTTCGGTGATTGTTCCAATAAATTGTCCCCTGTGTTTAACTTAAAATTGTAAGTAACAATTAAATTATACATTAGAGTGATTATATTTAATTATATTATTACATTTTCAATTTATTTAAATACAAAACACATTCTTCTTTCTTTTCGGCCAGCAAATTCATCTATAACCTTTTCATTAAAATTTAGTATTCTTGCTATTAAGTCCTCGCCTGCACTGATCATTGCTAACGCTGATAAACGATCCTCTGACATGGTGCTTCTTAAAAATGTCTTTATTCTTTTCAGCATAGAAAAGCAGCACTCGGGTTCCGATGTTGTCGGTGTTGTGAGAATGATGTTCAGCAAACAGCTTACTTCACCAAGCGAATTTTCTAGGCCATGATTTACAATAAATTTGTGAAGATCAAAAGCTACAGAGATATTTGAAAATTCTTCTCTCTCATATAAAACAGTAAGTTCTGTTCTAAGCTTTTCTTTCTTTAACATAGGATATGCAAGCACAGTTTCATCTAACTCCTTTGAAGGAAAATCTTTACAAAAATCAGAAAATTTCACGCAAGAAAATAATTTAGCTGCTGAAAGATGTCCTAAAAATTGAAATCGTTCTTTTGCTTGGAAACAAATCGTGTCACAGACTTCTTTAGCTATAATGGTTAAGTCTTCATTAAATCTCTGCTTTCTAATTTGATGCGATTCCTCTAAAGTATCAGATTGGGGAGAACTTATTTCATTTCTAATTACAGAAATTGCTCGATAGAAATTTTCTAATGCTAAATTAATAGAAGAAGAGTTTGCATTGTGACTTTGAAGTTCATCATACAGAAGGTCAACATGTGGCATGATACGGTGAAAGAAAGAAAGCCAAAAGAGGAAACTTCTGTCATTCAACATGTGTAAAAGTCCCGAAGCTGCCTGGACTGTATTTGCGTTCTTTAATTTTTGTAATTGTTCAAAACATTCCTTCAGTTCGTCCATATTTTCATAAACAGTACTCACTGTTCTAGAATTAAAATTCCATCTTGTGTTAGAACCTCTGGGAATTCTTTTAGAGACAGAATCTAACACTGCGAGGCGCTGTGGAGATCGCGAGAAAAATGCTCGTATACCATGTAAACTACTGAAAAATATACGCACTTTCGAATTTTGAGAAGCCGCTTATTCCATAACTAAATTAAATTGATGTGCATAACAATGTATAAAATGAGCATTGCAATATTTTTCACTAATTATAGCTTGTACACCACCCTTTGCACCGCTCATTACAGCTGCACCATAAGTTTGAGCTATGAGTTTATGAAAATCATCTTTCAAAACTATACTCAATTGCTCTAGAATGTAGTGAGACAAACCCTCAGCGTCTTGCGAAGATGGGTTATGAAACCCCCCAAAACCTTTCAACCACTTCACCTTCCTTTTCGTAGCGAAATACAACAACTTCTTGGATTTTCTCTGAAATATCTGTTGTGTCATCTGCCATGACAGCTAGAAATTTTGTGTGGCTAATCTCTTTAATTATTTCCTTTCGACATATTTCCAGCATACAATACAATAGTTCATTTTGAATTGTTTTTGAGTTGCCTTTGAAAACGGAAGCAGTTTCAAAGTGAGCTTTTAAGCTTCCATCAAGCTTTCCGGCAAATTCCAGCAGTCCTCGAAAAATCCCGGGTTTAGCAGATTCCAACCTTTCGTCATGTCCACGGAGTGGTAGCTCATATTTCCCACAAAACCTAATGCAGTCTATTATTTTTGAGAGTATATCTCTATTTTTTTGTACTTCTTCATTATGTTTGATTACGCTTAATTTATAGCCTTCGCTCAACTAGGTAGCGATATTGACTTTTACGAGCATGGCCAAGTACACAACATTTCTCAAATGTTTTTCAGAATTTTCATGTTTTTTTTTATTTTTTTTGGTAGATGACCCAAGTCTTTAATGCCAGTTTTCGTCCAGCCGTTATCTCCTCCAAAAAGCAAACACGGGAAACAAAATAGTGCATTTCTAGAATCACATTCACATAACCAGTCATGCTTAGTATAAATTTCTGGATTAAATTTTTGCTGATACGAATTTTTCCTGCTTGTTGATGCTTGAATAATTTTTAAGTCCGGCGTAGGACGCCCGATATTTTTACTGTCATTTTTCTCTACTAATGACAACTGGGAAAATACTATTTTTTGTAAATTCAGCACACCCATTGCGTAGTTGAATACAAAATTCCGAAACGCGGCTGAGAGACACTACGACGAAATATTTTTTTTCTCTCAATAGTGATCTGCACAGCTTGCAGCACGGACGCTAATGCAACAGTGCTATCCTCTTCCCTGCCTTTCTTCTACCGTCGGGCATGTGCAATGACCATCTATGGGAATCATAAGAGCTGCGTTGCCTTGCAGCCGAAAATGAGAATGAAGAGGAGCTTTTTCACCCCACACCCATTGAGGACAAGCGAGAAGGGATCTATTTTCCCACTTACGTTAAGGTTTAAATTGATGTTCAAAGATAACATAAAAAATATATGGGGTTGTTAAAGATTACAGGGGGTGCTGCAGCTCTGCAGCACTTATGGATGAGCCGCTACTGCTCCTGTATCTTATATTGTAATTTTCACAATATAATAAATTTTTTGATAATTCTTTAGTTTTATGTTTTTGGTTTCAAAATGCTAGGGTCAGGTGTGGTATGGGTAGTTAGGAAATATTGTTAAATTTTTTTCAATTTTCTTATATTTATAGTTTTCAAAATTATATATGATTCCTTGATGCTTAAGCTTTTTACTCCTACTTTATTTTTGTTTTTATAGTTTGTTCTGTTTGAGTGGCAACAGTAAAACCATTTGAGGACAATTTCTTGCCACACGTGGTCTGATTAAACTTCTTCCTGCAGCTCATAATATTTGATATAAACTCATTTGTTTGATTTCATTTTGTTCATTAAGCACTTCTAATACTTTTCCAAATTACAAGCAATAAATTGTCTTTTGTTTTTGTTGTTTTATCTTAAATCTTATAAATGGGTATAGTGTTAGTCTTAACGTTTGTAGTATTTTTAAAGTGTTATATAGAACTTTTCTGAATAAAATTCTTTATTTTACTGGAAATAGAATAGAATAAGTTTAAAAAATACTTTAAAATGTTTATATAATTCACAGTGCGCTATTCTCATGATCGGTAAGACTTGAAATTCTCTGTACATAATTTAGTCAAATCATTGCTCATTTCTAGAAGTATTCCATTTCTAGATGTGGGCAATCATATCAGCTGCTGATTTGATTTGAAATTTTAAGAAGAGTTAATTAAAAGGGTTAGAAAATTAAAAACCAAAATTATTGACAAAAGTAAGAACACTGTGGCTTTGACTGCTTTCTCGACAAATATCAATCTGTCACATCTCCAAATAATCTTAGAAAAAACTTCAAAGCTGAAGCATAAGCATGTCTAAGCTAAAGCCGATGAAGTTCTAACAAATGAAGACATTATGAAACAGTTAAAAAATTATTCTGATAACCGGAACACCAAAATAGTTAAAATGGAAAAGAAGGAGAGAAATTGTTAAATGAGGCTCAAATTAGACTATAATGTGGGGAAGATATCACCGAAGTAAAAATAAATGAATCTATAGGTGCATGATTGAAGGTCCAGTAGTTGGGAAAAAAGACAAACAAAGAATTCATTGGCAAAATTAGTAATATTGAAGACAAAATACACTGCTCAAAACAATTAAAGGATATTGCAGTTTTAGGTGGATTTTGTATCTGGTAAACTGTTTAGCTGATTGATACATGGTCGACAGACATAGTAGGTTATATGAGAATAAATTACACATGTTTGGCAGAAAAAAATGCATTTTATTGCGCATTTATGTACTAAAGGAAAAAAACACAATTTGTGCATATGAGAAAAAAAGAATAAGAAAAGGTGTTTTCTTCAAAGAAAATCATTTTCAGTAGGGGTAGGGGGTATGGTTTCCACGGGCAGCCAGCAACATTGAACACCTTTGAGGCATGGACTCAATGAGGCTATTAATGACGAGTTGGGGTATTCTGCCCCACTCTTCCAGAAGAGCTCTTTCCAGTTCTTGGAGAGTTTGTGGGGGTTGTTGGCGGCCAGAAACTCGTCTTCCTAGAGCGTCCCAAACGTGCTCGATTGAATTCATGTCTGGAGAACACGCTGGCCATTCCATTCGAACGATTCCTTCCTCGAAAAGGAAATCCTCCACCAGGTTTGCATGATGTGGCCTGCAGTTATCGTCCATTAAAATGAAGTTATCTCCGATTGCTGCAGCGTAAGGGACTACAATAGGTCTGAGGATCTCATCCCTATATCGGCGACCAGTCAGAGCTCCATCTCGAATGATGTAGAGGTCAGTGCGCCCATCAATGGAGATGCCACCATACACCAACACTCCTCCACCGCCAAATCTGACACTTTCGTGCACGAACGTAGGATTATTCCTACTGCCACGGTCCCTCCAGATGAAAATACGCCTATTATCCGGATGCACAGAAAAATGGGACTCGTCAGAAAACAGAATATTGCTCCATTCATTTCTCCTCCAGTTGACATGCTCGGTTGCCCACTCCCTGCAGTCACGACGATGCCTTGATGTTAATCTAACACATACCATCGGTCGGCGAGCATACAGACCTACAGCACGGAGCCGGTTTCGGACAGTCTGAGTTGAAATCGTGGTGCCTGCAGCCGAGTGAAGGTATTGTTGGAGAAGAGTAGCATTCATGGTTCGGTATCTCCGAGCTGTTAACGCTAAATACCAATCTTCATTGGGCGTTGTTGCCCGTCTACGACCTTGCCCTGGTCTTTGGCCTGCACATCCACTCTCCAAAAAACGGTTCCAGATCCTGGAAATGACACTTTGTGACACTCCAATGGCTTGCGCTACTTCGGCTTGAGTTTGGCCCCCTTCTAACCTACCAACAATTCTCAAAGCTTCTGAATCTGTCAAATGACTTCGCTGAGACATCGTACTCATCGAAACAAAGCAATCACTGAATGCCGATCATCCTTGTCTTCATTCTCTTTTATCCAGTTGAAAGTCAAATTTCATTCGCTGCCGCTGAAGCGACGTTTTTGACGTCGAACTCAAAATTTGCATACTCCACAGTTTGAAAACCAGAAAAATTTGCATTTGTGATTCTCTTCTTCTATTTTCGGCAAAAAAAATTTCATTTATATCTTTATTTTATATAAAACTTCAAATATCCTTTAATTGTTTTGAGCAGTGTATGAATATGAAGTAAAATTCTTGAAAAAGTCCAAGATTGATTGCATTTTATGTTTTCCCTGATGCTGAAGGTACAGGGGTAGTATACATTTATTCATTACTCTTGTGACCATCAGAACAAATTTTCAGAACTACTTACAATTATTTTATTATTAACATAAAAATTGATATCACTAGTTAAATATTATTGTGTTTTACTCACATAAAATATGTCTAATGTCAAACCAAAAGCATTTTACTTGTCTATATAATAAATCAATATTTTGTTACAAATTAGATATATTTTATGCGAGTAGAACACAATAGTTTTTAACTGGTTATATCAATTTTATCCTAATTATATTTTATAATAAATAATTAGACGTTTTTCCAAAACTGCTCTAACTTTCACAAGAGTAACAACTCATAGATTATATTGAAAAAAAAAAGCAGGTACTAATAGAAACATTAAATGAACCATTATTTAATAATCTGGGTTATTATGCTTTTCATAGACTTTTAACACTTATAATGTAACAGGATGAGAATAAGAGTTGAAGTAAATATAGTCAGAAAATGTTTTCATTTTCACCTAAGCTTGATTCATAGTAAAGTTTCTCATTTATCAACTTAAATTTCATATTTTTAAAAAAATGTTTACATTTTTAAAGACTTATATAACACTGTTTTCCACATTATTGCATTATATAATCTCTGGCAAATCTATTTATACAGTATTTATTGTTAAACTTTTATATACCCATTTTCACCCGCATGGGGTAAAATGGGTATAGCAAACATACACCTATTAACAGAGGCGGATTTAAGGGGTCGCGATGGTCGCAATCGCGAGGGGCCCCGCATCCCAAGGGGCCCCCAAATCTTCTTTTGAGTTCAAAGAGAAATGTGACGTTTTGATAAAAGGATTTTCTTAGTATTCATTTTTAATTTTTCAGTTATTATTACAATATCATTTTCATGTAATAAATATTATTTTTTCTATCATTTGCTACTACCAGAAATGTTTTAATTTCCCTTATCTTTTTTTTAATGTATGAATTATCAGGACTATGATCGTTTGTGGACGGATAGGAGGGTGAGATTCAAAGGAAACTTGGGTCTGAGCCGAAAGGAGTACTGTTAGAGACATTCTATGACGATTTAATTATACAGATTGAAGGACTAATTAAATCATGGGCCGTCAGCCTGAGGCCCCTGATTTTGGGGAGCCCCTCATTTGGTATACAGTTTTCATAAAGTTGATATTTTAAGTGAATTTTTACTTTCTTACTGATTATCTATACTAATAAAGCAAAGTTTTGCTCTGTCTGTCTGTGTGCGAATGGCTAGCAAAATCTACCGCACATAGAAGTCTGAAAATTTAGATGAAGATTATCCAAGACAGGTCCTAATGCACCTGTGGCTCAGATTTTTAATTTTTTAAGGCCCGGGGTCCCTTTTAAGTTTTTATGCACTAAATTGTTAATAACTTGACCCCTTTTTATCCAATCTTCTTCGTTTTGGGGGACCTTTCTCCATTTATTCTCGCCTTTCTACTCTCCATATAAGACCCTAACACCTTGTGGCTCGATACAGGGCCCCTTCAAGTTTTTGTGCAAATAAAAGGTTAATAAATTGCTTCCTTTTTATCCGATCTTCATTTTTGATATCCTTTTTCCATTTAGTTAGTCTCACATTTCTACATTACAGTTTAGATCCTGGGGGCCCTAGGATGCCTTGGGATCCGGTCCAGGGCCCCTTGAACTTTTTGTGCGCCAAGAATTTTTCACCCCCTGATTTTCTCACCTTCTCAGTACATAATTTTAAAGTTGAGTCTTGGACTCTTCTTCCTAGATCAACACCCTCATATTTTTATTGGGGCCCTAGGGTCCTTTTAAACATTTACCCAATTTTTTGTGCATTTCTTTAAAATATTATTCTATGCTTAATTGTGACTAATTGAAGATCTAAAGTGCTAAGAACTTAGATTTTTTAACATGTTTTCATGTTAGGGCACTGCCCTTTACTATCAGTTGGCACTTTTTGGGCCCTTTGTTATAGGTCCCTTAAAAACGGTCCGATTCACTAGTTTCTTTTTTTAAACAACTTCTTAAGTCTTCCCGCTACTACATGAATGACAAAAACATTTCCCCGACTTGAACTACAACCCATTTTCTAACATTAATGATGCATTCTTTTTTTTTTTTTTTTGATTCTTTGGGCTTGATTACTAAGAGGTTTCGCTCAATCAACTTTGTTTTTGATTGTCTCCGGCACATGCGGAGCACTTCCGGTACATGTTGCCTTGGATAACGGGGACCCAGGTTATAGGTTCGTTCGGAAAGAAGTTTGTTGGGAACACTCTAGACGCTGCGGAAGGCAATGGGGACCTCCGAAATTAGGTTCATTTAAAAGAATTTCAAAAGATATAAAATCATACAAATTTGAGTTTTGTTTAAGGTTATTATTTACAGACCCCGGCAACGCCGGGCGGGTCTGCTAGTCTATACTAATAAAACAAAGTTTTGCTCTGTGTGTCTGTGTGCGATGGCTCTCAAAATCTACCGCACATAGAAGTCTGAACATTTCGGTGAGTATAGTCTAAGCCAGTTCCCGATGTACCTGAGGGTCAGATTTTTAATATTTTTAGACCCGGGCCCCCTGAGCCCTTCAAGTTTTTATGCCCTAAATTTTTAATAGCTTGCTCTTTTTTAACCGATTTTCTTCGTTTTTTGGGATCTTTTGACATTTAGTTATCCCCCTTTCTACGTTTCAGTTAAGATCCTGGCTCCCTGGGAACCGATACAGAGTCCTGGAAGTTTCTGTGCCCTAAATTGTTAATAACTCTCCCTTTTTAATCCAATATTCGTTTTTGATGCCCTTTTTCAATTTAGTTATTCCCTAGATTCTACATTCCAGTTAAGACCTGGCCCCCTAGGACCCGGTCCAGAGGCCCTTGAACTTTTTGTCTGCCATGCATTTTTCACTCCATAATTGTGTCGCCCTCTCAATGCATAACTTTAAAGTTGATTCTTGGATTCCTGCCCCCGGGCCAACACTCATATTTTTATTGGGGCCCTAAGGCCCTTTTTAATGCATCTCCCCTCATTTTTGCGTATTTCTTTAAAATTTTATTCTAATAATTCATACCCTATGCTTAATTTCATCTAATTGAAGACCTAAAGCGCAAAGTAGCTTTTTAACATGTTTTCATTTAAGAGCCCTGCTCTGAACTATCAGTTGGCCTCTTTGGCATCTCCTATTATAGCTTCCTTAAAAATGGTCCTATTCACTAGCTTTTTTTTCTAACAATTTTTTAGGTCAATATATTTATTTACCTAATATATTTACAATTAGGTTTTTATTATTCCTGCACAAAGGCTTTAATTGCTATTTTAACTTCTTAGGTCCTCCAACTACTACATGAACTAGAAAAATTTTTCTCAGACTTCAGCTACCACCAATTTTGAATATTAATGGCTTTCTTGGGGCCCTTCTTTAAAAATAATCCAATTCTTTTGCAGTTCTCTTTTGCACAGTTCTTGGCTCCTCTGGCTACTTTATAAACTACTAAAAAATTTCTTTATACCCAACTACATTCGAGTTAAGATTGTGGTCCCCTGGGACGTGGTACAGGGTCTCTTGAAGTTTTTGTGCCCTCAATTGTTAATAATTGCCCCCTTTTAATCCGATCTTTGTTAAAAAGAACTTTTCCGTTTAGTTATTCCCCCATTTCTACATTCCACTTAAGGCCCTGGCTCCCTGGGGCCCGGTCTGGAGTCCCTTGAACTTTTTGTGCGCCACGTATTTTCCACCCCCAATTCTGTCACTCTCAATGCATAAATTTAAAATTGAGTCTTGAACTCCTGTCCCCGGGTCGACACGCTCATATTTTTATTGGAGCACTAGGGCCCTTTTTTTAAGCACCCCCCCCCCTTTTTTGCGCATTTCTTTAAATTTTTGTTCAAATGATTAATTTATACCCTATGTGTAATTTCGACTAATTAAAGATCTAAAGTGACTACTAGAATCTTTTAACATGTTTTTATCTCAGGGCCCTGCTCTCAGCTGTTGACCCCTTTTGAGCTCCCTATTATCGCGCCCTTAAAAATGGTCTGATTCACTAGCTTTTTTTCTAACAACTTTTTAGGATTTCTACCTACTCCTCACATTTTTATTGGGGCCTTTTTAAGTATTTCTCCTTATTTTTAACGCATTTATTTAAAATTTTATTCTAATGATTAATGTGTACGTTATGTTTAATTTCGACTAATTGGAGATCTAAAGAGCTAAATACTAGGACCTTTTAACATGTTTTCATCTTAGGACCCTGCTCTCAATTATCACCTTAGCACCTTTTGATCCCCCATTATAACTCCCTTAAAAATAGTCCGATTCACTAGTTTTTTCTTTTCTAACAACTTATTAGGTTTTTCAGCTACTCCATGAACGACAAAAAAAAATTTCCCAGAATTCAGCTACCACCAATTTTGAATATTAATCCCTTCTTGAGGCCCTTGATCCGATTCTCTTGCAGTTTTTTTAAATATAGTTCTAGGGTCCTCCTGCCATTTTATAAACTACTAAAAAATTTCCTTATACCATTGCTACCAACTTTTTCGAATATTAATCTTCTTTTCGGCATCAACTTATTTTATTTTTACTCACTACAGTCGTAAATTGAAAATAACGCTACTCTTAAAGCTTTAGAGAGGTGGGGGTATTTCATCCGAAAATTAAATATTAGGTTAATGTTAAAGGGACTTTGATAAATTTATAGATGGAGGGGGCACCTTCCACATGCTTTCCTCGGGTTTTATCGGCCCGATTTCAATGGCAATTGGTTCATTCAACTGAGATTATAATTAAGCTACTTTCTGCATTATGAAAATTTATCTTGAACTTTTGCTACCACCATTTTCGAACGTTAACGGCACATTCTTTTTTCAGTTTCTATGGCTCGATTTCATCGAAAATTGGTTCATTCAATTTAGCTTAAGATTGTTATACAGATTTTAGTTCCATATTCTACCGCTAGAGGGAAGCATTCTAATCTCGGGTTCTATGGGCCCAATAACTACGGGGTTTGGGTCATTCAACTTGGTTTTCTATTGTCTTCGGCACATGCGGAGCACTTCGGGTATACGCTGCCTCAGACAGCGGTATCCAGGTCACAGGTTCGTTCAGAAAGAGGCATTGGTGTAGCCAGGGAGGGGGTCCAAATGCTCAGGATATCAGTAATATTTTAAAGTTTTCTTCGTCTTGATTAATAGCAGAAAATTCTCCGATTAGATAAGGCGAACTGAACTTTACAAAATCACCGGTATCCAGAACATTTGGACCCCCCCCCCCCCCCCTGGCTACGCCACTGAAAGATGTTTGTTGGAAACACACTCGATGCTGCCGAAGGCATTGGGGCCCCGGAAGAACTAAGTTCATTTGAAACACTCTATGATGCCGAAGGCATTGGAGCACCGATTTTCCAAAGCATTCGAATTTTGTTTAAGGTTATTATAACGGACCCGGGCAACGTCGGACGGGTCAGCTAGTAATCAATATTTTATTATTGCACAAGTTTTATTATTGCATCGTAAGTGTTCATAATTTTTCTCTCTCATAAAATTCTCCACATCTAGATCAAAAATGACGCACGACAATCAAATATATCAGAACCCTCATATGTCCCCCATAGTTTTCTCCAATATGATTTTTTTTTTTTTTTTTTTAGCAGATGTTTTGCTAATCGCAGTTGTGAAAGTGCCACTTTTACATTTTTGGAACCATTTTTTATGTCATTCGCTATTAAAACACCAATTACAAACCTATATGCAGATTAGTTAATTAAATTGGTGTTTAAAATATATTTACCATATATATATAAAATCCTACCGAAACGAACTTATGAAACGACTGATTGTATTTCATAGCTATTATTACTAAAATATGGAATCTTTGGCGGTGAAATTAGCATCATCAATTGTCTATATTGATCCGCGTACGTTAAAACTGGTATGAGAATTTTTAAATTTGATTTAGCTTTCGAGGTATTAATTTTTTTTCCCTAATTGTTACAATATTTTTGTAATGATGGCAACTAAATGATTCCATTTTTGTGGAAAAAAGGGAGGAAAGGGGAAAATATAAGGATCGTTAGATTTATTTTCTTTTTCGTAATTTTCAAATTGAAATTGGAATAATCTTTTATTTCAATCGAAGACAATATTGTGATTAAATTATATTTTTCAGGAAAATTTGAAAAAAATAATTCATTAAATAATAATAATAATACGATTAAATAAAGAGTATTTTTTTATTTATTTTAATCAAATTTTTTTCATTTCAAGATATTTTTTTTTCATATTTTAGAAAAGGTTACTATTTTATATTGTTGCCAATTTTAAAAACAGCGCAAAGAATAATATCTCATTTCAATTAAAAATTTATTTACACGTCACTACTATACATTTGCACAGGGGCAGAGTCCCTAATATTTATATTAAAATGCAGTGCAGATGGTTACAAAACAATTCGCGGAGCTTCGAATTCTTTTTATATCCATAAAGCATTTGCCATTCTTTGAGCCCAGCTGTGTAACGAAAAGGAGAAAAATATAATTTAATTTGATTATAATTGATGACTTTATTTGATTTCTGAAATTGTTTTATTAAAACATGAAATTAAAACTGCAAGCAGCAGCGAAAAGAGGTTTTGGGTTATACCTCAGCAGATTTCAAAATATTATCTCTTTAGTTTCTAATTAATTTTGGTTTGAATTATCATTTTATGTTCTTAAAAAATTGAAAGGAAAATAAGATATATAATTTTAGCACATTTATCCGTCACAGTATTTAAGTTCGTGTAAAATAATGGGATGTAATTCGAATATGAAATTAATTTCGTGTAATTAATCCTTAACAAATTAAATACATTTTAATTTATTTGATAGTAATTATTGTAATTAAGTTTTGAATAACTATTATTTTTAAGGGGTCTCAGGACTCTTAAAATTGGAAAAAATGAAAAAAAAAAGACCATTTTCAACATTTAATATCTTAAAATTTATTTGATTTTAAGACACAATTTTAATTGGAATAAAATATATAAGTATGTTCTTTCATTTCATGTATTTAAAAAATTATAAGATGCAGAATTAGTATTTACAGGGGGCTCCAAACTGTTAGACATTTGACGAGCAAACAATCGGCATAACAGCTTACGCGCACGATTACAAAATAAGTATTGCAACTAGAATGAAAATCTTCGTGCCTTACTTATACTTCAGATATTAATAATTACCCTGAACCTAAATAAATTTGTATTTAAAGCTTTTTTATATTTTTAATACAAAGTTGTATTTAGCTAATGCAAAATTAAGAAAATTTCAACAATATAATCACCTAACAAAATATTGTTTTGAACAATAAAAAGGAAATTTTAGGTTCAGTTTATACAGACTAACATGAAACATATGTTTTGAAAATTTCATGAAAAAATATTCATAAGTTTTTGAGATATCGTGCGAGTTACGCCCAAAAACGTCATTTGGAGAAAAACGGCTTCAAAGTTTCCGAAACGACGCTTCATCTATTGAACGTGTATAATAGGGTGGAACTTAAGTATAGGGTTAAAAAAAAACTTTTTTATTTTAATGTGTAATAGTGAAAACTTTTTTCCTTTTTGGATGTCTAAACTTTTGGCTGAAAAGGTTTTTTTAAATTAAGTTGTTTTCCGGTTCCTCAAGGAGGTCAAAGTTTTGAAATTTTAGTATAAAGTAACTGAAAGTAAACAACGTAGCTGTTAGCTCATATCTACTTCTATTTAGCAAATTCTATCCAGAAGTCACCACGAGGAGGTGGTTAAATATCGACTTCCACCCTCCTTACCTTCCTTTGTTATGAATTAATTAAATTGGATATTCAACCTACTGTCTTTTTAGGCAAACTTTGTCATTACATTGTGGGAATTCAACTTTCCCAAGATTAAGCCGTCTTTTGCTTAATATTTAAAGACGGTTGACGCAGCTCGCGGGACAATTTTGACACACGTTTCCACTGTTTGAGTATGACAAGGAAAATCTAAAATTCAGGTATATCCCCTGTTTGTACTTTTTTTAAGTTCTTCATCCGATCAGACCGTCAAGATAGGATCAATGTTTTTATAGTCTATAATTTCAATATGTTCGCATTTTTTCAAGTCGCTTTCTTACTGGTCCAGAAAATCCTTTTGTACCCGTAGTTTTTCAACAAGATGTTGAAATAAGTATCCAAGAAAAAAGTTCATTTGCATGTAATAATCAAATTATCCATTATAAAGTTTTTAGGGTATTGCTTCTGATGTTTTAACAACTCCAGATTTGCATCCTGCATTAAAGGCGTTTCTGTTTCACCTAATAACTCTCAAACTTGAAATGTCTGTATTATTATTTTGAAAATACACCAAAATTGCAGTGGCTATATTAATATAAGAAGAAGATGTCAATGAAATATGACCAATATATTTTTATCCTGGTTTTTGAACTGAGACCAGATGTTCGTCTTTAATGATTATTTATACTTTTTTCCCTCTGGTTCAGTTATCATACCGTTATCCTTTCTGCCATAAACATACTAGCCTTCTAAAATTAACTCATTTCGTCTTTCCTGTTCTTTCAAATTCTTCCTTTTTTTTTTCTCTTTGTCGTCTTCAAGTCCTTCTTTCAGTTACCTTTTCTTTATTATTATCAGAAATACCCATATCTTCTAATGTGCCATTTGCAATAATATTTGCAGTTCTATCTAATACTCCGGTTCTTTCACCGTGTTGATTATCAAATTCAGGTTTAGAAAAACAACCGATTGAACTATTTCCTTCCGAACTGTTTTTTACACTTGACGATCATTCAATCAAAACATCATTTTTTTTGTTTTAAAATAACTTTTTTCCTAGATATTTCCATTTCCAGTCTTGCTACACATTTTTTGTAGTTTTTATATCTATTGATCCTATTGTCATCACCCCATCTCTCTTTGGTCTTTGAGAAAGTGACGTTCTTGTTCTGATACACGATAATATTTAGTGCTTTTACACAAAGAAATGTTTTTTACAGGATTACCTAACATTTTGCAATTTTATATTGGATGTGGGATTATTCTTTCTAATCTTAATATTTTTCTTCAAATTTTGACATTTCTCGCACTAGTCTCTAATCATTTTTTATGATTTGTGTATCAGAAACCGTTGGAATTGAAGGTCTCAGCAATACACTTTTAATTGTATCATCAACAGCTTTAGATATTTTAGAAATAGTGTGTACCAGATTCCAGCTGTCAGATTTTAAGTTAAATTGAACACAAAAATAATGTTTCATAACTTCTTCATATGTTCGTCAAAGATGACAGTCTAATGTTAATTGTTTTGGTTCACGAAATACAGGACACTTCAACAATTATCTAGATTTAGGTACGTTAACAGACTTTGTCACTTTTGGCACCGAATGTTTATCGAAAAATAATTAAAGAAACTGTTAACACCTGTTAAATCAGAATAACTTGTTATGTGTCGCAGCCAAATAAATCAGAGACAATGAAAGCCGACGCCCACGACGCTGGCTTCTACAAAAGTCAAATAAAGTGGGGCTAACTTTTCTAAGGCACTCAAACTAAATTATTCTCTTTATTACAGGACATTAACACTTAATTAATTTAATTTTGCAAAATATAAATTTAACAATAAGCTTAAAAAACTTTTCATGCAATTATTGGCTTTTTTTCGTTTTTTATGGAAAATCAGGCGCTTTGAGGAACCGGAAAATATCATTTTAAAATTAAAAGAAAAATATTTTCTTTTTATGGAGTTAAAAAGGAAAAAAATAATCACTATTAGAATATAAAATTCGAAACTTCGTTTTTTAGTTCCACCCTAGTGTATAACTGTAAAAGCCATAACTTCTGTTCTAATAGGAATTTCAAGGAAACAACTATATCAAAATGTTCAGAAAAGATAGGAGTTTAACATCTAAAAAAATTAAAATTTCGAAAATTTTAAAGCTGTAAGAGTCCTGAGACCCCTTAAACTAGCTGGCCCGCCCGGCATTGCCCAGATCCGCGATGAATGACTCTTAAATGAACCTCAAATTTGTATGATTTTATATCTTTAACTCCATTTTGTCTGAAATTATATTTTTAAATGAAAAAATATTGAATTAAAAGTACATGCTATTTGGTATTTATTTTCTGCGTTATTGGATTTGTGGAGTCTATGCTTAACAAAAGCGAGCGAAACCGTGACAAAACTCTCAAGTTTTAACTGATTTCATCGAACTTTTCACACATTTTATTTATACTGATTACATTACCGTTTAAAAGAAGGTTTCAGCTTTAAGAACATATTTTTGCTTCGTCGGTACTTCTAAAATTGCACCCTGGAGGGGCGAAACCACGACAAAACACTAAGTTTCTTCGGATTTCCCCAAAATTTTCACACCATTTTATTTTGTAAAAAATATTTCTACCCGTCCGAACGTTTCATAATTTTTATAGGTGATCTAAATCTAGTCTATTGTGATTACCTGAAAAGACTGTGTTAAAATGCATACGGATGTTTAGTTACTTTTAGCGTACAAAAAATATTGTCTCCGAGAGGCGCGAAGTGACCCGAGTTCGCCGGTTATTTGAAAGGTTAAAATTCATATTTTTAAAAACCGATTGCACCATCGATTAGAAGAAGATTTTATCTTTAAGAACATATTTTTAGATTGTCGGCACGTCTAAAAATTTGCACCCTGGAGGGGCGTTGCCAGAAGGGAGGAAACTTTTTTTGGAAAAATTACCCTCTTTGAATTTTCTTTTTCAAAGGGTTAACTGCGATTTTTTAATTATTATTATTAATTACGGGATTTGAGACGTAAGGGTACGATCTTTTAGAATATGTCTTCCGTTTTTAACTTTAGTAAGCGGTTTGGTCGATGTAAGTTAATATAAAAAAAAAATCCCCCACCCCCTGAATTCCTTCTTTTCGATATTCATTATCTCATGATGCGTAAATAAGGCTTGCTTTTTACCTCTCGTTAGCCGAGATAAGTTTTTAATGAGAGTGCGTTGCGATTGTTAATGAATAACTCAGCTTATAAGTAGATATTTTAGAATTCTGAGTCTCAGATGTATCAGGAGAGGCCTTGGACTACCCTCACAAAAATTTTCCGCTTTGTACGTGCGGTAGATTCACTACCGCACATACGTCGATAGTCATCGCGAATACACACACACACAGAGCAAAATTTTCTTTTATTAGTATATATTATAAATATACCCAATTTTTCAAGATGCAAGGGCCCCAAAAAGTTCCAGTGAGAGGGGCCCATCACTTCATAAATCCGCTCCTGCCTATTAAGTGTTTTGTTGTAGACATACTTTTGCAGCCTAATAGACAAAAATTGTATTTTCATTCCAAGAATATGCAATGTAAAGAAAATACCAAAAAAAGTTTGAATTATTTAACAGTTGCAAGAAAATTTTAACTAAACATCTAAAAATAGTGAATTTTTTACCCATTTTACTCCACCTGACCCTACTTGCAAATTTGTATTATTATATTATTTGGAAGTAAAGGGGAAACAAAAAAGAATTAGACTAATTATAATAATTAATTTTATATTGGATTTAGGATATTTGGACAATAACTAATAGTGGACCACTATACCTCGCTTCCGAGGCACACTGGTCCACTTTACGGGTGTATAAGTATAAAAATTTTGTTTTTGAAAAACGTATTGCAGCTATGTTCTGTGAAAATTATAAGGCATGTAGAAAGGTTTAAAGAATATTCAAAAATATTTTCAGGTAGATTGGTCTCTCCGTTAAAGAAAAAAAAAATGTTAACTGCAAAAGTGGTCCTAGGTCCACCGTACCCAGTTTTACCTACTTATACTGCTTGGGTATAAAATAAATAGAGGAATTTAAAGCTACCAATCATCAGAGGGAACAGATGTCATAATTTCCCCCGGCCGCATCTTGGAATTTTTCTTGGCATGAAAACCCCTTTTCCGCCAAGTAGTACATGTCGCCAAGCACCGGTTTATATGCATGTTTGGATTAACGAAAATAAAATGTAAATAATAAACAAAATTCGCTAAAATGGCAATCAGTAATCGTTGTATGTGAGCTTCGCGCACATTAACCGAAAAAAAACATCACTGCATTCAGCACTTCTCGAGGTGTAGCATTCTCAAAATTCAACAGTTCTCGCTTTCTAGCAATCTCAAAATGTAAAAAACTCTTAAAGCAGCAAAATACATATAAAAAACACAATTCGCTAAAATGACAACCAGTAATCGTTGTATGTGTGCTCGGCGCACAATAAGCGAAAAAAAAAAAACATCACTGCATTCAGCATTTCTCGAGGTGTAGCATTCTCAAAAGTCAGCAGTTCTTGCTTTCTAGCTATCTCAAAATGTAAAAAACTCTTAAAGCAGTAAAATATACATAAAATTATCAACATACCTTAACAGACATCTGCTTTCTTGAAAGCTCCAGCTCGAAATATCATCGACGACATTTTTGAAAATAGGCTTACGAATACGTATTCACACACTATAAACAAACCTTCTTTTCTTGTCAAAATTTCCTCATATTTCCTAATTACTTCAGCAAAAGCGTTTAAACAGACTATAGAAACCATAGTCGGCTTAGATGCTTTATATTCCCTCAGCCGTTGTTTTGATTTGTTTGCCGATTTTTTGTTGCCGTGTTGACTGTGTTTATAGATATGGCAACCTCGATATGTTGAATCCCGTGTGACGTGTTTTTCTGGCAACCCCTGAAACGCTCATTTCAGCTTGTAATATTGTGTTGTGAATGTATTTTGATATTGTGTTGTATAGTTCTGCCTTTTTATTTTTATAAGAAATTTATTGAATGTATTTGATTGACTATGGGGAACAGATGTCATAAGTTCCCACGGCCGCCATCTTGAAATTTTTCTTGGCGTGAAAACCCCTTTTCCACCAACTAGTAAATATCGCCAAGCACTGGTTTATACACATGTTTCACGTCACTAAAATAAAAGGTAAATAATAAACAAAATTCACTAAAGTGGCAATCAGTAATTTTGTATGAGCGCTTTGCGCACATTAACCGAAAAAAAACATCACTGCATTCAGTACTTCTCGCGGTATAGCATTCTCACAATTCAGCAGTTCTCACTTTCTAGCAATCTCAAAATGTAAAAAACTCTTAAAGCAGCAAAATATACATAAAAAACGAAACTCGCTGAAGTGGCAATCAGTAATCTTATACGAGCTTTCACGCACATTAACCAAAAAAAAAAAAAACACTGCATTCAGCACTTCTTGGTTCTCGCGGTATAGCATTCTCAAAATTCAGCAGTTCTCGTTTTCTAGCAATCTCAAAATGTAAAAAATTCTTAAACCAGCAAAATATACATAAAATTATCAACATACCTTAACAGACATCTGCTTTCTTGAAAGCTCCTGCACGAAATCTCTCTCATAACATCACCCTGATTTTCCAAAATAAGCTTATGAATACGCATTGGCAGGCACGCTATAAACAATCCTACTTATCTTGTCAAAATTTCCTCATATTACTTAATTATTTCAGCAAAAGCATTTAAATGGATTACAGAAACCATTGTCAGTCAAATACATCCAATAAATTTAACATAAAAATAAAAAGACAGCACGATACAACACGATATCAAAATACATCCACAAAATCCACCACTTCTCACGGGTTGCCAGAACACACACGTCACACGGGGTTCCACATATCGAGGTTGCCACATCCGCCAACAAAAAATCGCCAAACAATTCAAAACAACGGCTGAGGGAACATAAGGCATCTAAGCCTCCAGTTTTTTCAATATTATATTAACCTATCAACAATATTTAACCATTGGCGACATTACTACTTGGTGAAAAAGGAGTTTTCATGCACGAAAAAAATCCAAGATGGCCGACCCCGGGATAATAACACATCTAAGCCTTTTATTTACTAATACAGAATATAATTAATGCACACAGTTATGTCTTAATTTTTCTAGAATAGGTATCACATAAAATAGTACAGAACAAGCAAAAAACAACATATTCAGATATCACGATGTATATATATATTTAAATATCAAGAATGATACTAAATTTGAAATGATTTATATTATGCATGGAACATTAGAAAACTGATTAACAATCAACGATTTTCTGCTTAGTACCTCGGTGTTCGGCTCACGACTTTGAGGAAAGGCTGAAGATCCATAAGTAAAAGCAAAAGAATACGCTTCTGGAAACCTGAAAACAACTGTATCCAAGGCTTTTGTTTGCATGTAACGCATTTTTAAGAGGTGTTTGAACATCGCTGAATTTAAAATGGAAGAACTAACTCCAAACACATGTATCAACAGTAAAATCAAAATAAACCACAGCGTTGCCACCAATCAGCGATGAATTATATAAATAAAAGCATACGAGTTACAAAGAAGAGTCATTCATAAATCAGAGGGTTGAACCATGAACATAGAATAGAGAAGGACTTCTCACGAAATAGGTTTTAGAAGAAGAAAACCGTTCCTTGAAATTTTGTCTAATAGATGGCGCTATGTCGCACGGTTGTAATCGGTTTCGTCTGCTTCAATTTGCTCTACCAATAACTTCTTTGATCAATGAGATCCAGCCAATGACCGTTGTCCGCTACGTCATATGAAACTGCCCTATACTAAAAAAGGCATAAAGTTTCTACGAATGGCATCACTATTGTGGTAGGATTCATTCACTCACTGATTCTTGCTTGGATTATATTGTTTGTGTTTGGATCTCCTCAAGACGAAAACTGTTCTCCGAAATATGGCCAATTCTGCCGGTAAGCTACGTTTAATATTTCAAAGTATTCTCAAAACTTCAATTATCAATTAATTATTGTTGTATATATAATTATTGTTAACTTTATTAACAAAACTTGCAGCCAAGCTACCAAGTCTTTAAGGACAGCCCCACAAGGCATGCAGACTTCATCTGTTTTGCACAAATTAATGTTTTTCCTTTAAAGTTCTTTTCATATTGTTTATATAGGTGATGTAAAAACTTTATTTTTGAGATTATCTTGTTTTTATTTTATTTCTAAAAGGTGAATGTCATGATACTGGTTTAAAAAATGTCGTTAATTGTTGACATGGAAAAATTGTATCTTCCGAAAAATACATCAGGGTATTCTCAGGGGATTTTTTCTTGGAAAATGAGTATGAACCCTGTGTAATCAAGACTCTACTACACACATTTAAGAACACAATCACCTCTATTTTTGAATAGTAATTTTAAATTTATTATGAAAATTCTCTTTAAATCGACGATTACTATTCAAAAGTAGTTGTATCTGATTTTTTTGTAATTTAATTGCAGTTTTAAAAATCTCAAATTATGTCTGTTTTCGATGTCCTGCATTATTGCAATTCTCTTGAAATACGAATGTCTGTTTTAAATGCAATATAGATATTTTACATTAATGATTTTAATAAAGCTGGTATTTTATCTTAAACCTTTTGTCATCATTTAGTTTTCCACCTACTGCATTACATAGTCATTTTTATATACAAATAAAAGATCGTTTTTTCTGCTAATGCTTCCAATTGTGTGGAATGAAAATTCACTCTGCTTAGTAAAAGTACGTATTAGAAATTATGCAAATGAGGAGATGTTTTTTTTATTGAAGTAGAATTAATCTCTTCACGGCACTTAGTTATATGAGTAGTCTCATATAACAATTTTATGAATTTAGGGCTATAATTTTTCAAGAATATTTTTTTGAATCTTAACAATTTATTTCGGTGTGATCGCAGTTTACTCTCCTTCTTGGCGCAATTTTCAAAAATCGCCAAATTGGCGCATTTTCGCGTACTAACTCCCGGAGCGCTGCAACATCCGGGAGAGAGTATGCAAAATTATTATTTGTTTTCTCTTCTCGTATCTCGTATGTTTTGAAACAAGTACCTATCTAGACAAATGCTTAAAATGTGAAAATAGATATTCGATCAGTCATTTTTCTCTTATTTTAACCTGTATTTTTGAGTAAAAATAATACATAAAATTTCAAATTTTTTCGAAATACATTTAAAAAAAAATACATTTCATATTTTTTAAAATACATTTTATAAAATATACCTAAACACAAAACTTTCACTTACCCAAATTATTAAAAAAGAGCGTTTGTTAACAGTAGTGGGAGCAAAACAATGTTTGTTTGTTTTTTATCAGAGGGGCCCTTTTTTTTTTAATCAGGGGGGCTACCGCCCCCCTGAACCCCCCCCCCCCGTTTTTTTATTCATAATTTTACCTTGTGCTCTAGGATGTCATTCAAAAGCATCACTCAATCTGTCACTTTTAGTCATTCATAGCTTGGAACAATCAACCTTTCTTTCGTACATAATTCAATCAATGCTCAAAAATACAGGTAAAAATAAAAGAAAAATAACTGATCGAATATTTATTCTCACCTATCAATCATTTATCCAGATAAGTACTTGTTTCAAAATATACAAGATTGAGAAAACAAATAATAAAAACACGCGACTGCGACACAAAGTGACAACTCTTCAACGGAAAATCCACTGCAGCAATATCAACGTTTTTCTAAACAAATTCAAAATGTTCCTTGATTCTCTTCTTTGTCCAATAAGAAAGCCTTTTACAAAAAAAATAAGCTTCCAATTCGGTCCAATTAGAAAGCAGCTTAGAAAACAAGGAGTTTAACCATCAACTCTCTCCAGAGAAATCTTAGGGTTGCCATATTTTGTGACGTGTCCGAGGAGCAGCCCGATTACCACATTGGCGCAGTTATCGAAGGAGATTGGCGAAGGAGAGTATATTGCGAATTACCCTTTATTTCAATTGCTTTTGATACAACGCAGTATATAATGAAGTTTTAAAACCACTTTACACTTGTTAAATACAGTCTGTTTTGATTTGTTTGAATTGGGATTATTTAGTTGGATATTAAGTTTGTAAGATCATTAAGCAATTTAGAATAAATAAATTTTAAGCATAACTAATTTCCTATATTAATTTTTATATCTGAACTTATACTTTCTGATTTATTAAATAAATAATATATTTTTGTTACAATATTTAATGTTTTACTTATATATTTTTTATATTATTAATTTTAAATTATCCTTTCAATGGATTTTTCAATGGTTTTTGTTACATCTTATTATAAATTTATTAAACTTTTATCTACTGCTATTGAAGAAACTTTTAAATGTAATGTGATTAAATATAAATATTTTTCCTTCCGTAGTTTCAACTTGCGAAACAGGCTACCATAAGAAGTCATTTAACCTAGATGACGACCTTTATGAGGATAGATATCAGAAATCTTATCCGAAAAATCCAAAGTAAATATTTCTTTGTTTTCTTATTTGTTTCATACGTAATGATTAAGCTACATTTTGATCAAATGTTTGGTTTTTTATTTGTTTCACATGAATGATTAAGCTATGATCTTGTATAATTCTGTTAGTCATTTATTGTTTTGAAGAAACTGCTTACATATTAATTTTTGTGTGAACTTTGAAAATTTTCTATACGAACCCCTGTATGTATATATTTTTTTTTTATGTTAATTGAGAATATCCAAACAAACCTGCTAGAATGGTTTTAAGTTGAAATTTATCTTCTAAAAAAACTTATGATGTTAATTACAAAAGGCAATGTTATGAAAATTTGTGTAAATTGTCGTTTATAAACTTTTAATTGCGTGTTGACATTTACAAATTATTCTGAATGTATATAATTTGTTTTGTTTTCTATTTCAGAAAACTTAGTTTTGCATATAGTAAATAAATATTGTTAATACAGGCATATATATATATATATAATGATTTAAAGGCTTCACTGCAGCAAGAACTGTAAACATTTTTTTGAAAATTGGCCGATGGGTTTGGTATCTAAATCTTTTTCAACCATTCTGTGACGCTAACCAATAAACGTTTTCTCTTAAATCTCAATTAAATTATTCAGTGGTGCAGCCAGAATTCGGCTGTAAGGGGGTGGGGTGGGGGGTCAGATGTTATAATGGTGATTACCGGTTAATCGAATCAGTCATGCTTTGTGTCAGATTAGCAATATCATGAGAATTGGCGAAATTTATCATCATCCGTGTCCAAATAGTGCTGAATTTTAGAATGTAGTTAACATTATTATGTATCTGTGCAAATTAATAAAATTTCACCCCGGCCCAACAATTTTTTCAAAAGTTTCATATATTTTTATATTTCTATCATTCTACAATTAAAATGTGCAATTTATTCTTTTCAAAGAATTTTCATTTTCTAGGCAATAAATGTTATTGACGATGACAATTTCTAGGCAATAAAATGAAATATAACATGTGAAAATAACCTGCTTATGATGAAATCCTGTCTTAAACGAAAAAATATGTTATATAAAAAATATGTTATATAAATATTATTATGAAATTTTGTTAAAGGATAGCAAAAAAACGCAAATTTTGTATAAAGATCACGAAAAACAGAAATTTTGTTAAAGTTAAATTGACAGAAATTTTGTCAAAAGATTGACAAAAAATGCAGATTTCGTCAATGGATCATGAAAAAAAAAAAAAAAATCGTCAAAGGATCGCAAACAAGAATAAAAACTCAAATTTCATCAAGTGATCGTGAAAAACACACATTTCGGCAATGAATTGAGAAAAACACACATTTTGTCAAAGGATCGTGAAAATAAACACAAATTTCATCAAATATCACTAAAAAATGCATATTTCGTCAAAGGATCGAGAAAAAAACCAAACTTCACAAAGGATCATGGGAAAAAAAACACAAATTTTGTCAAAAGATCGTGAAAAATGCAAATTTTGTCAGTGGATCCCAGAAAAAATAATAATTAATCAAAAGATAGAAAAAAAACATAAATTTCGTCAAAGGATTGTAAAGAAAAACATAAATTTCATTAAAGGATTGCAGAAGAATGTGCATTTCGTTAAAAGGCTGGGAAAAAAAATGCATAGTTAATGCAGGGTGGGGGATTTCCCTAATCAGGGAATATTTGCTGTAAATTTTAGATTTTTTTTTTTTTTTTTTTAACCCGGAATCCCCCCCTGAACATAGCATTTTTCAGATTTTTAAGTGTCCAAGCCATGGAATATGGATTAAAGATATTAATAGTAACCGAGTTAGTTACATACAAATAGAGACTCATTAACAAAATAAATATTGCAACCCATGACACTTTGTTAAAAATGAAGAATACAAACATGAAAAAAGCTAAAATATGTATTTTTTGTCAGAACTCCTCGTACGAAACATTTGTTAACCATATTGGCGTAAAAATCTGTATTTTGTTGAAATTCAGTCAGTTAGGCTAGGGCTAATTAAGTTTTTGTATGGGCCAGGCCTAACTTTTAGATTTTATACCAAGGTGGGCCAATAAATTTGGTGTACAAACCGGATTTGGGCCGAAATTTTCATTTTTTATATCAGGCTGGGCCAAAAACTTTTTCTACTGGTTGGTTTGCGCTTGGGTGTGGAAATTTCAGCCCGTACAGACCTCTAACAAGGAAGGTCTCCATACTGGGCATACTCAGAATATTATGAAAAAAATACTAATTAAACTACTTATGTATGTAATAAAGGATGAGTCAAACTTTGCGGTGGAATTACAGTAGAAAGTCTGTAAAAAAATTGGAGTATTTGGTGCGAAAAGACGAAAACGTCAAGCGATTTGGCGAGCTGCATTTTTCCTTGCCAAAAGCAAACTATTTTAATGCATCTGAAACATGCTTTTTAGTAATTGATCTTTAGAATGCATGTAAATAGTATTTAATTAATTTAAACTTAAACAATGAGAGAGTTTAATGCATAGATTTGTTTGTATTATATATTTATGATGTTTGTTGCTATAGTTATTTAATTTTGTCACTGTAAAAATATTTTCATATTGAAAAATATATTTTTACGTATTTAAGCCTATTCCAAAATGAAGGCCAGATAAAGAATGCTGCAGTTATAAATTTCAATACCGGAGAAGTTTTTATTTCCATAGCAACAAAATTCAATTGACAGTGTTCCATTGGACTTAATTTTGAGAATGAAACAATTTTAATTAATTTAAATTTTGTTTTAATTCATAAAATTTCATAGTTATCTATCATTAGAAATATATATATATGATAAAATTAGAGTTAAAACAATCTAAAATTGACAAAACTAAAGTTATTTTAATTAAATTTATTTAAACAAGTTCAACATGAAAAATTTTTACCTTAAAGTGTATTTGACATAAAAAAGCATTTTTTGAAATTGTATGCCAATAGGTGATAAATCGCCAAATAGCGAAATTTTCATTATTTTTTTTACGGACATGCTGTTGGGTTTCCGCCGAAATTTTTTTACTAAACATATCTATTCTCATGAGACGAATATTCTATAATTTTTTCAGATTTTTCGGAGTATGCATGTATGGAGACCTTCCGTGTAAGAAGAAGTTTGAAACTGAAAGAGACCTTTAAGGTGTATGTTTTATGTTTTTGCCCTGAAGTCGATGGTCCATTATCGTTTTAAATGGAACAAAGACAGTAATGCAATTAAAACACAGTACACTGTACAGGCAATGGTCATTCACTTAGCCTAAGACATCTGGAATATGTGATCACTGCCTTTTTTCAAAACAAATGACTAGTTCTCAATTAACCAATGCACGTAATGTACGCTTTCACGGTTTTAAATACAATATTCACTGTTTAATTGAATCACTTTGTTGTATAGAATTTGATTCAGCAAAGGCACATATTCTAAATAATCCAAAAAAATTGAGCATAACCTTTAGATTCATATAAGTGGCAATTATACTAATTTTTGTAGCTCTGGGAGGGATTTTAACCCCCCCCTCCCCCCCCTTTGCTGTGCCAATGAATTATTTTTAATCCTCATGTTCATCTTATGTCTATACAACTACTACCTTAAAATCCTGATTGTTAAGGCCTACTTCGAAAATAAACCAAGCACCCCCCCCAATTGTCATTTGACATTTTGGTAAATTTCTACTTATATCGTTTTCAGTAAAATCTGCTCCTGCCCAATTACAAAAAGTTTAAAACATTCAGAATCTTAAATTCTTCTGTCACTCTAATGACAATAAGTAAGAAATCTAAATTATAACTTCCTTCATCTAAAAATTTTACTTTCACACCCTCATCATACAATGTTTAAAAGCTTTAAAACTCTTTATTAAAAAAAATTATGCTCTATTTGTTACTCTGTAGTATAAATAAATAAATAGACATTTAAATTATCCATATATCTCCAAAATGTTTGCTTCCGCCTTTTGCCAGCTGTAAAAAAATGTAGACATTTAAAAGTGATTTTTAATTCAGTCTTATTTGCTAATCTCTAGTAACAATAAGTAAATAATCATCTAAATCTCTCCCCTCCCCAACATTCCACACACCTTTCTAAATGTATGCTTCTCCCTCCCTTCTCCTCAGCATATAAAATTTAACATCTTTAATACTGTTTATTATTATTATTATTGCTCTATTTGTTGCTCTCTAATAACTATAAATAAATAATCAACCATATAAATTATCTCTCGACCAATGCCTGCTTATACCACCCTTTGCCGTTTCTTACCCGACTGCCGAAGGGTTATTTATGTGTTTCATGCATATCTGGGTATGTGGATTTCTTTATATCATCAAAACATCAAAGCAGCTGGATGGATTTTAATGAATGAGGTCTCTATCGATTCGTCTTAACCATTCAATGGTTATGGGCTAGGTTTTGTTTTTATAAATTCAAAATGGCAGCTGTAAAATACAAAATGACGGTAAAGGTGAAATTTTTTTTATTCACCCTATTGAGTGGCATATCATTGGATAGATCTTTCCAAATGAAGATTATGTTTCACTGACTATTTTACAGTCAGAAGCTCCATTTAAATATTACACAACCTGGAAGTTGTGTAGGTAGGACCTCTAGCTTTACTGCAACTCTAACCTTCATAGAGATATATTGGCCTGATGAAAACAGTGTTTATTGATAGGAACTAACAATTAAATACAACTTAAAAGTCATCAATACAAGTAAATAAAAAAATAGATAAGTAATATAAAAAATAGTTTCACATTGATGAGAAATAATTAATTAGTTCGCTTTTTACGCAGTCAATTTTTTTGATTTTCTAAAATTTAACTTGTTAATTTTTAACTCTATTGTAAAAAATTCTTGTCCTATTCTTTGCTCCTTAATAATAACAAACAGATGTAATCAATCTTCTAACGTGTTTGTTACTCTCTAATAACAATAAATGAATAATCAGTCATTTAAGTTATCCTCATTTTTTCCAAAATTTCCACTTTCCCCATCTATTCCTCCACCCAGCAAATAATTTAAAATCTTTAATATTATTTTTTTTCCCTTCTGTCAAGTCTTCTGCATTTCTTATTTTGTTGTAAGACTTTTGTTCTAATCTTTCTCTCTCCTTCCCTCCAGTCTCTGAAATTATCTGTTCGTTCTGCTCTAAACTCCTTGGATTTTTCCTTATCAAGTCTATATGAACTCTGACTGTACCTTTTTTATTCGCCATCTTAAAGAAATAATTTCTTGAAAATCTGTTTCTTTTTTAAATTTGTTTTGTGTAAATGAGAAACAATAGTTCTCTGTTTAAATGTAAGAAGCCTAAATTCGTTTTTGTTTAAACCTCCTTGGTCGAATGTAAAATTTTTACAAAGCTGTGATTCAATGATTTTAATGTCTGACAATTTATTCCCTTTTCGAATAAACAGATTAATGAAGATAATTTTTTTCTTTCTTAATAATTTTTTTAAAATGTAATTTAATCAAGTTATTTTCTTTTCGCTATCTGTTTAAATTTTAAAAAATAGTAATTTTAATGAAAAAGTGCCATTAATAAAAATCTAATAATCCCTGTCATTTTCCCTTTTCTTTCTTTTATCAACAAAAACAGATTAATTTAGTTGCCACCATTACAGAAACATGATTAAAAATTAATGTATATGAAACTAATTCAAATTTTAAAATTCAGAGGGTGTATACAACATCCTAGGATCCGTGCAAATTACTGCTATTTTCATCACCAACATTCCATATCCTTGTTAAAGTAGCTGTGAAATCTAGAGAATCGGATTTTAATATAAAAGCTTTAAGATTTCTAAATTGTTTCTTTAACATGTAATTATAATTTAAATAATTTAAAATTATTTATTGATAAAAGCATATTACAGACATGCTTCTTTTCATGCGGAATTCTGCTTTTTTGGCATTGAATGTTATTTTCTCTGGGATTGATGCAAATATGCTATAAAATGTTTTGACATTTTTATTGTTGGGGGGGGGGGGGGGTAACAGTAGCAGATGAAATACAGCCAAAAATGCAAGTACGAACAGTGCCAAATTCAGCAAATTTCTTCAAAGGATCGCTGGAAAAAACACAAATTTCGTCAAAGGATCACAGAAATATCTTGTTTATGTGAAAGGATCGTGGAAAATAACTATTTCTGTCAAAGGATCATAGAAAAAAGCTCAATTTCCGTCAAAAGATCATGGAAAAATTACGATTTTCGTTAACCAATTGCAGAAAAATGCGATTTTCGTTAAATGATTGTAGAAAACAGCTCAATTTCTGTCAAAGGAAAAAAGATGCGATTTCCATCAAAGGATCGCAAAAAAGACGTGATCTCCATCAAAGTACCATGAAAAAGAAGTGATTTCCATCAAATTATCACAAAAAAGACACAATTTTTGTTAAAGGATCGTTTTAAAAAAAACTCAATTTTGATCAAAGGATTGCAGAAAAAAAATACAATTTTTATCAAATGATTGAGGGAAAAACAAATTTCGTCAAAGGATTATGGAAAAAAACACTAATTTCATTAAAATGATTGTGGGAAAATGCGATTTTCGTCAAATGGTCACGGAAAAATGCAAATTTCATCAAAGGATCTCAGAAAAAAAAACGTGAATCTCATCAAAAGTCCCTGAAAGTTCAACTTTTTTTTGCTGAGCCTGTTGCACGTCTGATATTATTTTAAAAATGTATTACTCTTAATATTTCATTGTTGCAGTTTCGTAAATTATTTTCATGAAAAAAACTTAAAACTAAATACATTTGTAGCAAAATATTTTATTTAGTATCATATTACCTTATAACAACAAGTTTAGTGTCATGAGAACAGAAAACTTATTCTTGATTCTTACTAACATAGCGAAAATTAGGATTTTTTTTACTTTGAGTCATTCTCCCACCTATGCTTAAAAAAATCAGAGCATTAATTGATGATTAATGTCCTACATGTATTTATTTGTCCTAAAACAAGTACCTTTAGCTGTAAAACAGTACTTTGCATACAGTGTCTATGTACTGTAGCATTATACTTTTCTTTAAATCTAGCGCACCCCCCCCCCCCCCTCCCAAGTATGTGCTACTCGACAGGATTGTATATCCCTTTAAGACCTGAAGCTTTTTGGTAGAAATTAAACGTGTTGGTGGTTTCCTCTAATTAATAGGATCATATTATTAGATTGGAAAAAAAGAGAATTTCCGATTTCAGGTTACGTCAAGGGAGGATCCACACAATTGTGTTTGTGAGGGTCATCTTTAAGTTACACAAAAAGAGGAAATTAATTTTTCTCTTTCCTTAAGATAACCTACACAGTTGTGTAGGTAAGGTCTTAAAGGGATATAATTTTTTAATGAATTTTTTATTGCTTTGCATCTTTGACAAACAAGAATTTTAAATATTGGTGTAACTTAAATTATAATTGTTGTACTACTGTATACTTTAGTAGTATTTGTTATTGAAAGTTTTCATGATTCTATTATTTTCTTTGTAATATCAGAGTTTCCCTCAGACAGTTTCAGTAGGGTGCTGCACCTGCCTGCCCTTAGGCTTACAAAATAGCACCCCTCTTGACCCTCAGTTAAAAAATTAGCTCCCTTGTTGCCCCCACCTGAGAAAAGTGCCTTTACTCCTTTGTTTATTAAAAAATTTACTTGCATAGTAAAAATTGACTCATTGCTGTCTTTAAAATAGTGTTCTGTCTATTAAATATTAAAAAGTAGTTTTAAAAAATCAAAAGAATGGCTTTAAAATTTTAAAGAAATGCCCTTAAGAATCCAAAACATGCCCTTTGGAATCCAAAAGTGCGCTTTTCCCACAAGCTGCACCCTGCCCTTTTTTAAACCTGGGTAAAAACTCTGGAAATATAAGTTGAATATATATATATATATAATTTGTATTTTGAAAGTTGTTTGGGTAACTTAACAGTTGTCTAAGAGTTTGTTAATTTTAATTCTACTTTTGTTTCTGTTGCATTTTTTGTAATTACTTTTTTATTATATTCACAGTTTTGAAGAACTAGGTGCACCTCCAGATGTCTGGAAGTCTGTTGATACAGGAAGTAGTTTTGGACGATGGGAGAGAAGCAGAAGTCCTAGGGATTTTAGGCAACGTTCAAGAAGTAAAAGCCCAAGAGGTTTCAGAGAATGAAAAAGGATGCATTCTGGTGATGACCATTCCATAGTAGCTACAAAAGATCTTACTCAAAGAGAGATCGTTCTAGCTACAAAAGATCTTACTCAAAGAGAGATCGTTCTAGCTACAAAAGATCTTACTCAAAGAGAGATCGTTCTCCCTCGCCTCTTCGAGATACCTATGATAATAGGTCAAAAAGAGCTGTTTCTCCAGAAGAGGATTATCACAGTTTTAGAAGTAAAACTGATGATGACTATTTGCAACCTTCAAGAAAAAGTGACTCACATGATGATAGATCAAGTTATATTTCTCCCAGATATGAGTCTCCAAATCCTCGAGAGTCTTCAAGTATATCATACCCCTCTGCCAGATATCAGAAATCAGCGTAAGTATTTGTGTGTACTGCTATTTTGCTTCATTTTAAAAATATGCCCATTAATAATTTTGTATTCATAAGTTAGTGAATAGCATTTAAGTATTGAGTATTGTTTGGCTGGTGTGAAAAAGGATGAGAATTATAAACAGTTTTAGAAATATTTCAAGTTTTCAACCAATTTTTTTATTTTATTCCTCATGACATAAGAGGCCACAACATGCATTTTATCTATTTACAGTTGAACTTTAACAAATCTTGTGGTTCCAACGTTCAAAAAAATTCGTAATACAGAAATTTTGTTAAATAAAACTTCAATCAGATATTTTTTTCACTACTTATACATTATCCAGGACAGGAGATTTTCAAAAACTGTTAGCAATTGTCAATCTTGTACAAAGTAGCAAAGCATCTGTTTTGTTTTCTGTTGATTTCTTCCAGAAGAAACCCAATCCTGTTAGAGACACATCATAATTGTGTAATTTTTATCTACCTTTTTTAATTGAAAGTATATTCTCATGGCCTGCTTTAACTTAATATATTCTGTGCATTCCGAGGTAAAAATATGAATTATGAAAGAGTATGCTTTATATTAATTTGTAATGAAAATTTTTGTATTACCAATTTTTATATTGTTTAGCTAAACTACCCAATGTTGTTTCGAAACGCAAATTTATGTCCCAAATTTAGAACAGTGACCAAAAACCTTTCCACCTATTGTGTGGACTTTACCCCAAAGTTTCTTGGGACCTCTTCAGTGGAAATTATTCTCACTATCCAGTAACTGGCTACTAAAACAATCAACCTACCGGCCAGTGGCTACTAAGCAAAATTCCTTATTTTCATCTTTATGTCATCCCCCTAACTATTTCTACCTTATATATATAAAATCCTAATGAAATGACTTTATGAAAGGGATATATGAAACGACTGAAATTTAATGAATTTATGAAACTATTCTATGAAACATTTGATTAAACAACTGATTATGTTTCGCGGCAATTTCTCCTAAAATATGGAATACTTTATGATGAAATTAACACCAAAAATCCATTTTTATCCGCAGATCTCAAAACTGGTATTAGGATTTTAAAATTCGAATTAGTTTTCGAAATATTAATTTTTTTCTAATTTTAAATACATTTTTATAATGATGGTAACTCAAATTTTAATCATAAGATTTTTTTTTCATATTTTAGAAAAGGTTATTTTTAACTAATTTGGCGACCAGTTTGTCCTCCCTTAAATGTATGCTAAGAACAATGCTTTTTTATTATTATTTCATTATCATTTTATTTAATACAAAACTTTCATTAAAAACTGAAAAATTTAAAATCAATGGCTTTCATTTTCTTTTTGTTTAAAATGAAACGAAAAGAAAAATATTAGGCGCAGATGTCATATACGCACCGAGGTACCTAAATGGCGTTATTTTGCCTGACATGGTAACCCAGCTATTGTTGCTTATTTATTAATAAATGTTTATAAATTGTTTTGTTCTATAGTTATTAATTTTTTTTATTTATTGTTATTTCATTTTAAAAATAATAGAAAATAATTTAAAAATACATATGTAACTGGTATTAGAAAATAATTTAAAAATACATATGTAACTGGTATTAGAAAATGAGGTTTTCGCCAAAATGTCGTAAACAAAAATCACGCCAAACCCGATTAAATAATGCAACAAATCCTGATATTTAATTTCAAATTCAAAGCAATGTTTTAATGGTACTATTTAGTTATCCTGTTTCCAATTTCACCAAATTATATAAATCGCCAAACCATTCACCAAATTATACAAATTGACGTAATTTTTATTTTAAATAACGAAAGAACAAATAAATTAGTATAACATTAATAAAAATAAAAATAAAACGTCGAAATAGAAATCACTTGGTGGCGTAAACACATGTAACTTCCTTACAGTCAAGTGACAGTGACATTTACGATCAACCATTTTTGGCATTTAATCTTATAGTCTGGCAATAGATTTTTGGTCGATGGGATAACAGAGTAGTACCGTTTTAATTTACCACTCAAAAAATAAAAAAATGCTAACTAGCGTGTTTAAAAAAAGCTATTGGCGAGATTTGCACCAGGCTGACATAAAAGTACCAAGAATTTTTCGCGATAACGGCAACTTTTATGTAGTTTTATTTGAAAAAATAACTTTGATTCTTTAATCAAACCGGAAACCTTTCTTATGAAAAGCGAAGGGCATTGTTTATGGCAGTTACATGACTTGGACTATTATAATATAAGTGAAATGATGGCTATAGATTAATATTTGCCGACTTATCGCCTGTGGCGTGCTAACATTAAAGTACCAAAATGGCCGCCTGAAATATAAAAAGCAAAGGGATCCGTAAAAGCGTCTTGAAAATTGTATTTACACATGAATATAAAAAGGGAAAGGAAACTTTAAAATAATAAAAGCATTAATATGCATTTAACCCTTTCGGGGGCAAGATACTTCTATTCGTAAAATGTTGAAATCAGTGAATGGCACCAGTATTTACAAACAAATTTTGAAATACGAAAATGCTTTTGTTCACTACTTAATAAAAGGAAAATTTTCCTTCCAATATTCTGGTGCCAATGTGGCATTTAAGAATTAAAATTAAGTGGTCCAAAAATGAACCACTGCCCTTGAAGGGGTTAAAGCAGTAAATTGTATTATGTCAATCATTTTATAACACTGTTAAAAAATACCGGAAGGCAAAGACTCTGTTTACTTAATTCATTTTATTTTAGCTTCCTTTCAAATGTTTAACTGTTCTTTAATCATATTAATCATTAATTTATAGACTCTCCTATTTCAAACGAAGTGGCATATTTGAATGAATGGAACAACAATTAATAAAAATATTCCCTGACGATGGCTGTGGGATTGCAGGCCGAAAGTACTAGGAAATTTAAATAAAATGCTTTTTTTTTTTTACTTGTAACATCTATATTACTATTATTATCTTTGTTGCTTTTCAAGTAAAACAGTTACCTTTTTTAAGTTAATATTGTGTATTTTGTGATTGAATCAAGGTGGAATTTTGCATTTTGTGTTATGGTTTTATTAATAACAAGAGCTTTAATATTGTGCAGCAAAATTAATCTTATAAAGCTAGCTTTGTTGCGAATTTGAAGTTCAGGTTCTATATTTTTAAGTCTTCATTTCTATTTTACCACCTAAACATTATGTTCCAAATCCATAAAAATGTATCATGTTTTTGTTATAACTTGGGAAAAGAAAAGAAACCTATAAATCTGTTGACTTGTGTAAAAGTTACCGTGGCAAAACCACTAAAAACAGGTTTCAGGATATGTAAATTTACCTTCACAGGTATCACCAATCTGTGCAGGTTAGCATTTTTTACCTGTACAACCGTAATTATAGGAATTTTTGTATCAAACCAACTGTACAATATTCTTAAAGGCTCAAACTTTATAAAAGTTTTTTTTTTTTTTTTCAAATCATTTTAAATTTTTCTGCTGTTTTTAAACTTCAACAATTTCTTAACATATTAAAAACACTTTTGCCAAATAGTGAAAGTGTCATCATATTGTCATCTTTTTGCTATATTTTAATGTCTATAAAATCATAACATTCTAGAAGTGTTAATTGTCCTCCTTCATTACTTTCAATCTTTTGTTATATAAAAAAAAAATAATTCTTAGGTGATTGTAACTGTTCATAGTGTTTACTACAGTATTTTTTCTCTCTTTCTTTCTAACAGTTGTTTTCAGCCTCAAGAAAATTATATGTCACCTCGTGAAAGACCTATTGATAAGCGTCCACAACCTACGGCAAAGTCTTTTGAATCTGTATTTGAGGATACTTTATTACTAACTAGTGAAGACTGCTATAAATTGTTTTATCTCAGATTGGTATGAATTATTTTTGTTCATTAAAATGTCCAAAAAATGTATTCCCTTTTGCTTACATTCCTGCAAGTTTCTCGTGTCCTTAATCTTCAGTCTATAATATCTCCATGAATATAACTTTTTGCTTTAATATTGTTGGTACTTCTCCAGTATAGGAGCCTTGGTGAAATAGAGAAAATGGCCTTAGCGAGAGAAGGAAATTTAGCAACAAGTTTTTTTCAACCTATTCATTCTTTCATATGCACAAGCAATTTTTTTAATATTTATACAATTTATTTAGTATAAAGAAGCCTTTTACATACAAACAGAAGTAATTTGTAAATAAAAAACAACAATAATATGTATGTATAAATACATATATAAACAAGGATAAGTTAATAAGGTTTGTTTTCATAACTGTTTATATTATATGGCAAGACAATCTCATTTTGTGAACCCGAATTGTACCAAGCTTTTAAAAAAAGAAGGAAAAAGCCAAGACTCCTAGACTGGAAAAGTAATATATTTTATCTTACTCATACAATTTCAACCAAAATTTTTTGTCAATCAGGTTGTAGGTCGTATCTTAATTATTAATATCAACATATGCAAAATGTGGCTGACAAAATTATGTTGTTTCTTTTGCAAAAATGAATTTGAATTTGCTATTTCAATCTTTTCTGTCTACCACAACAGCATTTCTGCTCCCCCCCCCCCCCTCACACACACACACACAAAAAAAAAAAAAAAAAACCCTGTCAGTTCTTTTCAGGTGGTCTCTTATCCATATCACCTTGTCATAAAAGACAAATGACATTGTTCTTTATTCTGATATCATTAAATAAATGCTTTTGTTTGTAGTCCTAGCCTACAACGAATTAGTGGTTACAGTCAAACCTCGTTAACACGAATGCACTTAACGCGAATTACTTTTAGCATGAACTGTTTCCGATTGTCTCACTGCAGTTGTATGCAATGCATTTAAGTTCGGATAACACAAACTTCTTTTAACATGAACAAAAAAGTTTTCCCTTGAGTGTTCGCATTAACGAGATTCGACTGTACTACCAAATAATGTCTGCCATTAAATGATTTTTTTTTAATAAATAAAATAATAATCATCTGTTTGATATTAGATTATTTTTTGATAAAGCAGAATCAAAGAAGGTTAGTGGCAGTTAATTTTAGGCAATTCATCAGCTATTTCACTGAAAGAGATGATAGAAAAAGTTGTGTAGTAGAAATAATAAGAAACATGCCAATTTATGGCTGTTGGAAATTGTTTTTGCTTTTGTTTGTAGTCCTAGCCTAAAATGAACTAGTGGTACGATTGCTACCAAATAATGTCTGCAGTTAATTGATTTTTTTTAAAATTATAAATAAAATAATAATCATCTGTTTGATATTAGATTGTTTGTTGATAAAGCAGAATCAATGTAGGCAATTCATCGGCTATCTCACTGAAGAAGATGATAGAAAAAGTTGTGTAATAGAAATAATAAGAAACATGCCGATTTATGGCTGTTGACAATATATTTTGTAATACAGTAAACTCCCGATTATCCAGCCTAATGTGGCAGAAGGGTAAGCCGGATAATGAAAAAGCGGATAGGCCGGAGTTCTACAAATATTTTCTAATTTTGTGCCCTCCCCCCTCTATGATATTAAAAACACATGTTACACATATTAAGATAAATTTTATATTTACAGTGCATACAGTTTCAAAATAAGCAAAACATTAACATAAAACGTAATCCTAATTCTAAAAAAATGAGTATATCTTATTTTACTGTTTATTAATAAGTGATTGCACAAATATGAAAAGTTATGCATAAGCTAAGAGTCAAAACTTAGTTTTTAATTTTTGAAAAAGTGCTTAATTACCCTGCTTCTCCCTGTTAGCCCTCTTCTGCGACGCAATGTCCCTCTATTTACGTAAGTAGATGATATTAGGTGGCGCCGATTCCTGCTGACTAATGTACTGCATTGCTGCCTCAATCGTCTTGAACTCTTACGAATGTGGGATGAGATTTTTCCTACAATCCTTTTAATCCTTTTTTTCTTATATTTCTCCCTCTGTCAACACTTCTACAATATCGTTTTCAGTTAACTCATTAACTTTGTCGTTTGCCATACATTCTGCAATGTATTCTGCATTGACATCGTCAGAGTCCGGTATATTTTTCAGCAACGGAAGAAGCATATCATTCTCATCTTCCATTGAAGTCCCCCACAAGGGTTTATGTCTACCATTTTGGTCCAAAAGAATGTTCCAAAACCTTGCAATTACTATGTTTGGAATTTCTTCCCATGCTTTTGTTACTCTCGTGGACGGGAACCTGCCTGCCTTAATGTTGAAATTGTTTTTGCTCTGTATTTTGATAGGTGGATGGCATGCATGTAACAGACTTTATTAAAATTTATACAGTTCATATTCTTTACAAGTTAAATTGTATATAAATTATCCCATAAATATAACAATCATTTCATTTTCTGTTTTAAGTTTAATATTTTTATCTGTATTATAATTATTTTAAGATCATCTAAAAATGCCAATTTTGGGCAATAAAAGATAAAAATCATAAAAACTCTTCTTCTATGCCAAGAATTTTTGCAATGACATATAAAAGAAAAATAATTGCCGATCTGATGTAATTATAAAAACAAAAAAAAATTGTACCACTATTATGTAGGAACAGTTTGGGATCAGGAAAAATCGCCATACAATCAATAATAACATACAAAATATATGCACAAAAAATTATGGAAATTTTAAATTAATTTAATCACATTAAAAATAAATAAAATTCTTATCTACTTTCATAAACAATATTTTATCCCATTTCTACAGGGGAAAAAAAAAATGAAATTTTTATAGCTTTATGTTTATTATTGTTACCTTTTATTATAATCTATTTCATAAGTATTTTTCTCTTTTAGAAATCATTACCTGAAATGGACCGTTTTGATGAGATGGTTGCTCTTACAAAACTTATAATTAAAGCACAAAAGAAACTGAAGAGTAAATTATCTGAAGAATTTGTTGCTGTAAGTTATAATTTCCTTTAGTTCTCCTTTAGTTTTTTATTGTACCTCTAGAACTAGATATGGGTCAGTGCAGGGTTCCCATCAACCTGCAAAGTCAGGGAATTAAAAAATAGTCAGAGGGAAAGTGTAAAAAAAAAGGTAAAAAGCCACCAAAGGTCTTCTAATTAAGTATAAACTGGGAAATTTTTTAATTGTAGTTTATGAAGGTGGGCTATTTAAAAAAAAAAAAACAACAACATCCATAGTTCGAAGCCACTTGCACCATTTTTGTATGATGCACTTCATGATGTGAATAGAACTCATGACAAGGTTTGTCAAAGATAAAATTAAATACTGCAGTTTCTCTAAAACAGCTATTTATTATTGATCTATCTCAATCAGGAAACCTACTTCATAATATAAAAATCTACAAAATTTCTTTGTGAAGCCAAAAAGCATGTGAGAAAGACGCTATAGAACTGTGCTTGCAATGCAGGCATCTTCTGATTACTGTTAATGAAAAACTGAAAAAGAGAACTCCTCATAATAGTAAAAGTAAAGTAGCGGTTTACTAATGACAATAATAAAAAACATAACCCTTTCATAAAACTACAATATAAGTTTTTTCCTGCACTAGATTCAAAAATCTAAAGAGTCCGGTGGTTCTAAAATTCTGGTGGTTGATTTAGGATTGCTAAACGGGAAGATACTGAAAAATTTAAAGTTGTGCTACTTAGTGATGTGAAGTAACTTTTCCATATTTTTGCATACTGAATCAAATAAAGCCTGTACTATGTTGATGGAACAAACACTTATAAATAAAAACATGTGAATTCATATTAAAGAAGGAGGAAAAATACAGAAAATGTATAATGATACCAATGTTGCTAATTGTGCACTGTGGAATTCTGAATTCTTTATCTTCAGATACTCTATCAAAAACAAGCCAACAGTTATAAATTTATACAGCAAATATTTTAGCATGTAAGTCAAAAAATTCAGTCTCGAAGTTTGGGCACATTCCTACTTCACGAATTTTGCACATTGGGTGAAGATCACGAATTTTGCACATTAGTGAAGATTTCACTCTGCTGTAAATGAGTTTTTATCTGCCGGGGTGATAATACTACAAGCAGCTATCGATTCTTGTAACCAGTCTCTTGCCAGCTGTGATGCTAGTAGCATGAATACAACCAATTCCAATTTTGCTTACCTCTTTGTTATTGCATTAAGTCTTAAGTAAGGTTTTTTTTTCCTTGAAAATTGTTGTTTTTGAAGATGTCATTTTTAATTGAAACTCAGCTCTAGAGATGCTGATAATGCAGGACATCCCTGAAGATGTTTTATGCAATAAATCTTATTTATTTATATTCCTTTCATACAGAAGAATTTTAAACCTAAGGGAAATTTGTAATAAATATGTATTTTTAACTTTAATTTTACACATTAGATTCAGAAAACCAGAATATTTCTTCCATATTGTCATTTGAAAGTTTTTCCCGGTGGGATGGGGGAAAACATGTTTTGGATGGGAAAAAGCCAACCCTGATTGAAATGACAGATGAAAATTGGCACTGTGTGATTTTTCTTACAGTTATCAGACCCTGCACTTTGGCAGCAAGAGATGAAAGTAACTCAAGAAATCCAGCAACATTGGAAGTAAGTAAATAAAATACAGCTGCAAAGGAACAGAGAAACCAGTGCGAAATAAGAGAAATCATGTCAAACAGCACTTAAATCGACTGGAAATTTCAATGATAGCAGCAGTGAAAATCATCTATCAAGGTAATGATTTAAAAACTCTACTTGTCATTCATGTGAAAAAATCGACCATATCACAAAAGTTTGCAAGTCAAAGCCGAAAATTAAAAAGAATGTGGAAATGCACAATTTTTAAGTTTCTGAAGATTCCAAAACAGAAATTTATAATCTTCTTCCCAGCCATGATGTTAGTAGTAGGAATAAAGCCAATCTGTTCCCATCTTACTTGTTTCTTAGTCATTTGTTGAGATTGCAAATTTGTAATCTCAACAACTCCAAACTTGAAGCATGAGTATTGGGAATTTGAACAGCTACCATTACAGAAGAATGAGGTCATTCAACTAGTACTACATGTATACTAGAATTAATATTAAATGTTAGTGTGGGTTGTTTGTAACAATGTTATTTGCTTTTTTAAATACTGGTAGTATATTTTAAAAAGTGTATAGTAGTGTTTGTATCTGTCAAACACTAACTGAAGGACAAAAGTGAAGGTGATTTTGAAGGTAAGAAACATTGTAGCAGAAACTGTCAAGAGGAAAAAAAAGGAAAAGATTCTAAATGGATGTTGGCTCCTTGCCAAAAAGCTCCATCCATTTGGCGTGAAAGAGTTCTCCCTTTCCACCTTTTTTTAAGAAATTTTTGGAGATTCTCTGAATTGATGCAGAAATACAAAAAAAATGTTGGAAGCATATAAGACCGGGGATTGGGGGAGGGGCGGTCCTAGAAAATTTAATAATTGGACACTTTGTCCACTCAAATACTTGGAGTTTATTTCTGAATTGCTGTGCAAATGAGCCATCAAATCAATTATAAGCATCTAAAAGTCATTTAAGAAGTTTCCATAATGTCCTTTTTGGAATAGAATATTTTGTCCTATTTATACAACACTTCGAGTAAAGATTAATTTGATGTGCATATATTTAGCATTTTTTTTTCTTTTGAAAAAAGGAGAAAAGTCAACAGCCAAATCATCCAAAATAATATTTCTTTTGAAAAATTAATCACTGTACTTCATAAGTTTTTTCAGATATATTTGATTGACTCCTTTAGCAAACTGTCTTCAATTTTCTTTTTTGATTCAGTGAACCTATACATTTATTGTTAGTTTAAATATGTTTTTTATTTTTAATACTTTATAAGTTACGAAACTAAAATAATCATACATACAGTGATGTTTCATTTTATTGTATAAATAATTGTCAAAACATGTCTAAATTGTCTAAGTTTTGTTAATTGTGTAAAAATGTCTAAGCACCATTGTATAAGTGGGAAAAAAATTCACATTTTTACTTTTTTCCTACTTCTGTGACTGATTTTGAAAGTAGGTAGACACAGGAGAGAAGAAGAGATTTTTTTTCCATAAACTGGTTAATCAATAGAAAATAGCAGATTATATTATTTTAAGGGTAAATTAATCCTTAGAAAGTCCTACTTTGATACTAAAATAAAAACTTTCATAGTTGTATAGTAGATTTTTGGTACTTTAACTGGCTAATCAAAAAACTGCTGTATATTTTATATATACATCCATGCTTCAAGACATATTTATATTAGACCGAGAGGCAGTAGCACAGACAATCACCTCATTGAGTTGAAGGCTGAAATTCCAGAATTAGCTGAAACTCTATTCCCATATTAAGACGCAATTGGTCTGCCATAATATCTTGGTGGAAAACACCTGAAAACCCGATTTTAGCAATTGACTCGTAGGTTTACCATTGTATTTTCCTCCACCCAGTCCTGCATGTTTTCACACCTTTGGGTACAGGAAAACACAATGATAAACTTAAGAGTCAAACACTAAAATCGGGTCTGAAGGTGGTTTCCACCAAGATATGACTTGGCAGACCAGTTGAGGCTAATCGAGTTCTGTCTAATTTCCAAGTTGATGACGTGATTCTCTGTGCAGCTGCCTCCCAGTGTACATATGTGCATGCACAAATTAATCTTATTAATTGTTATTGTTTACAATAGACTTAATTTAGAACCACCACCCCCTATTACCTGTCCCTCCTTCTTTCTGTTCAATAACTGTCTACTGAACGATATGGCTTTTTACGTCAATGCCATTTTTACAAGTGTTCATACTCATCAGGCGATTATGGGATTCAGGAGATAATTTTGGGTTGTAAAAATCAGGGCAATCTCGGGGATAATACAAAAAATTCCCCAAACCTGGCAAAATGACTGGCTATTCTGTGAAATTGAGGTGTACTGCTCAGGGTGTCTATAGAATCTGGAAATCAGGGAATCATGGGAAAAATCAGGGAGGTTTATCACTCTGGAAAAATCAGGGAAATGTCAGGGAACTTTGTAAAAATACTGGAAAATCAGGGAAATTTGTCTATATTGCGAAAATATTTGCATTTTCACCTTGCCAACGAGACTGATTCATCTGTTTTATGTACCATATTTTTCCACATGCTGATTAATCTTTCCCAATGTTTTTTAAAAGATGTGCATGGTATGAGTTTTTGATATTTAATGTAAATTAAGGTGATCAGATGTCCTGATTTTCTGTACATAGCACTTATATTGAAGGCAATTTACACATTTTTAAAAATTTTAAATGATACATTAGCATAACCTGTCCAGGTACACAGCTTAATCCAATTAGTTATCCCGCCAGATTTAGATAAGTCTTAGAATTGAATATTTTTCTGAAAATGAGGAAACTTTCTGGTCACCCTATATCCATTGTCTTCTATATATGATGTTGGACGCTATGAAGTTAGTTGGGTTCAGATTTATAAAACTGTCAACAAATACTTAATGAATATTAGGCAATTTTTATGTTTTTCTCCCAAATGAGATATTAGCAAGTTGGATAAGTGTGTTATATGAGGAATCGACATCATGAAAAAATACCATATGTGTATTGTTAATAATGGAAATCAGGGAAGTCTGATAAAAATACTCAGGGAAATCATGGAAAAATCAGGGAACATTTTTTTAGAATTTCTGTAGACACCCTGCTGCTGTTCGCGTGCTTTATGATATCACATCTGTCAACATCCTTTCAGTCACTAGACACACCTTCTAACATCGCAAGGTTTGACAACAGTTCGAGAGGAACTTAAGAAAAATAAACGACATTTTAAAATTGATATTGGCACTTATTATTCATAATGCTTTTCAAAGAGGTATCATAATTAAATTTTTTAAAAATCATGTTTTTATCACAATTTTTCAATTTTAATAACAGATTTAAAATGTTGAAAATATACCAATTTAGAGTATTGACTTTCTTGCTTACATGGTTATAAAATAAGATTTTACCTATACAGATTTTGTTATTTATTTTGTACACAAAATTTGCATGTGTCTTTTCTATTGAATGCGTCCTTTTTTGATAAAACTATTTTTTATAGACATATTTCCTTCTTCAGTTCATTTTTATTTACAAATTTGCCCAAATACAAAGCAAACATATGTTAAATTTAGTTTGGGAAAACTAAACTACATTCTTATCCTATATTTCAGATGATAATTTAAAAAGTTTATTTTTTATTTTTTAATAATTAATGTGTGATTTAACAATAAAAGTTTAAAAAGTGGCAAATTTGGGTGGTAGCATAAGATATGGATTTTCATGAATCGGTTTTCTTTATTATTTTTATGGCAAAGGGTTCTTCTCTCTCTGTCTCTTTCTCTCTCTCTTCTTCCCTCCTCCCCGCTTTTTTTTTTTTTTTTCATAGTCATGCAACTATTTTGGCTTATTTGAGTACAGGTGCTGCTATTTTTTATTTTTTTCCACTGCCTACTAAAGCAACTTTTATTTTTATGCCATTAAGGCAGTAACATCCCTAAGTTAGCACAAAACAGAATTTTCTATCATTCCCATTGTTTTTAAAATCTAAGTGCACTTTCATCTCCAGAATTTGTATGGACTTTTTAGATTAAAAGTGTTTAATAAGGTAAACAGATGTCAGCATTAGACTTCTTTATAATAAAATATATCACAGAATATACCACCCTTTCAATCCTGTATCTTGTAAATAAAATAATGTTGCTGAAAAAGCATAGTAACAACACATCAATAGTTTTTTCAGTTTCCATGATGATTTCTTATCTCAAATTATAGTGCCTTCCACCCCCCCCCCCCCCCCGTGCTTCTTCCCGTCCGCTCTATTTCTACACACCTGGGTGGATTCCTCTTGGTGGGGGGGGGGGGGTCTACAGAATCTGGAAATCAGGGAATCATGGAAAAATCAGGGAGGTTTATCACTCTGGAAAAATCAAGGAAATGTCAAGGAACTTTACAAAAATACTGCAAAATCAGGGAAATTTGTCTATATTGCGAAAATATTTGCATTTTCACCTTGCCAACAAGACTGATTAGTCTATTTTATGTACCCTATTTTTTCACATGCTGATTAATCTTTCCCAATAATTTTTAAAAGATGCACATGGTATGAGTTTTCGATATTTAATGTAAATTAAGGTGATCAGATGTCCTGATTTTCTGTACATAACACTTATATTGAAGGATATTTACACATTTTTAAAAATTTTAAATGATACATTAGCATAACCTGACCAGGTGCCCAGCTTAATCCTATTAGTTATCCCCTCAGATTTAGATAAGTCTTAGAATTGAATATTTTTCAGAAAATGAGGAAACTTTCTGGTCACCCTATATTCATTGGCTTCTATATGATGTTGGACTAATCAAGTTGGACGGTATGAAGTTAGTTGAGTTTGGATTTATAAAACTGTCAACCAATACTTAATGAATATTAAGCAATTTTTCTGTTTTTCTCTTGTTTTTTCTCCCAAATAAGATAATAGCAAGCTGGATAAGTGTGTTATACGAGGAATCGGCATACATGAAAAAATACCGTATGTGTATTGTTAATAATGGAAATCAGGGAAGTCTGATAAAAATAGTCAGGGAAATCATGGAAAATTGGGGAACTTTTTTTTTAGAATTTCTGTAGACACCCTGGTATCTGGCCAAACATTACCACTCGAAAAAAAAATGCTAATTGGCGAGATTTGCATCCTGCTAGTGTAACAGTACCTAGAATTTTTTGTGACCATGGCAACTTTTAGTAGTTTTATTCGAAAGAAAAATTTTGATTTTTTAATCAAAATGGAAAACTTGCGATCCCATATTGGCACGATTTTTTTCTGACACCAATGTCATATACGGAACGGGCACATAACTAGTGCCAAAGTATCGTTATTTTGCTTGATATGGTAAGCCGGATGTTGCTGTTGAAGTTGATGCGTTCCCCAAATTGGCGTCGTTAAAAAATCACGCCAATATGGGACGTATATGACATCTTTGCCAAACTTTCATATGAATGGCGAAGGGATCAGACCGTATTTGTTTATGGCAGTTGATGACTTGAACTATTATAATACAGATGAAATGATGGTGATAGAATAATATTTGGTGACTTATCACCTGTGCCTGGCTAACATTAAAGTACCAAAATGGCACCTAGAGTATAAAAAGTGAAGTGGTCCACCTGGAACTGTTGATGATAGCCACATGACTTAGGCTATTGTTATAGAGATTGTTTTAAAATACCGGGAGACAAAGACTCATATACTTAACTTATTTTATTTTAGCTTCTTTTCAAATGTTTAACTGATCCTCTTTAACAAAAACGAAAACAACCATTGGATGTCTCAACAGCAACTGATTTGCCCTTAAATTTTTGCAATCAAAGAGAATTGAATGGAAACCCGTTTACAAGGAGATCTGCACAGCTTTTTTTCAGTATAATTCAATCTTCTCTAATATTTTTAAAACCCATCAGATTAGCATGTTTTTAGATTCTGCGGTCTCTGAACGGGGGTTGACGAGCATAGCTTGCAGGGGGCAGAGCCCCCTAATTATTACAATATTAATGTATATAACATTATTGTATGATACTACCTAATGAAACTACTAAATTGCTGTAATTACTAACTAATAATTATAATTTTATTAATTAAAATGTAAAAACTTAGATTATGTTAACAATTAGTGGTTTAATTGTTTTGAAAACCTAAAATTCTTGTTAGCTATTCAGTATTTGAACGCTGGGAAAAAAATCATAAAAATCTGATTTAAATCAAAACAATCAGATTTTTTTTTTTTTTACACCCTAGTTCAGCATAACTTTAAATAAAAAATAGTCTTTCATAATAGGGTTCACATAATTTTAGAACTTTCTCTTGTAGCTTTATAACTATGCAACATAAAAGCCTGTGTTTTACATTGAAACATTTCTAAAATAAATTACTAACTAACGCAGGAAGTTCTACTAATATATGCTAAGTAGAATCAGAGTTATAATCAAGCAGAATGAAATGCGAATTTGCGTATTATATTTATAGTAGATGATGATGTGATTTTCTGCAATCTGATTTGTTGTCAAGCTTCTGCTTCAGAAAAGACAACAGAGAAGAAAACTTCGTTACACAGAAATACTAAACATGCAAGAAGTACCAAACATCTACAAAAATTTATCTAGCTAACAGTGGAAGTCCTATTAAAATACATCCAGCTGAACTCATTATAAATGGCCGGAAGTAAATACAAATGTACATTTTACATAATTATAGTAGATGTATCATTCATAATTGCATTCACCTGTCTCTACCACCATTTTCAATTGTAACTCAGCAACATATAATGAAATGTTATATACTTAAACCATTCCTGAAAAGTTATGTAACAGTGACACTTGCCTCGATATCTGTTCAGTAGAATTTTTTTAAAAAGGCTGAAATTTAATAATCAGGTTAACTTAAGTTTTTAACTTTCTTCTGTAGTTCTATAACTAAACAACATAGATCAATGTGTAGACACTAAAAATTTTCGAAAAACATTATCTAAGTAAAAGGGATATTGAAATATTGTTGAATTATAATATAGTTATTATAATATAATTGAAATATTGTAAATAATTGGAATGAAATGTAGTATATAATGCTGATACGATTTTCTGTAATAAAATTTATCGTGAAGTTTTCGTTTCAAATGTAAATGATGCTTTCAACATTATTGTTAATACACCGATTGGCGAGGTATCCAATTACTGAAGATTAACCCAAAATCCCATGACCAATTACCCAAAGAAAGGTGAATATATGCCTTTTGTGATACTTTTATGTTAGCCGGGTGCAGGTAATAAATTAACAAAGGTTGTTCCAACACTATATTCTAATTTTATTATTTCATTTAAAATATAAGCCTTTCACTAATTTAAAATACATCCCTTACACTAATTTTATTTAAAAAAACTGAAAAGATAAACAATAATAGGAAACAATCCCATAACTCAAAACAAAGAGTTGTTTATATGGTACTACTTTATTATTGACCAAAAAACTATCGCCAACCCATCGACTGAAAAACTATCGCCAAACAATAAGATTAATGCCTGATCGTAAATGTCACGTTCACTTGCCATTAAACACATTACACGTGTTTGTTTCGTCATCAGTTGATTTTATTTCTACGTTTTATTTCTATTTTTATTAAAGTTATACTAATTTGTTTGTTCTTTAATTATTTAAAATGGAAAATATGTCAATTTGTATCATTTGGTGAGATTTGTCGACGGGATAATCAAGTAGTACCGTTTTAATTTACATGCGCAAAATGTAACTACTGCTACTGACAATTTTTTTTAAATGCTATTCACGAGATTTGTGCACGGTTGTTTTTAAAAGTACCCATTTTTTCTTCTTATCCAGAATAAATAGCCAAATATTATTTCATTTCCAATTTCTTCCCTTGAATTTTTTTTTTTAAGTCGTACAAACATTGCTTTCATATTTACCTAAATATTTTCGTTTTATAATATTGATTTCTCAGTAAATCTTTTAGCATTTTAAATAAAATCAATTGCTTTTTTCTTTCTTTCTTTTAAGGCGTTTGTATATATATTTTTTCAAACTCATATAGCCGTTTTAATTCTTTAACTGATTTAATTAAAACAGAATTAACAAAAACATTTAATTTGAATTTTTTCTGTTGCTACAGTAACGGATGTAGTATATGAATAAATATGGATGAATTATCACTTGTAATGTTAGATATTTCGAGGTTTTGGTGCCAAATTAGAAAAATATGAAATATCTCACGAACTGTTAGTCTTAAAAGAATTTGGTTTGCAGCATTCAATTCAGCATACAAAAATACACTAAAATATGTTATTAGTTGAAAAATAACTATAAAATCAGATTTTTCAAGAATTTTTTAAAAGTTTCTCTTTTTTACACACCTTAGGGGTGAAATTTCAGAAAATCCTTTCTTAGCGGCACTCTATGTCATAAGAAGTACTTTTACCCAAATTTTCCAAAATTTTATGTTCAGTAGTTTTGGCTGCACATTGATTAATACAAAATCCAGACTTTCTTTATATATATAGATTTCATAATATAATCTATATCTATAATAATAAGGAAAGAATTTTGTGTGTGTGTGGACGGTGTTCTGAAGAGACCACTGCACGTAGAGCTACAAAATTTGGGGAAAAGTTACGTCTATATATGAAGTTTTCACCTCAAAGCCAGATTTTTGATTAGATTTTTTTTTTTTTTTTAATTTTTTATGCACTTTTTTAAGTTTTGAGGCGATTTTTCCACATTAGTGAAAAGAATACGGTTTCTTTCTTTTAACCCAATATAGTAAATTTTGTTCTCTTTTCAAAAAAGTTTGTTCGGAATTCATACAGCGATTTTTGAATTTTTAGCGAATTTTTTATGCAGTTATTGAACAGCATTTAATGCATCCCCATAAGTATAAAGGGGTTACTGTAGGGGGGGGGGGGGGGAAACACAGCTCTGTTGCAAAATGCCACCAAGTTTGTCGCCAACTTGGTGATATCTCTAATATTTCGCCAAATTCCCATGGACTTTCATTGTAAACCAATAGGGATTACTTGCTTACAGAAAATCAACAAATTGAGATATTTTAATGCAACAAAAACTAATTAATTATATTTAAGGAAATCCAAGTAAATTAAATTATGAATAAAAGTAACATGATACAATGCTTAGCATGCTTCCCCAAACATAAATTTTAAGAGAGCCCGCAGGTATTTTTTTCTCTTCTCAAAATTTGTGCAACAATTTAAAACTTTTTTCGTGATATCTTATTGTAATTTTCAGAGCTTTTTCGCATTTTGTGCTGTTTTTTGACGTACCCGGTCAACGCTGGGCAAGTTAGCTAGTATATATATAAACCAATGTTTGAGTGTATGTTCATTATACAAATCTATAATTCCTGACTGATTTGCATGAAACTTGCTATACATACATTTTAGAACAAATATCAAATTAATGTCAGCTTTAATAAAATTTTAAAGCCACTCTTTACCCTTTTTTTATTTAATTACCTGACATAATTCACTATACATTTCTTTTTTTTTTTTTTGGCTTTTAATGCATTTTTTTTTTCCCTGGTGCAACAAAAAGAAGCAGCGTAGGAACAATATTTTTAGAAGCCAATAAAAATCCAGACTCACTCACTATATTTTCACCTTCAAAATATACCTCATTCTGAGAAGATAATGCACATTTTTACTTTCTTCTATCTTAACAAGAAGAAAGTATTGGATTCATGAAAATTTTCGAATTCCGGTTTACGACGGATTTACACGTTTTAGGTGTCAGAGAACCCGAAAAACATGTTTTTACAAAATGTCTGTGAGTCTGTCTGTGTGTGTGACACAAATTTTGTGGGCGCTCTATCTCAAGAACTAACGAACGGAATTGAATAAAAATTTATATTCAGTTAGTCCCTGATATAAATTGATGCTGATTAGTTTTTGGTGAAAATTGCTCATGCTACATTTTTCACGATTTCCACAATAGCTCAATCTCAAGAACTTATGCACAGATTTTCAAACATACATACATACATATATTTATACAAAATTAAGAAATACAATGGGTGATCAACTGATTTTGCCATAATTTTTTGTCTTTTCCTTTGAATCTATTATAACAAACAATTTGTTGTTACTACAAGTCTCTGACTGGCAAACTGCTAATAAGCTTTGAATGGAAGGGTTTTTTTAATTAGCTAATTGATCAGTGTTTTAAAAATAATAATAATTTTACATCAAACATAGATTATGAAACACTTTCCAGCACTTTGAAGCTTAACCATTTAATAAAATGGAAGGCTACATCCAAGCGAACAATTTATAAAACAACATAGCACATTTGATTGTCCAATGTCAGCAATTACCATCCATAGTCACAAAGGTAGGTGAATATTTTTTCTACAACCCTGAATATGAAGTATAGATTTGTTTATATATTACATAATACCAAAAAATTAATTCCAATTAGAAAATGCATATCCTAGTTAAATATTCCTTGCATATATTAAGATAAAATTTAATTCAGATAAAAAGACATAGCACAACTAAAAATGCAGTTACTTTCATACCCCTGGGTTCTACAAACATCTCTTCATATACTAAATACATTTCAACTGGAAAATTCATAACAGAATTAAAAACTATTCTTAAGCAATTCATGCAGATACAGTAATGATTACAACTGCTTTTGTGTAATCTTGTATATGATCTATAGATTTTATATGCACCACTTAATATGCAAAAATTTAATTAAATTTAAAAATGCATACCATAACTGAAAATGCACTTTCAATAATTGCTAATAGATAGTACTGTGGCCAAAATATTTTGTGTCTTCTGTAAATGAACAAAAAAAGTAATGCACATCATATTTTGTTGCAAGTATCTGTAGTGAACCTTTATAACATATATAAATTTCATTATGTTTGAAATAGTTCAACACCATTAAAACACACTGCAAGCAATTGTTCCCCCATAGACCATAATGTTACTGAATTATTTTGTTTCTGTAAACAAACTATAAATGCTACACACTACATTTTCATTTGCAAGTATATTATAGAATAGTAAACCTCAGTAACATATAAAAAATTACATAGCAATCCGAGTATATTTGTGATAGTTAGAGTGCCAGGAGACGGCCAGATGCACCAAAGTCAGAAACACTTTTGAACTATGTTGAACGGTTTTTAAAAGAGGCAGCACATTTAACTAAAAATTTTAGTCATTGTAATTTCAAATCAACAGGCTGGTTTCTAGGTGGAAAATTTGAATGAATATTAAATTTAAGAAGGAACATGAGCTACACATATGAACATAACACTAATTAAAATACAGTGTAACCTCTGAATAATGGTTAACAGTAGGATCTGTGAAAAGTGACCGCTCTTCAGAGGTTGCTGTTATTCAGAGGTTTAATTTTAAAAAAATTACATAAATTGAAATAGAAATGCACAGTCTTTTTAATTTATCCTCATTGTTTTAATACATTAAAAAAAAAATCAGTGATTTGCATTTTTCCCCCCTCCAAATATCTTTCTTCAAAGAAATAATAGTATGTGTTGTTTTTCTGTACAACTCTTCATCATTATGATTTAATGCAAAATTTTGTATTTCACGAAGGTTCATCAAAAATTCGCTATATGTGTTAATGCTGGAAATTTTGGAAGATTCTAAAATCTCTTTCATTTCCCCATTCTGATAATTTTTCTCTTCCTCTATTCTATCTTTCAGCGTTTGCTGTATGAATCAAATGTAGCAGTAACTGCCAAATCTTTGTCCAGACATACGAACTTGCTGGCCTTCGTGTTAGTTATGTCTGCCGTTCTAAGAATATTATCTAATTTTTTCCCATCATTATTAATGTAATCATTTTCTATGTCTAGTTTTTGGATAAGGATGAAATGTTTAAGAGATTAAGTGACTTTTTGTTGACAGATTAAGAAGATTTCGTTTAATCTACTTCACATTTTGGTTTACAAATAAATATGAAATTATATCAGGAGCTGTTAATTTTTTTTTTCTCGTGACTTTTGAGTGGCCGTTGTTCAGAATTCCTTATTTAGAGGTTCGTTCTAATGTTAATGCTATGGAACGTGCTTGGTCCCATCAATATGTGGCCGGTATTCGGAAGTTGTCACTGTTTAGAGGTGACCGTTCAAAGAGGTTTCACTGTACTTTAACAGAGGAACATTGGCAGGGAAGTTTAAAATGGGAAAGGCATGCCAGATTTTGGTGAAAAATAAGGTGTCAAAATAAAGGTATTAGGCTAAACCTAGCGATTAAAAAATATATTGAAAAAATATCTGCTGAAAATCCTTCTATATATAAAAAAAAAGTTTTGATTTGGAAATGGACCAATGAAAATCTGCGTAAATATTCCCAGTAGATCAGCATCAATTTGAATGCTTAAGCATGAACTTTCTTCGTTAATATTAAAAAAACTGTTGCATACAAAAATATGAAAATCTGTGGTATTATAGAGAAATGTTTGATAAACACGCTGATGGAGACAGTTTTCAAATCGAAGAATTATTTTAAGAGATATTTAATGCTAAAGTTGGACAAAATCATTCCATTAAAAAAGTTTTATTGGAGCAAAAACTATACATGAGAATTTAATCATTTTTAGATCATTTTATACGTTATAAGTTCTCGGTGTGCAGATTCTATTTATTTTTTTTATTTGACTCATTTTTTGAGGTTTTATTTCTATTTTAAATTCAAATTTTCAGCATTTCGAGATATATTTTTTACTTATTTTAGAAAATGTTATTAATTTAAACTGTTGCCAATTGTGTAAACAGCGCAAATAATAATGTTTACTTCAAATTAAAAATTTATTTACATGTGACTATTATAAACAGAAAAAAAACTTTAAAATTAGAATTAAACGATTACATGTTAAAAGCAGGAAAATTACGTCATAAGAACCATATTTACACTTGAATTTTAAAAGAGAAACAAAATAAAAGTTAAAATAAAAAAATCATTATTATGCTTTAAAACTTGTAAATGGAGGGAATTACGTCATATTTAAAATGGCCAAAAAATGTGGCAAAACAATTTAAATTAAAAAATATATTTGCGTCAGATATTTTGAGATAATCTTTTCAACTATTATCGTGAATTCGAAGACAGCGCAAATAATATTTCCTTCTAACAACAAAAGTATTTTCATGTGAATATTAATAAGAGAAATAAAACTTTGGTGTAAATTATGTCAGATTTAAAACGATACATTTAAAATGAATTATTTAAAAGAACTATCTTATAGCGCTGTTAAAAAATACTGGGAGACAATGACACTGTTTACTTAATTCATTTTACATTAGCTTATTTTCAAATGTTTAACTAATTTTTTAAATTAAATATGAAAACAGCCATTGTATCTCTTAACAGCAGCAGATTTGGTCTTAAAAATCCCCAATCCAAGGAAAACGAATGGAAACCCGTTTACAGAGAGATCGCTACTGTTTTTTGTTTGTTTTTTAAATTTTAATTCAATATTTTTAAAGCCAATCAAATTAGCATGCTTTTTGGAGTGCCTGAACAGAGGCTGGCGAGCGTAGCTCATAGGGGGCAGAGCCCCCTAGTTTATTTAAATATAAAAACAGTGGTAAGGAGATGTCAGGTACCGTGTATGAAGTATCTAGTGAAAAAAAGTTTATTGTTCCTTGGTGATGCCGTGTGGCAATGATTTTGCATTTGCTGATTGGTCGATCGTTGTTTTAGTCTCCAAGCAGATTTGACTTGCGATCTATAATCTGAATTCAGCAGTCGTCTGGTCAGTCCAAGGTGCAACATTGCTCCTTTTTTTTGAGTCCCTTCTTCTGCTGGATGATGTCTGTCGCCAGGTCCCCTCTGCAGCATTTCACCTTAATTAAATAAGTTATTTGTTACTTTTAAATGAGTCCATTTTATTGCAAGCTTCACAGCATCTCAAGTAAATGCATTTAATAAGCTCTTAAAATCAAAGATGTACGACACTATTGCACCCTCTCTTCAAAATGGTAAAAATGTTCTATTATATGATATTATGCTGCTTCATTGTAAGGCCATGATTGATTACAGCTAAAAGTGAATTTGGAGTTTGAAAATATATCAGTACTATTTCAATTTGCAATCAAAATATTTAACCACTAAATTTTAAAATCTTTCACATTGTATTCGTTTTAGACCTAGCTGCTCGAGCACATGGCAAGCTCATCCAAACTCTGATCTCAAAAATCAATGTTATAATACCTTTATACATAGCAGTGTTTTAACATGGTCAGAATAGCATAGCTGCCAATCCTCTGGTATTTTTCAAGCCGAATAAGCATAATTTGAACTAGAAAAATTATTTTATAAATTGTTTCTTGTTTCTGTAGTTAACCATTAACTTCTTTTATTTAATAGAATATGTGGTTTTATTAGACATTAAAAAGTTAGAGATTGGCATCTATGAAATAAATAAAACAAATTTGCGGCTGTTGGTAAAAGCAGCATAAAAAGCTAGAGATTGGCATGTATGAAATAAATAAAACAAACTTGCGGCTGTTGGTAAAAGCAGCAAGCTAACAATTAAACATTTTTTTTTTCTAATGTCAGCAAATACTTGCTTTTAATTTGAAATAAATGAAAGTATGGAACTCTGAAACTTCTCGGTTTTCCAAATTGCTCAAAAGATATTCTTGAAAAATGCTTGTTTTTGAAATGTTTGTGATTTCATTTGACACTGAATTTCATTCACTACGTTTAATGGTTTAACAATGAACCTTTTCTTGAAATGCTTTCTTTTAACAAGGTTCACAAATATTCAAATATATCATTACCATTTCGACTATAATGTTATAATATTTTGCCTTAACCTCTCTCTCGTCATTCTGTTTCGTACTCCATAGTTGATTCCAATACGAATTATTTGAAAATTCACCTCCATACAAGTATAATAAAAATTTGGGTCTTTTTCATTTTTAACTGGAACATTTATCATCACCAATTTTTACAAAATCATATCTTGATATTCGTTAATAATCTTTAGGTGTTTTGCCAGAAGTCTTCTATTTGCTTTCTTTAGTGTTTGCAATAAACTAATTATATTCTTCTTTTGTAAATACTCTATTTTTTTTTCCTTTTCTTTTTTATTTCAATATATCTAATTCATCATCAAAATGTGACTTTATAACTTCGAAATCATCTATTGTGGTAATAAATACAGTAATATTTGTGAAAATTTTGAAACGAACAAGCATGCTCTGTGAAAAATTCAAAACGAACAAGCATGCTTTGTTAAAATTTCAAACCGAACAAGCATGCTTTGTTAAAATTTCAAAACGAACAAGCATGCTTTGTTAAAATTTCAAAACGAACAAGCATGCTCTAGAAATTCACAACAAAAATAACATCAAATTGACACTACTTTCATGCAAAACTGTCAAAAAATAAATATTCGTGTGTGTCTTGAAAAGTGTGGCTACCTGTATCTAAAATAAACAATCAACTGATATCGTCAAGCTGTTTCCAACAGACAAAAACAGATTTGTGTGTTCACAAAATCTATTATAATATTGACAATAGTGAGGCACTGGCACGGCATAAATATGCCTGTCCATAACGGAAATCTCAAGCTAAACATGTTGAAATTTATTATAGGTATCACCCATTTTTTAGCCTAATTTATATTAAATTGTTAATGATATTAGACATGACTTTCTTTTGCTAAAATACTATACCCCCCCTTTTTACGGCACTTAATGTTGACAAATGAGAGCGGTATTACTTTGTCACTTAAGTATTTTATATTGTTACCTGAAAAAATTTTAACGTTATTAATATATCATTTGTTTTTACCTGGAAAAAAATTATGTATACGTATATTATTTATAGCATGTATTGCATATAAATATTTGTAATAACTGCATTCAATATTCACTTGAGTGTATCTGTGATTCATGATATGTTAGAACTATTTGGTTAATATAGCATTTGTTTTTCAGCTGAAAAAAATGTACATAGTAAATCCTGCTTAAGGTAGACTCTGTGCAAGACAAAAATCTGTCTAACTTGGAATAATTTTTAAGTTCTAGCAAATTTATCAGTATTGCCGTCTTTTACCCAGGCCAAAATAAGCTCCGGCTGGCTTTTTTGGGGGGGTTTTAACAGGGGCGCCATTTCAGAATTTTCTTGGGGGGGGCAAGGCTGTCTTTGAGGACAGTGGCATAGCCAAGGGTGGGGTGGGGGGGGAGCCTGTACTCTCTCCCATCAAAACGAAAACCTATGAAAAATTCTGTTTTGAGGAGGTTTTTTTTATCTTAGCAGGTATAATTTCAAGATAGTGACTAACATTTTTTTCCGTTTAAGACAGTATTCTATTATAGACAGTTTCCCTTTATACAAGTATTTTTAAAGGCATTTAAAACATCCTTTCTATAGTATACCTCTGAAGAGTATAGGTATATTACATTTATTGTAAAACTTGCGAATACGAAACCTGTCAAAAAAAGAATTCTTTCGTAAACGGAAAAAAAAAATTAAGTTTCTATGAAGAAAGCACTATATAATTATTCTTGCTAAGAAGGGTACCTGTCTAAAACGGAGATTTTTTTTTTTTTTACTTTGCAGGCTTTACGGACAGGACAGAAAGCCATTTAATAAGTTTCTTAGAGTGGGGAGAGGAGGCAAGATTTTGTTTGAGGGGAAGGGTTTGAAATAGCATGTCATTCTTGTTGACAGATATATTGTGAAATATAATCTCCAAACAAGGATCACAAAATAATCAAGTGAAGTAAATTGCTTTTCATGTGTCAAATGTGATTTACAAAAGTAATTATCGAAAGTGTTTATGATCTAAAAGAAGGAAGTGAAACTGAAAAGTGATTGCACAATCATAAACAGATATTTTATTATAAACATTTCTGCAATACTCAAGAACTATAAAACATTTATTAACTCTAATTTTAAATTACCGTACATATAAATATTGATACAAATTATTTGTTATGCTGATTTATGGATTAATTTCCTGTTTCTTTATTGTTAATAATATTTTATTCATGTATTTTTTTTCTCTACTTCCAGTTGTAACTAAACTCTCAAACTGAGAGATGTATGCCTTAAAGCTCTTATTAAATGTAATTTTACTTTTCTATTCATAAGTTTCGGCACTAATTTAACTTCATAAGACACTCAAAATATGCGTCTTTTTAAACAACATGAAGTTCAGACCATCAGTCACATATACGGGATAAATAAGAAATACAGGAGCAAGATATAGATTTATTTACTCTATCCGGAGGAAAAGAAAAATACCAGATGTCAAAAAGGATATACATAAATATAAGGTAAGCCCAATTTATCTTACCTATGCTTTTTATATTGAGAAATAGATAATTAATTTTGAGGATAAAGATCGAACATCACGCAAATTTTTTGATAGCAAAGATTAAATATTGCTAACAATTCTTAACATTTTCATAAGCATGGGATTCTTCAAGAAATATTTGTAACACTTTCCAACGCAGTTGAAAAGTGAATTGGGTTTGTCTGCCCGTCTGGTCATGCTCTAACTCACATAAATATACTCGGATTAACGCGTAATTGATATATGTTATTAATGCTTACAATGAAATGTTCGGTATTCAAAATGAAGTGTGTATCATTCATAGTTCATTTACAGGAGGACTCAAAAGTATTCCATTAGATTATGGTCTATCGGGTAAAATCATTTGCGGTATATTTTAATATTGTTGTATTACAGTATTTAAACATAATAACATTTATATACATTATTGGGGTGTACTAAAAGATTACTACTACATGTAATGTTATGTTTAGCACTTACAGTTCGCGTCCGGGAGAACTCACAAGTATTCCATCATATTATAGTCTATGAAGAAAGAATATTTGTGACATATTTTAATAATGTTACTCCGTTACAAACATAATGAAATTGATAAAAATTTCTGAGATGTGCTAATTAGAGATGAGTTCGGGCTCATTTTTCAGAGCCCGTGGCCAACAATTTTAAATCCGAATTCGAAAAAGTTTGTGCCATCAGAGACCAATTCCGATACCAAAAGTATGCACGGGGAAAAAAGGTTTAACAAAAATGCATATTTAAAAGCTGTTCTAAATATAATAGATCTCATTTTTTAACAACTGTTAATCTCTAGCACATAATTAATTTTATGAAATTTACATTAAATCTTATCAAAAGAGACGTTTAGTGTCAAATAGAAATATACTTCCCTAAAAAGATTTTTAAATTTTTCTCCCGAAACAAGTAGGTATCTCTGATGGACACAATAACGAAGAGCATTTTATGTATAAATTAATGAAATTTGCAGAAATTATGATTTATATGACGAAGAATCGAACAGCGTTTTCTGTTTCCTATAAAAGGTGTACATCTTTCGCATTTATCATGGCTTTGAAAATAAGTTTTAATTATAAATTTGACACCGTTACCGAAAATATCCGATGCTTTTATAGAAAAAGAGGAAACACTGCTTGATTGCTTTCAATCGGGAATAACAACACATGCCAATTTTATCTACTTACGTATGAAAGTGATTGTATGAATATGAAGAACAGAGCCACAGAATGAGCAGACTTCAAGAAGAAGCATGAATAAAATCACCAACATTATTTTCATATAAAGAGCGATTACAATCGCAGACAATAGGAGACTAAAAATTTGCAAATCTTAGGCTAATGCTGATTGACGTAAAAGAAAATATTTATTTCGCGTTAGATCTCTGAAAAAAGTAATAATAAATAAACATTCCAATTAAACAGTATCCTAATGGCGCCATATTCTGACTGCCGCCAACATCAATAGGTCATTACTCGCGTTAAACTACAGACATAAATCATAAAATATCACAAGTTTTCTTTCAAAATAATGTTCGACAAATACTAAAAAAAAAAAAAAAAAAAAAAAAAAATCTATTTCTCTTTCCTCTTGATCAAAATAGCATTAAAAAAACTTGCAATGGGATAATTAATTTTTAAGGGGTAAAAAAATTATTTTTTGTTTCTACACGAGTACGAGAATAAATAAAATTGCCAATTTGAGAAAGAATGGGCCCGAGCCCGAAGGCTGGTATAAAAATCAAACCCGTGTCAGGTCCGGGTTGAGTCCGTCTCATCTCTAGTGCTAATACATACTTTCTGTAGAATATGAGGTGCGAAGCATTCATCACTCATTTACAAGGTTATGCAAAAGAGTTCGATTATTTGATGGTCTATGGGTAAAAATTGCTTTCATAAAACTTGTACACAATAATACATAGACACTCCTCTTGTGGCTCTATTCTCGGAAAACACAGATTATTTAATGATCTCTTGGCTAATGGCCATGCTCTTATATACCATAGCACAACACTTCATGTGCAATTTCACCTGATTCGGTTTCCTTTGCTATTTTACATAATTGCAAAGTTTGTGCGGATTTCTAGGAAAAAGTCCTAATGTTTTCTAAAATGTTTAATTAGATATATTATTTACCCTATTGAAAGGCTAAGTTTTGCTAAAGAATTCATGATGTGTTGGAAAGTGTTTCATAATCTATGCTTGACGCATAATTTTTCTCTCTTGTTTAATTTTCAAGGGAAAACCATGCTATTTTATTTATTTATTTGCTTATTTTTCTTGCAGAGCGACGCAAAATCAATTCGTCAATTGACCGCAGAAAAAAAAAATGCGAAATTTGCAAATTAGACTTGGAAAAAAGAGATAAATTGGCAAATTAGAATTTTTTTTTTTATAATTATTAGTTTATATACCTAAAGTGTTTATTTATACGTGTTTTTATTGTAATAAAATTTGACAAGCTATTTTAGGTTTTGAGTAATTTTTTAAAATTTTTTTGAGTTTGACCTGCGATGACAGATAAATTTTCTAAAATATCAAATTCCTTGGGGGGGGCTATGGCCCCCCCAGCCCCCCTCAAATGGCGCCCCTGGGTTTTAACCACTTAAAAAAAGCCGGTTTTTATTTTCAAAAAGTTAGTTTACAACTAATTCATATTAAATGTGGGATAATTTATTTTTAATACGCTTATAAATATTTTCTACTAAAAAAAATGATAAATTTCTGTTAAATTTGTCAAACAAATATTAACAAATATTAAGTCTTTATAATCATTAGAAGGCAACTGTGAAGGCATTATGTCTGAAAAAAGAATTATAAATATTGAAAAATATATAAATTGTACTCTAAAGTGGTGTTTTGAAATTCTATATTACATAGCTCTGAATATACTACACATTTTAAAGAATATATTTAATTAAACAATGACAAAATGTATCGCATAAAAATGAAAACATTCTTACATGTCCATATGGAAGGATTAAATCATAGAATAAACAAATGAACAATGTTGAAAGAGAAATTAGAGAGGATATAATATTTGAGGAGGGTTTAGTACATAAGTGCATAAAATAAAGAGAGCGATTAAACAAGAAAAAAATGTTCTCCAAATAAAATTTGTTGAATTAAAATTTTGAAAAGCTTGTTGCTATTTAAAAGAGTGAATATTCTTGCATAAATTCATGCATATGCTATTCATAATACTGTTTTTAATAATGAGAAATGGTGTTTTTATTATGTGACTTTATGTACGATTTTAAATATTTACGAGAAATAAAATAAGACTTGTATATTAATAACTCTTAAAATTAGTTAAGTAATAAAATATGTAGCTAAGTAACCAGTGTCCTCTTTTAAAATTTAGCTGACATATTTGTAATTCTGACTGCAAATCACTAGCAGCTCCATCTATGTGTTATTCCAGTATTAATGTTTCTATTATGGAGAATTTGGGTTATTTATTACTTTCTAAGTCAATTAAATGTCATTAAAACTAATTAAAAAGCACTTAAAAATATGTAGTTTATAATTAAAATGCTTCACTGTATAAAAGCCAATTCTGGCCAAAAAAAGCTGGTTAAAACCAATAAAAGCCACCGTCGTGAATTTTTTAAATTTTAGCTGTTTTTTTTTGCAACCCTGAAATTTATAAACATAGAATGAGCTTTGTCTAAGACAGTATACTACATACTAGCAGTGCACTTTTTTGTTTATAATACCACTTTTCACTTTATTAAACTCTATATTTCTCTTCCAATATTACCATGTCCAGAAATTTTTCTTTGTCTCCTGTGTTACCATATAAAAACAAAATTGTTAACAATTGTTTCAAAATTTGACACTGCTAAGGCATAGATTAATATAGTTATTCTTTGGATACATGAAAACTACAGTTAATAGATATAAAATAGATTTATATATATATATATGTAATAATAAAAACTTTCACCCTTTTATCTTAGTAAAAGTATTTCAAATTCTTAACATTTTTCCTTTTTTACCTATCTATTTATATAAAATCCAAGTCTCTGTATGTCCCTCACAATTCCGGTTGGACCGCGACCATATCAAGATTAGGCTTCCTATGGAGAAATTGGTACCTCCTTCAACAATGAGTAATTGTTGAAAAATACTAATGAGGGGGGGGGGGGGGGGGCAAAAAATAGCACCAAATTTTGACGAATTTGGCAAAATATCGCCAAATTTGGCGACAAAAATAAGTTGACGTATATGAAGCCAACTTGGTGATAGATGGCGAATTTGGCGAAATTCATATTGAAAACCTGTTAACCTTTCATAATCGAGCTCATCGCTATTTAATTTAAACGCCGCACATTGAAGGGTTTTTTTCAAGATCTATGGGTCAAAATTTAAAGTGTAATTTATGAAAATGTACGTCTTTATATCGTCATCCCGATGCTGCTAATAAAATAACCGCCACTAGACAGTGCTGTGCTATCTGAGCTCCTAACTGCCCAATTTTAATGTGCTTTACATAGCCGGATACGCAAACTAAATTCTCGGTATTTTTGCAGTATAGGGGCCTTGGCAAAATAGAGAAAAACTGCTTTGGCAAAGAAGAAAATTTGGCAACATATTTCCACATTTTAAAATGTGTTAATTTCATCTATCACTGCGGAACAAGCAAGAAAAACTGCTCATATTCTTGCATATGTGTTGTATATATGCATCTTTATATCTCATTTTCCGTCATTTTTGACGGGCTATCTTTCTGGTCTTTAATAATGTCTTTTATTTCATGCATTTAAACCTGCATATTATTTTATTAGTCTAAAAACCTTAACCCATTCGCCTCATCTCATAAAACCCATTAAATTACTTTTCATTTTATTCTAAAACTAAATTCTTTTTCTTTTGAATGTTTTTAATATCATTTGTTCTTTAATGTTCTTTTTCCCACAATTCTTTGCAAGCTTCACGCCAGCATTTGTTTGCATAACAATTCTGACGCTGAGGCTAAATAGATCGCATCGTCGTGACGCATGCCTTTCCCCCTTCTCCCTGGAGCTACTCCTATCGTATTCTGCTCTTATCGCGTCCTTCTGGCTACTTGTATGGGATTTGTCATTTAACGTGTATATTATTCATACACATGCAGTTTTTGCAAATATATAACCTGTTGCATGGGCTAGGAGAGAGTAGATTTTTATGATTATTGAGTTGCTTAATTAAACCAAGCCACCTGGAGAGCTTTTTTCCTGAATCTTCGACATTTGTTCTAATACATAACATCTAGTGGTACATTTTATGATGTAGCAACTGCCTGCACATGGATCACATATAACTGGTGGAATTTGGTGCATTATATGGTCGAATAATAAACGTTTGGATGCATCTAAAGGCTTTGATTATTATGCTTCGGAAAACATTCCAATGGACGACAGCCTGACCTTCCACTCTTCCATCACGATTGTATGACTGCAAAAAACCATGATTTCTTCATTGAGTTGCATAATGTGGGTATGCTGGTGCTTAAAATCTACATGTTTATATGATACGAGTGAAATCGTTTCATATATATATAATTTTTTTATTCTCTGATGAGGTATGGGAATATGTACAAAGAATAGTTTATAAACCCATACACATGTATATTCTTATAGAATGTACTGCATATAAAATACAGACCTGCCAACTGCTACAAAAAAATCTTAGTTGCTACGATTTGGACCTTTAAACTACGATGCTATGAAAATCGGTCTCAAACTACGATTTGAAAAAAAGAAAAACACAAACGCATTTTTTTTTTTTTTTTCTGTTGAGATTTTTAGTCTACACAGCACATTTTCCAGGAGTGATTCTGCTCTGAAATTTCCTAAATTTTAAAGTATTCGGTTCTGAAAGTTTTAAAATATTGGTCATTAGTCCGAAAATCCGAACATTAATAAATGCTTAAGTGAAAAAAAAAGGGCTGCAAAACAAACTTCTTAATATAAAACCCCCTTAATGGATATTAACCATGAGTGAATCATGCATCTGTAATTATTTATTATACAGGAATTCCCTTCTTTAGAAACAACTTTAAGAGTTTCTTGAAGGGCAGGGTTTGAAATATTGGGCAGAATCACACGATTTGCTCAAAAGAAAGGAGAGTCCTGCATAATGAAAACTGCTGTGCAGTATTTCCCCCTGAAAATTCTTCCACAGACCTATGATTCTTCTGCGAGAATATTTTAAAATTTCTTGGAAGTCCACAATTTTTTTTCTTTTATGGGATTTTCCTAAATCAATTCGTGAATCGGTCGTGAAAAAAAATTAAGAATTTCTTCAAATGATCATGGGAAAATATCTGATATTTCGTCAAAGATCTCAGAAACAAATAGTGATTATCTTCAATTGTTCGCTGAATAAAATCTAATTTTGTTAAGAGTTCAGAAAGAAATTGAAAATTTCGTCAAAAAATTGCGAATTTTGATAAACTATTGAGGGAAAATATTACACATTTCTTCAAAAAGTCACGGAAACAAGTGGTGAATTTTGTTAACTAGTCGCGAAAGTTATTACGATTGTGGGGAAAAGAATTGTAAATATCGTGAAATGATCACGGAAAAAAAAAACGCGAATTTCGTCAAAATTTACTGGATTGAGCTAAAAAATTGGAACTGGGCTCCTTTTACAAATGTTAAAAAAAAAAAAAGCTGTGAAATGAGAAGCTCAAAAAATCGTATAAAAATTTTCAGAGGAAAAAATTTACTATATTGAGTTAAAAGACTGAAACCTTATTCCTTTTACGAACGTCAAAAAATGGCTGCAAAACACAAAAAACCTACCAGCCAACCTACAGATTAATTTTAATTTTGAGTGGTACGATTTTTCATTTTCAAAAGTTGGCAGGTCTGTAAATATTTTTAAAAATTGCATTCAACATTCACTTCTATGTAACTGTGATTCATCATATATCATCAGAAATATTTTTCACAAAACAAATTTATACAAGGTTAATTTTACTTGTAACAGTCATGACTTCAGATCTCTTTATTTTCAGGAAGAATAAACATTCTAGCCCTGTAATCATTTGGGATTTTCTGTAGTGTGCTGTGTGCTTCGCATTCCTAATACACTTTAACATCTTTTTATTTTGCATGAGCTCAAAAAACTAAACCTGTGGCTGTACAATCCATGAAGGATCAGGGCCTACAGTGCCCAATTCTGTTTTCTTGACCCTGGGCCCCGAGGTGCTATGTAGCATGTGCCCCTGCTGGGTGGTCAGCCCAACACGAAACCCTCGGTGTTTAGTTCCCAAGCAACTTGGTACTCATTTTATCAACCCCGAAGGGATGAAAGGTTGAGTGAACCTTGCCCAGCCGGGAGCAGAACTCTCGACCTGTAGCGTGGCAGTCAGGCATGCTGACCACTACAGTACTGGGCTTCGCATCAGTTCTAGAACTGAAAAAAAATATTTCTTTCTCATTGGTCATTTAATATTGTATTGTATTGTATTTATTTGTGTAGATATATTTATTTTATAGTAAATATAAAAAGATATATTAGTATGCAGTTTATTAAAAAGTGTATCATATTTTGTCTTGTTTTTAGATTCCTGATGGCTTGTTAGCCAAAGATAAAATGATGATATCTGCATTAGCCAAAGAACGAAGAGAGCAAAAACAGCAGCAATGGGAAGCTGAAATGGATTCTATTCCTGCTGGACTTAATAAACATTGGATTGATCCTCTACCAGATGGTGTGCATTATTTTTTTCTTATAATAATTTTCATTAAATTTTCTAGCAATAATTGTTGTTGCTTGCTATATTGTAGGTTTTATTAATTACTGTGGTCTAATTGTGATATTTTTTTTTCTTTTACAGCTGAGGGACAAACTTTAGCAGCTAACATGCGAGGCATGGGCTTATCAACACAAGATTTACCTGAATGGAAAAAACATATAATAGGTGGTTCCAAGGCTTCGTATGGAAAGAGAAAACAAATGACAATTTTAGAGCAACGCCAGTGTCTGCCTATTTATGAATTGAAGGATGATTTAATAAAGGTTATTTTTGTACCTATTAATTCTTTTTCAATCATATTTTGTGATTTTATTTTGGTTCTACCTATTTATGTAGTTGTTTTCTAATTCCATACATCCAATTCAAAACTTTTTGCAGAACTTTTTTTTTAAACCTTCTTTTCCTGTTTTAGGTGCCTCTGTAAGTGTGGGCCAGGTACATTACCAGAGGTGCCAAGTTTCAATGATAGTTACCAGTAACCAGAGTTCTGGAGGGGAGGGGGGGTGTGCAAAATTGGCGTTTTTTATGCGATCCATCGACCAAATTCACACTTTTTCAGCAATATTTTGACAAAATCTGCGTTTTTTATGCAACTCTTTGGCAGAATACGTGTTTTTTCCGCGTTCTTTTAATTAAAGTCACACTTTTACCGGCATCTTTTGTGAAATTCGTGCTTGACAGGAAAAATATACATTTTTCCCATTCTATTCTTGTTATTCCAATTACCTTTTCCATTCAATCTTTAACTACAGTAAACTCCATTTAATCTTTCTTATTTAAGTTGGTATTTATTTCTAAACAATCTCTGGTTATATACTTTAAGTTTCAATACTTTCAAATCCCATATTTAAACACTTTCTTATTTTTATTTTTAGTGTTTAAATATAGTTTTACAATAAATACAATATTCTTATCTTATCTCATTTTTACTTTTACATAAGTTCATTTTCGTTTGTTCATCGCGTTTCTTCCATTGCCACATGCTCTACGGCATTCAGGTTCTTTTATTTTTCGCCGGTGTCAACACTGTATTGAAAGGTCAGCTCACAGACTGAAGAGTTATGATTGCTATCGGTAGATGGCGTGACCTGTCCGCTGTGACGTATTCTATATCATGTCCGTTCACTGGTCAGTTTTTCCCGAATCGTCAGATGTCCGAAGTAACGTAGACCAGGTGATCAGAAGTCACGTGGGGGGTATTCTCGACGGATGGGGAATGCTATTTATAGCTTGGACTTCAGAGGAACGATAGCTTGACTTAGCTTTGTTGATGTCTTGTGCCTGTACGTGTTGGTGCTTTGGGAAGAAGATGGTTCACATTTTTAAAATGTTTTTATCGCTGCGTTTGTTTTAAAGATGAAGTGGAAGGCATTTTAACTGTAGTATTTCCCGGTGCTGTTTTTCTAGTCATTTATGCTTTTCAGAAGAAACGTCTTATATTCACTCGTGTAATTTTCAATCATATTTCAAGCGATTAGGGAGTGTGACAGAAATGCAGTTTCTTTCAGATGTGTAAACAGAGGATGGATATGAACTGTCACCGTGCATTTGCCCTTTTAAGATTCCATAAGGAAGTGCCTGGAGATGGACGTGTGTGAAGTTCAATCTATTGGAATTGGGAAGTGTGTCTGCTGCCTGCCGCACGTTTTCAGATAATGGTTCTTTTAATTGTTTCTATTTATTGAAATAGTCTGACTTTTATTTACAGTTAATATTCTCTCTCCTTTTTTCTTTAAAAGTACGTTTTTAAATTCCAGATATTATTCTGGTTTCACTTTTTGGAATCTTGCCAACTTTACTTTTATAGTGGAGGAACAAGTTATAGGATTATAATATGGTTTCTAAGAGACCAGGGTTTTTCCCGATCTCGGTGTTGCAGATAGGTTGTGATAGGAAGTTAGTCCGATACACATGCAACAGCGGATTACCGCGCAGTGTAGTCGGAACTGTTATGACTTGTAACATCGGGATATTTGTGATTCCTAAGAAACGCTATCAGCCGGTACTCGCTAGGGTGTTTCCATTTGGGCCTGCTGCAGTTTGGAAATCCACTTATCATTAACTTTCAGTTAATGTTCTGCTTCTGGTCTTTAGTTTACTTTTGAGTGGCAGTTGAGAGTATCTGGAGATTTCAGTTAAGCGAATGATAAATAAGTCGTGCTTGCCTTTTTATATGAAATCTTTTATGGGAGAAAAGGGTTTGAATTTAATTAAGTAATATAATCTTTTCCTTAATTATTTTATTTTTCTTAAATGTCATTAATCAATCTTATCTCAATTGGACTGGATTAAGTTTTTCTAAATAGTTAATTGAAATAAATTTAAGTTTTGCTTTTAAGATAAATACCCTTTTGAAATTAAGCCTTATTTTTCTTTTAATTAGTTTTAAATAAAGTTAATAGTTTTTTTGATTAATGTTTAAATTCATTATAACTTTAATTGCAGCTTTTACAATTAAAGTAAAATATGATTTCTTTGAAATAATATGTTTACTTTTTGGTGCTCCGGTTCATGTTTCAATCATGTTGATATAGAGTCATGTTAAACTGCTTTTTAACTAGTAGTGAACTAGAGAACTCATGTCATGTGTTTGGAAGGCTTATCCTATTTTAAATGATTTTTAATTTCTCTTTTGTTTTATTTAAATGTTTTTAATAAAATTGTTATTTGTTTGAACTTGGCTTTGTTTCTCTTTAAATATTCTTTTGCAGATATTTTTATATTGCTTTATTTCACTAGCTTCAGTTAACAGGTTTTTGGGTAGACAAAGTTAGCAGATGTTTCCATCTGTGTGTTAACTCATCCGTTATGTATTGTCAGAGTAATTAACCCTTTGGTTATTGCTTTCAGCGCTTTTTCAGCAATCTTTTGATGAAATTTTTTTTATGCTATTCTATGACGAAATTCACGCTTTTTCCACGATCTTTTAATTAAAGTCGCACTTTTACCGGGATCTTTTGAGGAATTTGCACTTTTCCCACGATCTTTTGACTAAAGTCACACTTTTCCCGCAATCTTTTGACTAAAGTCGCTCTTTTCCCACAATCTTTTGATTAAAATTTTGCGTTTTCCGTGAACTTTTGTCTAAATTCGTGCTTTTTATGTGATCCTTTGACGAAATTGGCATTTTTTACGTGATCCATTGATGAAAGTCTGCAGTATTTTGATGAATTTTGTGTTTTTTATGCGGTACTTTGATGAAAATCGCTCTTTTTCCGGGATCTTTTGATTAAAGTCATGCTTTTTCCGAGATCTTTTGATGAAATTCGCATTTTTCACGCGATTCTATGATGAAATTAGTGTTTTTTACGTGGCACTTTTACTAAATTCGTGCCTTTTCCGCAATCTTTTGACTAAATTCGAGCCTTTTCCGTGATCCTTTGACAAAATTCCTGCTTTTTACGCGGCCCTTTGACAAAATTCACGCTTTTTACGCAACCCTTTGACAAAATTCGCATTTTTTACACTATCCTCTGTCGAAATTCGCGTTTTTCTTGCTATCCTCTGCCAAAATTCGCATTCTTCAAGTGATCCTTTACAAAATTTGTGTTTTTTCAAGCGATCCTTTGCCGAAAGTTGCGTTTTTTTTTTAACGTAATTTTTTTAGTGTATCCGTAATAATTACGGACAAATTGTAATACTTGGCACCTCTGACATTACATTAATTTCAGCCCAGCCAAGCCATACACTGCTTTTTCTCTTGAACTTTCGAGTGTATCATTAATTTTTTATTTGTAATTTACAGAAATTTTACTATTTCTACAATCCACAAATATACTAACAGGTGCATTACACTTAAGTGTTAATTGCATACCTGCCTGCCAGACAACATCTCTAATTTTTGCTGAAGTTGGATAAAATTTCAAATAAAATGTCATACTAGATGCTTATTCAAATAATAGAATATGCATGTGTATAATATTCCTAAATTTTCAGATTTTTGCTTTCAAACAATAGCAAGTTTTTGTAGCATTCTATTGGATTTAAAGCAGGGCTTTATTCTAAATAAATGTTATTTTCTATTAACAGTAGAAATATGTGAAATTTTCCTGAAAACAAGCCATTTTTTAAGTAAAATATATTTTTACTCTAATTATATAAAAATAGCATGGTCTTTAATATTTGATGATACCATCTGTGTTTGTCTGAACTAGCAGAGCTTCACTCATCAGTTTTACCTCTAGAGTTCAGGTCAATTTGATTGTTTTTTGATCAAAGTTGGGTTCAGAAGAAAGTTCTGAATATTTTTTAATTTAAAAAAACTAAATGATTGTATATGTGTTTCATTTTTATTTAAAAAAGAAAAATATATAATCGGAGACATAATTGTAGGCTACTTTTTCATAATTGTATTAAAATACAGGGTGTCTCAAAAGTGTAGTGGCAAACTTTTAGGAGAGGTAGGGTACATCATATGGGTTAAGAATTGTATAGCAATCCGTAATCAGAAATGTCAAGGGAAAGTTGGCAGAGGTAGAGGATTGGAATGGGCACAAAAGAATAATTTAATGGAAACATTTTTTGGACATCATGAGAACAAATGGTGTACCAAGATGAATACAGCTCATAATGTACAACAGATGCTCGAAGTTTGCACCATCAGATGCCAAGCATGCCTGACACTGACAGAGCATTGATTGTCAGACACGGTCGAACACACCGGCAGTTCCATTGCAAAATCCACATGTTCGTTATAGTGATGGGCGATTTCGATTTTTTTAATCGATTTAATCGATACTATAGCCAACTCGATTTAATCGATACTATGAATTTTTTAATCGATGTCTCTAAGACAAAATAAGGTAATATCATTTTCATTTTCCTTCAAAAATTGAAGATAAAGTAGTTGGATGTGCCAATCCCAAAACTTTCATCTGCCTCATAAATGTTAAAACGTCAAAATTCGCTATCACAGTGTCAAATTTAAATGATAACCTATAGGCATCATGAGGATTCAAAAAGGATAGGTTCGCTGAAGTATGTGCATTTTAAAAGAAAATATAAGCATTGCATTTTCCTAACAAATCATTGAATTTCGGCCTACGCCCTCTTAGGCTAAAGTCAGACGAACGTCTTTTTGCACGCTTTTTTCGATATTACGCCATCCCTACACCTTTGCTAGCATGTGTAGGGACTGTGTAAGAGCAAAAAAAAAGCGTGCAAAAAGACGTTCGTCTGATATTAGCCTAGATGTCCGCAACGGAAAATCCCAATTCAAAGAGCATAAAAGCGACAGCTGTTGGGCAGTATACACCTAAGCCTAATAAGGATCTATTTATCTGAAAGTGTAACAGAATATGAAGTTTCATTAAATTCCGTGCATTAGTTTTGAGATATGGCTATCACGAATATCATGCAAAAAAAACAGTATAGCAGCGCAGGTTACATGATTAACACGAAAAACTCAAGAACAACATATGTCAATGACACATAATATTAAGTTTGATGAAATTCCGGTCATTACTTCTTGAGATATTATCGCTAATATCCTGTAAATTCTGAAAAACAGTGTTAAATTCAAGGGCTGGTATGGGTGGACAACCCCCTCCCGCCCCCCTCCCCCCGGAACAATTGAAATGTCCCTCATGAAGATTTGAGATTTTATGCTTAATGGACAAAAGTCCAATCCCCCCCCCCCCCCCACGAAACTCTAGAATGTCCCTCTCCTGAACCATAGAAATCCCTCCCGGAGAAAAATGTCTGAATTCAACACTGCTAAAAAAAAAAACATCATGGCAGCGCAACCTGTTATATCATTTACACGACAACCTAATCATGAACAACTTATGACAGAATATTAAATTTGATGAAATTCCGTTCATTAGTTCTTGAGATATGATCCCTAAAATCGTTTAAATGCAGAAAAACGTGTTGAATTTCCGGGGTAGCCCGGAGGGACATGCCGCTCCCCCCCCCCCCCCCCACACACACCATGCAACATTCAAATTGAGATTTTATGCTTAATGTACAAAGTCCAATCCCCTTCCCCTCTGAACTGTCCCTCTCTGGATCCGCAGAAATCCCTCCCGGAGAAAATTGTCTGAATTCAACACTGCTGATAAAATCTGCATAACAACGCCCCCTGTTGTGTGATTTACACCGGGGAGGAGGAGATTTTACACTTCCGTAAGGGGATGCACTTTTGTCCATTAAAAAGCATAATATCTCCAAAACTTTCGGGAGGGACATTCCAATGTTCCCCCGGGTCACCCCCTGAATTCAATACTAGGTTGAATCGTTATACTTTTGTTTAGAAGCCTAGTTATTTGGGTTACTAGTTTATTGTGTTGTATTTTTCAAGTTCTTCCCTTCTAATCCTTTCCGCCCCCCCCCCCCCCCTTCCTCGCCAATCTTAATTTACAGGGCCGTTCAAAATATGCATGCTATTTTAAAAATGCCCAATTCTCGTTCTATTTTATTATAATTCCACATTTTTGAAACCTTGACCAAAGATACATTTGAGGTCACCCCTCCCACCGTTTGAGACTTACCTGTCCCCCGGGGGGCATATTTATTGTTTCTTCCAAAACCATCTCGTGTAACATATTGTTGGAAAGCTTTCAATGTCCTCTTTTATTTTCTGTCCCTGCCCCCTCCCCCCCACAAGTTACATGCTCTTGGCACTTTTTAGCTCACAGGCTATCAAAGACTGAGATCTAATGTGCCCGTCGGTTTTGTATGTATGTATGTATGTATGTACATACGCAACCCGATATAACTCTTGATACAAATATCCGATTTGCTTCAATTTTTTTTTATTGTTCATTCTGCTAAGGCGCTTCCCTGATTAGTTTTGGGGGTTCATTGGTTAAGTATAAAGGGGAAACGCGGGCTAACCCCCACCCCTAGCTTAGATATATGGGTTTTTCATGCAGAATTATCAGATTTTCTTCAAATTTTGGTATACCAGTTAATTTTGATAACGAGTTTCTCTGATTATATTTTAAGGTTCATTGTTATAGTCTAAAGCGGGGGGAGGGGGGGACGAGGGTATAATACCCTCCCTAATTTAGATAGATGGGTTTTGCTATCCGATTTACTTAAAATTTGGTATACCAGTTTATTCTGATAAGGCGCTTCCCTAATTAGATTTGGAAGTTCATTGGTTAAATATAAAGGGGGGAACAGGGGGCTAATATCCCCTTAATTTAGATAAATGGGACATCTTTAGACTTTAACATCCCCTTAATTTAGATATATGGGTTTTTCTATCCGATTTGCTTCAAATTTGGTATACTGATTTATTTCGATAAGGCGCTTCCCTGATGACCTTTGGAGGGTCATTGGTTAAGTATAAAGAGGGGAAAAGTTTATTCCCTTAGTTAAGTCCCCTAGTTTATTTTTCGAGGGGCATTATTCTTTGAAATAAGAACATAATATACAGTTAATTTGAATAGCCTGTGAGCTCAATGCCATCAGTTTAACTGGGCACTTTTCTTTTTAGCTCACAGGCTATCAAAACCTGAGAGCTAATGTACCCGCAGTTTCTGTATGTATGTGTGTACGTACATACGTAATGTGATAACTCTCGATAGAAATATCCGATTTGCTTCAAATTTTTTTTTTGGTTCATTCTCATAAGGGACTTCCCTGATTAGTTTTGGGGATTCATTGGTTAAGCATAAAGAACGGGGGTACGGGGGCTATTACCCCCCCCCCACCCACACACACACAAACACACACTTAGATAAATGGGTTTTTCATGCAGAATTATCAGATTTGCTTCAATTTCAATTTTGGTAGACTGGTTAATTCTGATAAGACGCTTCCCCGATTAAATTTGGAGGTTCATTGTTTATGTATAAAGGGAGGAACAGGGGTTAACCACCTTTAATTTAGATAGATGGGTTTTTCTATCTGATTATCTTCAAATTTGGTAACCAGTTTATTCTGATAAAGTGTTTCCGTGATGAGATTTGGAGATTTATTGTTTAAGTATAGAGATGTGACGGGGGGGGGGGGGGGGGGGCTGATTCCCCCTTAATTTATTTTTCGGAAGGCATTCTTTGAAGTAAGAGTATAAAATACAATTAGTATGAATAGACTGTGAGCTCAATGCCATCAGTTTAACTCGATACTTTTCTTTTTTATTTATTATTGTTTCAGTGAGTGCACTCTGCATGTCAGTGAATGAGTCAATAACTGTTTATTAGTTTTTAGATTTACTGCTGGGGAAAGAAAAAAAAAACATATAATCAAGGAATATACTTTTATTTATTTGTTAATCAGAGAAAAGTAGATTATTTCATTGTTAATGGCACTAGGACGAGAAATTTTTTTCTGTATTTCTTTTTTTCTTAACAGCTGAAAATTTGGTAAACATTAAAAGAAAGATATTTATAAACTGTAAATGAGATAAGGAGATATATATTTTAAAATTTAGTTAAATATATTATTAAAAGGAGAATTTTGATTACTAATTGGGGGATAATTAGTATGTGATGATTGGTTAATTACATTCATCAAAGCTATTTTAAAAGAAGATTTGCAATATTTGCATTTCCCCACACTTATAGGACACCCTAAAAGACTGAAAAACCATTTAACTTTTTAAATAAATTTAGAGCCTTCAGAATTTCGCTCATCTGCGCATTTTTAAGAAGAATGGCATTTATAGGAAGTAAGTCCCCATCTGTTTGGTTGAAGGAAATAAGAGTTAGAGTAGAAAGTACATCTTTTCTGGATGAAAAAAAAATCATTTCTTTCTTTTTTGTTTTTATCTGACCGAGATCTTTTTAAAGATAAATTTAAATATAACATAAATTATTATCAAAATTACATCTTAAAAATAATAATTTTAAAAGTTAAAAAACCTTATTATTTGACTCAAAGGTCTGTAGTAGCTTACTTCTGGGCCGCTAACATTGTCTAGGCCCCCCATAAATGGAGGTGAGGGATGAGAGATAGTCGTTACGTACGGCCCTGTTAATTCGCTACATTTTGGAATTACTATTTTTCAGCTTAACTGTGTGAATCTGTGAACATCGAAATATCGATTCAAGTATCGATTCTAGAATTTGGGAATCGATTCTGTTTTATACGATGTCGATTTTAATCAATTCGATTCTCCAATTTTCCAGAATCGCCCATCACTAGTTCGTTATACATGAGAGATTTGAGGGCTCCCCAAAGAAAGAAATCAAGGCTCCATAAATCAGGTGAGCATGGAGGCCATGGAACCGGTCCAGCCCTCGCAATCCATCAATGGGAGAAAGACCTGTTCAAATATTTACGAACAACCACCCCAAAACAGGGAGGGGTGCTCCATCATGTTGATACCACATTGTGTGCCTCACATTTGCTGGAACATCATCAACTAAGCCAGGAAAATCCTGCTCCAGAAAGATTCGATAGTTTGCAGAGGTCATGCAAAGGAGTAAAAGGTACGCCTGAGTAAGCAATCACCGACCAAAGCTGCCCACACATTTACTGCAAAGCAGTGTTGTGTTGCTTGGTGACGCACACCATGTGGAGTTCTCTTGAGTCCATAAATGCGCATTCTGCTGATTGAATACATCTCTGGTAAATATGGACTCATCAGTGACCTGACACGTAAGCTGAGAAATTCGCATCTTGGGAACTTTGTTAGCAATACGTGTGAAACACACATGTTTAGGATGATCATTGGGGAGCAGCTGAACCCTTTGGAGGTGAAAGGCATGTAAGCACTCGGCATGTAAAACACACTGTACACTGCAACGAGATACTCTTAAGAATGATGCAATGGCACTTATGCTGATACTCTTAGTAGTCTTGACGGCATTCAGCACACTTCCTTCCATGTACCAACCAAACGTGTCGATCGTGGCTACTTCTTAATGACTCGTAATTGCACAAATTTTGACTCGCATATGCAAATAAACTTTGGTGCAGTTGATGTCTGTCTGGGAAGCATTTTCAATAAATTCTTTCTGCAGCTCGTCCATTGCCTTCAGCTATTCTTTTCTCTGCAAGCTCACCATTCATACCGTTGCATGCTCTTCATATGCTGGCTTCTGCACAAATGAGGAAATCCTTACTTTCTCCTGCACTCTCGTGGAGACCACGTAGCAGCGTGCGATGATGTTTCTGGTCATGGTTTGCTATGTAATTCTAAATCCTTACAATGCGCCCTACCTCTCCTAAATGTTTGCCGCTATATTTTTTAGACCCCCTGTATAGATTAATTTTCTTTCATTTCGGGTTTGGGTCCTTTTCAGGTTGACTGTCGGTTTATTGACTTCCAATTGGGTTTCAGGTTGATATTAAGCAGAATTTTTGGGTTTGGATCATGTACAATCTGATCCATGTAGCAGTATAGTGTACCCAGAGTCAGGCAGTATCGAAAATACATGTATTTGAAATACATTTTCAAAATATATTTGTATTTTAAACCGATGAGATCAAAGTATTTTTGTAATGTATTTTCTGATGGTTTTACAATCTATTTTGTATTTTGAAAATACTCAAAATACATTTTTTTCAAATTTCAAACTGCCATGTTTAAAAACCACATAGAGAAAAGCTGCGATTCATTAAAGGGAAATACACAACATGACTATCTGTTTTGATTAGTTTTCAAATTCTATTCTGGAAGTTAATATAAACACACTTTTCTACTATTGCTGAGACAAGGAGGTTGATGAATATGATGTTTTGATACAGCAAATGTATTCTTGCTGATTAGTTACAAAAATAACTTTTATATATCTTAATGTTGCTGTGGGAATTATAAGGAAAAAAACATGTATTGTGATTGACCGGAAGGATCTTTCAGAGTTGTGCAGGTGCAGCGCTCTGTTATCAATAGTTGCACATTGACCACACATATAAGGAGCTCTTTTTTTTTCTGGTCTAATAGTTTTATTTAAAAATATCGAAAAAAGATTTCTTAAAAATTCGCATATTTCATTCATTAATATAAATTTTGTTAGACAGTAACTGCAAGAAAATTGCTACAATGAACTTTTAAAGGAATGATTTGACTATGAAAAAATGAAATTTATGGCTTTGAAAATTTTGCATTCGAATTATTCCTACTTTTTATGAATATTTTATAAGTGCTTTTCTTTTTACGAATGTAAAAGCTTTCATATTTTTTTCTGCTCTATATTAAAAGTTTCAAGACTTTCATAGTAAGTGCAAATGATTTTTCATTTCTTTGTGCTTATATATGGTTTGATATCTTACCTGAGTGTTTTAATTTTAAAACTACTTTATATGAAGAATTCTTACTTTTGTTAATAATAATAATAATTCAACTTGTGTTAAAAATTATCTAATTTTTTCATTTATATTTTTGCATTCAGTAATATATATTTTAAATTTTGTATGCATTATTTCTAAAATGCACCATAATCGAAAAGTTTTGCCCCAAATATTTTATTAGTGGAAGGCCCAAAAATTCTTGCGTAGTTGGGAGCTCTTATTAAACATACGCGCATTATATAAAAAGAAAAAAATATATTTAAACAATATTATTCAGTGTTATTGTAAATATAAGATTATTATGAAATATGTTCTTTTGTAGACATATACTAAGAAAGACTGATTGAAAAGACTGATACTAGACTAATTTGTTTTTACATTCTTCTAATACATAAGAAGAAAGTATTGGAATAGAGAAAATTTTCAACTTTCGTTTTTTGCTTGATTTGCACATTTCGGGATGTCTTGAATGCAATTTAACTATTTTTGGGAAATGTGTGTGTGTCTATTAGTCTGTGTGAGACACAATTTTTGTGGCCCTTCAATCTCAAGCACTAATGCATGGAGTTTAATAATAACAATCAAACTTCAGATTAAGATAGACCTATGTATAACTTAGCTTTGGATTTATATCGTCCAACAGGCGGCACTGCTACGCTTATTTATTTTATTCCATGATAGCTATATTGTAAGAACCAATATACAGAATTTCATTTAACTGCATATAGGTGAGAATTCAAAAAATTCCCAACTTGAAAACAAATTGCTCTATTTTCCAACTGAAATGATATGTGCACTGTGTGTTTAATGATAACGATGCTTATACGTAAAAAAAATTTCTTTCCAAGGAAAAATACTGAAACTAAAAACATAAAAATTATAATTATTGGTTCATTTAATCAAAGATTTTGTCTTCTATTGTGTACGAGTCATTGTGTACTTCATATTAAAATAGCCTCATGATATTTTGAGATTTTTGAGAAATGAACCAAGTTTTGGAGGAAATAGATTTGAGAAATATTGGTGGGGCAACAGCAGAGAAATTCAGGTCTGATAGATGTATGATATTTTCATAGCACAAAGGAACACAATGAAAAATTGAGTCTGGCTGCATTTTGTATTTCTTTTGATAGTTTAGCTAGTTTTCTGTTACAGAACTCAGAAAGGTTAGTTTGTAAAAGAATTTTTTTTTTTTTTTTTTTTTTTTACCATTATTTAAAAAAAGAAAAATTGTTTCAAAAGATCTGGAATTTCCCAAGTTCACATATATAACCCCCCATCGAGACGCCTCTGTTCGCAAGACATAAAATACACAATAGCAACATTAATGATTACTTAGAGTCTTAGACGTTTCAACATTCAAATAAAGATTCATTAAAAAATTAATGTAGTTTAGAATAAAAGAAAAAAGGAGGGTAACAGGATAATTTTTGAAGCTGTATAATAAAAAGCAGATTTGTCAAATTATTTTTCTGCTATTTAATAAGGCTTTTCTCAAATCCAAAGGAGCTTCTTTCTGATACATTTCTGAATGCATTTCTTTTCAGAAACTCATAAGATTGGCAGGTGTTCTTATTCAGAAACTATGTAATCGAATAATGTCATCATTTTTTGATAAAGGCAATATATCTTTGTGAAAATACTGTCAAAGTTAAAGTTTGGAATAGAATTTCTGGAAGCGATAGCACAGGAAGGGAGAAAAGCCTGCAGTCACGTGACAAGAATCTCTTGTATCTCGATAAGTAATTTATTTATTAAAAAAATTAAAAACGCTATTCGATTCCAAATCCCTTCAATAGTCAGGTCTGTCAATTTTAAACCTTTACAGTAAAAAATTAGTCAGAAAATGCATCAGGAAATTTCTCATTGTTAAGCAGTGAATTTGAGAACTACCTTGAGGTATATTTCCAAAGATTCCATTAAGAGAAGTTCATTATCGCTGTTAATATTATTACAAAACATATTGCTTTCCCTACACAACACATCCTGAGAATAATAAAGTCCAGTTCCGGCCCTGCTCGATTATGTAGAAAAAAATGCAAGCCTGATCTCGGCCTGGCCCGAGTCTGCTGAAAAAAGTAGGCCATATCTCAGACACCATGCATGTAACTGTCTGATGCTGATCTCTACGTTGGACATGTTACATTCCTTTATTGATGTTGTCAAACTACACTGTTAAAAATTTTTACGGGCAGAGGCCGGCAGCAGAGATTCCAGTCATATCTCGTAAAAAAAAGTAATCCATGCCCATCATTTTGTGTCACCATGTACACCCTAGCAGAGGAAAATGTATCAGGTTGTACCATATTTTTGCTAACAGATGGGCTAGAACTGCAAGAATATGTGGATTGCCCTTAATGTTCTAAGTATCTAAAAATATCCCTGTAAAATTACGGGCAGAGGCCGGCAGCAGAAATTCCAGTACTACCCCCTAAAAAAAAATCCATGCCCATCATTTTGTCAGCCAGGCAATTTTATGGGGCAAAGATATAATGTACTTCAAAACACCAGGGCTGCAGAGTCGGAGTCGGGCCCATTTTTGATTGAGAGAGTGAGTCGGATCTGCTAAAATTCCCAGAGTCGGAGTCGTCCATTTTTCCCACTGACTCCACAGCCCTGCAAAACACAATAACACTTTACTTACTGTTCCGTAGCACGTTAGATAATCATCACAGAATCGCTTTTTTGGTGGGTTAAAAAAATATGTTATGGTCACGGTTAAGTGACATTATTTATCGAAACACGACTAAAATGAAGGGTTACACCCTAGTGGAGGAAAATGTATGGGGTCGTACCATATTTTTTTAGTGGATCAGACCGTTTTTCATCAAATAAGGTTGTTGCCTGTGAAAATTGATCAGCAAATGCTCATAAATTTACAGTTTTTTTCCAAGAGTGTAGTATCAGCTTGTGATGCACATTTATACTTATTACTTATTCTCGCGAAAGTCACATTCATTGAAAATGGCTCATATTTTATCGGCCCGGACCGTTGAAAAAATTGTTCTAATTCTGCCGGCCCATTTGAAAATTTGCCTTCATTTTGCCAGGCCAGGTACGGACCTCAGGCCAAGCCCGGGGCCATGCAGACCTCTACCACAATCAATTCATGCAGTTATTTCTACTGAGTAACTACCTTTAAAGGGTAGTTTATTCACTATTAGTTATTCTTGCAACTTTCATACACTTTTAAGCACATTGTTGCTCCAATCTTTCAATTTTGTTATCTTTCATTGAGTTTTAATTAATTTTGCTTCTTTATTTGGAAATTTATAATTTCTAAAAATTTAATCAGTTTTGCAAACCAGCTTTGCATTTGATTAGTGCAATTTAATGCACAACTGTTTTTATGTTTTAAATGGATTTTTAAAATACATGTATTTTGAAAGTATTTTGTATTTTAAGTTGAAAAAACAATGTTTTGTATTTTGTATCGAAAATGGTTTTTCGGTGTATTTTGCCCAACTCTGAGTGTACCCATGCAGGCTACAATGCTATAGTCTCAAAACTTGAATTATTTGGATTATTTTTTTTAAATTTGAATCCAGATTAAATTCGAATTTTTAGAATTGTCATTCACATAGCTATAGAAAGCGATTTGGAATTACTACAACTTGAATTTAATCATGGCACTAATAAAATTTATTGGACAGTTCTTTTTGTTTAAAAAATATTGTTAAAATATTATTGCAGAATGCAAAAAAAATGCTAAAAATCGCAAAAAAATATGAGGAAAATTAAACATTTGCTGCAGAGGACAAAATTTACTATACTGGGCTAAAAGATTGAAACCAGATTCCTTTCACGAATGTCTTAAAATTGTGGCAAAATGCAAAATCTCTAAATATCAAATTAAAAATTTTGCAAAATATTCAATAATTGCTGTACAAATTCTGAATAAACTTTAATGTTAAGATTTAAACCAGATATATCTTTTATAATTGTGGAAAAAATCATCATAAAACACTAAAAATCAGATAATTTTTTTTTTTAATCTAATCAAAAAACCCAAAAACTGGCTTTGAGGAGCATAACTTCAGTCATACGGGTACCCTCCTGCCAAATATTGCAACTCTGAACATAGTAGTCTCTTCAGAAATCTCTGGACAGACACATACTCACACAGACTTCTGTTTTTAATTATCAAGATGGAGCTTGGTGCAATTTAATAGAAGTGTAAAAAATAACAACGTTAAGAGCATAAAAATTTTTTTATTTGAGGCATACCGGTTTCAGTAGCATATAGCATATTTTCCTCATTCTCTCTCTTGAGCACTGAGGAAGGTATGCTATATGCTACCTAAACCGGTATGCCTAAAATTTAAAATTTTTGGTGCTTTTAATGTTATTTTTACTCTTCTACCACTTCTATTATTATAGGGCAGGGTTGGCAAACCTTCTTATAGCCACATGTCAATTTTTTTCCGAAAATATTTTACATGATTTTGACGTGCCAACTAATAAACAAATTTAGAGGATTGAAAAAATCATGAATAAAAATCACTTTTGATTTTTTTTTTTAAATGGATAACATACACTGTAATAATCATAAAAACCATTGTATTTTAGAATTATTTTTAAAAATTACATCATTAATTGTGTTGTATCTTGGAAGAAAAACAATATCAGGTTCATACTCAGTTAATTTCAACAGAATGCAAACTGAACTGGATTTATCTGACAACTGTTTTTAATTTGATTTGTTGTATTATTCATTTGTGAACATAGATGGAAAAATTATTAAAAGGGCAAACGCCAGTTTCTCTAAATAGTTTTGAAATTAATTTCTAAGTTGCCATAATTTTACCATTGGTACTTTTACTAATGCAGTAATTTTAAAAGTCCACAATTCAAATTCTTAAATTTCCAATCAATACAATTTAGACACGATCAGATCATCTAGGTTTGTATATTTTGTGCAATATCACTGTATATTGATTTAGAGCCACAAGCAACACCGTGCCAAAATTATTCTTTCGCGTGCTACTTTTGGCACGCGTGCCATATGTTCGCCGTCCCTGTTATAGGGTATATACTTCAGTTTCTTATTTCGTTTATCACAATATTTGTTGCATATGCTGCTATATTACTACAGTAGAGTTTAATTTTTGTTGTATAAAATGAATGGTAAATTAATTGAGTTTGTCATTTTTTCTTTTACCGCTAAACAATGTCAGAATTGTTTCTTAAAGAATAGAATAGATTCCAAAAGCAAGACAAGTGTAGTCTGGTTGGAAAATGTGTTGATCTACTGACCAATAGTATGTGGGTTTGAATCCTTGGGTTAAGCTTTTGTACAAGTTTCCTAATTCTAAAAAATAATCAATTTCTTAAAAATTTCTAATTAAAAAACTTCAGTTAAAATTCAATTCAAAAAGCTTAAAAATCAAATTTAAAATAATCAACTTAAAAATTCTTTAATTTTAATTAATTCATGCAATTAAAAAATTCATATCACTGATTATGTCATCATGAAAATAACGCATTCAGTAAAAATGTTCCTAATTAAAAAGAATAATCAATTAACAAAAAAAAGCTTTGAAACCAATTAAAATTCTGAACTAATCATCCATTAAACGTTAAATTCTTTTAAATTAAAATAAACTCTTTTATAATTAGTTAAATTAAAATTAAGTTCATTTAAATAAGAAATAAATTCCATGAAATTAAATCGAAATCCACTGATTATGTCATACTTTCAGAAACCGAAACTTAAATCCACCCCAACTCAACCTTTACCCCCATATTCCTATACGATCCAGTCACGTGACAACCCCCCACTTCCGGTTCCTTTTTTATTGACAAGTGGCTCCGCCCACTTCTGCCGCACGTAGACCTCTGTGTACTACAAAAATAAAAAGATAAGATAAAAGATTAAAAAAAAAATAAAGGTACTGGTCTGAAGGATTACTAAGTATAAGAATTTACTGGTCTGCAGGCATCATCACTGGTCCGCTATAAAATTTTATTAAGTCCATTTACCCCTTTGAGCGACCCCCCCCCCCCCCCCCCAGAATATAAACGAAACTTACTTTGAAGTTATCCAAAATTTTCAGCATAATAAAATGTAAAATTATAATTTGTTACAAAATAAATAAAATAATAAAATTGTGATTTGTGATCGGTTGCAGTTTTCTCAGGACTGAGAAAATTTACATTTGTCTGTCAGAGAGGGCAGAAAAGTTGCTGGTCTTAAGGAGAATTTTGGGTGGTCTCGGACCACCAAGGATTTTGAATGCTGCTCTAAATATAAAAACCGCACCTCACCCCTGTCTCTCTTTCTCTTCACACACCCTCCCCTCCCTCCCTCTCTCTCTCTGTGTGTGTCTTCTTTTTTCCTTTCCTTACTTTTTTTTTTTCGTAATAACAAATTAACACTAAAATTACTTTGTTTAATATAAACATATTTACCTTTTACATTGCTTCTTTTTATTTCAGGCTGTTTCTGAAAATCAAATTTTAATTGTTATTGGTGAAACTGGTTCTGGAAAGACTACTCAAATGCCTCAGTACCTTTCAAAGGCTGGTTTTACTGCACTTGGAAAAATTGGCTGCACACAAACAAGAAGAGTTGCTGCAGTGTCTGTTGCTAAACGAGTTGCTGAAGAATTTGGTTGCAAATTAAGACACGAGGTATGATTTCTACATTTTAATTATTTATTTTTATAATTTGCTTTTAACTAATTTATTATATTGTTAAGTACCAGCTGATCCATCCAATGCTATTGGGCACCAGGATGATAATCTTAAATGTACCCAAAATCAGTGTGTTGAATTCAGACATTTTTCTCTGGGAAGGATTTTTTGTATTGCCTTCTGCAGCATGCATCCTCAAATTCATATGATTTTATATTTTTAAACAAAAGTCTATTAAAACAAATCTAAAGCTACCCCCACTGCCTTCAGCAGTGCTTTCCTGGGTACGGTACTATGTGCATTCAGGTCTGTTTTTGCAAACAAATCATTATATTTCTAAACGAAAGTGTTTTCAAACGAACCTAGTGTGAGAGGGGGAGCACTGCCTTTAGCAGTGTACACCCAAGGGGGGTAGGTGCTATACACTTTCAGGTCTGTTTTTGCAAACAAAATTATTTCTAACTGAACCTAATGTCGGGACAGTTTTTGGACACTTTTATATAATTTTAAAAAGCAAACATTATTCCATATATTTTATACGATATTTTCGTGATTTAGTAGTAGAAATACCTTGCTGTAATACAACATAAAACTATGTAAATAACGAAACTTAATTGCAGTTTTATAAAACTTTGTTTACAGACGGGAGTCAGTGCTGTAAGTGTCCATACTTTTATCTGATCTTGTATGTGAAAATAGTTATAATTACAAAAAATATTCTAAGAAGTTACTTGTTTTTTAAGTTAAAAGGACTATATTTATGTATTGCATAGATATTTTCAGTAACTTAGCTATCTATATTTGATAACTAAAAATTTGCTTGTGTTTTCTAGGTTGGTTATACCATTCGTTTTGAGGATTGTACCAGTCACAAAACATTAATTAAATACATGACGGATGCTATGTTACTTCGAGAATGTTTAGTGGATCCTGATTTAAAAAGTTATGCTGTTATAATATTGGATGAAGCTCATGAAAGGACGATTTATACTGATGTTTTGTTTGGACTTTTAAAAAATGTAAGGATTTTTTTTTTACCGTACAAAGCTTTTTATTGATTTCGTTATACTTTTTTTTAACAAGTTTTCAGAAAATGTTTTAATACAGAAATTATAATTAAGAAAAGCCAGATTTCAAATATACATTACGAATTAAAGGGTGGAAATATTAATAAAGACCAATCAAATAGTTAATTGAAAGTAAATAATGTGGAATTTAAAAATTTAATAACTTGTTCTGAAAATGAAAAATGCTTTCATTGAGCTATAATTTCTTTTATCAACATCAATATATTTGTTTACACATATATATGTTAAATCTGTATAATTATTATATAGCTAATTACCACAGTTTTCAAATATTATTAATGTACTTATTCTTTTGCATTCTTTTTTCCTTTAAAAAAAAAGTCTAAAAGTTTTCACTAAAAATAACAATTCCTGGATTATCGTTGCATGTAATCATATTTTTACACTATTTTATTTAAGTCTACCTAGTCTACCTAGTTTTTGTACGTAAAAATAAAATTTTGTAATTGATTTTTTACTCATTTCCTGATATGGGCTTCCTATAATTATAAAGATTATGTTCCTAGGTGTGTTTCCGATGACAATACAACATTTTAATATTGCTCGAGCTAAATTAAAACTAATACATTAATTTTAAGGCATTTTTCCTTCACCCTGCCATAGGTGACAAATTGACAAATAATCTCTGTAATTTGTACAACTGTATACAAGTTGAAATAACAATGGATTTAATTACCCGGCAATAGACGCTCATCAAAATAGTCTAAACGCCTATGAAATTGCAGCAATGAAACATTTTAAAGTATAAAATAAATTATAAATAAAAAATGAAGAATGTAATATAATTTTTAAAAATGCTTTTATCAATTAACCAGGGTACTTAGCGGGTGCTTACAGGGGCTTATAGGTGCTTACATTCGAAAAAAGTTTGTAAGGTCCTTACAAGGTGCTTATTTTCGGTGCCTATCAATATTAGCAGAAAAAATCGCGAATTTGAAAAAAATATCATGATATCAAAACATCGCGGAAATAGAAAATTTCGTCAATCGGTGGCTGAAAACAAAACAAGAATTTTCCAATCGGTTGTGCAAGAAAATCGCGATTTTTGTTAAAAGATCGGAATTTCGTTAGTAAGTCACTGAAAATAATAATCACTAATTTGGTTAAACGATCGTGAAAATTATCGCTAATTTTATCAATCGGATACGTAAAAAGTTTGCGAAATTCGTCGACTGATTATTTAAAAAATCGGGAATTTTGTCAAATGATCGCGGGTGGAAAATCATGGAAATAGGAAAATTTGCTAGTCAGTCTCTGAAAATAAACATGAATTTCATTAAAGAATTGCGGAAAAACGCAAACTTCTAAAAAATTGCAAAAAAAGTCAGAATACCGTCAGAGGATCGCAAAAAGCCCTCTAATTTCATCAAAGAATCTCTAAATAAATGCGGATTTTGTCAAATCATTGCAAAAAAATGCAAATTTCTTCAAAGAATCGCGAAAAAAACTGCCAAATTTCTTCAAAGGATCATGAAAAAAACGCAAATTTCTTCAAAAGATCGGGAAAAATCACAAAAATATCGTCAAAAGATCGCGAAAAAACACGAAAATATTATCAAAAGATCGCAAAAAAAAACAGTCTAATTTTTTCAAAGGATTGCGAAGAAAACCCTCTAATTTCTTCAAAGAATTGCAAAAAAACCCTCTAATTTTGTGAAAGGATCGCGAAATAAACGTCAATTTCGTCAAAGGAACTTGAAAAAAATGCAGATTTTGTCAAATAATTGCAGGAAAATGCAATTTTTTTTCAAAGAATCGTGGGAAAAAAACCCCCGCAAATTTCTTCAAGGGATCGCGTAAAAACCCGAAAATTTCGTCAAAAGATCACGAAAAAAAAAAAAAATTTCATCTAAAGATCGCGATAAAACCCTAAAATTTCATCAAAAGATTGCGAAAAAGCATGAAAATTTCGTCAAAAGATCGCGAAAAAGCACGAAAATTTCGTCAAAAGATCCCGAAAAAGCACGAAAATTTCTTCAAAAGATTGCGAAAAAACACGAACATTTTTTCAAAGAATCTCAAAAACTCAGAATATCATCAAAAATCGCGAAAAAAACAGTCTAATTTCTTCAAAGGATCGTGAAAAACCCTCTAATTTCGTGAAAGGATCGCGAAATAAATGCCAATTTCGTCAAAGGAACTCGAAGAAAACATGGATTTTGTCAAATAATTGCAGGAAAATGCAAATTTCTTCAAAGAATCACGAAAAAAAAAACTCAAATTTCTTCAAGGGATCATGAAAAAACGCAAATTTTGTCAAAGGAATTGTCAAATTTTGTCAAAAGTAAAAAATGCAAATTTCTTCAAAGAATAGCGAAAAAATCCTCAAATTTCATCAAAAGATTGCGATTTTCACAAAGGCCCGCGGGAAACATGCATAATTAGTGCCAGATCTGAAAAACTTCAAATAAAAAGAAATGATTGTGCTAAGTTTTTTCTTCACTATTGAATAGATAATGATGCGTTTGTGCACATAAATGGGTGCTTATTTTTCCCTAGAAATGTGCTTATAAAGTGCTTACAGGTGCTTATTTTTAAAACTAAAATGTTGCTACTCACCCTGTTAACTAGCAAACCCCGCGGCTTTGCTCGCGTAATAGTTGAAATAGGCCAAGTGGTATTTGCATGACTATTTTTTATTAGAAGAACACTTTTTTGGAATAATTCAAAAATAACAAATTAAGCCACACTTTGACTAAACTTCATTATAAAAGTGAAATAGACAGAAATGAGATTCTAATTAATAAGAACTAAAACTAATTCCAAATAAATGAAAATTTAGAAAGTATTTTGAGTTTTTTATGCTCATTTCAGTATTCATTTGAAGTTTTGAATTTTTTAGAAACCATCTTAACCCATTTACATCTTAAAATTAACCATCATGTCAAATTCCAAGCTTCTTGTCTAACAGTCTACCACCTCTCTGGTGTTAGTGGCACCAACATAAAATGCCGAAACAGAGTTGAAATAGAATGTCTCAAAAAATGATGAAACAGACATTCACCATTAATTTGCCAACATTAACCTTGAAATCAGTTGATATTTCCTAATATTCTATAGAAACAGAATTTAGATGTTTTTAAAGGCTTTCTTGTTGTTCCTGTCAACCAGGTGGTAGTGACACTGGCATAAAATATAGCCCGTATAGGACCAGAGACTATCACTCTTTATTCGCAACCAATAACTTCTGTAATCAATATATTATTTCCTGAGATTCCATAGAAATCGTAATTTAGCACTCTTTTAGAATACCTTTCGCTCCTTCCCTTCGCTTCACCCCTTTATAATTTCAAATTTATTTTCGACTGTTCTTAGAGGACATTTATATTTTATAAGTAACTACCGTGCTATATTTAAAGTTTCTAGCCTCTTCAGTACTGCAGAAATTGCAATTTAGAAAGTTTTTTGCTCCTGCAACCCTCTAGGGGTTGTGGCATATAGCTTATAGATATAAAATATAGCTTATGTTCGAGCAGGTTCTATCACCATCAATTTGCAACCATTATGTTTGAAATCTGTTTTGTATTTCATATGATTGCATAAAAATCATAATTTAAAACGCTTATAGAATGCTTTTCGCTCACTTCATCCTTTTAAATTTGGAAGTTTCTTTCGGCAGTTCTTAGAAGCATTTGCATCTTTGAAGTAATTACCATTCAAAATTTAAAATGTTAGACCCTCTCAGTAACACAAAAAAATGCAATTTAGAACGTTCTTTGCTCCTGTAACCCCCCGGTGGTAGTGACGCAACGTAAAATATAGGCTATGTTGGAGCTGGGATTGTCACCATCATTTAGAATCCATTACTTCTGAAATCTGTTTATATTTCCTGAGATTGCATAGAAATCGCTATTTAGAACGCTTTTCATTCATTTTTACCCCTTTTAAATTTCAAATTTTTAACGAACTCTTCTCAGAGAGCATTTACATCTCATAAGTAATTACCATGCCAAATTTTAAGTTGCTAGCCCCTTCAGTATCACAAAAATCACAATTTAGAAAGTTTTTTAAAATGCAACCGCAAGGTGGTAGTGACGCCGACATGAAGTAGATCCTATATTGGAGAAAGGGCTGTCATAATCAATTTCCAACCATTACTTTTGAAATCGGTTAGGTACTTTCTGAGATTGCATAGAAATTGCAATTAGAACGTTTTTCGTCCATTTTCACCCTTTTTAAATTTCGAATTACCGTAATTTCTGGAAGAAACGCCGCATCGCGAAAATTACCACAAAAAAAATAAAGAAATGGTCGTAAACGCCGCATCGTCGTAAACGCCGCATGTGAAATTTCCGCGGTGATCGCGATTGACATGCTAAACAGAATACGGCAGTTCACTCTCCGAAATTATTCACTAATGTTGCCAAATAAATTTCTAAAAGCCATTGAATGGGACGAACCGGAATTTGTCTTGGAACTTTTCTATACATTGAAAAGCGTTATATGAACGAGAACATTCCTAAGTCGAAAATCTTAAGATTGGGTTTTAGCAGACTCAACTTTAACTCAAGTATCTTAAAAAACGTGTTTGAACGGAATAAAATGACATTTATTTTCACGTGCCATGGCAGGATTTTTTTCTTTTTTTCAAAAAAAAAAAAAAAAAAAAAGGAATTAAAAAGCAAACTCGCTCAATAAATAATTCATCGAGGTCCGGTAATTTAAAACGAAAAAGCGTGGAATCTGCTGGCATATCTATCAAAGTGATTTGAAATTGAATACGTTTTTCCGTTTTCGATAAATGTATTGTAGCTTAAATTATAAGCTATTGCTATTTAATGATGACCTTCCCCGAGCTGTTTCATCCGGAAATTCAGCTCAAAAAATCAACTTTTATCATTTTCTAAATGTTTGTTTTTTCCCTTATCAAAAACTGGAAAACGCTATTCGGTTTCGTAAAAAATTAATAAATGCACCAATAATTTTATGCTACTAATATTAAAAATGATTTATAATGAATGCAGCCGTTATTTATGTGTGTATGCGTGTTTTATAATAAAAATAAAATTCTCAAAAACAAACTTTTTTTTTAATTCCTATCGGTCTATCTGCAAGAAATTTCATGACGACCTACTTTTATTATTTCTCTGCACGTGGAGCGATAAGGATTATAAACATTATGCTAACTGCAACGAAAAGACATCACGTGCGGTCCTAAAACTATCTTCTCCCCTCCCCACCTTCTTCTATCGCTCTGTTTGGAACATTTTAGCTGTCACAAACTCAAAGGAATAAATATAGATTTCAATTAGAAGATTTTGTTTTAAAAGACACACGAAATGATAACTAAAAAGGAAAAAAAATATACTTACCAGCACTGTGCTGTTTCTTAAATGCAAGATACAGTACAAAGTCTAAAATCCGGACGTTTTGCTAACCAACTTCTTGTTTTAATTTTTATATAAAATAAAAGTATTATAAATTTGGAATTCTTAAAACCGGATCGAAAACCTCTCCACTCTTCTAACATTTTTTAAAGAACAAAGATATTCATACTCTTTTCATTCCACTAGTTTCGGCAAAATGATCTTACGATCTGTTTTTCCATAATGCTTTTCCAGATGGCTTTTTAAAAAGCCCTGATGACTCAAAACTATTAATTTTTTTTCTCATTTTTTGCGCGAGAAAAAACTATTCAAATTCTATTCTTTTAAATATAAAAAGGACTTCTTGAATGTGTCAACAAGTTTACGTTGCTTAAGTGCAGAAAAAAAATATTGAGATGCAAGCAAATAAAAAAGAAAAAGAATGAAAACCGAAACTCTTATAATCCTTACTGTTAGAAAAAAAAAAATAATAATCCTTATCTCCTATGTAAATTGACCGATTTCTTTCAAATTTTCAGCAAGTTGAAATAATACTAAATTAGGCTGCGTAACAAATTTTTATTAAAATATAACCAGTTATTAGAAAGTTAGAACGGCTGCCCACTTTATAGAAACTGCCCAGAAAAAGTAACATTTGCGGTTTGTTTTCGTTTATTCACTTCGCTCCGAGAAATCAGAATCAATGTTTACACAATTGGATCATCAACGTTGGGTGGATTATGTTTTGCTATGCAGAAAGAAATCGTGAATAGATTTTTTCTCTTTTTAACTAAAGATTTAAAAAAAAATACAAAATACAAAAGCATACCATCCAAAATAAGACGTTTATATTTTAATTTACAAAGCTTAGGAAATCAATAACGAAACTTTCTCGAAAAATGAAATTTGTTGAAAATTGGAGAGGGGGAAGAAAAAGAAAAGGGGGAAATTTGAGAGAAAAAGTGCTCAGTTTATTAGATGTTATTATCAGTTTATTAGCAAAGGATTGGAGCAGCGGAACGTCGTTACAGGAGAGGAACTAGTGTCCGTTTATGGAATACAGGAGAAGTTTATTGTCGAAAAATCTTAATTGATGAAGCAGCGCAAAATAACGGACATGTTCAGTGAAAAAACATTGAGAAAAATGCTCAGGCAGGGCCAATATATTTCGTTCGCCTGGGTCTGAAAATTTCGGTTCGTCCACATTATTTTAAAATTTCATTAATATGAGATTTCTCATCTTTGGGAGTGAAAAAAAAAAAAAAAAATGCGCGTAAACGCCGCATCGCTTGAAATTTTAATTTAAAGCACGTAAACGCCGCGGCGTTTCTTCCGAAAATTACGGTATTCAGGAAATGTTCTCAGATATCATTTATATCTTATAAGTAACTACCATGCTTAGTTTCAAGTTGCTAGCCCCTACAGTAATACAGAAAATGCAATTTAGTTCATTTTTTGTTCCTGCATCCCCTTTGGGGTAGTGGCACCGACATGAAATACAGCCTATGTTGGTGCGAGGGCTGTCACATTTGTTTTCACACCATTATTTTTTAAATTGGTTTGGTACTTCCTGAAATCGCAGTTTAGAAAGTTTTTTAGAACGCTTTTCTCTCATTTTCACCTCTTTTAAATATCGATTTTTTAGAAAATGTTTTTAGAAATCATTTGTATCTTATAAATAACTGCCCTGCCTAATTTCAGGATTCTAGGCCCTTTCAGTAACACAAAAATCGCAATTTAGAACGTTTTTTGCTTCTGCAACGCCTAGGTGGTAGTGACACTGACATGAAATAGAGCCTATGTTGGAGCAAGGGCTGCTGTCATCATCAATTTCCAACCATTAATTTTGAAACATGTTGGGTACTTTATGAGATTGCGTAGAAATAGCCATTTAGAACGTTTTTTAGAACTCTTCATACATTTTCACCCCATTTTCACCATTCAAATTTTGAATTTTTTAAGAAATATTCTTAGAGATCATTTATATCTTATAAGTAACTACCATTCCAAACTTCATGTTTCTAGGCCCTTCAGTAACAAAAAAAATCGCATTTTCGAATGTTTCTTAGCTCCTGCACCCCCTTTGGGGGTAATGGCACCGACATAAAATGTAGCCTGTGTTGGAGCAACGGTTATCACCATCATTTTGACTCCATTATTTTTTAATTTGGTTTGGTACTTCTAGAGATAGCATAAAAATTGCCATTTAGAATGATTTTTAAAACTCTTTTTGCGTGTTTTCACCCCCTTTTTAATTTCGAATTTTTTAAGAAATGTTCTTAGAGATCATTTATATCTAATAAGTAACTACCATGCCAGAATTCCATGTATCTGGGCCCTTCAGTAACACAGAAATCGCAATTTCAAACCTTTTTTTGCTTCTGCGCACACTTTTGGGGTAGTGGCACAGACATAAAATGTAGCCTATGTTGGAGCAAGGGTTGTCACCATCATTTTGAAACCATTATTTTTTAAATCGGCTTGGTACTTCCTGAAATTGCATAAAAATTGCCATTTAGAACGCTTTTCCTGCATTTTCACCCCTTTTTTTAATTTTGATTTTCTTTTTAGAAATGTCCTTAGCGATAATTAGTATCTTATAAGTAACTACAGTTCCAAATTTCATTTTTCTAGGCCCTTCAGTAACACAAAAATCGCATTTTTAGAACGTTTTTTGCCCCTGCACCCCCTTTTGGCAGGTGGCACAGACATAAGATATAGCCTATGTTCTAAGTTGGACTAACACTATCATTTTGATACCATAACTTTTGGAATCTGTTTGGTAGTTCCAGAGCTTACCTCCTACAAAAAAACAATTTTTACCTCTTTATAATATTAATATAGAATAATTGTTTAATATTAAGTAATTTATTATTATACATTAAGAAATTAATTTAGAAATCCTAAAAAGATAGTTTAAATAATTTTTTTTCTTTCGTGTTGCCCTATCTTAACCACTTCAGTGTTTGTCCCCGAGATAAGTCGCAGGTAACAATACTGTTTTCCTATCTCTCCTGCTGGCGAAGTGGTTAAAAAAAGAAGAAAGGCAAAAATATGTTTAAGTAAATTCAAAAGCATAAAAATGGATAATGAATACAATATAACTTCAAAAATCCGGCAACATCGGGACCGTGACTATGCCGGATTTTTGAAAATTTCAGATTTTGGAAGGAATGTCAAAAGTACTAAGTAGGAATATGAAAAGTAGTACTGTATTCTTAATGGTGCATTTAACCATAATTTAATTCATTATTAAGTGATAATTGTGTAAGAGTAAACGAAAATTAAATATAAAAATAAACTCACATTAATTGATATTTTCTATGGTACAGAAAAAAAATCTAATAAACAGTGAAATTATTTCTTGTGGAGTAATTTCAGAAACATCGATCTCAATTTTGTTTGCTTCAATTTTTTGGCCATTCTTTAACATTTTTTTCTTGTATTTTATACAAATGGAGAATCTCTATTTCAAAAATACAGTCTTGTTCTGTAAAGCATATATTAATTCTCCAGTCAAATTTATGCATTTTTCTAGTGACACCTTTTCTTATGCCTGTTGTTCATCTTCGTCTTCGGAGCTGTTACTAGCATTAGCGTTGGTTCTATTTAGCACAGCGTCAGAAGAGATACTCCAAAGAACTTGTGTAAAAGTCTCCACATTGTTGCTGTGCAACAGTGCAGCTCCCAGAAAATAATCGCCTCTGACAAATGAAAAATTATATGGGGCATTCTCACAATCTTTTGACTTTCGGGAATAAAAATCTGGTGAAATTAAACTTGCTAAAATGAAATTTTAATCTGATAGATGAATGCCTTAATGATTCAAAATAAAGAAAAAAAAATGGTCAGCAGCGAAAAAAAAATTTATTTAACTGAGGTTTAAGTTAAACTTGCGAGTTTAATTTTCCTTACCATTTTATCCCTAAAACTTTTTATTTTCTTCTAAATTTTTTACTTATAATGAATTTGCATAGTACCCACAGGACATTCAAATAAGAAATAATGACAAGGTAGTATTTTTAGTACAAAATTTTGGTAAAACATTGTCTTAAAGGGGGTTAAAGATGGAACGGTAATGTAAAAAAAGGAGATGGCATAGGATAAAAGGGACGAAATGGGGAAAAAAAAGGATGGTAAGGATTAGTGATGCAATGGATATCCAGCAAACATCCGGTATCTGGCTAATATGCCGGATATTTGGCAGTAGCTGGATATTATAATTATCCGGCCGAACATCCGGCTTGAAATAAATGTTCCCAGTAATGAAAAACATGGTTTTAATAAATGAATAACTAATAATATTTAAAAAATGTATTTTATTATTTTAAACTAAATTTAATTTTTAAGAATATTTACTTCAAACGTCTTTTGCTTCGATAGCATTTTTTAACAGCTATCAAGGGTCGATCCAGGCAAAATTTGGGGCCTATCTAGGGCCCCTTCACAGAAAGAAGGTATTTTTAAAAATTTTGTTGTTATTATATTCTGGTAAATGCAATTTAAAAAATAAATTTGATTAATTAAGCATTCAGTTAAGTTAAAAGATTTTATGCACTATGAACGTTACTGAAATTGCATTTTTAACAAGGGCTACATGAGGGTGTCCATTACTGGAAATAAACTAATTAAGCATTCCAGTAATGAACACGGCTCTTAAAAGCTTAAAAATAAATGAAATTTTATATGTAACCAAATTAGTATATAAAATTCAATGTTTTCTATTACTAATTACTATCAAAACAGAAACATGCAAATTTTGCAAGAAAATAATAAATATATAAATTTATTAAATGTCTCTTAGCATGTTCATTAAGATTTTCCTTGAATAACAGTGGAATTCAAAACATTATCTTCTGCTTGTGCTTTCTGATTGGTTTGATTAAAAGTGTGAACAATAACATAGATTATAAAACATGCAAGAGGGAGTTATGAAAAAAATAATACAAGCTAAATTTTTATTGATTATTTTTTTTATAAACCAAAAACATTGAAGGGTATCTATTACTGTTACATCTACCATAGCTGCCAACTTTCAATCTTTTTTCTTACCACTTAAATATACGAGCAAAATTTTCCACATTTAATTGGAGAACTCTGCGATTCAATAACTCTAAAATTTCTTTCACATTTTAGTGGTAATAAAAAAGCGTAAAAGTTGGCAGCTATGCACCTACCCTACATAATTTCTTTTTTTGTTGTTGTTATTTTATTATTATTATTTATTACTATTTAATTAAAATAGTACTAATTAAATAACTAATGATAATGAATTTAATTATTATTAAAAATTTAATATTTATGTTTTCTATAAAATAAGAAATTAAAATAATTACTTTTAATTAAACAATTAAAAACTTATAACTTAAAAAAAATATTTAATCTTATTTGGGAGGAAAGGGTAGAAAAGTAAACATATTGCGGCCGGATATCCAGCTTAAATTGCAGCTGAATATCCGGTATGTGGCCAAATTGACATCCGTTGCATCCCTAGTAAAGATGGAACAGCAAGGAAAATTACCAATTTAATTGGAGAACTCTGCGATTCAATGATTCTAAAATTTCTTTCACATTTTAGTGGTAATAAAAAAGTGTAAAAGTTGGCAGCTATGCATCTACCCTACATAATTTCTTTTTTTTTTTTTGTTATTTTATTATTATTATTTATTACTATTTAATTAAAATAGTACTAATTAAATAACTAATGATAATGAATTTAATTATTATTAAAAATTTAATATTTATGTTTTCTATAAAATAAGAAATTAAAATAATAAGTTTTTAATTGTTTAATTAAAAGTAATAACTTAAAAAAAATATTTAATCTTATTTGGGAGGAAAGGGTAGAAAAGTAAACATATTGCGGCCGGATATCCAGCTTAAATTGCAGCTGAATATCCGGTATGTGGCCAAATTGACATCCGTTGCATCCCTAGTAAAGATGGAACAGCAAGGAAAATTACCAATTTAATTGGAGAACTCTGCGATTCAATGATTCTAAAATTTCTTTCACATTTTAGTGGTAATAAAAAAGTGTAAAAGTTGGCAGCTATGCATCTACCCTACATAATTTCTTTTTTTTTTTGTTATTTTATTATTATTATTATTATTATTTATTACTATTTAATTAAAATAGTTCTAATTAAATAACTAATGATAATGAATTTAATTATCATTATTAAAAATTTAATATTTATGTTTTCTATAAAATAAGAAATTAAAATAATAAGTTTTTAATTGTTTAATTAAAAGTCGGATTAAAGGCCGGATATCCGGCTTAAATTGCAGCCGAATATCCGGTATCCAGCCAAATTGACATCCGTTGCATCCCTAGTAAAGATGGAACAGCAAGGAAAATTACCACCTATTTTAGGCAGATCATGTTAAGACTAAGTGGTAGCCAAAATGTTCATTGATTTTTAGAAACTTATTTAAATTGGATTAAATTTAAAAAAAAAAATTAATTTACCTCAAAAAGTGCAGGAATAAACCTTGGGAATGATGAGAATACCAATAAAGCCACGATTCTTGAAATTGATATTTAAATGCTGATTTAAATTTTACAGTAAATTTCCTGCCAAAGAATTTTAGATATTTTTTCTCTAGCATACTCAACAAACTTTAGATTCAGGTATACCTGGATATGAATTAGTGCTGTTTAGTTTTTGGTGTAAATCACTCAACAGGTGGCGCTGCTATGCAGCATTTTTCAGAATTTCCACCATAGTTCTGTCTCAATAACTAATGCACGAATTTTCATAAAACTTCAGATTCAGGTATACCTTGATGAATTGATGTTTTATAGTGGAATGTGACCTTGGGTTTAATGAATTGGAATTTGAAATTCAATTTAAAATTCAAATTGAACAGAAATTAATTCCGATTCATAAACTCAAAATCACACCACAGCCGGTTGTGAAAGTGGTCGACATAGCGTAGTTTTAATAAGATTTAATTTAAATTATTTGAGATCAAATAAAAGTTATCTTTACTTATATTTGTAGCTGTAGAAATAAAAAGAGGGAAAAAGAAAATGAAACTCCCCCGTGCTGTTAAACGATGTCTTTATTTTTGTAACACACAAATAAACCTAAAGATGAATCCACTTTTGTTACATATGAATATCAAATTTTTTATTTACTCAACATATTATATCTAGATACGAAAATCTTTAAACATATTATTTATAAAAGGATAAAAGTTTCTTCAAATCAATAAATTACATTATAGAGGAGTTATTGTTATATATATTTTTTTTTTGAATTAATGAGCGTTTCTTGATAAAGTTATTTATTTATTAGCTCGAATTGTTATTTAAATTTCTTTAGTTCCATTGGTAGTAATTTAATTTTAGGTAAGTACGAGTCCGAAAAGAATGAGAAGTTATAGATTTGGAGAATTGGAAACACGATGTTGGAGAACTTCCTTCAGGAATACAGATTCTGACGATTTCTTTTTGTTAAGTGCGAGTCCGAACAGAATGAGAAGTTATAGATTTGGAAAATTGGAAATACAGTGTTGGAGAACTTCCTTCAGGAATGCAGATTTTGACGATTTCAGTTTGTTACGAAGGCAATTTACTGTTTGTCGCATTGACAATAAAAAGTAACAGCCAATTCATATTTTTATAGTGAAGAAGTATGGTTGATCGAAGAATAATAAATTGTTGATGAGCAGAACAACAACTCAAGGCTTCCAGTTAACGTTCTATGAAATTAGTAAGTGATATACTCAGAAATGCTTCTTGAAGAAAAAAAATATATTTCCTTTGGATGGTATACGGCCGCCAAGGCCTAACAAAACACCGATCTCTTCTCACTGGCTAGCGAACTCTTCTGCCGCAACTGCCGGCTAAAAAAGCATGCCGTCGCAGCCCCACAAGTTACTTCTTGCTCTAACGGCTCCCTGGTGAAGACAGATGACTTCCAGAGCCAGAGTTTCAAACATGAAAAAGCCATTACAAAGCATGCCAGCCTATCCTTCCCGCGCCTGACGTCACACACAACGTGCGTGTACCAAAAGGAATGTTAATCGTTTAGCAAACATCCGGTTTTGAACTGAGCATCCCTTTGCCAAAGGGAATACTCTTCTTGTAGCTACGTGTTGGAACTTTCAAAATGTCAGAAAGAATGATCTCACGGCGTCGCGAGCCGAAATTAAAAATGAGAAAAGATAGAAAACACATTTTTGAGTATTTCTACTAAAGTATTTATCACAAGTCGCTGAAAATTTTGCAATCGGCTGGTAATAAACATTTCTATCCACATAATAATTTAAAAGGGAAATATTAATAAATAAAAGATTTCTATTTTTAATATTTTAGACTTAGAAAATTCCGATATGTTTACACATTTCGCGATGTATGTTGAAGGAAAATCTGAAAGTTAAATTACTGAAATATAATAAAATACTAATTGCACTCAAATAATCTTAAGAGATAATGTTTACATTAAAAAATAAGGAAATATTGAATTATTTATCATTAAAATTTTCATTATAAGTTTAAAACTTGTGATTAGAAATTAGGTGTTTGAAAATGTTAATTTAAGTTGTAAAATTGAAATAAATTATATTATTTAAATTAATTTGAATGGGAAATGATGCATTATATTTTTATGATGCAACATATAGATTTTGGTGTAAATTGCTCAGCAGGTGGTGCTACTATGCGGCATTTTTTGCAATTTTTGCAATAGCTCTATCTCAAGAACTAATGCTTGGATTTTCAACAAACTTCAGATTCATGAGAAAAAACTTGAAAAAAATTCTGTGGCTGCATCTGAAGTGATTTTCTGTATAGTTTTAGAAGAGGGATGGTAGCTACTTATTTATATAAAACAATAGTTCCAGTTTCAGAAAAAAGTTACATTGAATTATTTTTATTGAAACAATTTTATCCAGACAGCTCCAAACTTAAAAATCAGTATCTGGGACACGGGACAGTATAGGAGTTTTCCAGGTGTTTGGGCCCCCAACATCGCCCAGAACTTATTTATCTCATTAATTGTTGTGCAATCATGTAATGGGATGTTCCCAAACATATGAAATAAAAAAAAACACAAGAACATGTACTAAAATAAAAATTATTATTCAGGGACATAAAAGTCTGAAGATTGTGAGAATGCCCCATATACCAAATATTGTTTTTTTTTTTAATTATTACTTTCGATCTTGAAGTTTTTAATTCATAAATAATTGCTATTTTTCTTCTACCATAACTTGAAAGTGTAAAAGAAAAAGGAAGGGAAAAAGATGGTTTTCATGCCGGATTTTTGAAGTCATACTATATTTCATAATCATGTTCAGTGTTTATGTGAAATTATTGTATTTTATTGGAAATTTTTGGAGGAAAGTATAAATTGCTGTTTTAAAAAAAAGGCATTTTCAAGATGAACATTGAATGCTCATAAAAGTTTTTTTATTAATATTATTATTTTTAATATTTTTACTTCTATAGTTATTTGCATGTTAAATCTCTAGAAATTCAATTTAAATAGTATAATTTGAGGCTCCCGATCCATAGATTTATGTGGTTAGTATTTATTGTGTTTCTTTGTGCACAGATTTTTTTTTTGTTGTTGTTGTTCAGAGATGAATTATTAAAAATTAACAATACAATAGTATTTGGGACACTTCTTGTAACAAATTGTCTTCATTTGAATGGAAAGGGATTGAGCCCCATGAGCCTTTCTCTTTAAATTATTTATTAACTAATTATTAGCATAATCTTTTATTAATTTTCAGCAGTGAAATTATGCCTGAAATTATTGAATATTGAATAACTGAATTATCACATTGCTAACTAAGTGTAATATAAAAAGAAACAGTGAAAAATCTCCAAAGTGGTTGAGCATTGGAGCATTATTTCAAGGATCCCGATTCGATTCCCGTCTTGGACATTTTTCACTCTGTTGGTTTTACGCTTAGTAAGCAATGTGATAATTCACATATTTAATATTCATTAAATTATTAGCATTATTTAAACTATTAAATATTATTTATAAATTATTTCCTCAATGTGCAATTATAATTTAATTAATATTGAACTTTTAATTGATAAAAGTGTTGTTTATTTTAAATATATTATACTTTATTTTATATATATCTATATTCTTTTGTACATTTTATTATTTAAAATATTTGATTGTTGCATTATCACAGCCAGTTGGCATATCTTAGAGAGGATGGCTTGGCACATTTTGACTCCACTGGTGTTGTAACCATAAAGAAAAAAGAATATTTGGCAATTTATCAGCTGTGTCTGACTAAAGGAAAAATATGCCTCAAAATTAACTAAACTTTTAGCATTAAAATTAATTTATAATTAAATTCTAAAAATATGTATTAAAATATTGCTTTGTCATTGGAAGTACACCTGTGTACATTATTTTTATTATTCTAACATAAAAGGAAGTAATTTTTAAAAACCAATTACAGAATTCCATTTAAAACATACATTTATCAATGTAAGTTAAATAAAAGAATGCAAAAGAGCAGAATAAACAAAAGATCAGATTAATCGTAAAATACAGGTATCCATCGCGTAGTGCATTAAATTTATTTTAGATGCCTCCCCAGTTAGTGCTGTCGAAATTTAAATTAATGTGCAAAGTGCGAAATGGATGATCCATTTTTTCCCAGCAAGATGTCAGGGAATTCTACAGTTATGTATGAGCTTTTAGATGATGATGTGAGAAGATAAGCAAAAGAAAATTGGCATTGTTAATTTTAATGAAGATGATCGCAACCAAAGACTTTAGGAATAGCGCTTTGGGGGTTGATTAAGTTTTTCTGCAAAAAGTTTATGGCCAGAAAGAAAGCCCTTTTCTTATTAATTTGAGTTATAAAGAAATTTTTTTTTATTCATAAGTTCATTTTTTTCCTATTTTATTAAGACTGTTCTCAAATCTAAAGGAGCTACTTTCTGACACATTTCTGAATTCATTATTGTTCTGAAATGCATGAAATCAGCAGCTGTTCTTATTCAGAAACTGTGTAATTGAATGGTGTCTTCTTTTTCTTTGTGAAGGCAGAAGATATTTAGAAAATACTGCCACAGTTGGCATTTTGAACCGAATTTCTTGAAATGACAGCATGAGAAATTAGAAAAATCTGTTGTCATGTGACAATAATAGCTTATAACTCATGAATCATTTTTTTTTTTTTTTAATCAAAAAATGAAAAACACCATTCAATTTCAAATTGCTTCAATAGTCTGTCTACCAATTTTATGATTTTACATTTAAAAAAGAATCGAAAAATGTGTCAGAGTATTGAGTTATTGAGCAGGAAATTTGAAGGCCACCTTAACCCCTTAATTCTCGCTCCCGTCAATATCACGGGCTGAGGTGTCGTTTGTTATTTCTCGTGCCCATCATATTTCCGGGCTGGAGATTTATTGCTGGAAAAAACTTCTTAAACCAGAAGTATTAAAGTGGCATTTAGGTGTGAAGTCTTTGAATATTAGCTTTTGGGTTTGGTTTTTGGCGCTGATTGTGATGTCGGACTTTGTATTACATGTTTCGAAATATATCACACTATAAAAAATTATTAATAATCAAAATTTATTGTATATTATATTATTTCAAATATTATTTGTAAAAGTTTGTTTGATGATGATAAATAAAGATCTAAGATGTGAAAAATAAAGGTTTTATTCACATTAATTTGTATGGTTTAAAACAAACATTAAAACACAGAATTCTCGCATGATGGCTTTTCAACAAATGTGAATTTGTTGTATAACATCTTTTTTTTTTTTGCCTTAAAAAAAAAACTAATTGCATATTTTATATAGAAACCTTATAATTATTCAATTTCTGTAATAAAAAAATAGGCAATTTTTGGATGGTTTTTCCATATATTAAATGACTTAAGGGGTTAACAACATTCCAAGACTTTGATAAGAACAAAATTTTCCCTCATAATATCTATTTTTAAAGAACATATAATTATTCTTAAAGAATAAAAGTTGTGTTTTGTTTATATGTATATTCAATTCAGAATTTGCTAAAAATTCTACACAATCAGAGTACATTACCATCATAAATATGCCTGGAATTGTATTTTTCCCCCCACAAAGACAGTTAAAAAATTTCAGTATATGATCCCCTTCTATGTGCCTGAGATGAATGACACTGGCAACAGTGTGATTTAAAGTGAATGTAGATTAAACTTAAAGTTGCCATATGAGACAATCAGTTTTTATTGCTGTTGTTTATTTTATTTACTTATTACACACCAATTAGCACATTTTAATTAGTGTAGTTTGGCCATAATATATCTGAATTTGTAGTTTATATTTTTAGCTGACAGCAATAAAATTTAGATTTAAACATCATCATTGTGTTGGCAACATAAGAGCAGAAATTGTTTAGATAAAAATAAATGATTCGATAAAGAGATTGTTTGTGGGAAAACATTGCATTTCTTAGATTAACAACAATTATACCTTATTAATGTTACATAAAATTTATTTATTTGTTCATTATTTTTATTTTTTGTTAGACGGATTAAATTTTTTTTAAACTATTTTAATTTATGAAACTGGATAAAGTACTTGAAACAAGTATGATTACTACAGCAGATGCTATACTATTACAAAAGTAAAATTCTCACATCAGGGGGTCTGTCTCTCAGAAACCTGTTTTTGCGAAATTGTGAAGAGCTTTTTTTACATTTGTGAAAAATCTAATCCTAATTTTGTGAATTTGAAATGAACGTTATATTCAAGGTTCTTTTTATATATTTTTAAGAAGATATATGTATGTAAAATACATATATTTTCTTTATATATGTAAAAGTGACAGGTCAGATTTTACTTTTAGATGATTAAATTTGTGGAAGATTCAGTTTAGGGCTAGAAAATTTTTTGTGAAGGGTCCTTTTTTAAGGTAAAAAGTTTTGTGAAGGGTCCTGTTTTGAGATGAAAAATTTTGCGAAGGTTCCTGTTTTGAAATGAAAAATTTTGTGAAGGGTCTTTTAAAGGACCTAATTTCTTCCTAAACAGATCCCTGCAAATACATTTTATAATGTGAAATAATATTTATTTAAATGCTTACCAAATTTTAATGCATTAAAAGTATTAGTTCACAGTTTATATGGAGTTTTACTGTATGTATTCATCACATGTTATATTTTTCATTTAATTGCTGTCTTAATATTTTTAGGCTGTTCAGAAAAGAAAAGAATTAAAACTGATAGTAACATCAGCTACACTGGATGCTAAGAAGTTTTCACAATATTTCTTTTCAGCTGTAAGTACCTTATTATTTAAAAGTTTAGTTTTGCATTTGTTAAATTACAATAAAAAGTATTTCAGAACTTAACTTATGGGGAGGAGAGGGGATCTGGACCATTAATAAGCATAGAACTAAGGCTGACTAAGGACAGCAATTTGATTTTTGTGATAAAATTAATTTTATAATTTGAATACTATAATTATTTCAATTTTAAAAAATAGCCTACAAACACCCTTCTTTTATAACGACTTAAAAAATCTGCATATTTGATAATGTGATATTTATTTTTTCATTACCTGTTTTTAACAGTACAATTATGTGTAAACAAATTATGTATGTATTTTTTTAACTGCATTAAATGTGTATTTATCTTTCTTTTTAGCCAATATTTACTATACCAGGTCGAACTTATGAAGTTGAAATCTTGTATACAAAAGAGCCTGAAAATGATTATTTGGCTGCATCATTGAGAACTGTAATGGAAATTCATCTTGCTGAACCACCAGGTAAAATTTAATGTGTGTAGGCTGCATTCTTATTTAAAAGAAAAATATATTCTTTTTTCATGGCTTTATTTTAACTGTGTAATTTTTAAATGTTCTGTATCTTACAAGGAGAGGTCCCGAGGTTGGACTCGCCGAATGGGGTGAACGTCTGTGTGTCGATATAGTTAGTATATAAATATATGACAGCTGTAAGGCACAACACCCAGGAGGTCTTGAGAAAATAAATTGCAAAGTTTAGACTACATTTAATAATAGACTAATTTCCTTCTTTGTCAAGTGGTTCCGGAGCATGGTCGGCAGCGTCCTGTATTTGAAAATTTTCTTTGTAAGATCGAATCCAGCTCGTTTTTTTTTTTTTTTTTTTTGAACAAAAATTTTAATCAAATATTTTCGAACCGAACTTGAAACAATATGTATAATAATTAAAATTTATGAAAATATAAATTAAATATATATTTGTACCATATAAATGCATTTTTAACTATGGAATTTTGCAAGTTTAAAGACTTAATAAAAAGTAAAAGAAAAAAATAGTAGTTCGATTTATATGTCTATAAATCACAATTTTTTTTTTGTTATTTAAAATTATTTCAGTTATTTCAATGAATAATCTACTATTTTTCACAGAGAAATAAATTAAAACACGTGATATAAATACTTGAATAATTATTGTAATGTGTACTACCTGTTCCAAAAATAGACTTTACCGGCAATCATGTGACCGACTTCCGTGAGCTCTGCTGAATAAGAAATGCTGCGAGTTTGAGTTCTATTCTGTTTTGAGTTGTGGTAACATGTAAAAAGTTATTCGTGCTATTATTATTTTGTGTATATGTGCTCTTCTGTTTGTGATGTGCCATCTTACTACGAAGAAATAAAAAGTTATATCCCGAGGAATTGATTTTTTGAAATAATGGGAAATTTATGTGTGAGTTAATTTGAGCTAGCCGACAATTGGCTGCCCAATGTCTGGCCACGAATTCGTATGAAAATGTTCTCATTTTAATTATACAAAAATCATGATATATTTTAACCAGTGTCGTTTTAACAAGCATACAGCAAAAATTGCAGGACCAGTCATCAAATTGTGAGATATGCTATTGTAAAATATATTACTCGACAGATTTGTTTATTTGCGTTTGCCATTTCATGCGTTGTCTTTACAACATGTGATATGTGTTCTTATCATCGCCAGTTTTGAAGCTCTACAAATTATTTCATTAATGTGTTAAGAAAATTCTGGGATATTTGTGTTTTTAAAAAACTTCCAATTCATTTTTCCAAGTGTGCCTACAGTTACTTATTCTACAAGAGTTATTTATTCTACAATATATTTTCAACAAGTAAGCGACTTTTTTAAATAGAATGGATCCATATGTTTGTTTTAATAAAAATAATGCATTCTTCGTACTCGTAACTTTCTTGATATTCTTAACATTATTAATTTTAATTCATTCTATAATTTTCCATTCATCTATGTATTGTATATTTCCCCTTTCCTCCCCCCCCCCCCCTCACCCATTATTCTGAAATTTTCTTTGGATTCTGTTCATGTATGTTTAATATTTACTTTGTTTAAGTAAGATATTTTTTGATTCATATTAATTTTTAAAAAAAGAAAAGGGAGGAAGCTAAAGAATTATTCATTTACATTCGTTAATATTTTTTTTCTTTACTTTTTTAAAAAAGAGGAAAATAAACTGTCAGTCAAATAGAAGTTGTTAAAATATATTTATATTTTTATCGCAATTCTCATAAAGATACATGTTTATTTCTTTTTATTTTTTTTTTAACCATTTGGAAAAATGGTTATTGTCCTCGTCAGGGTAGGAAATCAAAAGCATATCTGAAGTTTTTTATTGGTTGAATCTGCATTTTATTAGTTTTCTGATTGGTCTATACAGTAATCTGTAATTTGCTTTTACTTTCAACAGAGATAGATACTCCTGTTGCCACCATGACAAAAAAGTAATAAAAACTACAAAAAAAAAAATTATCTCAGAAACAAATTGAGATACAGCTTTCAAACAAATTGCATTTAAAAGTACATTTTTTTCTCTATACGGCGGTGTAAAAAGTAATATTGTGGGATGTTTAGAAGATTAAGAATGAAATTTCATTTAAAATGGGTAGTCACATTTCTTGGAAATCTGACAATGGAAAAGCCTTTTCCCGAACAGCCAATGAAATGCTTGGATAATACGTAAGTTTCAGGTGGATAATACGTAAGTTTCATGAAATCTGACGAGTCGCAGGTGATTTTTGTCGCTTGCAATTTTTACATGTAATAACACTATTAATGTTTAATTCATGGTGTACGTAATGTATGACCAGCTCTGTAGAAGTTTAAAAATTTATAGTACCGAAAATTGTAAAACTGAAATTTCTTTTAAAATTTGTTCATGATGGGTCCAGGGGAATATTAATGTTTAATTCATGGCGTACATAATGTATGATCAACTCCGTGTGATTTTTTATGTCTTACATTTTAGTCTTCGAAAAAATCATTTTCCAAATGGTCGTTGTAATTTGTTAAATTGCCTTTTTTTATTGGTTCCATAAGAGAATTGATTACAATTTTTATTTAAGTGTTTGTTGTTATTTAATGTTGAACGTAAGTATTTAATTTTGATTTACTGATGAAAAAAGCCTTAAATGTGATTTTCAAAACAGAATGAGTAAGTTTTGCAGTTATTGTTTGTTTATAAAAGAAACTTTCTTTCCTTTTAAAGTTATATTGAATGAAACCGATATTAAGTAGTCTTAGTAATATAATAATAATATTGGTTGAAAATTTAATTATTCAGTTATGTGTTTGATATTATTTAGAATATTGTTTAAAAGTGTTAACCATTCAGTAAATGGTTTTATATTGGTTAAAATATTGTTTTGATTAAGTGTAGCGTTATGGCCACCCAGTTTATTTATACCAGCAGGGATTTAAAGTTTGTTTTGTTGTAAGAGTTTTGTTAAGGTTACAGCTTACTATTTTGTTTTATTAAAGTCTTGTTTATATGAGTTGTAACGGCAAAGCTCATGTCTGGGGAATAATTTAAATGAATTTTTGGCATCTGCGTGGTACTCTTTTTATTGTTTTGCTAAAGTTTAAAATGTCTGAACTTAACAAAGCTCGTAAAGAGAATTTGTATCAGGTTGCGTTAGAAATGAATTTACAGCTCATATTCAAAATATTAGAATAATTGGGAAAAAGTAATAAGAAAAAATTATTTTTCATTTTTTTTATTTTTGATACTAAGTAAATGCAACTGAATTTTTTATAAATTAAATCTGGAATGCTTAGATAAGATTTTAACATTTACAAGATATAAAATACAGTACAATAAATTAGGTAAACAGCTTTCTGAAACACATCAAAATATTAGAATAAAATTTAGATTGGTTCAAAGTATTAGAATATTTTATTTTGCGCAACAATGTTATATTATGAATATGATGTAAATGGTAGTTAATATTTTGTATCATCCCCTTTAGCTTTCATAACAGCGTACAATCCATCTTGCACACTATATATATGGTGTTTACAAGCATTTCTATCAATATTAGCCCAAATAGACTTTATACATGCCACTAACTCAGTTTTACTTGAAGGAGGAGTTTCTTGGAGTTTTTTCTTCATTATACACCATAAATTTTCAATGGGATTAAGGTCTGGTGAATTTGGTGGCCAAGGAAGTACCTTTATGGCGGAACCAATTCTTAGTTGACACCGAGGTATACAATGACCTAAATCTTGTTGAAAGAGTAAATCATCTTCAAATAAATCTTCGGATGATGGAATTATGTAATATTCCAAAATTTCTTGATATATCTGAGAGTTAACCTTTTCGTAGACGATGCATAACTTTCCAGATCCTTCTGCACTCATGCAACCCTAAACCATGACACTAGCAGCAAATTTTATGGAACATTTAAGGCATTCTTTATCAAATGCTTCTTGCTTCATTCTCCAAACTCGAATATTTTGATTAGCATATGAAACACAAAACATACTTTCATCACTAAATAATATATTTTTCCATAAATGTCTTGATTTACACCAATTCAATCTTATACGCTTTTGTTTTGCAGTCATGAGAGGTTTTGTTTTTGGTACACGAGATTCAAACTTATATTTATGGAGATGTCTTAATGTTGTCGATGTAGAAACTTCAACTCCTACTTCTTTCCATTTTCGGTGCAAGAATCGCATACTTTTAAAACGGTTTTTCTTAACTATACACTTAAGTCTCCTGTCATCTCTAGCAGATGTTTTTGGTTTTCGGCCGCTATTTTGGTGATTATTTTGAAATTTTCCATTATTTTAATATTGTGTTAGTATTTTACTAACGTTTGATTGCGAACAATGTAAACAATTCGCTATATAACATTGATTTTTACCGTGCCGATACAAAGTAACCATATGAAGTTTAATAGATTCAGGAATATCACTCACACGATCAATTTTAAGACGAAAAAGCAAACAAACTGCAAAAAGAATATTGATTTTATGTAAAATTGTCTGAATTTAATCAATGATGCCACCAGTTATGAATTGGTGATAATTAAAGGTGAATAATTGTGAAATATTCTAATATTTTGAACCACTTGAATAAATATTCTAATATTTTGACTTTTGAAAATAATTTTTTTTCAATTAATCTTTTCGAAAATGATATTAATTTTAAGATAATAAAAGCTAATTTTAAGATAGTTTAATCAACAATAAGTTCTTATAATAAAAATATCGTTTGCATATTTGCATTAAAAGACATTAAATTATCAAACAATATTTTCAATTTGTAAAAAAAAAAAAGTAATTATTCTAATATTTTGAATATGAGCTGTAGATGTGCAACCCTCTATGACTGTTCTCACATTTCATGAAAAAACTGAATCCTCCCCCCTCGTACGAAGTTGATTTTGTATATTCATTAGTGAGAAACCCGCTGTAGATGTGCAACCCTCTATGACTGTTCTCACATTGCGTGAAAAAACTGAATCCTTCCCCTCGTATGAAGTTGATTTTGTAAATTCATTAGTCAGAAACCAAATTTCGACTCGCGAGGAAGAACAGCGTAGGCAAGACTTAGAGGAAAAACAAAAAGCAGCAGAGTTAGAACAGCATAAAAGTGGAATTAGAAGAGAAGCATAGAGCAGAAGAGTTAAGAGTTAAAAATGCTTGAGAAACTCAAGTTACAGGCTCAGAGCCAATGTTTTTCCAGTGGAGCGGTAGGTGGTAATGTCTCACTCGGAGAGTAAGATAGATATCCAAAAGCTGTTGCCTACATTCAGACCAGAAACTGATGATGTAACCTTGTTTCATATTTATTCAGTGTTGTACCATCCAGGGCCGAAACTAGCCTTTTTGGCGCCAGGGGCAAGCATGGATTTTGGCGCCCCCCCTCCCCCTCTCCACTACAAAGTAAATTTACAAAAAGAATTTTGCTAAGTATCTAATAGACAACTTATTTTTAAATTTAAAATATATAAAACTGAACGACGTAATCAGCTTTGTCAAATATTGGTTCATTAAAATCTTGAAAATGGAATAAAAAAGAACCGAATTGCATCTTTTTTTTTTTTTTTTTTGTATTGGCTAAATGAGGTCGATATCTACTGCTGTGCGTTTGTATTTTTTCATCTTAGCAGGTTTATTGTGTAATAGGTGCGTTACCTGCTATGATAAAAAATGTTTAAAGCAGAATTTTTTCCAATTCTTGTGGCTCCCTCTTAGAAACTTTTACTATAACTTAGCCCCCTCCGATATGATGAGTCTAGATACGCCACTGCAGGGTGGAAAAAGGCCTAGAAATGGCAGAAAGACGAGAAAAAAAAACCTTTTTGGGTGCTAAAGGCGGGGGCGGCTTTGCTTTACTAGCCATGACTCCCCGTCCAAAATTTTACTGTACCACTACAAATGCTACAATAAAAAATATAAGGTTTTACTAAGAATTTTACTTTGTTCATTCCCTCTCTCGTTTGATTTTACTGTCCCGGGCGGTCATCGTCCATGGCAAGACGAAAAAAAAAATTATTTCATATAAAATATTTTTAGTTTTCAATTAAAAAAAATAGCAATTTAACAAATTACAATGACCATTTGGAAAATGATTTTTTCAAAGACTAAAATTTAAGACATAAAAAATCGCACGGAGTTGATCCTACATTATGTACACCATGGATTAAACGATAACATTCCTGGAACCATTGTGAACAAATTTTAAAAGAAATTTCAGTTTTACAATTTTCGGTACTGTAAATTTTTAAACTTCTACGGAGCTGGTCATACATTACGTACGCCATGAATTAAACATTAATAGTGTTATTACACGTAAAAATTGCAAAATTTCCTGAAACTTGCGTATTATCCAAGCATTTCATTGGCTGTTTGGGAAAAGCTTTTTCTATCATCAGATTTCCAAAAAATCTCACGACCAATTTTAAATAAAATTTCATTCTTAAACATCTGACAATACTTTTTATACCATCGGATAGAGAAAAAAATGTACTTTTAAATGCAATTTGTTTGAAAGCTGTATCTCAATTTGTTTCTGATTTATTAATTTTTTTTGTAGTTTTTTTTACTTTTTTGTCATAGTGGCAACACTCTGTTGTCCATCGTTGTTGAAATCAAAGGGAAATACAGATTACTGTATATACCAATCAGGTAATGAATAAATTGCGGATTAAACCAATGAAAACGTTCAGATATGCTTTTGATTTCCTACCCTGACGAGAACAATAATCATTTTTCCAAATGGTTAAAAAAAGAAAGAAAGCTCAATGCTGTTCAGTGGAAAATAAACAGATTTCATGGAATTAATTTATCTAATAGAAAAGTCAGACTGGGGTCGCTTCGCACTTTGTAGTTATCCGTTGTGGTCAGTGTCCCACAATAGAGATTGACCTTGAAAAATGGTAGGGATTCTCCCTCACAGGAAGTGATTTAAAAGATAGAAGGCAAAGGTACAGGCATGATACTTTTGGAATGGGAGGATAAAAAAAGCTTTCTTTCTTATTCATTTGCAATTTTGCATTGTAGATGAACCTTTTTATCTATTTGTAAAGTTTAATCCATTTGGTTCAATTTTCCTTTAAATTTTTTGGCTGTGAGACATTTTTATACAAATTTCGTGTGTATATATACATTCTCGTATCAAATGTCAAGCAAAATCTTCATTTTGCCGCCCCTTCCACCTTCTGTTAAACCGGCGCCCCGGGCACGTGCCCCCTCTGCCCCCCCCCCTAGTTTCAGCCTTGGTACCATCTTCTATCTCTACGCTTATCGCTCGGGAATCAGAAGAAAACACTTCAAATTTTTCACATGTTAAAGATTTACTTCTAAAAAGGTTTAAAATTAGTGCCGAAAATTTTATACAGCTGTTCTTTACTCATTGCAAGGCCAAGGAAATTACTTGGCAAGATTATTATTTCGAACTTCGAGCTTATTTTGAAAACTGGCTTAAAGAACTAAATGTAACGTCTTTTGAAGTTCTTCAGGATCTAATCATAGCGAATCAAGTGAAAAGGCGCGTGCCTGCTGAATGCAAACAACATATGCCAGATGATTAGGAAAATTTAAATTCATCAGTCGACCTTGCCGAAATATTAGATGCGTATGATATTATCAGATCTATGTTCCCTAAAAGAGATCCAGTTTTACCCCAAGATAAAAAAGAATTTTCTCATTGAGAAAATAATTGGAAGCAGTGTAAGCCTCCAAAAAAAGACAGATCTTCCCCTAAGTTTTCTAACTGACGCATAGAATCTGCTATTGTTTGCTATGGTTGTGGTAAATTGGGATTTATAAAGAAGAAATGCCCAGATTGTTCCTCTACGGTTAAAAAACAAACTGTGCAAACACATTGACTTCATCTATATAGTTTAAATACATCAGCAGTTTCAGCTCCAAATGCACCTATCACAATCTGTAATAAGGTGTTGGTCTGTGCGGATATGGTAGTGAATCGTTCTATTGCGGGAGAACATATGTATGAATTATTTTTAAAAACTGGTGTTGCCCTGAACCCTCATACTCATGATGTAACATGGGCTGACAGAATTACGATGATTAGAGACACTTTGTCAGTCACTCTGCCTGTAGAGATTGAAAGCCGAGTCTTCGAAATGGAGGTCATCATATTACCAGATGCCAAGTGCAATAGGACTCTTTTAGGTATGGATTTCTTGCATAATGCTAACAGTGTTAGATACTGCCAACAAAACATGGTATTTCAGTGATAAATCTCAGGAAAAGTTTCATTTTGTAGATGAATATAAAGAAGAAAATGATACGTCAACTGGTGCAGTCGAAGTCAGTCTGTATGCTTTACGTAAAGATGAAGGCAAAAATCTAAATTCTGATGAAAGGAACAAAATTAATGGTGTTCTGGAAAGGTATGAAAAATGTTTTCAACCAGGGGGAGAGAACCCCGTTTGTGGAGCATCATATGAATACAGATGATAGTGCTCCTGTTGCTGTACCACCTTATTGGATGACTTCCGCTAAGAAAGAAATTCTTAAGAAGAAAATAGAATATGAACCTGGAAAACCTAATGTTGTGACTGACATGCTGTCATGCCCTGTCTGTAATCATTAATCTGCTTTCTGTGAGACATGCAATTTTGTCAGCATAGACATGCCAACAAGAAGCCCAAAAGATATTGCTGGCAACGATACTACCCTAACACAATTATCATTTGCAGCAGGTTAAAATATATATTTTTAGTGCATAAAATATAATTATATTTATACTGAATTTATTATTATTATTATTATTATTATTTATATGTGTTAGAATTTGTATATTAAAAATATGTGCTTTCATATATATATTCATATAAGCAAGACAGTGTTTACGAAGAAGGTACAGACAGATGAAGCTATCTCAAAAGGAGATCTTTTACCCAGCGCCAGACTGTCTATAATTTAACAATACGTTTGACACTACAGTCAAAATGATATTTACAGCAGTCTCATGGATATTTATGACGGGTTATAAAATTGGCCACCCAGGGTATGGGGTAGGGAGTTCTCCCTCTCTGTGCGCCCCTGGCCAAGGCAGGACGCGTCCCATCCCATATGGTCCAGGTACGAATCAAGATGTACATGGGGGTGCTTGCTGTTCACGGATTGGAACGGGGTGTTTAAGTCCGGCCCCTCATTGTGACAACTGAGTTACTTACGTAAGAGAGAAAAAGATATTGTATCATTCTTCTTGGATCATTATTAAAAAAAAAGTCCTTCGTTAGTTCTCATGGAGTGAAGTCCTGCCTCCAGAGCTCTCTTGTGTATCATGTCTTCATCTTAAGCTTTTGAGATGATGAGTTTCACTTAAGTTGTCATAACGATGACTTCGTCTTAAATTTAGCATAAAATGTTTATGCTTCTCTCTAAGTCCTTATGGACTACAGTATGAATTGGAGCGCTGTTCATATTATGCTCCCATACATTTATCAGAATCTGGTTTTCGCCGGATTTCATTTACCCGTGTCAGGGTACATAATTCAACGTCAATCTTAGAGACATTTTATTGCCAAAAGGATTAAAGTGTTTTCGTACATCCTGATATATCCATCGCTGACTGGTCTAGAGTGATGTCAACTATTTTGATAAAAGAGGTATGAGTTTATTATATTTGTTCCCTATTTTTATTGTGAATTGTTATAATGAGGGAATATATTGTATCAATTGGTAAACTAAGATTTAAGTATTTAAATAATGAATAATTTTAAATTAAATGAAAATTAAATGTAAAATTAATATGATGGGTTTTGTTTTATCATTTAAATCATGTGTGTCATATGACACAATATTCTTAAATTGTAAATATTTTTGTGTAAATAAAATATTGTTAATTGTTAACCTTTGGCTTTTATCTTCATACACCATGAGTCTGTTAATTTAATTTAATATTAGCTTTTGTTTCAGGTCTAATTCGAATACTTAATGTTCATTAGATGCGCAAATTTTATAAATGTAATTTGGTTAATTACCGGGTCTAAATGCTACTTATTTCATGAAAAATAAACACAACGTAATTGGGGATGTTTTTGGAGATATGTTCTCTCCCCTTTCTTTGGATAATTATGTACCAATTATCCCATAAGCTAGCCAGGACCGTTTTAAACGATCACAAATTTTTAGTATGAATTTCTCAATTACACTATGGACTTCTTCAGGTTGAGTAATTAAGGGGTGATAGCCTAATTACTCCGGGGTTTTGGGAATTGGGTATTTGTTGAGTCTCCCCCTCTCTTCTTATGTTTGTATTATTAGTTACATTGTTGTACCTGTATCTTTTAAAGAATACTAATTATTTCCCCCAATTAATAATCCCAATTACCCCCCCTTCACCATAATCTGTATGTTGGGTTCTTAAAAACTGGTTACCGTTATATGGACCTAGTTCGCTCCAACATACAGATTTTCACCTATCTACTTGGTAACCATGACTTCAGGATCTTTGCTGAGTTATTAAAAATATTTTTCCGTTGTATGGAAATAATATTGGTTCATAGTGGTAATTTTTTAAATACGCGTTACTCATGGTTGTTAAAATTAAAATTATAATCTTCATACCAATTGAGAATATGACAAGGGTTCTGACTTATTTTCAATAAAATGGCTTACATACAATTTTGAACATATAGGTTGTTTGAAAAAATGGTTATAATTGAATGATTATGATTTATTGTGTGTTTAGGGTAATTTTTTGTTTAGTATCAGTACAAATTTTATCATATTTGCACAGTGAACAGTTCAATAAAAATATTTATGAAGAAAAAAAATTTTTTTAAACAATTGATTTAATTGAAAGAAAGAATTTTATATGAACATTGAAAAATATGGAAATGTTGAAAAGCATACATGGAATATGCATTCGTGTGTTTTGAATAAAATTACAAATTTACAAAGAGTTTTGAAAAGTAATTTAGGATCTTATGTGTACTGAAAGTTTTGAGAATTTATATAGTTTGATAGTAGAAAATATTGATTTATTTGTGTGTTATATGTATATGATATTGTGTATTTTGGGGGAAAAACTGAAAAGTATATTGCATTTTAGTATTGATATGTTTAAGAATTGTGTTAGGTTTATTTTATGTCGAGGAAAAATAAACGAAAAAGTAATTCAAATTCTAATAATTTAGGAGTGCAGAAGCGTAGTTAATTACGAGCAGCTGCTAAAGATTTATAAAATACAAAAATGTTGCATTTGGATGATAAGACTGCATTATCGCAGGCTTTGAACCTTATAACTCCGTTTGACTCCAAGAAAATCACAAATGTTAAATTTTATCTAGAGGAGTTTGATTCCTTTTTGAACAGAGCGGAAGTTAGACGATTTTAGATTACAAATTCTTAAAGCAAAATTCACCGGATCAGCACGGGAAAAATTGGTGCTAGATGAAAGTTTAAATAGGGAAAAGAATTACGCTAGTTTCAAAAACAAAATTCTAGATATTTTTTCGAAAAAAGAACTCTTTACAGAAAATCAGGCAAAATTTAATTCATGTAAACAAAAGCCCAATCAAACCGTAAGAGAATTTATAGATGAATTTAATATTTTGGCAAGTAAATATTTGAATATTACAGGATATGCAAATGTAAAAGGGGCTAAGGATTTTTTCAAGTTAATTAAAACAAATTTCTTGATGTGATTAATCCGTTAATTTCCTTTGAACTGAGGAAATCAGATATTACAGAATATTCAAAATTGTGCGAGAAGGCTCTACAACTAGAGAATGCCTTCAAATCCACAACAACTGATCAAATAAATCATGTAATGAAAAAAGTCGAAAATACAGATACAGTTTATGAAAATTTACTGAAACAAAATGACGAACAATTAGCATATATTTCTAAGTTAACTGAACAGGTAAATGAACTGAAATTAAGAGAAACTAATGTAAATAAAAAGATAGAGTAGTGGAAAACTTTTGTGAAATTTGTAAAACGAATAAACATGATCTACAAGACTGTTTTTATAATGGAAAAAATAAAAATAGAAAACAGAATTTTCAGAAACAACAATATTTTGAGAATAGCAATCCTTGGAGTGGTACTAATGGACCACAGGTAGGATTTGGGTATGTGACTCCAAATTACCAGGGCTACCCCCATTTTATGTCAGATACTAATTATGGTAATCGTAATAATTATGGTCAGTTTCAGAGACAACATAATTATAGAGATTATGGTCCTTCTCAGGGAAAACAGGATTTTCATAGGTATAATCACGATTATGATTTAAATGACAGGTTTTATGACAGAGATCGGCATTTTAGGGAACCATCACACCAAATACAGAGATATAGGGATTTTAGTGGTAGACGTTATAACTCACAGACGGATAATTTAATAGGAAAGAGGATTCGCGTGACAGGTCTAACAGGGGTCGCACCAGCGGTAAACAATGTAAAAAAAAAACAATTACACGATAGCTAGTGCCAATTTAAATAGAGACAACAAACTGCCTATTATTGATTTAGATGTGTTTGGGGTCAAAATTGCTACGCTCTGTGACTGCGGAGCCGCGGTCTCTCATGTCTCCAAATATGCTTGAGAAGCTGAAACAGACTAATGCTACTACTAAATATTTGGGGAATAGAATTACGATCCAGACTTTCGACAACTCTGTTATACCTTTCAAACAATGTGTTAAGCTAACTTTCAAAATTAAAAACGTCTTTGTTATGGGTAGGGCTGGACGATATCAAAAATTTAATATCGCAATATATCAACGAGTTAATATCAATATCGGTGATATATCGCGATAGCTACTTTAAAGTGTGAGGGAATAGAAAAATTTCTTATTTCTAAAGACAAATGGTATAGTAGGAATAATTTTATTGCAAATAGCTGTAGAAAGCAAAGAATTAATGTTTTATACCTATTTGCTCATGCAATATTCTTTAAATATATATATATATATATATATATATATATATGCTACAAATAAATACTTTAGAAAAAGGAACCAATATTCGGTATCTATTTGCACTCATATCATTGATTACATAGTGATTTTCTTTAGCTTGTTCTCTATTCTTCCTGTTTTATGTATTATTTAAGAATAACTTTTTAACTATTTAATTTTATCGCGTAAACGGAGAATATTATTTAAAAAAACTTTACTAGATAAACTAAAATGTTCTCAATTTTAAGACGTTGATGATTTTAAAATAATTAAAATAAATGAAAAGCAAAAACTGAAACAGATTTAATGTCATAATTGCATGTACTCGTAATTAAATAGTCTTCAGTGAATGACAGATGCAGCAGAAATTTTATTTTTTAATCTTTTTCTAAGAGTATCAATACATTCTTAATAGTTAAAATATTTAGAAAATTTCTCTGTCTTTATACCTTCATATTTGTTTATCTATGGATGAATAAAACATTAAAATTTTTAAAATATACATATTCAAATCCCATTTGGAAATAGACCTATGCTAAGTAAAATTCACTTTTTTATAAATATTTTGTAAATAACATCTAGATCCATAACAACATATTTTTCCAGAAAGAAACTAACAAAAAAGAAAAACTTACCATAAAATTTTACTTGATTACGCAAAATACTCGGTTTGATATTTAAATCTGTTTTTTATTTGGAAAGTGCCACTGAATTTAAAAGCAAAAAAAAAAAGAAGAAGAAGAAAACGAAATGTTGCAAATGAAAAAAATAGAAATAAAATAAAGTTATTGGCTAACAAAAACAAATACATAAACAAAACAATCGATATTTTGCATTAGATTTCAAAAAGTTCGAAATCAGAGAGTCTTGGTTAGTTCAAAGAGATCATTGCATTTTAAATTTATGAAAATACTCATAACATGTATTTTAAAAGATTAATAAACAAAAAAAATTAAAACATTAATAATCATATAATTATTTACAAATGAATATACATCTTATAGATACTCACGCCTTGTCCGGATGGGTTTTTAAAAAGCCGTGATGACAGAAAACTCCACCTCCCCCCCCCCTCATTTTAGCGCGAGAACACACTATTCAAATTCCATTCTTTTAAATAGTATAAAAAGGACTCCGTGAAAGTGTCATTAAGTTTGCGGTGCTTAAGTGCAGAGAAAAAACTATTGAGTTGCAAGCAAACAAAAAAGAAAAAGAATGAAAATCAAAATCTTCTTTTCCTTACTGTTAAAAAAAAATAATAATCAATAAATCCATATCTCCTACGTAAATTGACCGATTTCTTTCAAATTTTCAGCTAGTTGAAATAATAGTAAATTAGGCTGTGTAACAAATTTTTATTAAAATTTAATTATTTATTAGAAAGTTACAACGCCTTCTGAAACTTCGAATGAAAAGCAGGAAAGCACCTGCGGTTATTTTCGTTTATTCATCTCGCTCCGAGAAATCGGAAGTCATATGTTTACACAATCAGATCATTATGTTTTGCAAAGCAGAAAGAAACCATGGATAGAGATATTTGTTTATTTTTTCTTTTTAACTCAAATATCTACTTTAGTTTTATTATTTTTATGTACTATCTTTTTTCAGTATTGTAAACGTGTTTCTGATGTAAATAATTTGCGGGGAAAGAGAGTGTTCAATGTGGATAGATATTTTTTTTCTTATGTTAAAAAAATTCGCTATTAAAACATCTGCCAACATACTAAAAAACCATAAAACCATAACCTTCTGAAACTTCGAATGAAAAGCAGGAAAGCACCTGCGGTTATTTTCGTTTATTCATCTCGCTCCGCGTTTATTTACAACCCGTACTAAGTACCGTTACCGCGCCGTACTAAAAAGACAAAAAGTTACTAAAAAAACATATGTTTTTTTAGTATTGAAAACGCGTTCTTGACGTAAATCACACACTGTTTTTTGTATTTTGGAAGAGGAGATGGGGAGGGGGGCGGCGGTATATATATATATATATATATATATATATTAAAATGAAACGGTATTCGGAATCGCCAAGGTCCAGTGGGTGCTGGATTTCGAATTTTGTACTGTATATTTATGTATAAAAATTCAAGTACAGGATTTTTCAGATTATTTGTGCGTCTGTGCCGGCCATAGAAGATGGTATATCAATTTTAGTGATCTTGATCTGATCACTTAAGCAATTATAAGCACATAAACCTATAAAATTTTTAATGTAAATTAAAATGAAAGGAAAATGTGGTTAAAGAAAATCAAAACTTTTGAACATTGAAAAAAGAAAATAGATTTTTAAATTATCACTCTGTAGTTTTTGAAGCAAAAATAAAACTTCAAAATTTCTATTAAAAATGTATTATATAACTATTATTTTTACCAAAAAAGAGAGAGAGAGAGAGAAAAAAAAGTAAAGTAAGGGAAACTATCAATTCGATGTATACTGGAAAAAAGTTCCCGACCCAGCCTTCAAATTCTTGCATCGTCTCAGGTTACCCGATTTTACCCGAACCCAACCAACACGCGGTTCGTGTTGACCAACCATTTTAAAAGAAAGTCAGGAATATACTATTTTATGAAAAAAAAACTATATATTTGAACATTAATGGTATATGTATTCAATTTTGTACTAAAAAGATAAATTTGATATTACAGAATAATTCTTTTTTATATTGTATTAAAATATGAATTTATTATCTTCCACTTCGAGTTTGTGATGAAGTGTGCCGGGTGTCGGTCGGGTTGACTTTAAGCAGAGTTTTCGGGTTTGGCTCTGGTAAGACGCGACCTGTGCCGTACTACGAAAAAAAGGCCGACCCAGCCTGCATGTCCAGAGCAAAAAGCAAACACGGCTTCAGTCTAATGACACGAAATTAATCCAAGCGTTCCAGCCCGGTTTGCAGGCATCCAGTATAATGGCATTTAATAATATTACATTTACAGACTTTAAAAATAAGGCCCGGATGTAGTAATATTTTTTATTTTATTGTCCTTTTTGGCCTTTTTCTCATTTATGTCATTTTTTAAAACAGGATTTTTTTTTGTCTTATTTAAAATTAGATAAATTATATAATTAAAAAAAAATCAGAAATATATTTTCATTGAAAAAATTACAACTGAAATTCGTCTAACTAATTTCCACGCCCGTGTGAATATTATCAATAAAATCAATCAGTAAAGTAAATCATATAAATAAAGTAAATCAGTAAAATAAAGTAAATCAATTCTTACCTTGAATTTAGTCCATCATATTGTAGAGGATAATTATATCTAAGATGACTCCATAAATTAGAAGTAGCTTTTGCAGATACCGGTCGAGCGCATATACTGCATACTGCAATTTTTTCATTTATTACTTCACCATTTTCATTACCTGGGCATCCAAAATATTGCCACACGTTACTCTTACCCTCTTTTTTTGAAATCACTTGATTATAATTCGGGAAATTTACCTGACACCGTACGTTCATCTTCCTATAAAATATAAAATCACTACCGATAACTCGCTCGAGACGACCATACAAACGAGCATTGAATGAAGCCTATAGACAATTATTGACTCAACATTGAACAGATGTTCTAGCTCATGTCATTGGCCAGGACGTATCAAAGACTTGATATGTTCTGATATGTCTAGACCAATAGTAGCAGCGAAGTTAAATCAACGATGATTAAAACATTATTCAGTAACGAACGGGCATATGTATGTTGATATATTAGAATATGAATTATTCTGTGTCTGGGATATCAACGAAAGACAGATTATCGCGGGAGGGGAGTTTAGAATAAAGCGGGTCTGCGAATAAATACATCTATCGGATGAGAGAAAGGATTGAAGAAGTCATTGGCCAGGACGTATCAAAGACTTGATATGTTCTAATATGTCTAAACCAATAGTAGCAGCGAAATTAAAACAACGACGATTAAACCATTATTCAGTAACGAACGGACATATGCATGTTGATATATTAGAATATGATTTAGTCTGGGTCTGGGATATCAACGAAAGACAGATTATCACGAGAGGGAATTTAGAATAAAGCGGGGCTGCGAATAATTGCATCTATCGGATGAGAGAAAGGATTGAAGAAGTTATTGGTTACGCAATATTCGGCGCTTTTTCTTCTTACGGTTCGAAGTCGTGGTGCGGAAAAAAATGTTATTGGGATATATAAGTAGAGCCAGAGATTAGATACCGCTATTGGGATATATCGTTAGAGTCAGAGCTTACATATTGTTATTGCGATAGTTAAAAAATATCAATATTTGACCGATATATTGATAATTAATCCAGCCCTAGTTATGGGTACATTTTACGTAACAACGCATGATTTTCACGGGGATTATCAAATGCTATTGGGGTTTGACTTCCTAAAAACAAATAAAATGATCCTCGATTTTGATAAAAAAATATTGAAATTTAAAAATACCAAAATTTCTCTGGAACCGCAGAATTCAAATAAGATTGTACAAAAGGTGAATAGTTTACAGAGTTCTGGGGTGAATGTAATAGACCAAGGAAAAACGGAAAATAAAAGAGTAGAAAATAGAGAAACAGGAATATTTGCCATCATAGACAGGGAAACACACCTTTACCCAGGACAAACAAGAATTATTTCTTTAAGATGCCCAGAGATTATTCAGCCTAACCAGTTGATTCTGTTGGAACCAAAATGGGAACTGGAGGATTTAGTTACAGAGTGTTCGGTCCATGAAGTGCCAGAAAATAACAGGATTAACCTGTTTATAATGAATAATTCACAAGAAAAAAGAATATTAAAACGGAACACACAAGTGGCATCTATAATTCAGGATTTTGTCAGTAAAAATAGCATAGCACAGGACGAAGTAGAAGAAGGAGAGATATACCTGATAAATAATTTAAATTTAAGCGAGGTTTGAGCCTTGAGGTAGGCAGAGTTGAAAATAGGGGATTTTAACTTGGATCACCTGATGGGCGATTTAAAAAAGAAAATGGAGCATTTACTGCTCAGTCATGCATACGCATTTTCCAAGTCTTATAAATCTTTAGGACAGACTTCGTTGGTGCCTCCAAAAGTGAATTTGAGTCACGATTTCCCTATACAACATAAACCATACAAAACGCCTCAAGCAGTTAAGAGTATGCAAAGGGAGAAATACGCAAGCTACTGGAAGCTAAAATTATACAAAAATCTGACTCTGATTATGCGTTCCCAGTGTTATTCGTGAAGAAGAGTACGGAGAAAGACTCAGTTCGTTATCGTCTAGCAGTGGACTACAGAACCATTAACGAAATATTAGAAGGTTTTCTGTATCCTGTACCAGACGTGAAGGATATCTTACAGGCTATCAGTGGGAAAAAGTGCTACTCAGTCCTCGATCTCCACTCTGCTTTTTTTCAAATTAATTTAAGGCCTGAGGACTGCCATAAGTTAGCTTTTGTGACTGAGTTTGGCAAGTTTTCCCCTTGTCGTTTAAATTTCGGTTTAAAAATTAGCCCTACAAAATTTGCAGAACTAATGGATAAGGTGCTGAGACACTTCCCAAAGGATAAGGTAGGATACTTTATTGATGATGTAATTTTGGCAACGGACAGTCCACAGGAAATGGTACAGTTACTACAAGAAGTATTACAGACTTTAATAGATCACAACCTGACAGTTGAACCGTCTAAGGTTCAGATTTGCAAACAGGAGATAGAGTTCTTGGGATTTAAAGTCAATAAGGATGGATACGCACCATCTGACAAGAACATTGGAAAGGAAAAGTGTTCTTAAATATACAAGAGGCTATTATCAGCAACCTGACATTAAAAACCTCCTAAATTCGATAAAGAGTTTTTCCTTATCACAGATGGCTCTAAAGTGGCAATATCAGGTGTTTTGGCTCAAGAGGAGAACGGATTTCTTGTGCCCATTGAATTTTATGGGCGTAAACTGAAACAGAAATGGTATACCCTAGCATGAAGTTCGAATTATTGGCGATACACGATTCAGTCATGCACTTCAAACATCTATTATTAGGCAGGAAATTTACCATTTTGACAGACAGTAAGTCTCTAACGTACCCTTTAAAAGTTGAAAATCAGGCAGATATTGTCACAAGATGGATTCTAAACCTGAGTGATTTTGATTACACAATAGACTACATTGAAGGAAAAATTAATCCTTCGGATTTTTTATCAAGGAATTTAGTTCAAAATATTACCACTGATAATGAATTACAGAATAATTTATTTAAAGTCAACAATCAATTAAGTGAAGATAATATAAGAGCGAAGCAATACGCAGAACAAAAATTAATGGCTATCATAAAAAAAATTGAAGCTAAGAAAAATAATAGACTAACGCGGAAATATGACTTGAACAAAAATAAAACACTTGTATTAAAACAAAATGACAAAAACCCAGAGCTCATCGTAGTGCCAGAGGAACTCAAAATGACAGTTATGGCAGAGGCACATGGAATTTCATTTTGGTTTCGGGAAAACATATGAAAACATCAAGACATGCTTATTCAGGTATGATATGTACCAGGATGTTAAGAATTATCGTGCAATTTGTGTAAGATGTAACTTCAGCAAGCAGCATCAAACAATCAAAGTTCCTTTAGAAAAAATGGAAAGGAATCTAGAAATTGGGGTGACTCTGCATATCGACATAGTTGGAAAATTACCGTTAACATTCAGGAAAAACTGTTTCATCCTAACTATAGTTGATGCGGGATCCCGTTTCCTAGAAGCAGTCCCTCTAAGAAATGTGGAATCTCAAACTATTCTGAATGTGTTAAATAAGTACTTTGGAGCATACAGTTTATGTTCTACAATTATCGCAGATAACGCACAGTATTTCCGGAGTGCGGTTTTTAAGGAATACATGAAAGCGTTAAATATAGACCTTCACTTCACTTCAGTGTACAAACCGACCGGAAATGGCATGGCAGAGATAAATCACGAACTGCTTAAAGCATCCTTAGTCGCAATGTCGAATTCCACCCTTGAATGGGACATGAGGTTAGATAATTTCAAATTGAACTTCAATACTATGGGTTCACAGAGCTCTTGGTTATTCGCCATCCAAATTATTTTTTGGACAGGAAATCAAGAACCAATTCACGATCCTCAATACCCCGGATTTAACATGCACCCAGACGTTTGTCAAAAACAGGATCGAGCACATGAAGGAAGTTCATCGGCAGGCGATTGCGAACCAACAAAAAATAATGGCAGAATACATTAACGAAAATGACCTCCAGGAAGCTACGACACTAAATGTGGGCCAGGAAGTATATATGAAGGTAATAGGCGAACCCAGGGCCCTACATCCTCGTTTTGAAGGACCTTTCGAGGTTGTGAGAAGTGTCAGACGCAACAATTATGCTTTACGCCTTAAGGGCAAATCAAATGGTACAACTATAAGATGACACATTAAATTTTTGTTCTCACCGAAAACAACGGCAAAGAATGCCAGAAAATTTAGGGATGAAACAAATGAATCAGACTCAGAACAAGAGACTGATGAATAAATAGGGTATTGATTTGTAGGTGTAGTATGTAAATAGGAATAGAGAATTTTGCATCTTCAGAATTGCGCAACAGTTTAAAAAAAAAAAAAAAAAAAAAAAAAATAGTAAAAGTTAGAAAACCCAGTTTTGTAGATAATTATTCTCTAAATTGTGTATATAGTTTTTTTTCTCTTTAGTACACTAAATAATGTGTTTAAAATGTGTTTTTCGTTACAAATATAAGTAGTGTATGTTCAGTATTTTGGGTATAAAGTTCAATTTTATCATAGAATATTTGGTGGTATAAATCGAATTTACAGTCGTTAAAGTCTAAATTTGTTATATATCTGTTAGAATAATGGATATATAGTGGTAAGAAGTAAGATAAGTGAGGAATTTCATTTAGTAATGGATAGTGCATAGAGTGAGAGTTTTTGGTGTACGCATAAGGGTTAAATGCGGTATAAAAAAAAATTTCCGTTGCAGGTTAAAAATTTTTTTTTAAATATTTTAAACTATGGAATGTTAGTTTTCGAAGTGTACACAAAAGAAAAGGAAAATTTTTGTTCAAAAAAAATAAATAAATAAATAAACAAAAAAAAATGAATATTTTCAAAGTAAATCGCTAACATTTGTAAGCAAAAATGTGTTTAGCGTAGTGACAATCTCTACTTTAAAATTTTGGTTCAAAATTGGGGGGGGGGAGGATTGCACTGATAAAATGAATATATAACAATAATAAATATAGATATAAATATTATATTACAAATATATGAATAAATATATAAAAATAATAAATTGTTCAGTTGCACAGTACAATATTATGACATTATATATTTGTAGGGTGTCTATTAGTTTTAGGTAGGATAAAATATTGTGAGCATCAGTCTTTAATTTCTCTGAAATAAAATGCTCATTCCGTGGAGAGAGGCTCTTTTTTTTCCTCCAATCCGTACGATGACGAGGAGCAATGTTTTCAAGTTGTCAGCCTTGGGAATAGCGAGTACGCGGGGAGTGAGGCGATTGATTGATGGGATTAACTACCTCACTCGTTTTCAGGCTAGTTGGGGAAGCTCAGTGTATGAAGGGTTTGTAAGAATCATAGCTTATGAGTTAAAGGTTTTAGTTTCGGTATCCAGGGGTAACTGATGCTGGAAGGAACCGCTTTTGTGTTAAGAGTTTGTAATCAGTTGGTAAATATTGACATTATAGCAATAATCTATAAAATTATGTCACGTTTAGGAGAATTTTGGTAGTTAGAATGTTCAGTTATAGTTTTTGAAAAAAAAAAAAAAAAAAGTAAATTGAATTTTCATTAAACTTTTGGAACAGTATGTTTTAGAGAGGTTTGGGAAGAAAATTCAGAGTGCTATATTCGGGATTTTGAGGCAAAAATCTTATAAACTTAATAGCACACGGTTTTGGCAACAATATACACCATACATATATATTCAAAAAAAAAAAAAAATGAGCATATTAAATATATTTTTACAGGCCAAATAAATAATTATATTGTAAATTATTCTTGGGAGACTCGTAACGAGTTTACAACAAATATATTTTTCTTCTTGAAGCTGAAAACACAGTATGCATTTTAAATGGTTTGAGAGCATGCGTTTGTAGGAATAAAAAAAAAAAAAAATGTGTATAAACATGCAATGCGTGCGTTAAGAGTAATAGCATGCAATAAAAGAAAAAGAAAAATTATAGATAAATAAAATTCATCATATCTTATACGTAAAATTGATGCTTATTTATGAATAAAATAAATAAATAAGGTGATGTTTTAGCCAGTGGCTAACAGGTATTGGTGTATAGCATGGGTTATGAAAATTCACTATTGACAAAGTGTTTTTTTTTTTTATATAACACGGTACATCGTACAAGTGTGTGTGTAGCATCGGAATTATTTTAAAAAAAAAAAATTCTGGATAGGTTTCATTTAATGTGACAGTTAATTTGAGCTAACCGACATTATATTATTTTAATTTATTATGAAAATATTTCAAAGATTTGATTTTTTTTAATCTATTTTTTTTATTTCAGATTTTTGGTTTTGTAATTATTGCCTACAAAATCACTATTTTCAGCAATTCAATATCTTTTTAGAGTTCATATTTAAGCATATAGACAGTTATTATAACTATAAGCATAGGAATCCAAAATTTAAAAAATTCAAAAGTTAAAATGCTAGTTGTTAAAAAGCGATACATTTTTACATTATTACGATAATCGAAAGATTACAATTTAAAAAATAAAGTAGCATGTAATAATTTCATTTAACATATTTTAATTTATTTCACTGTGACAAATAGTAGCTTATTTATGTAAATAACAGAATATAAATTTTAAAAATAGCTAAACTTTATGATCTATAAAAGTTCCAATTGACTTTTTTAAATTTTATAATTGTTATTTATTTTATCTTTGCTTTTCATTAAATATATAAACTTGCAAAGATTCGGAGTTATATATAGACATATAAATTGGACTAATATTTTTTTCTTTTACTTTTCATTAAATATTTAAACTTGTATAATTCCATAGTTAAAAATGCATTTATATGGTACCAAACATACATTTAATTTATATTTATCGGAATTTCAATTATTATACATATTTTTTCAATTGCGGTTTGAAGATATTTTATGAAAATTTTCGTTCTGAAAAATAAGTCCGGCCTGCATTCGATCTTACAAAAAAAAAATCTCAAATCCAGCACGCTGCCGACCATGCTACGGAGTCGTTTGCCAAAGAAGGAAATTTAGCTGATTATAAAATGTAGTCTAAACTGTGCAATTTCTTTTCAAGATCTCCTGGGTGTTACACCTTATGGCTGTCATATATTTATAAACTAACTGTACTCTATTGATACACAAACGTTCATCCCATTCGGTTGAGTCCAACCTCGGGACTTCTCCTTGTTAATTAAGAGAAAGTGAGAAAGAGAGGGGGAGGGGGCGTGGAAGACAGCTATAATAATTGATGTGTCTTGCATAAAAATATGTATCTTTCACAAAATATAATTGCTTTTGATGAGCAAATTAAAATTTATTTTGATCTGAGCATATCGGTGAAGAATTGTGCATCTTTCAGATAATAGCTACAGAGGGTGCTCATGAGACAAATTATTTTTCACAGCTAATATGTTTTTTAACCCTCCAAGCGTCTTGCAAAAGCGTAAAATTGTAATGTTGTTTTCTTTGTATTTTGTTTTAAATGCTAAAAAAATATGATTCTTTCAACATTATAAAAAAAGCACAATTACAGATATGAATGTAATCCTTGAGAGTATATCATTCTTCAATGTATTTAAACTTAATTAAATCTATAGAATTATATTATCTTAAATATTGCTTGTATTGCTGTGAAACCAGGAGCTTAGTGAACGGAATATTACGCCCCAAACACTTAGAGGGTTAAAGTATAAATTCTCATCTGGCAACTGAAATTTTTTTTAGCACTTTTAAAAAACTGATGGATGGAAGGCTGTATTTCTGCACTTTTTGAAGAGAATTATTTGTATTTTGTTATTAACAAACGCTGTGAAAGGCATGGTCTTTTTTATTATATCTATAGCCACAGTTTGTAATATTGTCAATCAGGGATGCAGAATAGGTCCGATCCGGCGATCTAGGATCGGGGGAAATTTTAACCACCAGGGAAAATTTTGCAGAAACATAAAATTGATTTCGATTTTAACAACAAATTCCATAATTCCCTGAATTTCGTCACAAGATCACAAAAGAAATGCAAATTTCGTCAAAAGATCGTGAAAGAACAGCGAATTTCGTCACAAGATTGTGAAAAAAGTGCAAATTTAGTCACAAGCTTGCTTAAAAAGTGCAAATTTTGTCACAAGATTGCAAAAAAAGCACAAATTTTGTCAAAAGATCACGAAGAAACCGTAAATTTCGTCAAAAGATCACGAAAGAAGCACAAATTTTGTCAAAAGATTGTGAAAAAATCTGCAAATTTCGTAAAGGGGTGAAGTAACCGTGATTTTTGTCAAAAGATGGCGAAATATTAGTGAATTTCGTCAAAGAAACGCGAAAAAAACCTCGCAAATTTTGTGAAAAGACATGAAATGGACGCAAATTTTGTCAAAAGATCGCGAACCAATAGCACATTTCGTTAAAAGGGACAAAATAACCGCAAGTTTCGTTAACAGATAGCAAAAAAAGCAAATTTTGTCAACAGATCACAAAAGAACCACAAATTTTGTCAAACGATCGCAAAACAACTGCAAATTTCGTCAAAAGGAAGGTGAAATATCCGCAAATTTTGTCAAAAGATGGCAAAATATTCGCAAATTTCGTCAAAGGAACGGGAAAAAACCCCTGCAAATTTCGTCAAAAGATCGCGAAATGGTCACAAATTTTGTCAAAAGATCGCGAAATGGTCACAAATTTTGTCAAAAGATCGCGAACGAACCACAAATATTGTCGAGATCGCGAACCAATGGCACATTTCGTTAAAAGGGGCTAAATAACTGCAAGTTTCGTTAAAAGATAGCAAAAAATGCAAATTTTGTCAAAAGATCACGAAATAACTGCAAATTTTGTCAAACGATCGCAAAACAACTGCAAATTTCGTCAAAAGGAAGGTGAAATATCTGCAAATTTCGTCAAAAGATTGCGAACAATGCGAATTTCGTGAAAGGGCCACGAAAAAAAAAACATAGTGCTGGAAGTGGATATCCGTCCCTTCCCCCACTCTCCTGTAATCTTTCAGAAAATTTGCTGTGAATTTCAGAACTTTTTTTTCACTCAGAATAATCACCCATGTGCGTAAGTCTAGAAATATATGAAAAATAAATTTTCTATACTTACAGTAATACAGCATTTACCTATAACATTCCGTAAAATTTTGGGGAAATTTTCTTGTGGATTGAGGGAAATGTTGGGAGCAGAAACATTTTCTGCACCCCTGTTGTCAATAAGACGGGGAAAGAACATGAATGTCTGGCTTCAAGAGGAAAAAATTACCAAATATCTACCCAAGAACAAAAAAGAATTCACCTAATATTGCAAAGGTAAGATTTTTTATGGTAAAAGAAAATCCTCCAGGTCAAAGGAATGTTGCTAAATCATTAAAGTGCTCAGTAGTGATGGGCAATTCTGGAAAATTTGAGAATCGATTAAAATCGACATCATATAAAACAGAATCGATCGCAATAAGAATCGATTCCCAAATTCTAGAATCGATACTTCGATGTTCACAGATTCACACAGATAAGCTGAAAAATAGTAATTCCAAAACATAGAGAATCAACAGGCAACAGGGCCATAACGACTATCTCTCACTCCTCACCTCCATTTATGGGGGCCCTAGACAATATTAGCAGCCTAGAAGTAAGCTACTAGAGACCTTTGAGTCAAATAAGGTTTTTTAACTTTTAAAATTATTTTTAAGATGTAATTTTGTTAATAATTTATATTATATTTAAATTTATCTTTTAAAAAGATCTCGGTCATATAAAAAAAAAGAAAGAAATGATTTTTTTTTTTTTCATCCGGAAAAGATGCACTTTCTACTCTTATTTCCTTCAACCAAACAGATGGGGACTTACTTCCTATAAAAGTCATTCTTCTTAAAAATGTGCAGATGAGCAAAATTTTGAAGGCTCTAAATTTATTTAAAAAGTTAAATGTTTTTTCAGTCTTTTTAGGGTCTCCTGTAAGTGTGGGGGAAATGCAAATATTGCAAATCTTCTTTTAAAATAGCTGTGAGGAATGTAATTAACCAATCACCACATACTAATTATCTCCCAATTAATAATCAAAATTCCCCTTTTAATAATATATTTAACTAAAATTTCTTTCCCTTTTTAAAATATATATCTCCTTATCTCATTTACAGTTTATAAATATCTTGCTTTTTAATGTTTACCAAATTTTCAGCTGTTAAGAAAAAAAAAAATGTTCTCATCCTAGAGCCATTAACAATGAAATAACATACATTTCTCTGGTTAACAAATAAAAAGTATATTCCTTGATTACATGTTTTTTTTTTTTTTTCCAGCAATAATCTAAAAACTATAAACAGTTATTGACTCATTCGCTGACATGCAGAGTGCACTCACTGAAATAACAATAAATAAAAAAGAAAAGTATAGAGTTAAACTGATGGCATTGAGCTCACAGTCTATTCATACTAATTGTATTGTATACTCTTACTTCAAAGAATGCCTTTCGAAAAATAAATTAAGGGGAATTAAGGATTAGAAGGGATGAACTTGAAAAATACAACATAATAAACTAGTAACCCAAATAACTAGGCTTCTAAACAAAAGTATAACGATTTAACCTAGTATTGAATTCAGGGGGTGACCCGGGGGAACATTGGAATGTCCCTCCCGAAAGTTTTGAGATTTTATGCTTTTTAATGGACAAATGTGCATCCCCCCCCTTACGGAACTCTAAAATCTCCCTCCCCCCATCCCGACTGGAGCAGTCAAGAGATCAACCCGCCATTCAACACTGAACCTAGAAAAAAAAAAAAAAAAAAAAAAAAAAAAAACGGCTCTTATACAGAATTTTACAGCAATTCTGCCACTAAAACAGTAAAATTGGAGGAATCTATTCACAACCCGAATCATGGATCATGCGCGATGCGATTTGAATTGAAGTAAATAAAAAAAAAAAACAATTTCACCCGCATCTAAAAATCGGCATCGAATCTGAACTGAATCGAAAGAATTGAAGTAAATCAAAAAATAGCGATTATGCCCACATCTAAAGATCGACATCAGCATCGAATCTAAACTGAATCGATTCGCCATTGCTGATCTTACTTTGCGGGCAGAATCGATGCGTTAATTTTTTCTTGCTTTCTTTTGTCATTAGAAAAAGAAAGCGTTGGATTCGTGAAAAATTTCGACTTCCGGTTTTCAAAGGATTTATAATTTTAGAAGATCTTGTCTGGAATACGATTTGACTATTTTTATACATTGTCTGTCTGTTTGTCTCTGACAAAAAAATTGTGGGCAGTCTATTTCAAGAACTAATGCATGGAATCTGTTGAAACTTTAGATTCAATTAGACTTTCATATAAATTGGTGCTGATTACTTTTTGATGTAAATCTACCGGCAGGTGGCGCTGTTATGCTGCATTTTTTCTGATTTTTGCAATAGCGCTCTATCTCAAGAACTAATGCACGGATTTTCATCAAACTTCACATTCAGTTAGACGTTGGCATAAATTGTTGCATACAGTGAAACCCCGATGTTACATCCCCCGAATCTACGTTTTTCCCCGCATTATACGTTTTTTTCATCAGGTCCCAGTTTTTCTGTATAATTGTAATGTTAATTTAACCCGGATCGTAAGTTTGTTATTTATGGAATTTCCCGCATTTTACGTTTTCTCTGGAAAGTAAAAAAAGAAAAAAATGTTCTAAAATAAGCAATATTTTTTTCCTTTTGTGGTTTTTTTTTAAGTTAATCGACATTGTTGAAAGTTATGCAATCTATGAAAGCAGAAATGCATTGTGCCCCCTCCCTCCTTTGTTGAACACCTGTTGTCGCGGACTGCTTCCTTCCCCCACCCCCCCCACCCCGGATAGCTGGCGGAGGAGCAAAGTAAAGAAACAACACACTTTATTGGTGTAGGAATGAGAAGAGACACTCTTGTTACCAATCAGATGGGGTGGCTCATTTCTTTCGTTGGGTTAGGGAAAGGGGTCCTTACCCTTCTTCACGTTTTCAAATTCAGTTGCTGTTTAGCACGCGGTGGTCGCATTTCTAACCTTTTTGTGCCAAAATGACAAGTAAAAAACACAAAAACTTTTCTGTTGCTGAGAAAGCCGAAATTGTTAAACAATTTGATGAATTCCATGGAACCAAAGTAGCGTTCGCTCAATTGCAAAGCAATTCCCATGACAACTTTGCAATCCATGCTACAGGATAAAGAATGCATTGAAGAAAACATCGAGAAAGTGAGAGAAAAAAATGCCAAGAAACGGAGAACATTGAAAAAATCGCCATACGACAAGCTGGAAGGTATCTTATTAAAGTGGTTTACAGAGCGCGTGCCGTGAATATACCTGTAAATGGCACGATACTAAGAAAAAAAGCTCTAGAAATCACTAGGCTTGGTGGTTTGAAAGATTTCTCAGCTTCAAATGGCTAGATTGACCGAATAAAAAAAAAGACAATCTTGTGTATAGATTGCTTTCGGGAGAATCAATAAGTGCTAATGAAGCTACAATAGAAGATTGGAAGAAAAATCTACCAAATTTGACCAAAGGATACAAGCCAAAGAACATATTCAATGCGGATGAAACCGGACTTTTCTTTAACCTCCTACTGGATAAAAGTTATGTTGCTAAAGGAAACTCCTGTCATGGAGGGAAGATGTCTAAATTGCATCTTACGGTTTTACTGTGCTGTAATTCTGATGGAAGTGAGAAGCTGACACCTCTTGTTGTTGGAAAGTCACGCAACATACGATGCTTCAAAACCGTGAGAAGTTATCCGACAAAGTACAAAGCAAACAAAAATGCGTGGATAACCAAACCCCTTTTCGAAGACTTTTTGCACAAATTAAACAAAAAAAATGGAGTTGCAAAATCGTAAAATAATTTTGTTCATTGATCAATGCAGTGCACATCCGGTTTTGCAACTGTCTAATGTGCATGTCAAGTTTTTTTCCGGCAAATTGCAGCCTTGTGATCTCGGCATTATTCGATCTTTCAAGGTTTTTTATTGAAAGCAACTTGTCCGGAAAGCTGTAGCTGAAATAGAAAATGGAAACCTAAATGACGCCTGCAAGTTAAAGTTAAGTGTTCTAGAGGCTATGCATTTTATTTCTGAGTCGGTCGTGGAGAAATGCTACATAACTGTGCATTCCCCATTGTTTTGAAGAAAGCAGATTCGTAGCATCTAATGAGCCGAGAACAGATGAGGAATCAGCTGCGGTACACTCGAAGAATGATAACGAAACAGTTATCTATGATTTCGACGATCATATCCCGGAAAATTTAGCAACATGTGAAGCTGAAAGAGCTACTGCTCCATCCATAGCCGACGTTATGGACTTTTCATCCACCGATGAAGATGAAGAAGAAACAGAAGCACAGCCTGTCCCTTCTTTCAATATTGCATTGAAGAGCTTACAAAGAGTGAAAGACTGTTTTCTTTCTCATAAAGACCAGGAAAAAACTTGCAAAGTATTTCAATCCTGAAGATGCTGCATTCACTTTGAACTCAATAACTAAAAAAAAAAATCCACTATTACGGACTATTTTCAACCTAAACGCCAGGATTCGCAATTAAATGTGTTAGTAAAATTATCTTAAAATGGTATGTATAATAATGTTTTTTTCGTAAAATATAGATTGTAATACCTTCTGAGAGAGTCATCTTTACTACCTCTGTTTTTTTCTATGATTTTTTGCCTTCTATGTATTTCCCGTATTTTAAGTTTTTCCCACATTTTACGTTTTTTTACTCAGTTCCTTGAGAAACGTAAAATCGGGGTTTCACTGTATTAGATTTCGGTGTAAATCACCCAACAGGAGGCGTTGTTATGCAGATTTTATCAGCAGTGTTGAATTCAGACAATTTTCTCCACGAGGGATTTCTGCGGATCCAGAGAGGGACAGTTCAGAGGGGAAGGGGATTGGACTTTTGTACATTAAGCATAAAATCTCAAACCTTCTGGGGGGATATTTGAATGTTGCATGGGGGGGCACGTCCCTGCAGGCTACCCCCAGAATTCAACACGTTTTTCTGGATTTAAACGATTTTAGAGATCATATCTCAAGAACTAATGAACGGAATTTCATCAAACTTAATATTCTGTCATAAGTTGTCCATGATTAGGTTTTCGTGTAAATGATATAACAGGTTGTGCTTCCATGCTGCTTTTTTTTTAGCAGTGTTGAATTCAGACATTTTTCTCTGGGAGGGATTTCTATGGTTCTGGAGAGGGACATTTCAGTGTTCCGGGGGGGGGGGGGGGGGTCTACCCGTACCAGCCCCTGAATTTAACACTGTTTTTTTCAGAATTTACACGATATTAGCAATAATATCTCAAGAAGTAATGACCGGGATTTCATCAAACTTAATATTATGTGTCATTGACATAAGTTGTTCCTGAGTTTTTAGTGTTAATCATGTAACAGGCTGCGCTGTTATACTGTTTTTTTTTTCTTTTCGCATGATATTCGTGATAGCCATATCTCAAAACTAATGCACGGAATTTAATCAAACTTCATATTCTGTTACACTTTCAGATAAATAGATCCTTATTAGGCTTGGGTGTATACTGCCCAACAGCTGTCGCTTTTATGCTCTTTGAATTGGGATTTTCCGTTGCGGACATCTAGGCTAATATCAGACGAATGTCTTTTTGCACGCTTTTTTTTCGCTCTTACACCATCCCTACACATGCTAGCAAAGGTGTAGGGATGGCGTAAGAGCGAAAAAAGCGTGCAAAAAAACGTTCGTCTGACATTAGCTTAAGAGGATGTGGGCCGAAATTCAATGATTTGTTAGGAAAATGCAATGCTTATATTTTCTTTTAAAATGCACATACTTCAACAAACCTATCCTTTTTTAATCCTCATGATGCACATAGGTTATTTAAATTTGACACTGTGATAGCGAATTTTGAAGTTTTAGCATTTATGAGGCAGATGAAAGTTTTGGGATTGGAACATCCAACTACTTTATCTTCAATTTTTGAAGGAAAAGGAAAATGATATTACCTTATTTTGTCTTAGAGACATCGATTAAAAAATTCATAGTATCGATTAAATCGATTAAAAAAATCAAAATCGCACATCACTAGTGCTCAGTGTCGACTGTTAACAAATTCATTAACACTTACTTAAATTTTTAAAAGGCAAAAAAAAAAAAAAAAAAATGTTTGTCGTCTTTCTCCATGACATATATCTTACTTACTTACTTACTTACTTACACAATGGTGCTACAATCCATGTAGGATTTTGACCTCCCTCAATATACTTCTCCAGACCTTCCGATCTCTGGCCTTTACTTTATAATTTATAATTTGGTTTTCTGCAAGATCTTTTTCTATCTCTTTTATCCAACTCTTCCTGGGTCTACCAATACTTCTTTTTCCAATTAAATTACCACTATAAATCTTCTTTGTGCTTCGCTCATCCCTCATTCTGATTAGATGGCCTAACCATTGCATTCTTCTTATTTTTATAGTATTTATTATATCTTTTTCATTATATAACTGTTCTAACTCCATATTTGTCCTTATACGCCATGTATTGTCTTCTTTAATAGGTCCAAAAATTTGTCTTAGGATCTTCCTTTCCCAAGTGATAAGTAGCTTTTCATCTTTTTGTGTAGTGGTCCAGGTCTCACTACCATAAATTACTATTGGTTTTATAACAGTTTTATAAATTTTAAGTTTGGATGTACAAGATATTAGAGATGATTTTAGAATGTTTCGAAGAGAAAAATAGCATCTATTTCCTGCTGCAAGTCGGGTTTTAATCTCTGCTTCTACCATATTATCACAGGTGATCGTAGATCCCATGACATATATCGCCGAACATAAAACACAATACAGAATTCTTTATAAAAAGCATTTATCTAGAGAAAAATAAAAAAATGTTAAAATAGGTAAAGCATGCGTCTATTTAAATTATTGTAATAAAAAGAGATCCATTTATTATCATAAAAAAGGAGAAAAAAATCTTAAAACATGGTTCAATGTATGTGAAGAAAATTTTTGCAAGGCATTTATGATTGTTGTTGGCTGTAAATATACTGGCCAATTAAAAATAAAGAGATTGGAAAAAAATGTTAAGATCAATTCCACATACTATCAGAAACATATTTCACTCTCAATCTTCAAACACAAAATACCATCTTGTTACTGCCAGTGTCAGCAATCTGTTGAACTGCATCAAGATAAAGCAAGCAGCCGCACATCACAATCCACTGTATTTCCTGAAAGAAATAAAACAAAAAATATGTATCAGGGTTATACCTGCTGAATCTCCTTATGTATCACCCATTTTTCAATTTTTGGGCTTTTAGAAAGTGTGTTATCCAAACATCGACCTACAACACTTATCATGGACTTTGGAAAGTTGCTCAAGAGGAATGTGGAGTTGTTCAAAACTACAAAAGGTATTATTGCCATGGAAATTATGGCGTCAAAAAGTAGTTTAGAATAAGGGTTACCAAATTGAACATTTAAGCACAAATATTTTATGTAATAAAGTTCTGTACGTACCATGAAAAACATCTAAAAAATGTGTGATCACCCACTTTATATGATATACATGTATAGCCGATCACTAATTTCATAAATCTTTCTAATTTCAATTGTATATGTATATGCAAATTTAATGCTGAAAAACAGTTGAAATTATGTCTATGAGACTTTCATTATTTTTCATTTGGTGATTGCTTCAAAAGCGCCAATATTCTAATTCTTATAGAATTATTCTATTTTTTGGGCTCAGAATTATGAGAAGAATGGTATATTTAGACTGAAGAATGCAAGATGTGTCTAAGAAGTTCAATAAATGGTTTGCTTTCAAAATGCAAAGTGGGTTAAAAATGCATGTATGTGTATGGAGAAAATAGTTAAACATTATGTTGCATCAAAAACATTCAGCAGAAGCACATTTGATTGCTGCAGCCCTTCAAACATAATCAGTGCGAGTACTCTTATTACATAAACACTGGACAAATGCATAAACATAAAATTTTGTTTTCAATTGGAAAAAATGGTGATGGAGACACATGTGATGTTGGTGTAAGTGTATGGAATGGAAGCCGCGAGTATAAAATGTGTTTGCATGTGTTGTAACATAAAAATAGCTTGTATCATTATTGTTCATATTTCTGATTTAGATAATATTCATAATTAAGTATATTAAACGTACGGCTTTATTTGCTACTTTTTTGCAATTCTGGTTATCCAGCAGTCAAACAATCATCACCTTGGCAGTGCTGTAAAATGTGCTCTATGTGTACTTGACTAGTATTCTAGCTGCTGGATATAATTATAAATAGGTTGTTTTGTTAAGCACTTAATATTTTAATTTACACCAACAAGACAACACAGTTTTTTTTTTTTTTTTTTTCAGTATTCCTTTTTAATTGTGATTATTCTTGTGTAATGTGTTTCATTAATTTATAGAGCATTTTCAATATTTATCTTATGTATTTGTATGAAGTAAGTGGTGACAGCGCATAATTTTAAAAATTCATATTATAACTTCTGAATGTGATGTCTCTAAAATAAGGGTTCTTCTTAAGAACCGTATTTAAATTGTTCTTTATACATCTTTTAATTGATTTCTATGGTCTTATTTAATCTTTAGGTGATATCTTACTTTTTCTTACTGGCCAAGAAGAAATCGATACTGCTTGTGAAATTTTATATGAACGAATGAAATCATTTGGACCTTCAGTTCCAAAGCTTATTATTTTACCAGCATATTCAGCAATGCCAAGTGAAATGCAAAAAAGAATATTTGAACCTGCACCTCCAGGCTCTAGAAAAGTATAATAACTGGTTAAATTAATTTTACTTGATTTATAGTATGTCAAACTCTGTCAATGTTTTACATTTTAATTTTTTTTCTATACTATAGGTGGTAATTGCCACAAATATAGCTGAAACATCGGTTACAATATGTGGTGTGCTGTATGTTATTGATCCTGGTTTTGTTAAACAGAATCTGTATGACTTCAAAACAGGAATAAAATCTTTAGTGGTGACACCTATATCACAGGTAATAAATAAAAAATTATTAAATTTAGGTAATTTTAAAAGTATATTACTCATTATAGAAAAATTATACAAAAGTTTTTAAAGGATAATATGGTAATTTATAATATTCTGAAATCTAAATCCTCTACTTTCTTATTGAAGCATTAGTTGCTATTTTTTTGTTACTTTTCCAGTAGAGAGCCCTTGGTGAGATAGAAAAAATGGTCTTGGCAAGAGAAGTAAATTTAACATATTTTCTAGCACTGTTTCGTATACACAAATAATTTTTTCAATTTTTATACAATTTATTTAGTATAAAAAAGCCATTTAGCTATTTTTGTATACAAACAGAATTTAATTGTATATAAAAAAATAATATGCATATACATAAAATGCTTATATATGTATATATGAACAAGCTTAAGTTTCATAGTTTTCTTTTTCACCTAGCAGTTTATATCATTTGGCAACTAATCTTACTTTCTGAAATCAATTCGTACCGGAAAATTCTATCATTTAATTATTAGACATTAATTCCAATATCTAATGTCTAATAATTTCCGAGCCGAATTTTCCAGTATGAATTAATTTTTCCAACACGACACGACTTTCCGATCGAAAATGGCACCCCTGTTTCTAAGGAAGGGAATTCCTGTATAATAAATATTTACAGATGCACGATTCACTCATGGTTAATATCCATTAAGGGTTAATTAAGTTAATATCCATTGTATTAAGAAGTTTGTTTTGTAGCCCATTTTTTTCCCCCACTTGAACATTTTTTAATGTCTGAATTTTCAGACTAATGACCAGTTTTTTAAAACATTTGTAACCGAATACTTTAAAGTTTAGGAATTTTCAGAACAGAATCACTCCTGAAAAATGTGCTGCGTGGACTAAAAATCTCAACTGGAAAAAAAAAATGCTTTTGTGGTTTTTTCTTTTTTTTTTTTTTTCAAAAAAATCGTAGTTTGAGACCAATTTTCGTAGCATCGTAGTTTAAAGGTCCAAATCGTAGCAACTACGATTTTTTCGTAGCAGTTGGCAGGTCTGGTAATATCTGGATTAATTTGACCCAGGTTAACCAGTTTCAAACCAGAAAATTTATTTCATGAATTTTTATTTATTTAATTCAAGGTTTCTAATTGGAACATATTAAACCAGGGTCAAATTAATGCACGTATTATGGAAGATTAGTTTGAGGTTGGCACCTATGAATTAGTGAAGAAACTTATCTGCTAAAGAAAAAACTTTTAGATGTGTTTTGGATTCATATTGAAAAAAAGCCTGCATTTTAAAACCAATTGTAGAACTAATTAGATCCTTTCAATCAAATGAACATAAGATTAATTTCGTATATATAAAAAAAAAACACCATAATATATTATCTATACCCCTTGTATCTTTATTTCGAAGAAAAAAAAAATATTCAGGACCAAATATAAAAAAATGGCATAGTCTTTTAAATCTTGCAGCAAATATTTTAAATCTAGTGATGCAAGGAAGTACAGTTAGCCAAAAACAAAGAAAAATTTTAATGTTCAAATTTTCAGAGTGGGGAAAAAAAAAAAAAAAAAAAACAGCCATTCGACTGAAAATTATGATTTTTTTCAATTTATGTTTTTAAAAAAAGTAAGGATCGTCTTCATACTGAAATTGTACCAATTTCTGAAATTTTCAATACAAGCACCTAATTTTTGTAACATATTTGGCTTTTCAGCAAATTTTACCTTAGCATACTAAATGTCAAAACATTCGATCAAATAGATTAGGAATTATGAAGGTGTAAAATTTGGACGTACTCAAGAACTACTTGGCGAAATGAGCTGTAATTTTATATTATATTCGTAGCTTCTAGAAAACCATTTCTGTTTAAAAATCTATAAATTACATTTCATATATTGTATAGATATATATATTTTCGATAATTAAACTTTAAAAAAAAGAAAAAATCATGTGTCAAGCATAGATTATTAAACACTTTCCAACACATTCAGAATAATGTAACAAAATTGCACCATTTAATAAGTTAAAATATTGTCTAATTCAACCATCTGGAAAAGCATAATTCATTTGAAAACCCAATTTTAGCTGTTCCCATCTCAAATCGGAAAATTATCTGAATTCTTTGAGCAGTCCTGTATACTATATATAGATTTGTACCTATTAATGATGTGAATGCCAAAATTTAATTCAGTTAAGAAATACATATGCTTAAGTTGAAAAATTTCCTTCAATAAGTTCTGCTTATAAAGAGAATGGTACATGAATTCTTTTGTGCAGCCCTGTATACAAGGTAGAGAATTTATATACAACGAATAACATGCAAAAAAAATTAAATTTAAAAGTGCATACCGAATTTTAAATACACTTCCAGGAATTATTACTCAAAGACAGTGCTTAAACCATTTTCTTTTGTGTGTCCCTGTAAATGAACAGCAAATGCTATGAATGCCCTATCCCATTGTAATCATATTGTTGTGAAATTCAGTGACTTATATCAGTTTAATTAAAATACTCTGCAAACAATTTTTCTCCATATACCATAATGTAATGGAATTCTTTTGAATGCCCCTGTAAATGAACTATTAATCCCACATACTTCCTATACAATACCAAACATGCCTTGGTAGTCCTAAATAATATTTATCAATTGAGTGAAAATCCGAGTATATTTAAGGGAGTTAAAGCGTGGACAAACGGACAGACAAACCGAATGCATAAACACTTTTCAACTTTGTTGGAAAGTGTTTAAAATATATATATATGAATTGCGACACATGAATCTTTTTAACAAAAATTGATTTCTGAAGGCATCAAATATATGAATTGTAAAATTATAGTTTATTCTGGAATTATACTTAAAAAAACTACATACATTGCAATCTATTTTACAATGACTGAAAATAAATTTAATATTAGGAGTTTCAAATTCTAAATTTTCATAGTTCCTAAACTACATAACTGAATGATTTCCTGTTTGGTGTTCTAAAGTAAATTGTAGTTTTAAAAAAAAGATTAAAATTTAAAGACTAAAGTAAAATTATAGCAAAACCAAAAATGATGTCACAATCGAGTGTTTGTATTGAAAATTTCAGAGCTTTGTACAATTTCAGTATGAAGACAACCCATAAGCCTTTTTTTATGCAAAATTAAAGAATGCATAATAGGGTGGCCCTTAGCAATAGAAAGTAAAATATTTCCTGCTCTCACCCGCTAAACCTGTTCCAATGAACAAAAAAAAGGTGTGAGAAAAATTTTAACTCAATCGGACAACTTTAAGGCGACCCTCAAATGTCTTTAAATTTGTTACATATTTGTCGCAATGAGTAATTCAGTTCCAAAACAGTATATTCGTACCTATCTTCACCATTTTTTTTCTTCTAAAAGTAATTGATGGACACATCCAGGTAACCCCAGCTATTGTTTAAAAACGTTTTAAATCAAATTTACCAAAATTTAATTTGAAAAATTCCAAAAATATCATGAAAAAGTTAGAAAATATTACGATCTTTTAATAAAGTTCACAACCTCGATAAGATAAACGCATCTTTATTTTCAACAATAATTGCTATAGCATCAGAAACATAATATGAGTAGTTTTCACACTAAACATTGTGAATACTCTTCAGTGTTCTGTGAAGGCATCACCAGGCACATAATTGCTACCAGTCATGTAAACCTTTTTTTTTTTAGTTTAGTCCAAATTTATCTAAATCTTTTGAAAAACGCCATGTCAGGACCAGAAGTTGCTCTCATCAGTGAGTCGAAAAACACCTAAAAACTAACTCATAAATGTCATGAGGCAAGGGAAGTACAAAAGGTCACGACTGAACACTTTTTCTAGATGTGTACAGGCACCCTTTACTTGACCTGCGTTGCTTGCTCTCGTATCACAGCAAAGTGCTTGAATTTTTTCAGTTATGCCCAATTTCTCTACTGTTTCTTATACAGCCATGGCTTGCTCTTCTCCTGGAGATGTTGAGATTTCAAGGTCTCTCAACAGCTGCTCCTTACCTTGGAAAATTGCTAATATTGCCAGGCTATCAACTTTTTGAATACCTCTGAGTGATGAAAAGAGTTTTCCATACCAGTCCAACACCAATTCTTGACAGTCATTTATGATAAATTTTTCTGTATTTATGTGTTTCTCGCCACTCTAAATTGTTTTTCTAATTTGTTTAAAAGAAGTGCAGTTTATTATCAGGTTTTCAGTATTATCCCCGAAAGTATCTGCACCAGTGCCATTAATATGTAAAACGTATTTCTGTCAATGATTTTCCACCTATGAAAAACTTCAGAAATACGATACGGGCAGTAAAAAATTGCAATGTACCTCGTGTTGCTAAAAGTGTTCTTGTTGTTGCGGTTGTTCCTATTTCTTATATTTTCTAATCAACAACAGAAGAATTTTTACTGTCGTTGTCACAATCACCGATTTGGCTGCTTAAGCTGAATCATCAGTTACTGATGAAACAAACTTATATAAGTATATATATATTTCCATTTCTTCATACGTCTTTTTTTCCTTGGCAGTTTCCATTCAAGTGCACTTAAGTGCTGGTTCTTCCTTGTGTTTTAGTTTTTGATCTACACCAAACATAGAACCCGATCTTCATTTTTGGCGTTGAAGCATTAAGAATTTCTTATTCACTTCAATTTTCACCTTTCCCAAAGAATCTGAGTGAACTGTGTCAAAGCGATTGTCTGTCATTTCTACAAAAAGTTTTTTCTTTTTCCTTGTTTTTAGCACGAGTTAAAATTTTCTGTAAAACTTTCCATTCATCATGGAGTTTGAGAAGCTAATCAATGCAATGGTCAGTTTTTCTAGCAGGAATTCGTGCTTTTTGCCAAAAATAGAAACGTCTTGAATCACCAGTATTACGCTTTCTTTCGTTGTAAGATTTACAACCCTTACATTGTAGAATGAAATGCTTAAAACTTGTTGATTCGATGGTAGTTTGGCTGCCATGATTGGATTGGAAATGTAACGAACAAGAGTGACTAAAAAATCTTTTCCTAACTTATGTGATGAACTAACGAAAGAAGTTGATGCAATTTCACGGTTCTAGAAAAAAACACGTCACAGTGATACAAATAGTTCTGAAAGAAAAAAAAAATAGTGAATCTGTCATCAAAGGCATAAAATTTGACCACAAAATAAGTGTACAAAACAAATAACATTGTAAAAACGGAGAGGTTACAAAAACATGGTTTTCCAGCATTGCCAGGGATACCAAAACAACACAGAAACATTCATATCATAATGCCACAGTAAAATGAACAAGTGTCTAGAAGTTTTTACAAATAAGATGATTTTTATTTACAATCACGGATGGCAACAAAAAAGGATAATGAGTACAGGTGTTTCCCTATACCTGCTCTTTGCCCACAACTTCTCAAATTTATTTCTCCATTATATTTATACTAAATTATTTTAATACTATGAATAAGTATGGATATTTCTTTTATGAAAGAGAAAACTTTATAAGAGATAAAAACATTTTACCTGAAAAAAAAAAAAAAAAAAAAAAAAAAAAAAAAATCGGGCAAAAATTTAAGGTCAATGAGGGTCGCCTTGAAGTTGTCTGATTCAGCTAAAATTTTGCATACATTGTTTTTAATGTTAATTGGAACAAAATTGGAGGGTGGGAGCTAAACTTTTAAAATTTTGAAAAATAAGGGCCACCCTAATGCATAATTTCCATGGCTATTTTAATTGTTTTCTGGGAAAATTTGGTGATTAAAATGCATGAAGTTTTCTTTTTTCTTTTGGCAGACTGAACCATAAGACCGACAGAACTTGATAGTTTAGCCATTATTTATGAAATTGATCTTCATATGAATTTAAACAGCACTCAATTTATGACGTATGTAGCTATTTGCAGAGAAAAATAGCGCATCCGATCAAAGAAAAGTCTTGTGAGAAGGATTAGAGAATATGTCTCCTTCATTGGAATAACCAATGTAGTACTAATAGATTAGCTGAGTAGTATTGCGCATATTAAGTGTACCTGTTGTATAAAATTAATTCAAATTTACCTTTTTAATAAATACATTAGCTTTTTTACATTATAATTAAAAAACATTTATGAAAAATGTTGAGTTTCTTTAAAATTTAAGGGTGTTAAGAAGTCTAAAGTTCTAAATTTTTTCTTTCTTTTACAGTAATCATCATACTTAATAGCAATATAAGGTTTTTTCAAAGCTATATTTAACTGAAGATTAAATACCCAGGTATATACCCTGGGTACTTACCCTTAAAAATAAATTTACATCACCGGTTGCCACCATGACAAAAAAGTAATAAAAACTACAAAAAAAAAATTATCTCAGAAACAAATTGAGATACAGCTTTCAAACAAATTGCATTTTAAAGTACAATTTTTTCTCTATACGATGGTGTAAAAAGTAATATTGTGGGATGTTTAGAAAATTAAGAATGAAATTTCATTTAAAATTGGAAATCTGACGATGGAAAAGCCTTTTCCCGAACAGCCAATGAAATGCTTGGATAAGTTTGTAGAAATCTGATGAGTCGCAGGCGATTTTTTTTGCTTGCAATTTTTACGTATAATAACAGTATTAATGTTTAATTCATGGTGTATGTAATGTATGATCAATTCTGTGCGATTTTTTATGTCTTAAATTTTAGTCTTTGAAAAAATCATTTTACAAATGGTCGTTATTTGTTAAATTGCTTTTTTTTTTTAATTTATTTATTTATTTATTTATTTTTTTGCTTAATGCTCTATTTATAGTTTAGTTACTGCCAAAACTATTTTTTATTATTATTATTGGTATTATTTGAATAAATCCTAAGAAAAGGTACTTCAATATCTGTTATGTTTCATAGGATTTTGCAAGTGTTGTTTCCATTTGAAGTTTAATAATTTTATAAATTCTGATATATGTTTGCATTATTGCTTCATCAAATCAACAGTCATTTGTTTTACTAGTGTTTAATCAATATTTTGTTTGTTTTTTCTTTTTTTCTGATTCTAGCTTTTTACTAGCACTATAGTTTAAATGTGTTTTAATGCAAATATTAATTCCAAACTTTGAGATGAGAATAAATAGCTTAATATTTGCCTTCATTTTTTCAACCCAAATCATTCAATTATCTGAAAAATTCTTATTAAATAACAACAAATACTTACGCTTTACTGTCTTAAAAAAGAAAAGAAAAATGGAAGTTATACTATTTGTGTGTATATAGGGTGAGCCTGCCAGTTGTTGATTCCCTTCCAGTAGTTGATCAAATTTTTAAAATATTGCACCATTTAATGCAGAAATGAGTTTTACATGTGGCACTAGGCATACCTACTTTTGTTTGAATGTTGGAACACCTGTTGTCACATTATTGTCAACTGTTTGCTTGTAAGAGAAGCCATTTTAGGATTTTTTTTTTATTAGAAAACATAAAAATTTAGTTTTTGATTAGTTGGAGACAGTTACAATTTTTGAATTTTCGACTGATTTCTTCGATTGATCAACTACTGGGAAACTGGCAATTAAAGAAACTATTTGTTTATAATTTTGTTGTTATTTAATTTCAGAAGATTTCATTTTTGCCCACTGTGGGACATTCATTAAGGGTTGTAGAAATCATGTTAGTTTACCTCTAAAACTTAAAAGGAAAGAAATATAATAAAAACCCCATAGCACTGACCTTATTTGATCAACTACTGGCTGGGTCACCCTAACTAGCAACAAAAACTAGTTGGATGTGCCAATCCCAAAACTTTCTGCTATCTCATACATCTTAATATTTCAAAAAGTAGTTACACATGTTAATATACTTCAATATTATTAGTTCAATACTATACCAACTTTGATTTTCATCTTAAATTTCTGCTTCAGTCAATTAATCGGAATAAAACGAGTTATTCTAGATCATGATATTTATTAAAATCAATATTTCTTCCTTATTCTGTAGTAATCAGCTGTTTGTGAATAGCTGGCTTAGCAGAACCCAAATTCCTGTCGCTGCACATGCTGCCGATGGACAATAGAACTATGAAAAATCAAGAAAATTAGACAAAAATTGCTATCACAGCCCCCGTTTTCTACAGAATATTTCGAAATTCAAGGCGGACCTGCTGGCCATATTTAAAAATATGCACAAAAAATTGGTTCTATTGTATGCATATCTTTATACAGTTATCGATGTACAATATTGAAAATAGCACAAAAATCGGTATTACAGCACCTCCTTCCAGCAGATTTTTTTCAAATTTAGGGAGGACTTGCTTGCCATAGCCAGAAACATACACAAAAAATTCAATTCTATGCATAACTGCACACACTTTTTGATGGTACAATATTGACAAAAGTCGCTATTACAGTGCCCGCTTCTAGCAGAATATTTAAAAATTGAAGGAGGACTGGCTTGTCACAGCCAAAATCATACACAAAGAATTTGGTTCAATTCTATGTATAACTTCATACACTTTTCGATGGTACAATATTGACAAAAGTCGCTATTACAGTGCCCGCTTCTGGCAGAATATTTCAAAATTGAAGGAGGACTGGCTTGTCACAGCCAAAATCATACACAAAGAATTTGGTTCAATTCTATGTATAACTTCATACACTTTTCGATGGTACAATAATGTAAATGGCACAGTCATTGCTATAACAGCGCCCCCTTCTGGCAGATTTTTTTCAAATTCAGGGAGGACCTGCTGACCATATCCAGAAACATACACAAAAAATTTTATTCAATTCTGTGCATAACTTCCTACACTTTTTGATGGTACAATATTGAAAATGATACAAAAATCACTATTACAGCGCCTTCTTCCTGCAGAATATTTCTAAATTAAAGGAGGACCTGCTTGTCACAGCCAAAAACATACACAAAAAATTTGGTTCAATTCTATACATAAGTTCATACACTTTTCTATGGTACAATGCAGGGCTTAATTTTTAACAAAAAAAGTACCGGAGACCTAATATTCTGCAGTACCAGTACTAACAAATGTACTGTTCCCCTCCCCCTCCTGTCTTTGCAAAATTTAAAGCATTTTTTTCCTTTAGCAAAATAAAAATTTTAAATATATCTATCAGCATATACTTAGCTGTATGTTAATTGCAGAATTGTGTGATTAAATATGGTAAGGATTATGATTCGGAAATAGTGTTAACACAAAAAAGGGATACTTCGCAGCTATGCATTTTTATGAAAAAATGAATGAAATTTACAGAAATCAATATTTATATGCTGAAGAATGGAACAAAGTTTTTCGATTTCCTACAAAAGGTGCAATCAAACTATATAATCGATTCCTTCCTCATTAACAATCTTTTGTGGTGAGTCACTGAAAATCAGATTCAATTAAAAATTTCACACTCTTATCGGAAAGATTCGATGCTTATATAGAAAAAGGGGAAACACTGATTGATTGCTTTCTATCAGAACAGCAATACATAGCAATTATATCTACTTACAAATGAAAGCGATTTCGTAAATGAGCAGAGCAGATCTTTAACATGCATAGCATTCATGATACAAAATAAATAGAAAAATCCCTAATGTGATTTTTATACTCGTACGCAATAGAAAAGAAACGACCTCAAACAAAGAAAACCTCAAGCTGATGCTCGTTGGCTAAAAGTAGAAAATATTCTCTTCTGGTTAACCATCTTAAGAAAAAAACAGCCAATTAAAAATTATCCTACTGTCACAAAAGAAAATTGAACTAAAAGGAAATTCATTGTTCAGTTTCTTGAGTGGCGCCGTATCAACACATCACCGACATAAATTTGCAAATATCAGTAGAATAGAAAAACTCTTTCTGTTTTCCCTTCATTCTGATCAAAATAACATTAAAATGATTTGAAATAGAATATAAAACGTAATTTTGAAGGAGGAAAAGTTTTTTTTCTATGCATGAATAAATAAAATTTTGAATGTAAGACTTGTTGAACTTGAGTCAGTCCAAGCGCAAAAACTGATATAAAAATTGAGTCCTTTTTTATCTCCACCCCCTCTATGTGTGCGACACATTACGTCACATATAAGTGTTTTAATAAAAAAGAATGCAAAAGCTTGGGGATGGGAAGGAAAGGAAAAAGTAATTTAGGCTTTGCTATTGCACTGGGCTCCGGAGCCCTGTATTTATGAGTTCCAGTGAATTCCGACCAGTATTTAAAAATGTACTAAAAACAGAGAAGTACCGGAGCTGGGCTCCAGCGCAAATTAAGCAGTGGTGGGATTCAGCCGGTTCACAGCGGTTCGGTAGAACCACTTGTTAATTTGTTTTGAGTTCGGCGAACTGGTTATTAAATGAAAGTCGCATTTACATTAATGTACTTTCTTTAAATGTTTATCTGCTCAACGGTGTTTTTTGAACATAACACTGCGACATGCTCTGATTCGTTTCATTTAGTAAAATAATGTCTCATTTGCAAAATGCATTTTTTTCCTTCATTTGTCCTGTAAGAAGCAAATTTAATTTTAAAAAATGAAATTTTGAATATTTGATGAATTTCAGTATCTAAATCGACAGCCTTGGCTAACTCTAATTATATAGAATGCTTATTCAACACTACAATAATTACTGGTGTTCGAATAAAAAGTTATTTTGCTTGACTGCTTCTTTGAAAATATACTGAGTGTTCCCTGGTATCACCTATCAATAGCTAAAACTTTAGATTTAATGATATACTTCCAACTGCACTTAAAAAAAAATAAGTAGTATTTTTGTAAATGTAACAAATTTTAAAATTTTATAAGATCCCTGAATCCCATAAGTTTAGAAAAATATTTTCCATGATCTAACAAATGAAAAATCATTGTATGGTGTAAACTTGCTGAGTCATGATAGTTTGTGTTTTACAGAATTCCAGAGTTGTCTGGGCTGTTTTTTTTTGAAACAGCAGAACTAAGAAACAAAAGAAAAACAGAACTAAGAAATGGAAAAATTCCTTAAATTCTAAATATCATAACTCGGAAAGTCGTGAAAAAATTTGTCTCACTTGTTAGTATAGCATTGATAATGTTTTTCTAAATATGTTATAAGACTCAACGAACTGCATAAAAATTAAAATTTTGTAACATTTTTCTAAAGTAAAAACAATTTCTAAGTTGATGTAGAACAACATTTGAAATAGTTTTGAAATTATAAGTATTCTAAATTTAACAATTTATGAATTAGCTCTTGGTCAACGATAAGAAGTTATGCTCTACATATTTTATAGCTGATATTTTCTTGATGATTGTATATTTTAAATAAAATTGTTACTCTTTCAAAAGCATTGCAAACAAGAAGTATAAGCATCATAAAGGATGAAAACGTATGATAAAATTTATTAAAATGTTTGAAATGCTTTGGGTGATAAAAGGGTGGTTCCCAGCCACATAGGTTCTTCAGCATTGCTATGTACTGATGCACAAGCGACTAGTAGTAAAGGAAATATCAATTTTGCATCAGGCGCAAACAAGAGTTGCTGAGGAACTGATAAAATAGTTGTCTCAAAAAACACTCTATTGTGTCAAACCACTCTTTCTAAAATGTACCTACAGGCACTAAATAAATAATTTAAGAAAAGCTATTACTTGGAGTTCATTTTATTTTTCAACTATTTGTTATTTTACTCTTTACAATGCTCGTTGAGCTGATAAAAAATTATTTTTTTTTTCTCTTTTTCCTTAGAAAGTATATTAATGTACACATATATTTTTTAGGCTCAAGCAAAACAAAGAGCAGGCCGAGCTGGTAGAACTGGACCTGGAAAATGCTACAGATTATATACAGAAAGATCATACAAAAATGAAATGTTAACTACACCTGTGCCTGAAATTCAGAGAACCAATTTAGCTTCCACAGTTTTACAACTTAAAACTATTGGGATAATAGATTTGTTATCATTTGATTTTATGGATGCACCACCCCCTGAAGTATGTTAATTTTTCCCATTTAACTTCAAATTTTACGAACTTAATAAGTTTTTTTTTTTTTTTTACTGTTTGAACCTACATCCTTTCTACTTACTTTTAAATTAGCTCTTACATTTTTTTTTTGGATAATGAGACTGAAGCCAAAGCATTCTACTAAATGATTGTGTAATAAGAACATGTGATTTTTTTTGTTATACAAACGCCATTGTCGACAAGCATAATAGTCAGCATCAAATGAAATATTTTTAAAAAATATAACATTTTAAAATAAGGCTTTCATGAACTATTTTATTTTATGAACATAAATACATACTTAAAATAAAAGAACAAATATATATAAGCAGGGGTGGGGAAATACATCATTTTACTCGCCACTGGCGAGTGGATTTTCTGACAGGGCGAGTGAATTTGTAGGCAGTATTTAAAAACTCCATGCCAAAAGATATGCCAAGAACTTTATTTTTTTTTTATTAGTTAGCTATATTTTACAACTTTCCAAATTACTGCAATGTAAACTCGTTACCAGACTTGTATAAAAACAAAAAAATTTCTGCGCACATAATTAGGTCAAAAATTTTCCACAAATTAATTTAATGTTTAATAAAATTACGTGGTTATATTATTTTGACGATATGAACTAAAAATCATAGTTTAAAATAATTGTTATTTACATTAAAAAATAATTAATATTAATTAAAGAATAATTATTTTAATTTAAAAATAATAAAGCAAAAATCATGATAGGAAGGTGAATTCTTTTCAATTATTTTGTCAGTGCATTTAGAAACAACCCAATCCTTAAGATTGTGATCTCTTTGCACAAAATGCCAGTCACTCTTATAACACTACGAAATTATTCGATTTAACAGCCGTATCCAGACTAAATCATCACTGCAGCCATCGACGGAAAACCGATTGGCGACAAGTTTTAGTCTGCAGAAAATAGAAATAAAAGGGTCTGTGATGTCACAACAATGTTTTGAGTCTTTAAAATTTGAATTGTGGACAAACAATATATAAATCGTATATAAAACTGGGGAATATTTAAAATTTTTGGTATTAAAAAAAGGTACAAAACAAAACTTACGTTTTTCTTTTCGTAACTTTTTTCCGCAAAGTCCCGAATTTTTCGGAAAATTTTCCACACGTGCGTCTATATTATACAACTCTGTTCGGTACTAAGTTCTATTCTTTATTAAACTTTTCTCTCGTGTATATTTTTCTTAATTTTACAGGGGAAAAAATATATATGTGAAAATGTATTGTAGCAATAGTAATCAACTATTTTTGCAATTGCCTAAGTTTTATTACAACATTGCATTTTGCTGATGAGTAAAATAAATCCTTGGCTGGTAAGATTTTCTGAAAATTCCCCACCCCTGTATATAAGCCATTCTTGGTGTGTATGTTCCTTATATAGTTCATCTCAAAAGTTTAAGCACAAGCATGAAATGTTGATTTTTAATTAATAATAAAAAGTTGGAATAAATAGCATTTTTTAATTTGTGGATTTCGCAACTTCATTTAAATAAATGATATCAAAAGTAAAAAAAATAAATTACATATTTGTAAAAAATATAATTTAACACTAGAAAGGCGGCGGTTTTTGTAATATTTAGAAAGACGGAGAGCGGTCATTTTTTGACCGCTCTATTTAAATGACCAAAAATACAGCATTTTTTAATATTTTTTGTTCAAACAAGTTTTTTAACGTATATTTATTAATAGAATATTATTTATTTATCGTTTTATATATAATATTAATTTTAGTTAAAGGAAATACAATATATATAATCAATTAGCAACATAAATTACAAATATAAAATACACAATTTAAAAGAATTTTTTGGATTTGCTCAAAGTATCTTAAATTTATATAATATAATTGGCTTTTTAAGTGTATATATTTAAATATATAAATATTATAAAAATAACTTACAGTATTCCTTTTTACATTCTCTGCAAACACTCAGCTTTATAACTTTGTAAGTGCAGGAGTCACAAACTGACTTTTTGCAATCACTACAAATGTTCATAATTTTATTCCGGCATCGATTGATTTGGCATTGTTTGCGTTTCGTACCCGAGATTGTGGGTGCACCTGTATTTGGAGTTAAGTCTTACAGCAGAGATGTCTTAGAGGCGACATATTTTGTATGCAGTTCGTCAGCTAAATTCAAAATAAAATCACGACGCTTTATATTTACACCGGTAGTCTCTTTATAAATCACACAAGCATTTATAGCAGCTAAGTCCAGAATATTAAAAAAAAACTTGCACAGGCCATCGCGAGAAGTTGATTTTGTGGAATATTTTCTTGCCATCTGGTCAAGTACATCCACACCATATTTCGTTGAGTTGTAAAACTGAACAACCTCAGGCATCTTTTTTTTCATTGCCATTGACTTCAAGTGTAGGATGTAAAGTGCTTAACAACAAAACATTTTTGTTTTTCTTTGCTTGATACGAGGTCAGAGATATATTATCACGCATGAGAATTTTGCTTGAATACAATTCTCCCTTTGTGAGCTTGAAGGATTCGGGCACATCTTTCTTTCCACGTTTTACAGTTCCAACGATGCTAAGTCCTTTATTTCTTAGAGTTTTGGCTAATTTCGACGTTGTGAAAAAATTATCTGTTGTTATGTTTTTTCCTGTATTATGAAATGGCTCTGCCAAGCGACAAACAGCATGTTCTCCAACAGTTTCATCTATGGGTCTATTTTCATTTTTACCTAAATATGGAAAGCCATTCAACAAATATTTTGATCGAATGTCAGCTGCTAGCCAAAATTTAATCTCGAATTTATCTGGTTTTTGCAGCATATACTGTGTAAATGGGCAACGTGCCTTACTTGGGAAGAGTTGTTCATCTACTTTTATATTTTCTCTCGGTTTATAGCAAAATAAACAATTTTCAAATGAGTTCTAGATCTCTGACACTAATGAAAATTGATCAGATCGAAGTCTTTCAGATCTTGTTGCCTTCAGATCAAACCGCAAATATCTCATTATTTCTTTGAACCTGTCCCGAGCCATTGTTTGGTGGAAAAAAGTTTATGCCCTATGTCATGGACCATAAGTTGTTTATTGAAATACCTTTAGAAATAAAAGCTCCACCAGCATACAGTAGGGAAATAAAAGCATCTAATTCGTCTAAAGATATATTCCAATGCGGATCCTGCAAACATCGATGAGCTTCCGCTTCTGTGCACATTTTTATGAAACGAAGAATCTTTTCATTTATGAATAGTCTCCATGCACTTGTGAAATTCCCTAACATTACATTTCTAGTGGCAAATGAACTTGATCCAGGAACTTCTCTCAACACATTGTGCTGCTGCCATTTTCCTGAAGAAATATTACCAGAAGGAACTGCCCATATTGTTCCATCTTTTGCTACTTCTACATTTTGCTCATTTCCTTCATTTTGGGAACATACTCTTTGTTCTTCACTTTTCTGTAGTAGTTTACTTTTCTTTTGACGATTTCGGTTTTGTTTTCGTTTTCTTTCACATTTGATACTCGCATGACTTGAATCGACATTTATCAAAAAATTTTCTTCATTTTCAGATTCAGACGAAAAATCTTTTTGTGCAGTTTCAGTAAAACAAAACAGCATTTGTCTGCAGAAGAGGATTCACTTACATTTCCAGGGTTATATTCGTCCTCAGATAAATCTGAATTTTCATCTGTACCAAAATTGGTTTCAGATAGTCCGCAATATTTTTAGAAACTCTTATGACAGATTTCTTTTACCAACAGTTCTTTGCGACATCGCATGAAAAAAATGTACATATGATCAGGTCAAGATCTTCAAAAGAAATAAATATCTTACTAAAAAAGCAGATGCTTTCGAACATAAAAGGAATTTCACATGATCAGCAGGTGTTTTTCAATCCCGCTTATTCTCCAAATGACAGCAGTCTATTACAGCCCTTACGAAAAGAATCAAGTGACAAGCAGATGTTTTTAATATCCCTCCCTACCTCACATATGGGTCATTCCACACGAATTCAACCAATGGGTGTTGCAGCATAGTCAGATTTTTTTTTAATTTTTTTTGTAGACAGACATAGTAGTGAAACCCTCAAATATGAAATTTAAAACTAATTTGCACAATATTCACTGAGATATACCCTTTTAAAAAATGGTCATTTTTACCAAATGGCGGCCATCTTGGTTGCTATACCAGTGTCTATAAATGTCCATAACTTGACAACTAATGATTCAAATTTTATATTTCTGGTACCAATTTAAAGCTATTTATATAAAGAATGCATATATGATATTAAAACAATGGTAAATTTTATTTTAATACTGTTTATTACATTTAAACAGAAAATATCACCCTCAAAAATTGGCTTACTGTAATGGGCCATAAAAAAAATGGCCCATCATAAATTTTTTTCAAACTTGCTAAAAACATTGCTCCATATGTATACTTTAAACAGAAAAAAAATTGGAGAGGTAAAATTTTTCATTAAAGAAAAATAGCTTTTTACACATAGGATGTCATTTACCTAACAGTGACTATCAAAACACGTAAGTATCTTTGGTTTAACAAATAATGGTTAAAAATATTTTTTTCTGGCATATGAATTAATGTATGAGCATCAATATATAAATAATTCAATTTAGAAATACCAATCAGCAGTCAATTATACTAAAAACACATACATATTAAAATAACAGTAAATTTTCATTTCAATACTTTTTATTTCATATAAAATGATAATATGTATAATTCTCAAAAAAATATACATAATGGAAAATATTTAGAAGGAAAAAGAGCCATAAAACATATTTTTTTGAAATATGGCAGAAATACTAGTTGTAAATCAGTTGAATTCAAATAAAAGATTAAAAATTAATATTAATGAGTTGATTGAGTTGACATTAGTTATTCAGTTCACTGCCAATTTCAATTTAAATGAACAAATCTTGACAAAATGAGTACACAAATCTTGTGTGATACAAATGTACAACAAAAACATCAAATATGTATAAAAGTAAGACTTAGATAAAACTTATATGAAACATATTTACATAAAATAAGAACAAGATACTTACATGGATATAACTTTATAATATATTGTTGAAAGGAACTTGATAATATGTTGTTGAAAATTACCAAGGATTTAATCTGTCTTGAAGTTTAAGAATAAGAGTTGAATTGCTGTATGCTCCTCTGGAGCAACAGTATATATGTTCTTCCTGTAGCAGTCATTGGGGTAGACACTACTTTCATTATATGCTCATATGGAATCCAACAAACATCTGAAGATTTTGGCCATGAATATGATGAACTAGGACCATGAGGATGCATGAACATAATTTTATAGTCATTGAATTCCTCGCAGTAATCTAAAATCTTACCAATCCACCAGTTAACACCATATACACATGCAACATATTGTTCACTTTTAAATGTTTGTGGTTTGTCGGTTTCACTAAATCTCACAGTAGCAATAAAATTTGTTGAGGAGCCTGATACCCTGGAAACCAGTATTTGGCCTTTATTTATTGGCACAAAGCTGTGATTAACCCTTGTTCCTACGATTGTATCTGCCTTTGCATACCTATCTGCTAACTGATTATTGGCAATTTCAATTTCAGATTTTGTTATAAAAAAACTTTCAATTCCTTTAACATATTCTTTTGCAAATGTATACAGATCAAATGCATTTAAGATACCATCTTTGAATGGATGCTGAAGACTTACTTTGGTGACCATGCGTTTTATGGTGCCGCCTATTCCATTACAAGCTCCTTTTCCGTGGCAAGAGGCAAAAAAATGCCATTCAGCTTTCACACCATGGTCTTCTTCATGATGGCAGAGATTAATAAAATTTTTATAATTTTTGTATTGGGCTGATGATCCATCACTAAAATATTTTATGTATTTAATCTGTGGAATTTGTGAAATTAAATAATTGACAATTACTTTTTGAAAAGCCCAAAATGTAGTAGTGTCATGAACTAAATGCTTGCTTATTGCACACATAGGAATAGATTTCACAGTATCAGTGATACTGTCCCTTATATAAGCAAGAAAGGGGTGAACTGTAACCTGTTCTTTTTGCCAATGGATATTTTGAATAGCATCTTGCACAATGCAAGTATAGTTTTCAGAAAAATCAGCTGAAATAATAGCAGTTTCTGTATTCAATTCATCCTTTGTTTTCTTGAAATATAAACTTTGTGATTTTGCAAAAAAGTGGTGTGAACATAAAGCAAGGAGTTTTGTAATTGAATCATCAACAGGCATAATCACTTTTTTAAATTCTGCTCCATCAGTCTTTACCCACTGTTTATAAATAATATCATTACTCATTTCCAATTCATCTAAACCCATTAAATCTTTCTTTAAAATTTCAGGAGATGGACATTTATCACACCTGTGCAACATGCATTCTTCAGATTCAATGCAACAAACAAGTTTTTTTAGCAGTGATATGTAGTCATTGATATGAATAGCATGAAGCATAAGTTTAATATTTTGATGGTATACATACACACAGACAGAATGAATACCTTTGCTTCCAGCAGTAACACATTCTCTTGGACGTAATGAGCAAAACTTAGACAATCCAATTTTTAAGTCATGTTGTTCTTTAAATGCAATATATAAGTCCTTTAAATTGTGCAAAATCAATCTCTTGTTTTAATATTCTGCCGTTTTCAGTTGGAACAGATATGAAATCTTTTTTTCCAGGACACATGCGGCTATTATTATCATCATAATAAAAATTAATAACTTTTTCTATAACGTCTGGACTCAGTTTAACACTTTTTCTTCCACTAGGCATCGATAACATCCCTTCTGTTGTTTTAAACTTCCTTGCCTTTTTTACAAGATACTGTGTAGTATTAAAATAAGTCATTGTTTGCTGTATTGTCCATGAATCTGGAACTAGTGTTAGAATTTGAACTTTTTCTTTAAAACATGCGTTTGTAAACTTCTCCAATAATTTATCCATCATAGATGTGCAGTCAGGACAAGTTGTGTCTTTACTATTTTGAGGCTTATTTATGGTTTCAACACCTAATACTGTAGCTGCTTTAGTTGCAACACACTTAGTTATTTTTGAAACTTTCTTTTGCATGTAATTAAGTTTTCTCTTTGAGGTACACCTACTTACCTTTATTGGCGATAACTCTAACAATTAACAACTTTTGTTTAATTGTTCTATTACTACTGTGGGTTCATTAAAATCTGAATCAGAGGGGCTTTCTGTTCCTGAGGTGGTTATCCTGTCAACAATAGACATTTTTTTTCATATTTACTGATGAATAACAGGAAACACACAATTTTTTTCCTGGAATGAGGATATCTGGATTTGTTTTAGACATATCTAATGATTGTTTTTAGTGATTTTGCTCTCATGCTATTTGGATGTTTATTAACCTTCCTACCCTGTTGAAAAGAAAGTTACATTTTACCTGAATGGGTCGATTAGACCCAGTTTACTTGTATATATTTATTCTAGCTGATAACAAGTATTTTTATCTAGCTTTATTTCATATATTATTTTTTTATTCACTATTAGAGACAACAAATTTTGTAATCCCCCCCCCCCCCATTTTTTACTACACCTCCTCCCTCTCTCCCTTGCAATGCCTTGTTTGTATAAGCAATAACTTAGAAAATAATAATAATAAAGTATATTACAAATTTGTTTATTTCCATTGTTCTTGATACATTTTTTATGATAAACAAGATTTACAGTACACATTTACATGTTCCTGGCAAAGAAAAGATAAGCATGAAGTACATCTCGTCTGCGTTTTTCGATCTCTCTTTGGACCACATTCTTTGCATCTTCCACGTTTATTTGAACTAATACTTTCTTTTTTTTCACCTGCTGCGTTAGCCAATTTCTTCTTTATGGTTACTCGAATATTTTGTTTCATCCTATTATTTCTGTGAGGTTCGGTCAGCTGTTTGCCAAGTTCCTTTAGAAAAAGGCGCCTTTTGTATAGTTTGTTTTTATTGTAAGAAAGATTTACATGCATAAAAACAACATATGCATTTATTGCAGCTAGGTCAATTAAATTGTAGAATAAACACACAGGCCATCGCCTAGTGCCCCTTTTGCATGTATATGCAGCAGCTAATTTATCAGTAGTATCTACTCCACCTTTAGTTTCATTATAATATAAAATTATATCCGGCTTCTTTTCTTTCTCATCTGAAACTTTGGCCCCGTGATGCATAGTTGAAAGGAGGATTACCGATTTGTTTTTTTTTCGGCACATATGAAACAAGTGTCATATCTGGTTGAAAACCGAATAATGAGGAAAATGTTTCTCGCTCACGTGATGACTGAAATTCAGAAGGAATAAAGGGCTTATTTTTCCTAAGAGTACCAATAATAGTTAATTTTTTCTTCAATAATTCTTTAGCAAGAATATAATCCGTGAAGAAATTATCAACCGTAATATTTCGAGTGGTACCCGCAATCGAATTTACTAGGCGCAACACAACATTTCTACCTTGATATTTTTCTCGCTCACCATCTGAAAGCTTTCCAGTATAGATCTCAGCAGCACAAACATAAGCTGTTTTGACATCAGACATCAACCACATTTTAATTCCATATTTCCCTCTTGGCTTTGACGGTATATATTGCCTAAATGGGCATTTACCACGGAAAGGCACAAGCTGTTCATCGATTGTAACATTTTCGTAAGGAATAAACATCTTTGGCAACTGAGCAACAAAAATATCAAATAATGATCTTATTGCAGCTAGCTTATCTAAACGACGCCGATTTACTCTGCTTTCTTTGTTGTCAAACCTAAGAAACTCTCTAATAATTTCAAAACGTTGCAAAGACATAGTAGCATGAAAAATTTCGCGGCCATCTTCTTCGCTCCATAACTCTTTGAGAGATTCTCCTGCTGACCTATATACACCAGCTAAAATTAGCAAACCTATAAAAAAAATTATAAAAATAACTTCAAATTGAAAAAAAATGGATAAAATTCAAACCGTGGAATCAATTACATTTTTGTTTTTCATTTTATCTATAAATTATTCTAATAGAAGTTTAATTTTTTTACCAATGTAAGCTTCAAGTTCCTCAGCAGAAACCAATGTGTATTTTTTATTCTTTTTTGAGCATACTCTCTGCATTTCTCTGTTAGTTTCTTCTAGAATTAATTTGAACATGTCATCTGTAAAAATAAAAAAGAAAAGTGCCCAGCTAAACTGGTGGCATCGAGCTCACAGACTATTTACACTAATTGTATATTATACTCTTATTTTAAAGAATAATGCCACTCAAAAAAAAAATAAGTGATGGGGAATTAGCCCCCGTTTCCCCCTTTATACTTAACCAGTGAACCTCCAAATCTAATCAGGAAAGCTCCTTATCATAATAAACCGGTATACCAAATTTGGAGCAAATCGAATAATCTTGCAAAAAAAAAAAAAAAAAAAATTTATCTAAATTAAGGTGGTGGACTAACCCTTTATCCTTAACCAATGAATCGCCAAAACGAATCAGGGAAGTTCCTTAACATAATAAACCGGTATACCAAATTCGGAGCAAATCGAATCATTCTGCATGAAAAACACATTTATCTGAATTAAGGGGGTGGACTAACCCCGTTTTTCCCCTTTTATCCTTAACCAATGAACCCCCAAAACTAATCAGGGAAGTTCCTTAACTTAATAAACCAGTATACCAAATTCGGAGCAAATCGAATCATTCTGCATGAAAAACACATTTATCTGAATTAAGGGGGGTGGATTAATCCCGTTTTTTCCCCTTTATCCTTAACCAATGAACTCCCAAAACTAATCAGGGAAGTTCCTTAACATAATAAACCGGTATACCAAATTCGGAGCAAATCGAATCATTCTGCATGAAAAACCCATTTATCTGAATTAAGGGGGAGTGGACTAACCCCGTTTTTCCCCCTTTATCCTTAACCAATGAACTCCCAAAACTAATCAGGGAAGTTCCTTAACATAATAAACCGGTATACCAAATTCAGAGCAAATCGAATGATTCTGCATGAAAAACCCATTTATCTGAATTAAGGGGGTGGACTAACCCCCCTTTTCCTCCTTTATCCTTAACCAATGAACCCCCAAAACTAATCAGGGAAGTTCCTTAACATAATAAACCGGTATACCAAATTCGGAGCAAATTGAATGATTCTGCATGAAAAACCCATTTATCTGAATTAAGGGGGGTGGACTAACCCCATTTTCCCCCCTTTACCCTTAACCAATGAACCCCCAAAACTAATCAGGGAAGTTCCTTAACATAATAAACCGCTATACCAAATTCGGAGCAAATCGAATCATTCTGCATGAAAAACACATTTATCTGAATTAAGGGGGGTGGACTAACCCCGTTTTTCCCCCTTTATCCTTAACCAATGAACTCCCAAAACTAATCAGGGAAGTTCCTTAACATAATAAACCGGTATACCAAATTCGGAGCAAATCGAATGATTCTGCATGAAAAACCCATTTATCTGAATTAAGGGGGTGGACTAACCCCCCTTTATCCTTAACCAATGAACCCCCAAAACTAATCAGGGAAGTTCCTTAACATAATAAACCGGTATACCAAATTCGGAGCAAATTGAATGATTCTGCATGAAAAACCCATTTATCTGAATTAAGGGGGGTGGACTAACCCCGTTTTCCCCCCTTTACCCTTAACCAATGAACCCCCAAAACTAATCAGGGAAGTTCCTTAACATAACTAGGAAAAAATTTTGAAGCAAATCGGATGTTTCTATCAAGAGTTATCGCGTTACGTACATACATACATACATACAGAACGGGCGGGCACATTAGCTCGCAGGCTTTGATAGCCTGTGAGCTAAAAAGCTTCATTGCTGACTCAGGGTGTTCAGTTACCCTCTGAATTGCAAAACGTGTAGGACCAGGGGTTAACTTCATAATGTTATGTTGTCTGTAAAATAATAAGTCAGAAATTACAAATGAATGTAAAATATATAAGAACAGGAGTAGTGCTAAAGTCTGCATGGGGGGGGGGGGGGGGGACTAAGATTCCTCTAAAGGGCATTTATTTCTTTTCCTAACATATAAATTCTAAACAAATATCTATAAATTTCCTTGAAAATATTTTTTTGCCCTGATGGTGGAAGGGGGGAGGGGGGGGGGTTCCGTGTTCCACAGCTGGCACAACCCCTGAATATGAACAAATTATATAAAATAAATATCGAATAAAATAAATATAAATTATTAAACACTCCAAAACAAGAAGACATTACTTGAGTATATCAGTATGGTAGCGCCATCTACCGATCATTATTCGAAATATACACTATCTATTTAACATACCGTTCTTTTGATGTAGGTGGAGGGGATTTACACCATTCAGTTTTGTTCCGACTAATAAAGGAGGATGGAGACTCCACCGTTTCAACTTCTGTATCAGAAAAATCTGTTTTCTCATCATCCTCTTCTACGGATAAATGATCAGATTCATCTGTTTCAATCAAATCATTATCACTCCCTTTATCAGATTCATCACTAGGAAGCTCTTGCCAAAGCTTTCTGATTTCATCATCAGTAAGACCACGCTTATTACGTGCCATATCGCATAAAAAATGGCGAAACACTCCAAAACAAGAAGAACATTACTTGAGTATATCAGTATGGTAGCGCCATCTACCGATCATTATTCGAAATATACACTATCTAATTGTTTTCGAGCTTTTATATGAGATTAGAGATATGGGTCGATTACACCCATTCAGGTAAAATGTGACTTTTTTTATTTTGGCTAAAAAAAATAATTCCTGAAGTCTGAAAAAATTATGAACTCAAGATATTTATCTATTTGAGGAATACTTAAAATATTAGAGCTCTTAGTTAAAACCCGAGGGAGCTATCGTGAAATAAATTATAGAAATGGGTCGATTAGACCCATTCAGGGTAGGAAGGTTAAATGGATCACAACACTGTCTCTGTCTTAAAATATACCATTTTAGATATTTATCCTTGTGAACCTTGCATACACTATTTCCATGGACAAAGCATTTTTCATCTGGGATTATATAATGCAATCTTTTTTTTAATAACTGCAAATCACGTGAAGACAATTGAAGAACAGGAATCAGATCAGTACTCAATGAAACACCAAGTTTCTTGCATACAAAACACTCCATGTCCACTGTAGAATCTTAAGCACAAAATAACTATTCTATGCCAGTGCATACTACATTGAAAATATCAACAGAAATGATGTTTAAAAGGGATAGTCAAATTTTTTTGTACATTATGATGTAATATTTCATCATACTTTAATTACAACCAATTAGAAAACAGATGACGATACAGCAGCAATCTTTTCCCAAAATTGCATCAGCATACAACATGATGCAATAATTCATAAATTATGTCAAATATTTTTTTTATTTAAAATTTTATATATAATGCAGTTTATAATATGCTTACCCACAATAGGTTTCAAAAATTTTCAACAAAAGATTTGTTGGATACATTATGATAAAATTGCATAAACATATAACATGATGCAATATTACATCAGGATAGAAGATGATGCATTATTACATCATGTTTTGAATTCAAATAATAAGGAAAATAGATTATGCAAGATTAGCATTCATTTCATGAATTCTGTCATTCTTAGTATGTAAATTTATTGAAATAGAAAATACATAAACAGACATATTTATATCTGAATATTTAATGCAACTTGAATGATGTAAATACATGCATACAGCAGAATTTTTCTATAAAGTCACATACAAATGTAAAACTTTTTAAGTGAGCAATTTTTAAAGTAAGAAATAGAAATTTAGGTATAAAAATTGAATTTCTTGCATGGAAAACGTTTTGAATAGATTCCACATATACACATGCAGTAAAATCTCATTTATATATATTGCATTTAAAGGTTTTTCACAATTATACATTATATTCTTTATTTGTTTTCTTCAGTGTTAAATTTTTTCAATTATACATTTTTAGCAATGACTTCTTTTTTTTTGGGGGGGGGGGGGGGGAGCAATTGGAGGGTGGTCCTACAAAAAACTTATGAGATTATATTTCATTATAGTTTTACATTAATTCAGTGATTAAAAAATATTTAGTTTTGGCCATTATTTCTTAAATCAGGGATATTTACATGTTTTAAGATAGTCACTGCTTAGTAAGTGACATCCTATGTGTAAAAAGCTATTTTTTTAAACGAAAAATTTTACCTCTCCAATTTTTTTTCTATTTAAAGTACACATATGGAGCAATGTTTTTAGCAAGTTTGAAAAAAAATTGTGATGGGTCATTTTTTTTATGGCCCATTACAGTAAGTCATTTTTAGAGGGTGATATTTTCAGTTTAAATGTAATAAACAGTATTAAAATAAAAAATTACTATTGTTTTAATATCATATATGCATTCTTTATACAAATAGCTTTAAATTGGTACCAGAAATATAAAATTTGAGTCATTAGTTGTCAAGTTATGGACATTTATAGACATAGGGATAGCATCCAAGATGGCCGCCATTTGGTAAAAATGATCAATTTTCAAAAGGCTATATCTCAGTCAATATTGCACAAATTATCTTAAAATTTTAGATTTGATGGTTTCACTAGTACATCTGTCTGTAATAAAAATTTTAAAAAAATCTGTGACTATGGTGCAACAACTTTTTTTAAAATTGGTTGATTTCACATGGAATGACCCATATGCTTCTTTCCATGAAATGCTATTAAAATTATCTCGAAAGGAAAGAATAATCGTTCGTAGACAGCAAAAATTGTAAAGTAAATGTAATGTTAGATTTTATTTTTTCAGCGGTCAAAATGACCGCAATCCGTCTTTCTAGGTATACATATTTATAGGGCTCATAATATTGTGTAAAAAAATTTAAATTTTTGCACTACTATAATCCTTATGAATAATTTGGAAAATTCAATAAACAATGTAGAAATCGAAGAATATTTAAGAAAAATACAAGGGTTTGAAATTCATTTTCAGTCAAAATGACATCTCCCGTCTTTCTAGTGTTAAAATGTGTTCAAACAAAACTGTCTCAAAAGTTTATGCACAATGACAAAAAAAAAAAAAAACTACATTGATCATTTTTAGAAAACTTACATACAAATTATTTTTCTGTGATTTCAGATTAATTCAAATAAAGGCGTGTCCATCGAAATTATTTTAGTTTTTGTAGGGTTTCTGGTGGCTAAGAGTACCATGCTTTCTCAATGGCCACTTCGAGTTCTTCAAGAGAGTCATGCTGCTTTGCATTGCTGTAAACTTGATGGTTAAAATGTCCCAGACATTCTCAGTTGAGTTTATGCCAGGACTTAAAGCTAACGAGTCAAGGAGTTTAAAATTTGTCTGTGAAAGTCACAGTTTTGTAGAATATGATATGTAGATTGAGGCCATTACCTTGTTTAAAGATCCATTCAGGTATACCCCCCCCCCCCCCCAAAAAAAAAGGTCACCAAATGCAAGGAAATGTTGGTTCAGTGTCTTTTGGGAATTTTGTCTTCCTTTTAGAAAATCATGAGAGGTCAGGCTGTTGAAGCTGAATACCTTTCAGACCATAACAAGCTTCACCACCTTCCTGCCTGCTCAAAAGAATCCTTGGTTCCTTTCGTAGATCATACCAATGCATGTTCCACCCATCAGGGCCGTCTAAGTTCCATTTTTTTTTTCTAATCACTGAATAAAATGGTAAGCCACTCGCCCCCGTAGGACATGTGTATTTTAGCCCAGTTCATTCTTGCCTGTTAGTGGTGTAGTTTGAGACACAGATTACAAGCCATTTTCTTTAGTATGATGTAATCACATTCTTTAATATGTCTGTGTACAGTATCTATGGACACCTGTACAACGATATTATTTTTCATTTCCTGTATGGGCATATTTGATCTAAACATCAATCTCTGTATTCTCCGATCTGCCTCAACAAACGTCATTCATGGTCGCCCACATCTTGGTTTGCAGTTGAATTTATCATTTCTAGAGAATACGTGATATATGTACATTGCTTTGATAATTTAAAATTTTTGCAATTGGAGAAACATTTTTATTTCGTGATTTTAATTTAATAACTTTTAAAATACACCTTTTGTGAATAAAATTGTTAAAATAATGTTTTGTGAATAAAATTTTAACACAAAATTGTTAATTTTGTGTTAAAATACACCCTTCAACATTTTTAAAACGAATGGAAATGATTTTTTCACTTTTATACTAATATGAAACTGAAATGAGACGTCATACAACCTCATTACTACATACATACAACCTCATTATACTTAAAATAGTGAAGCTTCAACTGTAACCACTATCGCAGGCATTGCTTACCGCCAGTGGAAACTTCCACCAGTAGATTTATATAGAAATTTTTAACTTATTTAAAAGCCTTATTATTGCAAAATTTCAGTCATAAATAATGGTAGAAACAGAATTTCCTTTTTACTGGTAGGAGTTTAATTTGGCGGCAGTTAGGCCCTGCGTTTTCACCATATTGTGACAACCAGGGAATCACACTGACAGTTTTACAAGGCATACTGCCACCAGAAAAAAAAAAAATTGAAATTTTTACGTCATTTTTCAGAAAAAATTCTATGAATAAGACGCTTAAATAAAATGAAATTTTCCGTTCAATTTTACTAGTGGGAGGTTTGCCTTTGCGGTAATTAGAAACTGAAGATCAGATATAAAAAAAAGCAGCCGCCATCTTGTGATAACCTCCTCAGTTACTTCAGTCTCAACAGGTAGACAGTACACTAAATGTCACCTCCTCTTTATTCATAACTCCATTACTCGTTCAACCCCATATTTCTAAAAAAAAATTTGCATAAAGTGCTTAAACTTTTGAGACAGTGTTTCTTCAAGGGAAACAAAAGGAAATTGCATAAAAATGAATGTAATTTACTAATTTTTATTTTAATCAACGAAAACTGCTTATTTTATTTTATTTTGATTAAATTTCGAGTATTTACTGTAAATTGGCTTCATATGTTTTCTTCTTCAATAATTTTTAACCAGATTTGAGAAGTACATAAACTTTTGATATGGACTATACAAATCTACAGTTTTTCACTTATTTGCATGAAACTTGATATACCTACGCTTTAGAGCATGAGTAACGTTACTGTCAACTTAAATAATTTCCCAGATCACTCTTTACAACTTTTCTCAAATAGTTTATCATTATAGAAATCTATTTCATTTTTTAAAGCAATTGCTTTTGTTTTGCTATAAAAGCAAACTGTGCATATTTAGCCCATTTATATTTGGTTATACCTAATACTCAAAAGTTTTCAGTTGCACCCATGCCGATAATCTCTTAATAGATTTTGTATAGCCTCCAGTATTAGGGTCAACAAAATTATAATTTGTATTTTACTGTTAAATGTTCATTGGCATCTCACAAAAAAGGTTTCTTTGTGTGTAACTCCATAGAACTGTAACAATTTTGTTGCAGCTTCCTCCTCATCAGATAACTGCTGAAGAATGTTAAAAACCATGTCATTTTCAGGGAAATATGTAAATTGTAACTTAATAAAAAATATTTTCCATTCGAAAAATAGCAAAGTAACATGTTTTGCATGGTTACAATTAAATAATAATAAAAAGAATTATTTGCATTCAATAGATAGTGAGTCGCAATGTTTGGCATGGTTTGCAATTAAAAAAAAAAAAAAAAACTTTGCACAGTCAGGTTTGAAATAAATGGTGCATTAGCATACATTTTGGCATGGTGTTGGTATAATGGAAAAGTATTGAAAATATTTTCTTCCATTTTTCAAAACAGTTATCTGTGTATCTTTTTTCTTTAGCTAAAATTCTTATCTGCCTTAATCACAATCTGTTATTCTTAAATTTCATCCCATAGCACTAGCAAACAATTAAATACAATATATAATATGCAAAAACATAGTGCTTTTTATTCATAACATATAAGTGTATTACAGTTTATTAGGATGAACGAAGCGAATCCTCTACTAGGTTACACAAATTCCATTTTGTCGTACACTTTACAAAAAAACTATTCAGTATTTTGACTTGAAATTAAACATAAAAATAATTTATGATATGTAGATTTGAACAATATTATTTTTTTTACAGAATAACCTTAAAAAATTTATTATTTTAATTCATTTATTTTACATGTTTTTCCATTACGGACGAATTTTTTAAAATAAAAAATGAAACACATATAAGAAGAAAAAAAATAAATCATGGAGTTAGTAATTGTAGATAGAATCATGATTAATTAAATAGTTTCACGATTTCTTTTATGGAGTTTTAAAAATACCTTTTTATGAAAATTATAGCATTTTTAATGCATTAAAATTTATGAAAATTCAATTATTTACATTCAATTATAAAAGTATTTTTCAGTGTTAAGAATTCAAATACACAATTTATTCTTATTATGTGAAATCATTTACACAGACGATACTTACTCATTTTAAAAGAATTATACTATGATTTTGTTTGTTTTTTCTGTAAAGTGGCAACAAAAGAATTGTAAACAAATAAAATTGTTAAATTCGTTTTATCACAAATAAAAATTTCTGAGGAAATTCTTAGTTATTTGACTGAATTTACATTTCTAAAATAAAAATGCACGAAAACATAAAATAACGTTTTTGCTGAATAAAGATGCAAAAATAATACAAAAACTAGTATGTTGTGGCCATCACAAAACTTTCTTCTATGTAAATCACGTCAATTAAATCATTTAAATAGTACAAGAAATTACATCAATTTAGCACAAATTCATATCAAAGTATATCTGAATCTGAAGTTTAATGAAAATTCGTGTAGTAGTTCTTGAGACAGAGCTATAGTGGAAATACTAAAAAATGTAGCATAGCAGCACCACCTGTTGAGCAATTTTCACCAAAACATAAACAACACTAATTGATATCAAGTTATACCTGAATCTGAAGTTTGATGAAAATTCGTGCATTAATTATTGAGATAGAGCTATGGTGGAAATTCTGAAAAATGCAGCATATCAGCTTCACCTGTTGAGCAATTTGCACCAAAACGTAAACAGCACTAATTCATAACAAGGTATACCTAAATCTGAAGTTTGTTGAAAATCCAAGCATTAGTTCTTGAGATAGAGCTAGTGTGGTAATTGCAAAAAATGCAGCATAGCAGTGCCACCTGTTGAGAGATTTACACCAAAATCTATAAGACGTCAATTCATGTCAAGGACTAACTGAATCTGAAGTTTAATGAAAATCCGTGCATTAGTTCTGGAGATTGAGTTATTTTGGAAATCGTGAAAAATTCTGCATAACAGCGCCACCTGTTGAGTGATTTACACCAAAAACTAAACAGCACTAATTCATATCCAAGTATACCTGAATCTGAAGTTTGTTGAAAATCCAAGCATTGGTTCTTGAGATAGTGCTATTGTAGAAATTACAAAAAATGCAGCATAGCAGCATCACCTGTTGAGTGATTTATACCATAACAGCGCCACCTGTTGAACGATTTACACCATAGCAGCGCCACCTGTTGAAGGATTTACACCATAGCAGCATAACCTGTTGAGCGATTTACACCAAAATGTATAAAACATCAATTCATGTCAAGGACTATCTAAATCTGAAGTTTGATGAAAATCTGCATTAGTTCTGGAGATTGAGCTATTGTGGAAATCGTGAAAAATGTTGCATGGCGGCGCCACCTGTTGAGCGATTTACACCAAAAACTAATCAGCACCAATTTATATTAGGGACTAACTGAATATAAATTTTTATTCAATTCCATTCATTAGTTCTTGAGATAGAGCACCGACAAAGTTTGTGTCGCATATAGACAGACATTTTGTAAAAACATGTTTTTCGGAATCTCTGACCCCTAAAATGTGTAAATCCGTCGAAAACCAAAAGGCAAAAATTTTCACAAATCCAATACCTTCTTGTAAAGGTAGAAGAAAATAATGTATTGTTACTTTCAAATATTTTTCTTATTAAATAATGCTTCGCTAATCCAAATAAAGCATGGCTTTTGCTAGTAATTTACATCTTACAATGCACTTTTTATGTGCATTTGAAACATGCCACAAATGCATTACATTGTTAATTGTAATTAAATTGATTCTATTTATTTTTTACATCTGTCTTTTTGTAAACCCATTTTATAATTATTTTTAATAATTTTAGTCTGGCTGGCTTTTTTTGTGCAACTCTTTCATACCTTATATCTTTACATAAAACTATTCATTTTTTATACCATTTTAATCTACTGTTTACCTCCATTTTTATTATTGTTATACCTATATATATATATATATATATATATATATATATATATATAATCTAAAGTCTACAAAACTCAATACAATTATTATTTTACAGTCTCTTACTATGGCCTTAGAGCAACTGCATTCTCTTGCTGCACTGGATGATGAAGATTTACTTACCAGACTTGGTCGACAGGTATGTATATATATTGCTGATATTTTTTATTTTATGATTTCATTGAATTTTTGTTTTAAAAATAATTTATTTTAGATCTCTAATTAAGAGCTTATTTTCTTTTAAACTTAGCACAAAATATCATGTATAGATTATATTTTTAAAAGTTTGGATTGTTTAGAAAATATTTGTTTATGTGAAATAGAATTAGTAAAAATCTGTAGATTTTATTTGTTAATAATATAAGTAAAATGTAAATGTTTGCATCATATTCAATTTCTGGGAGGAAGAATTCATATGATCATTATCATTTTTATTTATCACATGTTTACTATTGTGAAATCCAGTTAAATCGCCAGGTCTAGGAGGAGATAGTAATGATACTTTAAGCAGAGTCACAATATGAGCAGATTACACTATTTATTATGATTAAATTGGTTCTATTTATTTTTTAGCTGTCTAAGCATCCGAGTCCTTTCATGCATTTTTTTTTTTTTAATTCCTCTTAAATCTCAGCATAACTTTTTAAAAATTTCTTGTTTATGTTCCTGTCTTTTAAACCACTTCATCTAAGATGTTTCTTAATGCATAATTCTGTTAAACATATTTCTTTCTACAGCCATTTTATTTTTTATTTATTTATTCATTTATTTTTGTGTGTGTGTGTGGTGCGTGAAAAAATACACAACAGCCACTTATGGGACTAATGAGCATAATATTAAACTTATTCAAAGTAGAGTTATACTGTCACTATGTACTATAACATATACAACATACTGACCAATAGCAGGGCAGCTACTGGCAACTATTTTTATATTTTATTCATAATCATACTACTGTTTACAAAAATCTTTGTTGTAGTAAGATTTCTCTTGTAATTGTATAGAAGTATATGGCAAAGATTATTTTATTGAAAAAGTGGTACGAATAGCATAAAAAGTAGTCATCAGTGACAACCCTGCTATTGGTCCATGGGATGTATATATCCAGGTTTGTAGTCAAAGGGTTAATATTAGTTTGATTTCTGGGATGAGAATCCTTCGCAGATATCAACATTTATTCTTATTATTTTCATTTCATTTAAATCGTGCCCCACACAGCACACACAGCTGAAAGTCATTGAAACTTTATCTGCTTTTAATTTTTTCTCCATTTTTTTATACTTTGTTGTAACACTAATGAATAAACAATCATTTGAATTACTCCATTCACTCAAAATTTCCAATCCTTTCTTTTCTCCTTCCTCCTCCTGCTTCAATTTTAAAAAAAATCTCTACCGGCTCAGCCTACAGGCGGAGGTAGATTTCGAAGTTAAGTACTAAATTCACCAACAAAACTTAAATCAAGATTAGAGATAAACCCAGTTTCTTCACTAAGAATGAGTTCTAGGGAGCTAATGTGAAAATTCTGGAATTAAAATTTGTGAAAATTCTAATTCCAGATTATAATTCTAAAAAATTTGGTTTTGTGAAAATTCTAATATACACGAATACACACACGCATGTATATGGAATAGGTTTAAAAATGGCTACAGCAAATTTAGAGAACCTCAAAGTGTTAAAATATGTTAATATTTCCATAGTCTGGTTTTTATCATGTTTTAATACATTTCTTCAAACTCACATGATGTTGCATATTCACCTGCTGAGATCCATTATATTTCCAATATGACACAATATATATAATTTTTTTTAATTCATCAAACTATTTATTTTATTTTCAGTTTTCATGCAAAGATCTTGCTCTAGAAAACTTATGACGTAATATTCAATCTGTTTTCAATTCAAACTATTTATTTAATTTATTTTTTCACGTGAAAATCTTGCAATAGAAAAGTTGTTGTTGTGGTGAGAATTTCATTGCTTTTTTTTTTTAATTGTTGGCACCTGCTATAACGAAAAATGTTTATTTTTCCCTATCATTGTTGTGTAAGATTGGGTTTTATCAGAATCATATTAAGACGGTATTCAAAATTTTGAACCCTCCCCATTTCCACCCCCTTGGGCCAATTTTGCCCATTTTCAATCCCCACCGAGATATTAGCCATCTCAGTGTTGCTGGCGAGTTTGAAGACAATCCATGCATAATTGCAACTTTTATCGTGCGGACAAAATTTAGTCCATATATATATATATATTCTTACGAAATCTACCTAAAAAAAAAAAAAAAATCTGCTTCCCTATTTACCACTTAGGGAAAGGGGTTTTTCCTCTTTTCTAGATACAGGGAACAAAGAAAAAAAATATTCCCTTCTCTCTCTCTCTCTTTTTCCAAATTTTGTTATTCCCACCCCTGGATTTATGATTTTCTTGGTGATTTTCTTTTATACTACATTTAATCAGAAAAGAAAATGACAAAAATTCATAAAGTATAGTCAACACCACAAAACAACTTATTTTGAAACTGTGATTAAGTGGAAACATATGTTTGGAACTTATCCCTCTAATGATTTTTAAGTGTATTGCAATAATTTAGAAAAAAAAAACATATCTAATAATTTTTATTATCAAAATCTGTTTTCTGTGGTTGCACTGATTCAACTTGATAATTGTAATTTCATTAACATTGCAAAATCCTCCTTTTTATTTATTTATTTTTTCCTTTCTTTCCCAGATGTTGTTATGTGAGATATTGGGTATATGAATTCCGAGAGTGTGGTAATGAATTAAAGATTAAATCAATATAATTATCTCAAATTCACATTTGAAATCTCAAAGCCCACACACCCAATATCACACTATGGCTGGAACAACAGTTACAGTACATTGCGCTATGAAAAGTTTAATAAAAGCCATTAGAATTAATATTAATCCCCTTTGCATTAAATCATTTAATTGTATTTAAAATTAGAAGAAATCTCTCTTAAATCCCAATGCTATTAATTCAATTTTCACAATTAATCTATTTATCTTTTATTTTGAGAATCAAGCTAAAATTAAGAGAATTATAATCATTAATCTCACCCTTCAATGATCTTCAAGGTATACCTAAAATAATTTTCTTAAAATAATGTTAAAATACAAAGAGCACATCAATTTGTAACTTTTAATACACATTTATTTATCTTTTTTATGATTAATTATATTTATGAAGAAAATAGTATCTGTGCAGATTGTGACTTTTAATGCACATTTATTTATCTTTTTTATGATTAATTATATTTATGAAGAATGTAGTATTTGCGCAGATAAAAAAAAAATAAAATATTACAGCATTAAATATTTAAAAACATTTATAAACAACAAAATATGACATCACACAAAAAACAAATTTGTAGATTTCATTCATCTCTAATAGAGAACATGAAAAGTAAGCAAGATTTCAAGAGATGTGTGATTAATAATGGCGTTCTCAAAAGATTACGATGTGCCGTGTGTCAATGTGAAATTGTTCCAAGTCCAACAAGAATATCACTAGGAGCTGCTTGAATAACACAAAAAAATTATCTCTTTATCAGAAATTGAGATCTGAAGCATTGTTTCAATTCCATTCATTGTGAACTGAATGTGGATTCACTGAGATAAAATCTCTTAGTTCCCCTTTCTTCAGGGTAGGTATCATGGATATAGCATAGTTCGTCTTATTTTTAAAAAACAAAATAAAATTCTCACCTCCAAAGATGAATCACAATTTATTATCATCGAATGATTAAGATGACCTCATACAATATGCTCACTGATTGAGATCAGTCAATCCAAAAGGACATCCATTACCATGACGCCCAAACTAACGATGATAATATTGAAAGGAAGCCGTTATCTTCAGATCTCCCTGGACTTGACATTGGCTTAAAATTGCTGGATTTTTTATGTTACATTTCGTAATATTATTTACTTTTCACATATTTAATTATCATAAAAGAAAATACTTGATAGATGCCGTATCTATAGGAAAGCCAGCCAGCCGATGTGCCTATTTTTTATCACGGCATACCAGCTGGCCGCCGCTACATCCTTCCTCCTTGAAAATCCAAAAATCCAAGAGAGAAAACTAGCTAGCGTGGGTTAGGAAAGAACGAACTTTAGCGGGAAGCGTTGTGATTGGCTGTTTTGACAACGTTCTCAAACGAAGTCAGAAAGGATGTTATTTGAAAAAAGAATTGATGTAAATTGTATTCGAATTAAAATCAAAGTGATAGACTTTATTATAAATGCAAAAAATTTATTTAAAATGTATACAGTAGACTCCCTCAAATCTGCACAGCTTGGGACCAGAGGTTGTGCAGATTTTAGAATTTTGCGGATTTCTGGTCATTGATTTGTTTACATTTTTCAAACATTAATTTCATTGGTAGTTAAGCAAGGGAAATTATAATGAATGCTTACAATAAAGTGAAACATTCAAATAAGTAAAATAATAAAATAATTTATTAGTTTAAAAGTAAGTAATTAATAAAAATTTAGAAAAATATTAAATTATTACGAATGAAATCGATTAAATTCGATTCCAAAAGTCCTATGCTGCCATCTAGTGATAGCAAGGACAACAGTGTTAATGCTATTATCAGTATATATAGCTTATTGCATTCACTGTAACTTTTTTCATTGTTATTTAGAGTCTTGAATGCTTTTCTTATACTGCTTTGTATGTTTAGAAATCAATTTGTCTATAATTTAAAAAAAAAATTCCGTGAAAAATAATTTTAAAATAGCGTTTTGGTTCGTGGATTTTTCCATTTCGAATCCTGGAAGTTTTGATATAGATATGCTAATTTATATCAAAATCAAAAGTAATGTAAATTTATTTAGTAATAAATCAGCTGTAATAGCCAAAAGAGAATAATTAACAAAAAATTGAGTAGAAAAAAAAACATGGCGGTAGTCGCTGATTTCGGCGCCATCTTGAATTTTGTGCCTGCATCTTAAGTGTAAATTTCATTGTTTACATCTGAAAAAATACGCGGATTTTAGGCGTTCACGGATTTTAGGGTCGCGGACTGGAGGGAGTATACTGTATTTATTTTATAAATGAATTTTGACAATAATTTAATTTGGATAATTGTTTATTTTTATTTTCCAACGATCTTGAGATTGACAGGGCTCCCACTAGGTCCATTTTTTTCAAATCTGTATTGGTCTGTATTTCCATTATTAGGTCCGTAAAGTCCGTTTTTCGACGCTGTTAACCGACCTTTATTTTAAATTTTATCGATGTTTGGCATTTAGCCAAGCATTGTGGAAATCGTCGCACTTTTCGCAAATGTGTTCTGCAAAATAACGTCAAATTTTGTTAATCGATCACGGGAGAAAATCGCCAATTTTGTCAAAAGATTGCGAAAAAGACATGAATTTCATCAAAAGATCGTGAAAAAAATGTGAATTTCGTCAAAAGATCTCGAGATAAAATGTGAATTTCAGCAAACGATCTTCGCGTGCAGAAATCATCGCACTTTTCGCAAATGTGTTCTGAAAAATACCGTCAAATTTCGTTAATCGATCACGGGAGAAAATCGCCAATTTTGTCAAAAGATCGCGAAAAAGACATGAATTTCATCAAAAGATCGCGAAAAGAATGTGAATTTCGTCAAAAGATCTCAAGATAAAACGCAAATTTCAGCAAATGATCTTCGCGATCATTGAACTCTAATTTCGGCAAAGAAATGTGAAAAAAAAAAAGCAAATTTCCTTAAAAAAAACGCAAATTTCCTCAAAAGATTGCGGAAAACACATGAAATTCGCCATAGGATAGAGAAAAAACACTAATTTTGTCAAAAGATAACTAGATAAAGCGCAAATTTCATTGAAAAAAACCCACGAATTTCGTATGATAATAAATCTTCGATTGATAATAAATCTTTTTTAATTGTAGAAGAATATTGTTAATTTCTAATGTAAAATAATTTAGATATTATTTGTTAATTTTTTATAGCTGCACAATTTCGGAAAAATATAAAGGTTAAAAATTATATTTGAAATATCTTTTTAAAGAATGGCAACATGAAAACAAAATTTTTGAGTTCATTGTCATTCTTGCTTTGCTTTATCACAATTTCAGTTTGTTGTTTCTGAATTAACATAAAAAATAATAAAAGCTTGGTGTAAGCTTTTCATCTACCAATGCGTAATCTTCACTCAAATCATTAAAACTGCTATTCTTTATTTTCAGTAAGACCTCCTAAAGTGGAATGTCATCTCCTTAGCTTCAGATGTAACAGCCATTATAGAAGGATTGACTTTGAAATGATAAAGTTGGGATGATGTCAGTTGGATATAGTTGGGAATTAATTTAGAAATTGCTGAACTTCAGCATTTTTTTATATAAAATGACATCCAATACGGAAATGTGGAAATTAACTTCTTTAATTAATAACTGTAATAAGATCTTTAAAAAGAAACTTCCTGCCCTTGCATTAAATGATAGAAAAATAAGCATTTTTTTTCCCCATATTCTTCTAGTCATCTAAGTTTTAATTTTATCTTATATTGAAGTAGAAAAAATTCTTAATCAAAAGTGATAGTGTAACGGAATTGGGTGCTTATTGGATGACATATTAGAATTGTTCTAGAACTGTTTTCATAAGTGTTTAGCTGGCTCTTTAACCTATTAACAGCATTGTAGGAAAATCATTTAAAGTAATTAAAGCTAATTATAAATTAAGTTATGCATTTCATAAATATGATTAAATGAGGTGAAATATTTTAACTTAAGATGTCTTTGTGACATGTTACTTTTTTTAAAAGGATTTTTTTTTTTTTTTGTCCTTTACGAACATTTTTTCTAAATTTTTCTTTGATGTGCTCATATATATGATCATCTCCAACACTACTGGATTAAAGACAACTAATGTTATATTTATATGAAGTATTAGAGTTCAATGAGGTTTTATTGCATAAATATGATTTATAAGTTATGAATACTGATTTTCTTATCTCTCTTTCTTTCTTAAGCCAAGAGGGAAGGATTCTAAACCATTTTCATTTAAAAAATATTGCTTAACTTTTCTTGATTTTGTTAAAGTTCTGTCTATAAATTTTGTAGAAAATAACACTATTAAAACAAGAATCTTAAGTGTGGTATGTACATGTACAGTAACCTTCTCTCCAGCTATATTTGTTAGTTAAAAAACAATGATCATTAATTAAGATCTGATATAGCATACAGTTTCAATTTCTTGAAGTATTATTTTAAAGAAATATACAGCATTACTGAGTACACACGTATATATCCAACATACAGCAAACAAAATTAATGGAATCTCATTAAATGTGACACTTTTCTATGATTTTAAGATCCTTAGCATTAAAAATTAATATTCTTTGTTTTCATTTATTCAAAAAAATTCCATTGCATGTATTTTTAGTTTCCTATAATTTTATCAAAATTTTGGTCAGTTATTAAATAATTTTTTATATTTATATTTGTTGGTAAATTTCTTGTTTTTTTATTGGAATTTTTTTAAACTAGATGGCAGAATTTCCTATGGAGCCACCATTGTCTAAGATGCTTATTATGTCTGAACAACTTAGCTGCAGTGAAGAAATTTTAACTATAGTATCCATGTTATCTGTGCAGAATGTCTTCTATAGGCCAAAGGTAATTTTTTTTAATGGTTATTCATATTTATAAAAATGTAACTACTATGTTTATTGAGTTCAATAATTAAAAATTAATTGCTGAAATTTTTCACTAGTATTTGAGTGATTACAATGCCGGGTGTTGCTTTTTGGCAACATACCCAATTTAGGCTCTAAAATACTATTAGAATAATATTGAAGCTATAAAGCCTAATGTTGCCAATAAAATACATTCTGAAAATATTATTAAATCGATTTTCAACATGTAGATGGCAACACTTGTTCTGTTTAAGAATAAAGATAGATTTTTTAATTGTTGCTACTTGTTCTTTTTGTTTTGTTTGGAAGCTTGTGAAATACCCTATTTTGTTCTGCAGTGAGCAAGTAAATTTTATTTCATATTATAGTTCCTAAAATTCTTGTGTGTTTATTATTATAGAATTTTATCAAAGAAAATTATTTTTTGAATTAAAGACCAGTATTGCCGATTAGTAACAAACTGTTTTTTAGCCATAAACCATACTTAAAACAAAATATCATTTTTTAAAGTATTTTTCCCATGATTTATTTAAAAAATGAAAGCTGAAAAACATTATTACAATGATTTTTGAAAAATCAGGCATTTAAGGGTTGAAGTATATCAATACAAAAACCCTTAACGGGTTAAAAGTTTGTGACGCAGCACTTTATCTTTAGCTCTAATAATTTCAAGCTGTTCAGGGTGGAAAAATATTTTTTCAAATACACCCTTAAAAGAAAACAAAATGCCCATGTCATTTTACCCTATAATGGTTGAGCCCACCCAATATTTTCAAAAGTTGGCACCACTATATATATATTACCCTTTATCTGCTCAATATTATGAATTTCCTTTCCTTCTTAAAATTAATATAAGTTTGGATATAATGCAAATTTTTACAATTTAATTTAAATAACAATTTACTTTTTACTTTCTAGGATAAGCAAGCTTTAGCTGATCAAAAGAAAGCAAAATTCTATCAAACAGGAGGTGACCTTTTAACATTGTTAGCAGTTTATAATTCGTGGAAAAACAATAAATTTTCTAAATCATGGTGCTACGAAAATTTTGTTCAACTTAAGACATTGAAAAGAGCTCAAGATGTTCGTGAACAATTGTTAGGTATCATGGATAGGTAAGGAATATTGATATATATTAGAAAAGTTAGCAACTTAAAAGAAATTGGCTTATATATGTTTTTTTCTATTTCTATTAGTATCATATACAAATTGCTGCAAAAATGCATCCCTTAAATCAAATACAGTAAGGAATTTTAACCCCTGCTATACTTATTTTAAATAAAGGAATTATTTTTCATGATAAATAGATAATTTAAAACCAAAATCATTAGTAATATATAATAGTGCAAAATCATGTGATTGCCCTAATCATATACTGAACTGATTGCTTTACGTTTCATATGCAGTCTGCTTTTTTTTTTTTTTTTTTTTTTTTTTTTTTTTTTTTTCGTGAATTTCATGAAAAGGCCGCGGAAAAAGCACTAATGTCGTTAAAAAGACGAGAAAACAGTGCGAATTTCATCTTAAAGCAGCGGAAAAAGTGCAAATTTCGATGAAGGATTGCTTAAAAAAACGCAAATTTTGACAAAGGATCTCTGAAAAAACACTCATTCCGTCAAAGGGAGGCGGAAAAAGCACGAATTTCGTCAAAAAATCTCAAAACAATCCACGAAATTCGTGAAAGGGCCACAGAAAAAAATGAGAGTTTCGGTAATAAGCTGCGGAAAAAGTGAATTTCGACAGTAAGCCGCGAAAAAAATGAATTTCGTCAAAGGGCCGCAGAAAAATGCAAATTTCGCCAAAAATCCACAACAAAACTCAAATTTCGACAAGGTACAGCGTAAAAACGCATATTTCATGAAACAGCCACAGAAAAACGTGAATTTTGTCAAAGGATCACAAAAGAAACGCAAATTCCGTGAAAGCGCCTCAGAGAAAACACGAATTTCTTCAAAGGGCCACTTAAAAAGTGAATTTCATCAAAAGATTAGGGGGAAAATGCAAATTCCGTCAAATCATCTTGATAAAAACCTGAATTTCATCAAAGGGTCGCGGAAAAAACGCATACAAACATCTATGTTTATTATTATAGGTATAGTTTTTAAACTGAAATAATATGCTGAACTAACTTTATAAAAATCTGGTGAACCCGAATCCAACTTGCAAGAATCTACACTCAGCCTGATATTGACCTGAAATGAAAACAGAGTTAACCCAACCTGAAACAAAAACTAGTTGGATGTGCCAATCCCAAAACTTTCTTCTATCTCATGTATCTTAATATTTCAAAATGTTGTTACAAATACCAATAATTCATTTTTATTAGTTTTATTAGTATTTTTATTAGAATTATGCATAACTTCATACACTTTTCGATGGTACAATATTGAAAATTGCACAAAAATTGCTATTACAGAGTTCCCTTCCGGGAGAATTTTCAATATTCAAGGAGAACGTTCTTGCCATGGTCAAAAGCATACACAAAAAATTTGATTCAATTCTCTGCATAACTTCATACACTTTTCGATGGTACAATATTGAAAATGGCCCAAAAATCGCTATTACAGCACCACCTTCCGGCAGAATTTTTCCAAATTCAGGGAGGACCTTCTTGCTATGGCCAAAAACATACACCAAAAATTTGGTTCAATTCTAAGCATAACTTCATACAGTTTTCGATAGTACAATATTCAAAATGCACAAAAATCGTTATTACAGTGCCCCCTACCGGCAGAATTTTTCCAAATTAAGGGAGGACCTTATTGCCATGGCTAAAAACATACTCAAGAAATTTGGTTCAATTCTATGCATAACTTCATACAGTTTTCGATGGTAAAATATTCAAAATGTCACAAAAATGGTTATTACAGCACCCCCTACTGGCGAATATTTTCCAAATTAATGGAGGACCTGCTTGCCATAGCCACAAACTTTTAAAAAAAATGAGATTCAATTCTATGCATAACTTCATATAATTTTCAATGGTACAATGGTGACATACAGACACACGGACAGACAGACATTTTCTATAAACATGTTTTTTGGGATCCCTGACCCCTAAAACGTGTAAATCCATTGAAAACCGGAAGTCGAAAAAAAATTCGATTACAATACTTTCTTCTATTAAAGATAGAAGAAAGTAATAATTAGGGCCGGGAAGGTATTTTCTGCCCTTCCCCACTCTGCTGTAACCTTTCAGAAAATTTGCTGTGAATTTCAGAATATATGTATATTTTTTTACTCAGAATCAACCATGGGGGGCAGGGAGGCACGGGTCCGATCCTGAGGCCATCCCACATCGAAATAAGTTGAAAAGTGCTACAGTTTTTTTTTATGTACTTTCATTTAAAAGAAATTCATTGTAGCTTAAAATCTATAACATTGTTCATCCCACCCCTGAAACTAAATTCTGGCTACGGTTCTTGTTTAACAATAAATTAATATTGTAACAAACACAAAATATTTTTTGTATACACAAAATATTTTTATACGCAGATATAAAATAAGGACTGTTTATTATTTGTGCATTGCACAAGTAATAATAATGACATTAATCCTTTCGGGATCGGCGGCTTTTACACAAATTTTATTCAGTTAGCACCACTTCAAAAGAAAGTTACCCTTAAGTAATCAGGAAGCTGCTCTAATTAAAGAAAGCAAATATTACTTTTCTTTTTTATTGGTGCCAAAAACAAATTCTGCACTCTTTTTGAAGGTGCATATATGCATCCATGGTCCCGAAAGGGTTAAAACGTTCCAGATGAAAAATAATGGCTGCAAAGTTAGGATGAAATAGGAAGATAAGTAGGGGGCAAGGCATTTTTCACGGTCCTTTGACGAAATTCGCAGTCCTTTGTCGAAATTTGCGGGTTTTTTCGCAGCCTTTTGATGAAATTGTCTTTTTCGCAACCTTTTGTTGAAATTCTCGTTTTTTTTCCACGATCCTTTAATGAAATTTGAGCATTTTTCCCATGACCCTTTGACGAAATGTGTTATTTTTTGCGATCCTTTGAAGAAATTGACATTTTTTCAGCTACCTTTTGACAAAATTGTTTTTCTGTGGCCCTTTGACAAAATTCGTGGTTTTTTTCGTGGCCTTTCAACTGAATTTGCGTTTTTTCTGCAATCCTTTGACCAATCCCGCATTTTTTCTGCGATACTTTGGTGAAATTGGAGATCGACGAATTGGAGGCGAACGAGAGATGAAATTGATTTTTTACACTGACCACTGTCAAAATTCGCTACTGTTTTGTGTCCGAATTTTTGGACTGGTGGATTTTTTTTAATTTTTGAAACTGAATGCCTTACATTTTTGGAAAATTTGAAACAATCACCCCTAGTTTTAACTGTGCGCAAGCAATAAATAAATCATGCATAAAATTAGGGAATATTTTTAATTTTTTGGTACTTAAAAAAATAAATTACAAAAACAAATGTTTTTTTTTTTGTTTTTTTCTTTCTAAAATTTTTTCTTCTTGTAGGTCTCTTGAATTGAGCATATATGTATTCATTTATCCAGTAAAACAGGGATGGAGCTATTTTTCAGTCATTTGAAAATAGATTTTGGGGTTTCAAGTAAATTTGGTCGCAGGACTGAGGAGGATATTGGATTAACGAAAAGGACAAATTTGTGGCATGCCAGAAAATATAGCAAATTTATCTAAAAAAAAAGAAACAATTTCAGTCTTTTTTTTCCCTTTCACTGTGATCCCTTCGGCGGGGGGATGGAGCTGTAACCTCATAACCCCCATCCCCATCGACTTCGTTGGGTATTGTATGCTGGGGCATCACTGCGCACTAATATATGGGACTAACGAGAATAGCTGCATGGCAGAAAAAAAATCAGCATTTTTTTTCACTTCATTTTTGAATATTTCGAAAGGAGACCTGTAACCCATCAGCCCCTTCCCCTCGTTGGGTATATTGTGGTGTTATAACCGTGGGCTGATATGAGACTAATAGACCGGGACCCGGCAGCACAAACAATCACCTCATCCAATTCTCGGATGAAATTCTAGGATTAGTTAAATATTGATTCGCACATCAAAACGCAATCGGTCTGCCAACTCGCATTTTGGTGGAAAATACATGAAAACCCAATTTTAGCGGCTGACTCGTAGGTTTACCATTGTGTTTTCCTTCACCAAAAGGTATGAAAACATGGAGGACTGGAAGCAGGAAAACACAATGGTAAACCTAGGAGTCAACTGCTAAAATCGGGTTTTCATGTGTTTTCCACCAAGATGTAACTTGGCAGACCGATTGAGTTTTAATGTGCGAATCAATATTTGACTAATCCTAGAATTTCATCTGTGAACTGGATGAGGTGATTGTCTGTGCTGTCAGCTCCCAGTCTATAACCAGAATGGCTAGTTCTTTGTACTGCACAAAACAAAGTTACAAATTTATCTCAAACAAAAAGGGAAAAAATCAGTGTTTTTTTTTTTTTTTTTTCATTTTCGACTATTTGGAAGGGGCTGTAACACCATTAGTCCCTTTCCACTTCTTTGGGTATAATGTGGTGTCACTGTGCACTAATATGGAACTAAAGAGAAGAGAGCGGCTAGTCTGTTGAATGATAGGAGAAAAAAAATACAAATTTATTTCAAAGAGAAAGAAAAAAAAGCAATATTTTTCATTTCAATTTCGACTATTTCGTGAGGACGGGGCTGTAATTCCATCAGCCTCCCCTTCTTTAGGTATGCTGTGATGTCAATGTGGACTAATATGGGGTTAACGAGAATGGCTATTTCACTGTATGGCAGGAGAAAAATTAGAGATTTATCTTAAAAAAAAATAAGGATTTCAGAAAACAAAATTACAAATTTAGCTCAAACAAGAAGAAAAAAAAATCAATTTTTTTCATTTCATTTTCGACTATTTTGGAAGGAAGCACCCTATTAGCCCCTTTCACCTCTTTGGGTATAATGTGGTGTCACTGTACACTAGTATGGAATTAAAGAGAAGAGAGCGGCTAGTCTCTTGAATGATATACACCTGGAGGCGGCAGCACAGACAATCACCTCATCGAGTTCACAGCTGAAATTCCAGCATTACTTAAAATTCAATTCGCATATTAAAACACAATCAGTCTGCCTGCCAAGTCCTATCTTGGTGGAAAACACCTGAAAACCCGATTTTAGCGGTTGACACGTAGGTTTACCATTGTGTTTTCCTGCACTCAAAGGTATGAAAAAATGGATGACTGGGAGCAGGAAAACAATGGTAAACCTACGAGTCAACCGCTAAAATCAGGTTTTCAAGTGTTTTCCACCAACATGGGACTTGGTAGACCGATTGCGTTTTAATATGTGAATCAAGTTTTAACTAATTCTGGAATTTCAGCCATGAACTCGATGAGGTGATTGTCTGTGCTATCGCCTCCCGATGTAATAGGGGAAAAAAACAAATTTTTCTCAAACAAAAGGAAAAAAATCAGCACTTTTTCATTACATTTTATACTATTTCGAGAGGAGGGAGCTGTAATTCCACCAGCCCCTCCCCATCTTTGGGTATTCTGTGATGTCAATGTGGACTAACATGGGGGTTAACGAGAATGGCTATTTTGACAGAAAAGAAAATTACAGATTTATCTAAAAAAGTAAGGAAAAAACAATTTTTTCATTTAATTTTTCGACTATTTTGGGAAGAGGGGAGGGGCTGTAACCCCATCAGCCCCTTTCTCTTCTTTGGTGTCAATATGGAACTAGAGCAAACGGAGTGGCTAGTCTGTTGAATGATAGGTGAAAAATTGCAAATTTATCTCAAACGGAAAGAAAAAAATCAGCATTTTTTTAAAAATTCATTTTCGACAATTTCGAGAGAAGGAGGCTGTAATTCCATCAGCCCCCTCCCCATCTTTGGGTATGTTGTGATGTCAATGCGAGCTAATATGGTGTTAATGAGAATGTCTATTTTGCTCTATGACAGAAGAAAAAAATTACAGATTTTCTAAAACTAAGGAAAAACACTTTTTTTTAAAAAATTTTTGGGCTATTTTGGGAGGAGGGGGGGGGGGCTGTAACCCCATCAGCCTCCTTTCTCTTCTTTGGTGTCAATGTGGAACAATAAGGGACTAATGAGAATGGCTAATCAAATGTATGATAGATTTTTTTTTTTTTTTTTCCAAAAAAGAAAGAAAAAAATTCAGCATTTCTTCATATCACTTTCGAAAATTTCGGGGGGGGTGGGGGGGTCTGTAGCCCCATCAGCCCCCCCTTGGGTACGCCCATGACTCTTTAGAAACTCCTTAAATTATATTGCGGCTTTGGGCACAAGTGATATTGCTGCCAAGGAAAAAAAATCGTGATTGTAAAACGCATGGTAAAACCTTTATGCACGTCATTCATTTGAAGCACAGCATTGATTGGTTAGAATAATCTTAATAGAAGGGCTCCCACTAGGTCCGTTTTTCAATTATTAGGTCTGTAAAGTCCGTTTCTCGACACTGTTAACCGACCTTTATTTTAAATTTTATCGATGTTTGGCATTTAGCCAAGAATCTTGCAAAAATCGCGCTTTTTGCGAATGTGTTCCAAAAAATACCATCAAATTTCGTCAATCGATTGCGGAGAAAATTCGAAAATTTTGTCAAAGGATCATGAAAAAACGCAAATTTCTCCAACAGATTGCGGAAAAACCCTTAATTTCTTCAAAAGATCAGGGGAAAAGATGCGAATTTCTTAAAAAACAGCGGAAAAACGTGAATTTATTCAATGGGTCATGAAAAAAGCACAAATTTCGTTAAAAGATTGAGGAAAAAAAAAGCGGATTTCTTCAAAAGATAGTGAAAAAACACTACTTTTGTTAAAATATCGAAAAAAATTCCACAAATTTCATCATAAAGTCGCAAAAAAAAACCATGCAAATTTCGTCAAAAGATTGTGAAAAACACGGGAATTTTGTCAAAGGATCGCGAAAAAAAATGTGAATTTTGACAAAGGATGGCTAATTTTGTAAAAACGAATGAAACAAAGTTAAAAGATTGTGAAAAAACACTTATTTCATTGATTGTGGAAAACCTGCACTTTTTGTCAAAAGATCACGAAAAAACACAAATTTCACCAAAAGATTTCGAAAAACATGCTGATTTCAACAAAAGGTCTGAATAACACGCAGAAAATATACGAATTTTGTCAAAAGATTGCAAACAATACGCAAATCTGGTAAAAAGATTGTGAAAAACACGCAAATTTTGTCAAAGGATTACGAAAAACTTACTTCTTTTTTATTTTAATTGAACATTTAATGATGTAGCTGAGCTTGACATGCTTTTAGGCTGTCTTTGTTGAGCTCAATTTTATGCATGTTGGGCACACTTTTTTTTTTTTTTGCCTTCATTAAAAAACAAATTTTAAAAAATCATTTTACATAAATAGGACTATAATAATGAAACGTATTTTTATTATTTATTTATTTCAAATATTTGGAAAATCACCTTTGAGAATAACTAAAAGATAATTAAGATAAAAAATATTATCTTAATGATCTTAAAACATTTTCATGACATACCTAAGATTTTCTAATTGGTTGAGTTGAAAATCACTGCACTAAATATTTGAGGGTGTCTTTTGTTGTTGTTTGTTTTTTCATAAAATAAGAATTTTTTTTATGATTTGGTACTAAAATCTGTGTAACATATGTATTCCTTAAACTTGGATGCTTGTTAATATAATGCCCTGTTAAAAATAATTTTGACTGCAATTAATTTAATTGTGCAATGGAAATTTTTTTTGAACAACCATTTAACCCTCTGACTACCAAACGGATCAAATGCACCCAACAGAAAAAACAGAATTAGTTCAAATACAGTAAAATCCAGCTGAATTTGATAAAATTAGGAAATTGGTTTGTAAACTCTTATTTTTAGATCTAAATTCGTAAAAATTTAGAAAGATTTTAAAAGAATTTCGGTTGGATGCATTATTATAATTTTTGTATACTTTTTTTTTTGAGGGGGGGTGGGTTAGTCAGAAGGTTAAAGGAAATATAAATCGAGAGATAGCATTTTGTTTTTCAAAATGAAAATATATTATACACAAATTAGTAAGAAGTTAATTATACTGTTTATATTTTTTAGACATAAATTAGATGTTGTATCGTGTGGAAAAAACACTGCAAAAGTACAAAAAGCAATCTGCAGTGGTTTCTTCGGGAATTCTGCTAAGAAAGATCATCAAAGAGGTTACAGAACTCTGGTTAATGGTCAAGTTGTATATATTCACCCATCTAGTGCTTTGTTTAACAGACAACCAGAATGGTATGTAAAATTTCTGTAAAATAATTGTCTTCTTAGTTAATTTGATTCTTCTCTCCGATACTTTGTTTCCATATACAGTAGCGCTCAAAAGTATTTTGACATCCTTATATTCTCTCTTATTTTATTTAATATAAAAATGTAAAAGAAAATATATTCCCTCACTATGACTGCAGTTATTCAAATGTATCAAGTTTCAACTTGTTTGTTTACATTTGGTGCCACCGGAGAAATATGACTCCTCCTTAGATCAAAAGTATTTTGACAATTAGTTTGCATTTAATTGTTGAAGGTGTCAGTGGCACTATAGCTTCGATTAGTGTTTATATCGACTTATTGTGATTATTTTTAAATGCCGAAATGTAAAAAGTATTGAAGTGATTCTAGAAAAGCCGCTGTAAATTCACTTAAAGATAGACTGCAAGCATAATTAGCTCGTTCTTTTAACGGCTCTTGGCAACTTGTTATTACATGGAATAAAGTTTTTAATTAAGAGAAATACATCGAAAATAAGCCTCAAAGTGGCCATCCGAAAAAAACAACTTGCAATGTTGACTGTATTATAAAAATGATATCTACAAGTGTTTGTCGTAAGCCCGCTATAATAATAAAAAATGAACTGAAAGAAAATTACGGCATAGACATACACGTTTCATCAGTCAAACGACGCCTAAACCTCTATGGTTTACATGGCAGAAGACCAGCAAAAACACGTTTGTTATCTACTAAGAATAGGAAGGCTAGAGTCGCATTTGTAAACGGCATAACCCTTTCAGGGGCAAAGCAATTCCATTGCTAAAGTGTTGAATTTAATGACTGACACCGGAATTTGAAAACAAATTTATTTGTAAATAAGAAAAAGCTATATTTCACACACATAATAAACCAAATTTTTTAAAAACAAAATTCCGGTGTCAATCATTAATTTCAACACTTTAGGAATGGAATTGCTTTGCCCCTGAAAGGGTTATGCCATTTTACAAATAAAACTCTAGCCTTCCTATTCTTAGCAGATAAGACTTGTTTTTGCTGGTCTTCTGCCATGTAAACCATAGAGATTTAGGCGTCGTTTGGCTGATGAAATGTGTATTTCTATGCCGTAATTTTCTTTCAATTCATTTTTTATTATTACAGCAGACTTACGACAATCACTTGTAGATATAATTTTTATAATACAGTCAACATTGCAAGTTGTTTTTTTTGGATGGCCACTTTGAGGCTTATTTTTGATATATTTCTGTTTATTAAAAACTTTATTCCATGTAATAACAAGTTGTCGAGACCCGTTAAAAGAACGAGCTAACTCTGCTTGCAGTTTACCTTTAAGTGCATTTACAGTGGCTTTTCTAGAATCACTTCAATATATTTTACATTTCGGCATTTAAAAATAATCACAATAAGTCGATATAAACAATAATCGAAGCTATAGTGCCACTGACACCTTCAACAATTAAATGCAAACTAATTGTCAAAATACTTTTGAGCTAAGGAGGAGTCATATTTCATTGGTGGCGCCGAATGTAAACAAACAAGTTGAAACTTGATACATTTGAATAACTGCAGTCATAGTGTTCTCAATTATAGGGAATATATTTTCTTTTACATTTTTATATTAAATAAAATAAGAGAGAATATAAGGTTGTCAAAATACTTTTGAGCGCTACTGTAGTTTATTTCTAAAAATCTGTGCTTCAATTTTTTGTCAATGGTTCTTAATAGCATAGGCTTAAAGTTGAAAAAGTTTTAATTTACAGACATCATGAAATAGATCATCCACAGCACAAAACTCAATGTAGGATATTATTGGCGTACAGTATCCAATTCTGCTTTTGTAGCCATGAGTCCTGGAGTCAGGGGTGGTTCTGTTCCAAATTTTCTGTAAATTTGAGGCATTTAATTTCAAAAACATTTTTAAATCGGCCATCAAACCAAAAATTCAGGTATTAAAATAAAAAAAAGCGTAGAAAAAATAAATAAAATAAATCTGGGATGGAAAACATAAAACCCTCTTAATAGATATTAACCAAGAATGTTTCTGCAAATATTTACATCATGAATACCCTTCCTCAGAAGCAGGTATGCCATTTCAAAAGTTTCTGGGGTACAGCTTTCTTTGAGGAGCAGAGTTTGAAATTCTGTGCGGAATTGCATGAATTGCGCACAAAATAAGAAAATCCTGCATAATAAAAGATGTTGTGCAGTATTTTACCTGCCTTAAATTCTTTCACAGACATACAATTCTTCTGTGAATATTTTTTAATGTTCATGGAAGTTGGCAATTTTTTTTCTTTTGAGGAATTATGCAGAATTAATTCATGAATGGGGTCACTGCAAAAATTGCAAATTTCTTCAAACAATAGTGGAAAAATATATCATTAATTTTGTCAAAGATCTCAGAAACAAATAGCAATTTTCTTCAATTGATCGCTGGGGAAAAAATCAAATTTGTCTTTCGGTGACAGAGAAAAAATGCAAATTTCATCATAAGATTTCATTAAAAAAAATTCCAAATTTCAACAAGATAGTGCAAAAAAATTCCGAATTTTGATAAATGATCAAGGAAATATATCTCAAATTTCATCAAAAAGATCGCACAAACAAATATCGCTAATTTTGTCAATCGGCCATGGAAAAATATCACAAATTTCATCAATTACTCGCAAAAAATGAATTATCAATCGATTGCAGAAAAACCCAACTAATTTCATCAAAGGAGCGCGATGGCAGGAAATGTGAATTTCGTCAAGAACATTGATTTTGTCAAACAATCGTGACTTTCACGAAAAAGATTGTGAAAAAAATAAATGGGAATTTTGCAAAATAATCACAGAAAAAAATCGTGAATTTCACGATTTTCTAAATTGTCGTCAAGAACGTGAATTTTGTCAAATGATCATGAATTTCCCAAAAAAGATCGTGGGGAAAAAATGTGAATTTTGCAAAACGATCATAGAAAAAAATCGTGAATTTTGCGAAACGATCATAGAAAAAAATCGTGAATTTTAAAAAACTACTGCAGAAAAAAAATCAAATTTTCCAAACCGATCGTGGAAAAAAATTGCAAATTTCGTCAAATGGTCGCAAAAAAAAGTCTCAAGTTTCAATCGATCACAATGTAATCAGCACATGATCATCACTAGGTTATGAAATTCGCAATTTTTTTGCTTCTTGTGGATAAGAAATTTTTCTTTAATGATTTTGTGTTAGTAAAAAGTTTCAAATGATTTTCTGCCTTCTTCAGTCTATGATTTAACATCCATACAATTGAGAACTCTACAATGCCTCTGGCCACAGATAGAGTCAGTCGGGTCAGTTGACACTTTTAGGTAGATTTCGTAAGAAATACTACCTATTGCAGTCGTTACCATGGTGCGACTTTTGAAAAATTCCTTCATAACTTTTCATTATAGGACCCCAGGAACCCAAAACCACCCCCACCTAAAAAGTTTATATATATATATATATATATATATATATATATATATATGTGTGTATGTATGTACTAAATTTTGTCCGCACGATAAAAGTCGCAATCATGCACGAATCATCTTCAAACTCGCTAACAACTTTGAGATGGCTAATATCTCGGCAGGGATTGAAAATGGGCGAAATCGGCCCAAGAGGGTGGAAATGGGGAGGGTTCAAAATTTTGAATACTGTCTTAACATGATTCTGATAAAACCAGCTCTTACACAACAATGGCAGGAAAAAAATAAAAGTTTTTCGTTATAGCAGTTGCCAACAATTAAAAAAAAAAACAAATAATAAAATTCTCACCACAACAATTACTTTTCTTTTGCAAAATTTTCACGTGTAAAATTAAATAGTTTGGCAAATTGAAAACAAATTGAATATTACGTCATAAGTTTCCTAGAACAAGATTTCAGCATGAAAACTCAAAATAAATAGTTTGACGAATTAAAAAAATATGTATATTGCGTCATATTGGAAATATAATGGACCTCAGCAGGTGAATATGTAACGCCATGTAAGTTTGAAGAAACGTATTAAAACATGATAAAAACCCGACTATGGAAATATTAACATATTTTAACACTTTAAGGTTCTCTGAATTTTTTGTAGCCATTTTTTAAACCTATTCCATATATATGTGTGTGTGTATTCGTGTATATTACAATTTTCACAAAAAGTTTAGCTCCCTACAGCTCGCTCTTTGTGAAGAAACTGGGTTTTATCTCTAATCTTGATTTAAGTCTTGTTGGAGAATTTAGTATTTAACATCGAAATCTACCTCCGCCTGTAGGCCTGAGCCGGCAGGGATTTTTTTTTTTTCGTTACAAGTCGGGTTGACTTTAATTGTTTAGAGTTCAGGTTGGGTTTTCACCTCTCTTTAAATAAGTAATTATCTGAAAACATTAAATTAAAAAATATTTGAAAATTCAACTTTAATGTTGAAGTTGTCATGATATATTATTCAAACCTGAAAAATAAGATATTCAAAATCAAATACTCACCAGAAATAAGAATGTGTGTCACTCACCCGAAATAAGACCAATTGCAGCTAAAATTTCTGCTGTAAACATTATTTGCAGCATTGATGTGTTCAATTCCATAATTTTAAACAGTATAAAATTTATATATAAAAATATTTTCAAAACATATGCATTATTCATATGTGGAGATTATTTTCACAAATAAATTCAGTTATGAAGAACACATCAATGCTAAATTTGTAAGGAATATAAAAGAATACAAATTCATGATTTTCTACATATGTTGAACTTTTAAATAATTGGTTTAGTATTTAATGAATTTGTAAATAGATTGTAGATAATGAATACTTAAACATATTTTATTGTTATTATACCAGTTAATATTTGGTGTGGAATGTCTATATTGCAACATTTATCAGAAGATAATAGGAGATCGTCCAACAATATATGGTATATTATGAATCATTAGTTCATCATTGGAGCGAGGAAAAGTTTCACAATTTCTAAGTAAGATGCTATCAAATTTGCTTGTATTTGGAAGGGTTCCATTATAATCAATCGAAAGTTCTCATGATTAAAAGAGAAGCTATATTGAATCTTTCTCATAGTCATACTTGATAAGCAATAAATTAAAAGGAAAAACTACTTTACCATTTCCAGGCATGAAGACTTATAGATCACTTTCCCAAACAAGCTGAATTCATCAGAATGTACTGTATGATGAATCTGCTTTATAATTTGAGAATAATAATCACAGTTCATGAATTGTTCAGACAAACATATTTCACAGTGTGTCGCAGCTTATTATTATTGTTGATTCATACCACTACTTCATTTTCTTGACAGTCATGAGTCCTCAGTATAATATGAGTGGTATTTCTCACCCTTAAAATTATGGTCATATCTCCTTGTACTTCGTTGCAATAAAATTTATATCTAATAAATGAAATTTGATAAAATATTCAATTAACTTAATTCATTAAAATTAATCGCCCTTTGACCCGTATAGTCGAAGAACCAATCACAAAGAAGACTTATTATTTTTTGGAGTGATGATGCATGCATGTTTGTGCATCAATGCCCAGTCAAGAAGAGAGGGAAATCCCCGTAGGATCTTTTCAAAAAGGATGTTAAAACTCAGAATCGCCAATCAGCATCCACCAAAAACAATTCTCAACCGTGCGCTCACTGAACTTTTAACTAAAATGTATCTCCCTCGAGTACAATGACGTCTTGTGTGACATAAAGATGTTGTTTTGAAGCGGTGAAGAAATGAAAAATAAAATCATGGTCGACTCAGGGCGTCCTAAAATGGATGGCACACAAATTTAAAAGTAGTGAAAATAAATAAAACTTCAAAAATAAAATTCGGATAACTCGCAATCTATTGCATCAAAAGTGACGAAATTTTGTCTGCTAAAAGCAAATAAATATTTAAATAGAATAAATATATTTTGCAATAAAAGTAATCAATATTTAAGAATTTTTAAAGACTTAGATAAAATTTCATGACATATTATAGAAACGAAATACACATTTTTATGAGTAATTCTTTTTGTTTATAATCTAGAAATCCCTAATAAATAAATAAATAATTTTAATAGATATTTGTCTAAAATTTTAGTAGTTTGAGTTAGTAACATAATATAGATATTTTACATTGATGTTTGGAAAAATAATGTTTTTGAATAGCTTAATTTTTTTTTATTAAATAAATAAATAATGGCCAATGGATTTTAATTATTAAGCAAACGGAAATGCAAGATGTATCGTAACATGTTGTATATAATCTCTTGTAATCAGTCAAACATGAAAGCATTTTTAAATTGTTTCCTCAAACCTTTTCTTTTTTATGTAATTAAATATTTTCTTACTCATTGATATTTTGCATTAATGTTTTAAATAATAAACACATATAAGCAAATTTTTGGTAGTTTTTATACTGGATGATTTAAGTTTTTAAATTCTTAATAATAAATAATATTGCTGTTTTAAAGCTGTATGTCTGCACCATATGTATTTTATTGAACTATAGTAAGTTCTTGTTACATATATATTTTAATAATATTTATGTGCTATGCTATTAAAAATTGCATCACTTTCTTATTGTTTGTTTTACATTTATTTTTGTGTTTTCACTTTGTTTTAATGACTCTTTTCCCAAATTTTAGGGTTGTATATAATGAACTGGTACAGACTACAAAAAAATACATCAAAGAAGTAACTACTGTTGATCCTAAGTGGGTGGTAGAGTTTGCTCCTGCCTTTTACAAATTTGCTGATCCTACAATGTTAAGCATACAAACAGTTGAGGCTGGAACCTCTTTATAATAAATATGAAGAACCAAATGTTTCACGAATTTCACATGTTAGAAGAAGAAGGATGTAAATGTACTGTACTTTAATCTTTTATATATCAGTAAAATATTATATAAAAATAATTTTTTTGTTTTGTTTTGTTGCTGACCTCTTTTCTTGTGTTTTCATGTAAGTTGATGTTTATAAGAAAAGCCAACCCGAATAACTTCACACAAGATATATTAAATTATTTACATGAGTAACATATTTATTTGCATCAAACGATCTGGTTTTGATGTTGTTAATTGTAATAACAGGGATTAAACTACTGATGCAGGTGAATTAGATTAATTCAGGTTGGCGAGCAACCAGGAAATGTCAGGGAATTTGCTGAATCTTTGTTTATTGTCAGGATTTTTTTTTTTTTTTTTTAATGGAAAAAAGATTGTCGTATCTGGAAAATCAGAATTTGGATCAAAATTAGCGAATATATTTTCGCGAGTGATATAAAAAAATTATCCGTAAATAAGTTTTCTCCAATCGCTTTCCATAAAACATACTCTATGCTTTCAAACTAGAAGCAACGCGCCTTTACATCTCTTTTCGCTGTCTCGTGCATTGTCATAGCAACTCCTGACCACCAGGAGAAAGACTCTCCTACCTTACTACGCGTTTAGAGTCAAGTTACACGATCGTCATTCGGTCTTCTGATTGGCAGATTCAGTTTGTGTTAATGTTCAGATTCAGAGAAACACAAGCAGGATGTGTCTCGATTAGTGTGATTGGAAAAAAAAAAATCTTAATATGTCAAAGCAAACATTTTTCCGAGATGAATGGCTGTCTGATCCTTCTTTTAATTTGGCTTGAAGAAATGCCGCATAATAATAAAATTGCCAAATGCAAACTTTGCAATAAAACCTTTGAATTGAGTAATATTTGCCTTCGTGCTGTTTCAAGCCACATGGATGGACGTAAGCAGACAAAAAAAGTTGTAGCAAGAAGCCTAAATAAAAAATAGACGTTTTTCTCATGTTTCACAAAATCAGACCTTTCATCTTCTGTTAACTGTGCTGCAAATATTGAAAAAAAATTTAACACGATTGATATTGATCTAATGGTTACCTCATGTTTGTAGTTATTTTAGCTAATTTGTAATTAATACCAGGATATATAATTAATGTGATGTAATGAAGATGGTTAATAAAGATATGTCTGGAAAGAAGTTTTTTGAGATATACAGTTTATATATGTAAGTATTATCTTAAATTTTCAAATCCATCTCAGTTTTTATTAAGCTCTTGTTGAAAAGAAACTATCTGCAGGTTATTTTGTGACAATTTAAGACGATTAAATTTTGTGTTTGGTTTTACAGTATATTAATGTTCTAGAGAATTAAATGTTGCAGGTTAACTTTTTTCTATGGAGGATATTATTATGCAGATTATTTGTTGTGTTATTCATAGTTTTTTTTTTTTTTTCAAAGTAAAAATCATATTAAATTTGATCATGTTGTTGTAAGATGTATTTTGTAATGGTCTAGTCGAGAAAGGTTCAGAAAAAAAGGTCAGGAAATTTGTAAATGGAAAATCACTAGCCACCCTGTTAATTGTAAAAATAGCAAGCACTGATGCAGTTGAGTTCAATTGAATTTGAACATAAACAAAGAATCATTCTATCAGTTGAAGTAGTTGTTCTTTTATTTATTTTTTCTTTAATGGAAGTAGGAATACCTTCTTAAAGTAGCAGTTTTTGTAATAGTTGTAGTGTTGATTAGATGGAGCACTTGTGGTCCTTAATATGAATATGACAGAGCTAAAAATCATCTTTTCTTCCTTAATTTATATATTTAACTGCATACATATGATCATTAGTTATGGGTGTTATAACCAAACAGTTGTAAATTTGAATTGTAATAAGAAAAGATTGGACTTGTGCATTATATTTATATTCTTGTATAATAGTAAAAACATTTCCATTGGTATGCTGTGATATGGAGATAGTGAACATTCCGTTTTGTCCAAATCTCTTAAAAATATAATAAATTAATTTAATATTGAGCAACACACTGCTGAAATAAAGATTTAACATAGAAATTTAAATAAATTCAAAATATAAAACTATTCTGCACATTAGTATGTCTTGTGTATTTGTTACAATTAATGAATTTCTGAGTAAAATCTTCTATATAATTTAGCTACTTTAATTAGGATGAGCGAAGTGAATCCTCTACTAGGCTACACAAATTATATTTTGTCGTACACTTTACAAAAAAACTATTCAGTATTTTGACTTGAAATTAAACATAAAAATAAATTATGATCTGTAAGTTTGCACAATATTATTTTTTTTACAGAATAACCTTAAAGAAATTATTATTTAAATTAATTTTACATGTTTTTCCATTACAGACGCATTTTTGCAAATAAAAAATGAAACACATATATTTTCAGACGAACAAATAAATCATGGAGTTAGTAGTTATTGATAGAATCATGATTAATTAAATAAATAAAACATATTTTCATTATTCCACCAAAATATCTCAAAAACTGCTTTTTAAATTTAACTAAGGAAAGAAATATTTTTGGACTTGATAGAAATAAAATATGATCTGTAGATTCTGACAATATTATTTTCTTATCAAATGATTTAACAAAAAACATTTTTTATTATTTTGTTGAATATATTTTTTCCATTATACAGATTTATTTTTGTAAACGATAATGAAACCTGCTTATTTTCTTGCAGTAAATAAAAATCATTGAGTTAGTAAAAATAAATATATTCATGAATAATTAAGTACATGAAATATTATTGCATCAAAATTTCTCATTTAAGGAAAGGAACATATATATCTGCATTTTGCGAAGACTAAATATTTTAAATATTGAAAATAACTGCAGAATTTATACTTCAAACTGTAAAAGAACATTAAACTTTCTTATATTTAAAATGTACGTTATTTGAGAGGAAAATATACATTTTAGTAGAATACTTTATTAAGATTGGTTGGAAATGATGCATATTTTGGTGCTCATTCCTTTTAATCATCTAATTGTTTCAATTTTGTTTATGAAATTTTTAAAGTACCTTTTTTTATGAAAATTATAGCATATTTTTAATGAATTAAAATTTGTGAAAATTCAATTATTTACATTCAATTATAAAAGTGTTTTTCAGTGTTAAGAATTCAAATACACAATTTATTCTTATGTGAAATCATTTATGCAGACAATAGTTATGCATTTTAAAAGAATTATATTATGATTTATTTATTTTTTTTTTTGTAAAGTGGCAACAAAAGAATTGTAAACAAATAAAATTAATTGTTAAATTTGTTATATAAAGTGTAATTCGAAGGTTGAAAATTGAACCAAATGAAACATATTTACTATTAAGAAATAATTACTATTAGTATTATTACTTTCTTCTATCTTCAATAGAAGAAAGTATTGTAATTGAAACTTTTTTCGACTTCCGCTTTTCGACGGATTTGCACGTTTTAGGGGTCAGAGATCACAAAACACATGTTTATAGAAAATGTGTGTCTGTCCCCATTGTACCATCAAAAAGTGTATGAAGTTATGCATAGAATTGAACAAAATTTTTATTTTAAGTGTTCGGCTATGGCAAGCAGGTCTTCCCTGAATTTGGAAAACATTCGCTGGTAGGGGATGCTGTAATAGTGATTTTTGTATGATTTTGAATATTGTACCATCAAAGAGTGTATGAAGTTATGCATAGAATTAAACCAACTTTTTATTTTAAGTGTTAGGCTATGGCAAGCAGGTCCTCCCTAAACTTGGAAAAAATTCGCCGGTAGGGAGTGCTGTAAGAGCAATTTTTGTGCGATTTTGAATATTGTACCATCAAAAAGTGTATGAAGTTATACATAGAATTAAACCAAATTTTTATTTTAAGTATTTGGCTATGGCAAGAAGGTCCTCCCTGAATTTGGAAAAACTTCACGGGTAGGGGGCGCTGTAATAGCGATTTTGATTATAGTACCATCGAAAAGTGTATGAAGTTATGCATAGAATTGATCCAAAATTTTTGTGTATGTTTTTGGCTGTGGCAAGCAGTCCTTCCTTAATTTGGAAAAAAAATTGCCGGTAGGGGGCTCTGCAATAGCGATTTTTGTGCCATTTTGAATATTGTACCATTGAAAAATATTGAAGTTATTCATAGAATTGAACCAAATATTTTATGTTTGTTTCTGGTCATGGCACGAAGGTCCTCCCTGAATTTGGAAAAATTCCTCTGGAAGGGGGCACTATAATTGCGATCTCTGTGCCATTTTCGTTATTGTACCATCGAAAACTGTATGAAGTTATGCATAGAATTGAACCAATTTTTTGTGTATGTTTCTGGCTATGGCAAGCAAGTCTTCCCTGAATTTGAAAAAAATCTGCCAGAAGGGAGACGCTGTAATAGTGATGTTTGTGCCATTTTCTTTATTGTACCATCGAAAAGTATATAAAATTATGCATACAATTAAGTCAAATTTTTTGTGCATGTTTTTGGCTTTGGGCAGCAGGTCCTCCTTGAATTTGGCAATATTGTGCTGTAAAAGGGCTCTCGGATAGCAATTTTTGTATACTTTTCTTGATTTTTCGTAGTTCTATTGTCCATATGCGGCTCATGCAGCGGCAGGAAGTCGCTTCCTGCTAAGGCGGCTGTTCGCAAACAGCTGATAACAACAGAACAAGGAAAAACAATTTATAACAAATATCATGATATAGATTAACTCGATTTTAGTCCGTTTAATTGACTGTAGCAGAAATTTATGATGAAAATCAAAGTTGGTGTTGTATTGAACTAATAATATAGAAGTATTAACGTGTGTAACTAGTTTTTGAAATATTAAGATGTATAAGATAGAAGAAAGTTTTGGGATTAGCACATCCAACTAGTTTTTAATATGTTTGTCATTTAAAAACAATTTATGGAATGTATTAGTTCTATTATAATTGTTCTAAAGCAAAGTTGGCAGTTTCTGAAATGACAAACAGACTTGAACCATTTCTTAGTTTATCAATTGGGTCTAAAGTAATGTTATGCTCTAATTTGTGGACTGAAAAAGGTTTAGTAAATGGGGCTTTAGTCTATGTTGCAGATATTATTTATGAAGAAAATCATGGGCAACCAGACCAGATGCCGCAAATAATCACAGTTGAATTTGAAAACTACAGTCATTCAACTTATGAGAATGGCTGCGTTCCGATTCCACCAATAACTAAATTCTGGAAAAATGAAAATATAAATTGCTCAAGAAAACAATTTCCTCTGCAGTTAGCTTTTGCAGTTACAATTCATAAATCCCAAGGTTTAACATTAGATAAAGCAGTTGTAGATATTGGGGATAAAGAGACATCAGTTGGCTTAACGTACATAGCATTGTCGAGAGTGAAAACCCTTCAAGGTTTAGCATTCAATGGAAAATTTCTTTATGAGAGATTCTACTATATCAAAAATTCTCATAAGCTAACATGCAGAAAAAAGAAGAAATTAGAATGAAAAGTTTTGCACTTAATAATTCTTAGTATCACTGAGAGCAAATTTCAAATGTTTTTTCAGAAAATAGGATTTTGAAGAAGTGTAACTTTCTTCAAGTTCTCTTCGAATATATTATTCTAAGATTGCTATCAAAGATTATTTGATGTGAATTACAAAGATTGGAAACATACTTATTTCAAACCATTTGAGAAAAACCAGAGGCTATTGGAAAATGTAAAAACATCTTTAAAAGAGCTTTTAGTTGAAAATTTAAAAATATTTTGTAAAATTTTGCTTCAAAAATATTTTTATTTATACCAGTCTTATAAATAAAAAATTCTGGGGAAATTCTTAGTTATTTGGCTGAATTTACATTTCTAAAAGTAAAATGCGCCAAAACATAAAATAACATTTTTGCTTAATAAAGATGCAAAAATATTGTTACTTTCAAATATTTATCTTATTAAATAATGCTTTGCGAATCCAAACAAAGCATGGCTTTTGGTAATTTATTAAGATTTTAAACTACTTTGTAAAAATTTTATATACGTTATGGGAGAAGTTTTAATTCTATACTGTGCCTTTCTAATACTTCATCTAACTTATTCATTGATAAACCTGAATTAAGAAAATGATAATTCAAATAACACTACAAATTATGTAATATTACAGTTTTTAAAAATTCAGGTTTTTGAAACTTCTTAATAGGCATTAAAAGGTTTGTACGACTGTCATTTAATCAACTTTATTACATACTCAGTACTGATTAAATTTAGGCTAATTCAAAAATAAAAATTATATTTTGTTCCTTTAATAATGCAAATCAGATGTTTAAGTATACATACATATTATTAGAAGAATCGTTTTGAAATTCTCAATGTTTAAAATATATAAAATCATAATTTTGCTTGATGCAAGATAAGTATCATACTTTGATTAACATGATCTACTACTTTAATGCATTATAATTTCAGTTGCAGTGCAATCTTACTCCATTCTAGTTCATAAAAAACAGAATACCACAATGTCAAAAGATGAGTTTAAATTTGCATTGCAGCTTGGTAATGTGTTTTAAAGAAAGTTCTGCAGAATTCTGTCATAGCATTGAATAGTGTATTCATTTCACTAGCCTTTGCTTATAAGATTAGCGCAGTGAATTGATTTTTAGCACTATTGCTATTCTTACTGGATGATAACAGAAGTTCAAAATACCAAAGATCATGCTTAATGAATGGATTTGTTCCAAATAATCCAAATGGAAAAGTTAAAGAGTTAAGCAAGTTATTTTATAGACAGAAATAAAAAAAAGTAGGGGAACTTAAAGCATCTATGAAAATGGATGCTTTTATTTAATTTAGCATAGTAGAGAATAATGTAAAATTTAAAAGTTATAGGTTAGAGTAATTGAGAAAGAGATGATAGATAGAAAATAGTCTAACAAAACTGCTAACTTAAAACATTTCATTTAATTTTTCATAATTTAATATGCCAATTTCCACACACAAAAACCTGCAGAATTCTACTTTATCCAACAAACAGCTGATCCGCCCAGGCTGTGATAATATCCTTAAATATACCTAAATTCCAAAACATGTTAGTTCTACTTTCCACTGCCAGGGGGCACTATTCTAAATAAACATCTATCCGAACAAAACTCTGTTATTCATCCTACCTAGATGTATTTTAGTTCAGGGGTGAGGATTCAAACTAAAGAAATAATGCCTGGGGGCAAATGGGAGGGGAGCTGGGGGTGCATAATATGAAACAGTGGTCGTAGGGCTATCAAATGATGCATCACATGAGGGGGTCAGAAAAATTTACAAAAGGGTCATTCCATGTGAAATCAACCAACTTAAAGAAAAGTTGTTGCACCATAGTCAGATTTTTTTTAAATTTTTATTACAGACAGATGTAGTAGTGAAACCATCAAATCTAAAATTTTAAGATAATTTGTGCAATATTGACTGAGATATAGCCTTTTGAAAATTGATCATTTTTACCAAATGGCGGCCATCTTGGATGCTATCCCTATGTCTATAAATGTCCATAACTTGACAACTAATGACTCAAATTTTATATTTCTGGTACCAATTTAAAACTATTTGTATAAAGAATGCATATATGATATTAAAACAATAGTAATTTTTTATTTTAATACTGTTTATTACATTCAAACTGAAAATATCACCCTCAAAAAATGACTTACTGTAATGGGCCATAAAAAAAATGACCCATGGTAATTTTTTTTCAAACTTGCTAAAAACATTTCTCCATATGTGTACTTTAAATAGAAAAAAAATTGGAGAGGTAAACTTTTTAGTTTAAAAAAATAGCTTTTTACACATAGGATGTCACTTACTAAGCAGTGACTATCTTAAAACATGTAAATATCCCTGATTTAAGAAATAATGGCCAAAACTAAATATTTTTTAATCCCTGAATTAATTTAAAACTATAATGAAATATAATCTCATAAGTTTTTTGTAGGACCACCTTCCAATTGCTCCCCTCCCCTCCCCTCCCCTCCCCCCCCCCCCAAAAAAAAAAGAAGTCATTGCTAAAAATGTATAATTGAAAAAATTTAACACTGAAGAAAACAAATAAAGAATATAATGTATAATTGTGAAAAACCTTTAAATGCAATATATATAAATGAGATTTTACTGCATGTGTATATGTGGAATCTATTCAAAACGTTTTCCATGCAAGAAATTCAATTTTTATACCTAAATTTCTATTTCTTACTTTAAAAATTGCTCACTTAAAAAGTTTTACATTTGTATGTGACTTTATAGAAAAATTCTGCTGTATGCATGTATTTACATCATTCAAGTTGCATTAAATATTCAGATATAAATATGTCTGTTTATGTATTTTCTATTTCAATAAATTTACATACTAAGAATGACAGAATTCATGAAATGAATGCTAATCTTGCATAATCTATTTTCCTTATTATTTGAATTCAAAACATGATGTAATAATGCATCATCTTCTATCCTGATGTAATATTGCATCATGTTATATGTTTATGCAATTTTATCATAATGTATCCAACAAATCTTTTGTTGAAAATTTTTGAAACCTATTGTGGGTAAGCATATTATAAACTGCATTATATATAAAATTTTAAATAAAAAAAAATATTTGACATAATTTATGAATTATTGCATCATGTTGTATGCTGATGCAATTTTGGGAAAAGATTGCTGCTGTATAGTCATCTGTTTTCTAATTGGTTGTAATTAAAGTATGATGAAATTGTACAAAAAAATTTGACTATCCCTTTTAAACATCATTTCTGTTTATGTTTTCAATGTAGTATGCACAGGCATAGAATAGTTATTTTGTGCTTAAGATTCTACAGTGGACATGGAGTGTTTTGTATGCAAGAAACTTGGTGTTTCATTGAGTACTGATCTGATTCCTGTTCTTCAATTGTCTTCACGTGATTTGCAGTTATTAAAAAAAAGATTGCATTATGTAATCCCAGATGAAAAATGCTTTGTCCATGGAAATAGTATATGCAAGGTTCACAAGGATAAATATCTAAAATGGTATATTTTAAGACAGAGACAGTGTTGTGATCCATTTAATAAACATCCAAATAGCATCAGAGCAAAATCACTAAAAACAATATCATTAGATATGTCTAAAAGAAATCCAGATATCCTCATTCCAGGGAAAAAATTATGTGTTTCCTGTTATTCATCAGTAAATATGAAAAAATGTCTATTGTTGACAGGATAACCACCTCAGGAACAGAAAGCCCCTCTGATTCAGATTTTAATGAACCCACAGTAGTAATAGAACAATTAAACAAAAGTTGTGAATTGTTAGAGTTATCGCCAATAAAGGTAAGTAGGCGTACCTCAAAGAGAAAACTTAATTACATGCAAAAGAAAGTTTCAAAAATAACTAAGTGTGTTGCAACTAAAGCAGCTACAGTATTAGGTGTTGAAACCATAAATAAGCCTCAAAATAGTAAAGACACAACTTGTCCTGACTGCACATCTATGATGGATAAATTATTGGAGAAGTTTACAAACGCATGTTTTAAAGAAAAATTTCAAATTCTAACACTAGTTCAGATTCATGGACAATACTGCAAACAATGACTTATTTTAATACTACACAGTATCTTGTAAAAAAGGCAAGGAAGTTTAAAACAACAGAAGGGATGATATCGATGCCTAGTGGAAGAAAAAGTGTTAAACTGAGTCCAGACGTTATAGAAAAAGTTATTAATTTTTATTATGATAATAACAGCCGCATGTGTCCTGGAAAAAAAGATTTCATATATCTGTTCCAACTGAAAACGGCAGAATATTAAAACAAAAGAGATTGATTTTGCACAATTTAAAGGACTTATATATTGCATTTAAAGAACAACATGACTTAAAAATTGGATTGTCTAAGTTTTGCTCACTACGTCCAAGAGAATGTGTTACTGCTGGAAGCAAAGGTATTCATTCTGTCTGTGTGTGTGTGTATACCATCAAAATATTAAACTTATGCTTCATGCTATTCATATCAATGACTACATATCACTGCTAAAAAAACTTGTTTGTTGCATTGAATCTGAAGAATGCATGTTGCACTGGTGTAATAAATGTCCATCTCCTGAAATTTTAAAGAAAGATTTAATGGGTTTAGATGAATTGGAAATGAGTAATGATATTATTTATAAACAGTGGGTAAAGACTGATGGAACAGAATTTAAAAAAGTGATTATGCCTGTTGATGAATTTGTTGATTTAATTACAAAACTCCTTGCTTTATGTTCACACCACTTTTTTGCAAAATCACAAAGTTTATATTTCAAGAAAACAAAGGATGAATTGAATACAGAAACTGCTATTATTTCAGCTGATTTTTCTGAAAACTATACTTGCATTGTGCAAGATGCTATTCAAAATATCCATTAGCAAAAAGAACAGGTTACAGTTCACCCCTTTCTTGCTTATATAAGGGACAGTATCACTGATACTGTGAAATCTATTCCTATGTGTGCAATAAGCGAGCATTTAGTTCATGACACTACTACATTTTGGGCTTTTCAAAAAGTAATTGTCAATTATTTAATTTCACAAATTCCACAGATTAAATACATAAAATATTTTAGTGATGGATCATCAGCCCAATACAAAAATTATAAAAATTTTATTAATCTCTGCCATCATGAAGATGACCATGGTGTGAAAGCTGAATGGCATTTTTTTGCCTCTTGCCATGGAAAAGGAGCTTGTAATGGAATAGGCGGCACCATAAAATGCATGGTCACCAAAGCAAGTCTTCAGCGTCCATTCAAAGATGGTATCTTAAATGCATTTGATCTGTATACATTTGCAAAAGAATTTGTTAAAGGAATTGAAAGTTTTTTATAACAAAATCTGAAATTGAAATTGCCAATAATCAGTTAGCAGATAGGTATGCAAAGGCAGATACAATCGTAGGAACAAGGGTTAATCACAGCTTTGTGCCAATAAATAAAGGCCAAATACTGGTTTCCAGGGTATCAGGCTCCTCAACAAATTTTATTGCTACTGTGAGATTTAGTGAAACCGACAAACCACAAACATTTAAAAGTGAACAATATGTTGCATGTATATATGGTGTTAACTGGTGGATTGGTAAGATTTTAGATTACTGCGAGGAATTCAATGACTATAAAATTATGTTCATGCATCCTCATGGTCCTAGTTCATCATATTCATGGCCAAAATCTTCAGATGTTTGTTGGATTCCATATGAGCATATAATGAAAGTAGTGTCTACCCCAATGACTGCTACAGGAAGAACATATACTGTTGCTCCGGAGGAGCATACAGCAATTCACCTCTTATTCTTAAACTTCAAGACAGATTAAATCCTTGGTAATTTTCAACAACATATTATCAAGTTCCTTTCAACAATATATTATAAAGTTATATCCATGTAAGTATCTTGTTCTTATTTTATGTAAATATGTTTCATATAAGTTTTATCTAAGTCTTACTTTTATACATATTTGATGTTTTTGTTGTACATTTGTATCACACAAGATTTGTGTACTCATTTTGTTAAGATTTGTTCATTTAAATTGAAATTGGCAGTGAACTGAATAACTAATGTCAACTCAATCAACTCATTAATATTAATTTTTAATCTTTTATTTGAATTCAACTGATTTACAGCTAGTATTTCTGCCATATTTCAAAAAAATATGTTTTATGGCTCTTTTTCCTTCTAAATATTTTCCATTATGTATATTTTTTTGAGAATTATACACATTATCATTTTATATGAAATAAAAATTATTGAAATGAAAATTTACTGTTATTTTAATATGTATGTGTTTTTAGTATAATTAACTGCTGATTGGTATTTCTAAATTGAATTATTTATATATTGATGCTCATACATTAATTCATATGCCAGAAAAAAATATTTTTAACCATTATTTGTTAAACCAAAGATACTTACGTGTTTTAAGATAGTCACTGTTAGGTAAATGACATCCTATGTGTAAAAAGCTATTTTTCTTTAATGAAAAATTTTACCTCTCCAATTTTTTTTCTGTTTAAAGTATACATATGGAGCAATGTTTTTAGCAAGTTTAAAAAAAAAGTTATGATGGGCCATTTTTTGTATGGCCCATTACAGTAAGCCAATTTTTGAGGCTGATATTTTCTGTTTAAATGTAATAAACAGTATTAAAATAAAAATTTACCATTGTTTTAATATCATATATGCATTCTTTATATAAATAGCTTTAAACTGGTACCAGAAATATAAAATTTGAATCATTAGTTGTCAAGTTATGGACATTTATAGACATTGGGATAGCATCCAAGATGGCCGCCATTTGGTTAAAATGACCATTTTTTAAAAGGGTATATCTCGGTGAATATTGCGCAAACTAGTTTTAAATTTCAGATTTGAGGGTTTCACTACTATGTCTGTCTACAAAAAAATCCATGACTATGCTGCAACACCCATTGGTTGAATTCGTGTGGAATGACCCAAAAGAGTCTCCTCGGGTGGGCAACTATGCCTCTAACTGGGTTTTTTTGGGGGGAGGGGGGGGGGGACCGCAAGCAAAAGTATCAGAGCATCCCATCCTGGACCCCCCCCCCCGTCTTTAAAATTTTTATATGTTTTTAAAAATATGTATCCGAGTGCTCCAAAAAAAATATGACATGAAATAATGATATTTAGAGTAGACAATGCTATGATTTAAATAATTTTCAATAGGATTAAATGCAGAATACATTGAATCAAGTTTTTGATAAAATAAAAGTTACAGGTGGATTTTTTTTCAAATTTCTGAAATAGAATATTATTTTGCATATATGTACCAATTTTCAAATCCCTACCTAGAATCAGTTTTAATAAAGAATAAATTTCATTTTCCATATAAAAATCAGTTTTTTGATAAAATAAAATGTTACCGGTGGATTTTTTCAATTACTTTTTTAAAAAACTAAAAAGTTACTGGTGGAATTTTTTCATTTTTTAAATTTCCGAAATAGAACGTTATTTTTCATATACATGCCCTTTTTTTAAATACCTACCTGAAATAGTTTTAAAAATTTCTATACACCTTATAAACTCATATTCTGCTATCTTTCTGGCAAACCCTCTTCAGCTCTGAACCAGGTGTTGATACATTTCCCAAGATTTTGTGAAAGGTCACAAATTCTCGCTCTTTTGAGTTTTTAATTAATATCTCAGCTAATTATCAAAAATTTAAAATTCTGAGTCTCAGGTGCATCAGGATGCCATGGAATATCCTCACCGAAATTTTCAGACTTCAAGGTGCGCTAGATTTCTCTAGCTATCGCCGAGAGACACACGGATATAGACAGAGCGAAATTTTCTTTTATTTGTATAGACTATCGCTGCCAGCTAACAAACATTAACTTGAAGAGTTCAAAATATGCTGAGAAGTTTTCACTCATTTCTCTGCCTGCCAGATGACACCGACCAGGGCCGAAACTAGCCTTTTTTGCACCCGGGGCAAACATGGATTTTGCCCCCCCCCCCTCTTCCACAAAGTATATTTACAAAGAGAATTTTACTAATTTTATAATAGATGACTTAATTTAAAATATGTTATCTTAAAATATGTAATACTGAACTACGTAATCTACAGTGGCGGATCCAAGGGGAAGGTCCCTCTGAACATCAACAAAAATATTCTAAAGATCATTTTTAAAATGACATATTCAGTAGAGTCCCGATTATCCGAGTCCCGCCTAACCGAGTTTCCGCTTTCACCGAGTTATTTTCTTCTGATGGACTGATGGCTTCTATTATTATGAAACAGCCATTATAAATGAAGTGTTAGGTGAAGATGAAAGAGCAGCCGTAAAAAGTTAGAACTCTGATTTTCTGGTCAGAATGAGGAAAAAAAAGGCTATATTTTTTTTTGCAAAAAAAATTATGGCCATTTTTTTTCCCCCATTCGGACCAGAAAATCAGAGTTCTAACTTTTTACGATTGCTCTTTCATCTTCACTTAACACTTCATTTATAATGGCTGTTTCATAATAATGGAAGCCATCAGTCCATCAGAAGAAAATGATCCTTTCCAAAGGTATAATCCTTCATTTGGCGCCCCCCTTCGTTCTGGCGCCCGGGGCACATACCCCCTCTGCCCCCCCCCCCTAGTTTCGGCCCTGACACCGGCCAACTGCCTGCTGTTCCATGTGCTGCTAAGAACACAGATTAAATGATACAATAATATATTACTTAATCTATGACTCAGAATATTTCAATTATTTTTCTACTAATACACAGCACCGGTGTTCTGCAATGGACTATTTTATTGCTAGAACCATTTTTAAAAATCTATATTTTTCTTTGTAGAGCTTTAAAATTATGATTTTCTTTATGTACAGTAAAATCTGTCCAAGACGGATTCCGTGTAAGCCGGAAATCTGTCTGCCGCGGAAAGATTTCCAAGTCCCGACGAATACATAGAAAATAACATTAATACGCGCTTCATAAGCCGGAATCTGTCTAACGCGGAAACGGAAACGTTTTTAAGGTCCGACGAAAACCACTTTTTGCATAAGACGGAAAAAAGGATATTTTAAAACTGAAAAGTATTCGGCATATGAAACTTTAAAACTGATAGATATATGACACACATATAAATAAATGCATATAAAAATATATATAAATAACTAAAAAACAGGAATTCTGCTTTTTCAGAATTTAGTGTCGCTCCGGAAGGAAAAAAAAATGTATATATAAATAGTACAAAACATATTTCAATTTTAAGACTTAGAGTACACGCTTTTATTTTATGTAAAATGACGTCATTCGCATCCACTTAAAAATTCCACATTTACGATCCACATTGATTCTTAAACATCTACAGTAAAGTAGGCATAGGACGTCACTATCGCGAAATACACAAATGCAGCAAAAAGATCCAGTCATTAAAGAAAGTAGATACTTAAAATTAAATATAGTTTATAACAGCTCCATGTTTTAACAGAAATTATTCGTTTATATTTTTTCAAAATAGCACGTATTTTAATGACATTTTTTTTCCGGTTGTTATGAAAAACTGGCAACAAAAATATATAATTAATATTTTACAACTATTTTTCCTTTACTTTCTACAGAAATGGAGTACTTCCATTGCCAATATTAAGCAAATGGCTCCAGAAACTATAAAAAAATTAATATTTCAAAAGTAAATGGAGATGCAGTTTTCAAACAAATTGCATTTAAAAGTACTTTTTTTTTTCAATACGACGGTATAAAAATTGAAAATGTGCGATGCTTAGAAATTTAAAAAAATTGCTGCAGAGTATTTAATCATACTGCTTTGTTTTACGGCTGGCTTCTGTAAGGTAACGTTATTTTTTGGAGGCGACCCAGAATAAGCTGGTAGAAAGAAATAGCATACCGTACCGGGGGCTAAAAACATATTTTTACACATTCATTTGTTTACAGAGAGAGAATTTTAATTATGATATTTTGCATTTTTGCAGATTTAATGAAAAGGAATATACGCAATTTGTATTTGTTCAGTCTACAACACTTTCATTTTATTTATAATTTTTTACACATATGAATTTCTTTTTTTCTACAGTACATAAATTTAAAGTATGTGTTTTTATTTTTTCCATCACCGTTATAATTAAATATATACATATATATACAGGCTGTTATTCTACCTGTAAATCTAAGACTACGAGATTTCAAAAAGTCATACATTTTTTAAATTATTGGGATAATTGAAAAAATAAATTAAAGTAGTATAATTTAATTATGTATACCATATTTCAATCCATTCGCCGAGAAAAATAGAGGGTTTTTTGTTTAAAAAAACTGTAAATAAAAGGAAAATGTCAATTGAAGAAACAAAAATGCGCATATTTTTGTCTTTTATTCTTTTCATTAAATTCATAAAATGGAAAATTTCATACTTAAAACTCTCTAAATAAAAAATAAAAAAATGCACAATTTTTTTTTTTTGTCACATACTTAAAAAAATTATATGGGTTATTACTAAATAATATTTCACTTTAAAGAACGGTACTGAAGATTACATATGTAAAAAATACGCGATTTTTTTATTTATTTATTTATTTATTTTTTTTTTCTGATTTGCATAAGGCGGAATATTGTCTACGGCGGAAAACTTTATCGGTCCCGATCGTTTCCGCTTTGGACAGATTTTACTGTAATTGTCTAAGTAATTTTTGTACGTAGTTTTATGTAATAAATGCCTAAATAGTCATTAATATTGTTATTTTTCTGTATTCATGAATTTCGAACATGATCTGAAAATTAAATATGTGCCTAAGTATGTCCGTTTTATGAATAATTTTTCACTATATTGTAGGATCTTTTGCTGGGCTTGAGCCGCACTTTTTGCTTTTATACCTGGCAAGGGTGATAATTTTATTTGGCTCGGGCCGATCTTTTAGCTTTTATACGGGGACGGGCCAATACTTTTTTTTTTGTTGTTTTGGTTAGACCCTGAGCTTGGAACTTGAAATTTTAGCCCGTGTAAATCTCTAACAGACTTATCTAAGCCAGCTTTAATATATTTTTTAAATGTTTCTTTCAGCCAGCATCCCATGGCTGCTGAATATATCTTTCTTTACCCATTCAGAACCATAGTGCATATATGCACTTTTAAAACGTGCATACAAAATTTGTTTTTGCACCAGTAATAAAGAAAAATAATATTTGTCTTATTTAATTGGAACATTTTCGAGATTAAGTAATTGAAGGTAACTTTTTATTAATAAGTGTTGCCAACCGAATAAAATTTGTACAAAAGATGCCGGTCCCGAAGGGGTTAATAAGTTTCAAAACATTATTTACTGAATTTACAAGCAGTAAAGAAGTAGGTTTAAGACAAGCTGTCTTATACCAAGTTAGTGTCTTTTACATAACTAGGGGTCTCTGCCCATTACGAGCTACGCTCGCCAACCCCCAGTTCAGACTCTAAATATCCGTTAATTTGATCGTCTTTAAAAAGATTACGGAAGCTTGAATTATAATTAAACAAGAAAAAAAAAATTATGCGTCAAGCATAGATTAGGAAACACTTTCCAACACATTCAGAATAATGTAACAAAACGGCACTATTTAAAAAGTAAAATATTACGTCTAATTCAACCATATGAAAACTCATAACACTGTTAAGAATTTGCTCCTCGATCAATTTAATTGAACGGTAGCGAAGGGGAACAAATCTCTCTACCATGGAAAATTAATCAAATGTTTTATTTTGAAATCTTGAATACGTAGAATACAACAAAAATAATAAATTAAATGCGTAGGTCGTTGACTTATATGATTACATAAAACAATGAGTCCTTGTAGATTCAAATTGGTAAAACAGTTTACTCTAGAACATCTCATTCAGCAGCGAGTTCGTTGGTCAGGTGGCTTTTACGGGACGGTCTCTCGCCGTCCTATACAAGTTCCGAGCGCTTCGCTCAATTTTCTTGGCACCTCTCGTGCCTTCAGCCCGGGAAAAAATCTCTTTTTCCCTCGTTCGTGCGAGCCAAACGCACACTCCAGTTCCCGACTCCAAACTGATCCCCTCCTCTATTTTCCTCTATATTCACTCTCTCGGACACCGTGAGAAAACTTTCAACATCCATCTCTGTCAATGCCTTTAGGCATTAGCGAATTCCTTTGCAAGACCTAAACAGGGTGGTCTATACTCCGAACCCTTAGATGTATCTCATATCCTTTATCAGGGCGTGCTACGTCCTAAGTGCTAATCCATCATCACTTACAATGTCCTAGAGCGTGAGAAAAATGTCTACTAGTCTTTCTATGCACCTGGGTGTATCCAGTTTTTCTTTAGGAAGACTTCTTCCCCCATCATCTGAAAACATAGAAGTTCATTTCTTTACAACACCCCCCTCCAAAAGACGATTCTTCAGGCTTGAATGAAGAATCTTATGAACCAGTGGATGAACGCAACAAATTCCAATATATCAGAGTGGCAGATGCAATAAATACAATTATCAATGCGCGCTCTGATACATTACACTAAAAAATATATACACATATATATACATAACAAGATCAAAAATTACCAAATGAAAAATTTAGAATAAAACAACTATTTCTTGGCTTACAAAGTATAAACAAATGAAATTATTATTTTTTTTCGTACACTAGTACTTTTAGCTTTTAGTATTTAACGAGTTTATTCCGCGCGACTTAAATAATCAACATGTGCAATATCTCGTCCTGGTCTATGCTTTATTGCAAAATGATAGGGTTGCAGTGTGAGAGTCCATCGTAAAAGCCTCGGATTATTCCCAGAATTTCGTTTAAGAAAAACTAAAGGATTGTGATCGATTTCTATAGCAAAGAGTTGGCCGTCAACATAGTGACGCAATTTCTTGATTGCAAAGATAATAGCTGCACATTCCTTCTCCGTCGCACAAAAACTTTTTTCTGTTTCCGAAAATTTCCGACTTAAGTAAATTATGGGATGTTCCTCTGAACCCTCACGTTGTGCTAAAATAACCCACATACCCTTTTCAGAAGCATCCGTTTGTATGATAAATTCCTTAGAATAATTGGGAGCGTACAAAATGGGTTCTTCCGTAAGTTTCGTTTTCAACAGTCGAAAAGCCTTTTCCATTTCGTTGCTCCATGTTACCTTTTCCCTTTTATTTTTACCTTTAAGCGCGCGCGTTAATGGTTCCACCATAACTGCATAATCTTTTATGTACCTTGAGTAGTAACCCGCCATACCCAAGCATCGACGTATCTCAGTTTTGTTTTTAGGGGTTGGTAAATCTAAAATAGCACGAATTTTAGTTTCTGCCGGGGAGTGCCTCCCGTCGCCTACCACATGCCCCAGATATTTGACCGTTTTTTGTGCAAACTTGCACTTAGCTAATTTAATCTTCACCTTAGCTTCTTCTACTCTCATGAGCACTTTTTCTAGGTGCTGCAAATGATCCTCCCAAGTTTCCGAGAATACGGCCATGTCATCAAGGTAAGGTAAACAAAATTCCTCTAAACCTCTTAACATTTTATCCATAAATTTCGAAAATCTATAGGACGCGTTTAACATTCCAAAAGGCATGACCAGGGGGATATAAGAACCGAAACTGGTTACAAATGCGGCCAACCTTTGCGCCCTAGCTGTCAATGGAATTTGCCAATATCCTTTCGTGAGATCCAAAACTGTTATATACTTCGCACTAGCGACTCTCTCTACCCTATCCTCTATGTTTGGTAAGGGAAAAAACTCGGCCCGGGTGATCTCATTTAACTTTCGGTAATCTATACAAGGACGAGCGTCTTTCCCAGGGGCCTCTACCAGAATCATCGGGGAGGCGAAATCTGACTCCCCTTCAACAATTATATTTAACTCTAACATTCTTTTGATTTCTTTCCTCAAAATTTCAGTTTGTCTAGGCGAAGATCTGTAAGGTTTTATCTTTACAGGTTTATATTCTAATAGTTCCACGTCATGCTCCATTAACTCAGTGCGCCCCGGATCATTAGAAAATAAAGATTTAAATTTATCTAATAAATTTCTCAATTGCTCTATCTGCACCCGACGTACATCTAGAACTCAAATTGCTGTCTTTAATAACATTTTCAAAATCATAAATCTCAGCCCCCGCTTCTGGAAATGCTATGTCCAAATCTTGATTTTCCTCGCCCTCATCTATCTCTTGTGCCACAAAATTCACTAACTCAATTCTTTTCAAATATGGTTTTAAGAGATTGACGTGATATATTTGAGCCTTTTCGCGCCTACCTGGAACATTCACAATATAATTTGTCTCTGAAATTTTGGACTGAATTTTCCCTGGACCTATCCACGATACCGATAATTTGTTCTTTTTGTTGGTAGCTAGAACCAACACTTCGTCACCCACCTTAAATTTCCGTTCTACCGCCATTTTGTCATACCACAACTTTCTTTTTTCACGAGATTCGGTCATATTTTCCACTGCTAGTTCCTGACAGTGTTTTAGCCTATTAACCAAATTAAATACATATTCAGTAACTAACTCATTCTCTTCGTCTCCTCCCGTCCACTTTTCAATGAGCAATGATTCGGGAGTTCGTAAATTCTTTCCATGTACTAACTCTGCAGGAGAAAAACCCGTAGAATCATGAGTTACCGTCCGCAAGGCTAATAACGCATACGGCAAATTTCCCTCCCAACTCGCTCCATTTTCAACACACAAAACTTTCAATAATCTTTTCACTGAGTGATGCCATCGCTCAACCAAATTACTTTGTGGTCGACAAACCGACGAGTGAGTTAACTTAACTCCAAATTTCTTTAAGAATGCGGTCGTTAACTCGCTTACAAAATATCTTCCGAGATCTGTTTGTAACTCTCTGAGATATCCTAATCTGCTAAATACCCACATTAAGGCTTCAATTATAGTTTCCGATCGGACATTAGATATCGCAACAGCCTCCGGATACCTGGACGCCACACAAATAACTGTTAAAATATACCTATTCCCTTTTTCAGACTTCGGTAAGGGACCCACAATGTCAGCTGATAACTTCGAAAAAACCTCTCCAATAATCGGCACACGTCTGAGCGGCGCTTTCCCTATTTCCCTAGGTTTTCCAATCCTCTGACATGAATCACATGTTTTGACAAAATTCTCTATGTGTTTTATTACATTCGGCCAAAAGTAATGACGAAAAACCTTATCCTTTGTTTTCATTTCACCAAAGTGCGATGAAATCCCCCCATGACAGGCTCCTAAAACGTCTAATCTGAATTTCGAAGGCACCACTAACTGCAATCTCTCCCCACCACGATTGTCAAAAGTTTTCCTAAACACCAAGTCATTCATAATTTCATAGTGAGATTTCTTGGCTCTCGCTTTTTCCCTAACTTCTTTTAACGAAGGATCAACATCCTGTTCTTTTTTAAATTCCTCACGACTAATCCGTGCTAAATTTCCGAACTTGTCATTTAAATCCGCAGGTAACAATACACTTCCCGAGGTTTCATCTACCGTTAGCTGCTCTAACTCCTGTTCGCATTGTTCTGCAAACTCGTCCGATTCACATTCTAAATCCACGACCTGCTTCCTCTCTCCCCTTTCGCAACTCGTATTTACACTAGCCCCGTCCATCAAACTAACAGTGTCTTTCTTTGCCTGCGATCTCGTCATTACCGCATTCACTGCATTAACCTTTTTTCGGGCTAATTCAAATATCTTTTGCGTTTTATTCCCTAAGAGATAATAATGCAAGTCTGCTTCTTTGTCTACAACCCCAACTTCCGTTTTTAGGGAACCCAATCCATCAAAATCTATCTCTATGTGAGCGACAGGTAAACAGCGGATTTTAGAATCCAAGGGCTGTTTCACGAAGATATAATCTCCGGTCAATTGTTCCTTTTTTACGTGTTCCTCACCACACAAATCATAATTGGTACCCGTATCTCTTAGAGTGACAATATCATGCCCATTTTCGCTCCACTAAGATAAGGTTTGAACCCTTCTTCATAATCCGACGTTTTACTCACACGATTTACTTTAGCGGTGTCTTTCTCCTCCTTTTTTAACTGCGGACAATTGGCTCGAAGGCGAGTCGTGGAATCACAAAGGAAACACCTGTTTACCCTCCTTTTTTCGAAAACACGATCCCTATCTGTCACTATATTCTTGTCCCTCCAATTGGAACTTTTATCTGCACTTTTATTCTCCATCCCCGAGCTATTTTTCTCGAATTTCTTATCAAAAAAATTTCTCGAATTTCCTGTTTTCCTTTGGGAATTTTTCACAACCTCTAATTCATCTAAGCGTTTCACTAAAACTTCTGGGTCAGTGAAATTTGACCAGGCATCAATCAGATGATCCTTTAATTCTTGAGGGGCTCTTTTTTTAATTTGATCAGTGATCAAAAGCTTCTTTAATTCCTCAAAATTAGTGATTTTTAAAGAATTTAACCACCCCTCCATATAGCTATTCAATTCGAAAATTAAATCACGCCACGGATTATTTGGATTCCTCTGGTGTTGATTAAATTTTAGTCTATACGATTCTGCATTTAATTTGTACCTTTCTAACAATTTACCTTTCACATAATCATTATTATCAATCAAATGTGATGGCTCTCTAAGGATTAATTCTGTCACATTTACCGGTAGAAGCGCTAATAAATTTGTCACTAATTCATCATCTTCTAAATTACATTTTTTTGCCTGCCTCTCAAACAAATTTAAGAATAAAGATATTTCTGATCGACTCTCATCGAAACGATGTATTAAGGATTTTAAGGGCAATTTATTGCTTTTCTCTGCACCATGATTTGATGTTAAGCTACGCGTTTCTGCTTCTTGCAATAATTTTAACTTTTCGAGTTCATAAGCCCTGTCTTTGTCTCGATCCTCCCTTTCTAATCTCTTTCTTTCCTTTTCCTCCGCTATAAGCGCTTCCCGATCTTGCAGTATATTTTTGGCTTGTGCCAATGCAAAACCTATCGAAATCTTCAGCCGCTTCTATTTTACTAACTATTTTTGCAATCGTGTCGCTCTCATCTATTTGAACATCTAATTCACCCGCCAGGATTCGCAAATCTACCTTTTTAAAATTTTTCCACTCTGACATTTTTGAAAAATTAACCCCAAAACCTAATTTACATAGATATCAGATCAAAATTTAAAACAGAAAAAATACATGCATACACAAAAAATATAATTCAGTAATACATTTACAAAACAGTTAGAAATATAATTTCCCCTTTTTAAAACTTGTATTAAAAAAATGGCACTATGTTTCACTTCTGCAACCCATCATCTCGCAAAATTTTCACATATTAAACGTCTTTGCCAGATCACGACAAATACATTTTCCCGAAAGAAAAACCAGAACATTAAAATATCAAATTTTAAATACAGCTCAAGCAAAATTTTCCTAAACAAAACTTGTTCTTAACAGAATAAACGCACTTAAAATTTTCCTGACAGTAAAAATTATTAACATTTCTCTTTTTTTTTTACATGCCAATAACAGAAAGACTATCCTTTATTATTACTTTTCGTTTGAGAGGAAAAAAAATAACTGCCCTTTATCATTGAAATCTACTGAGATATTTCTTGTGTCACACACAATAAACCACTGACACACAATAGCCAGCTTACGGCAAAAGGAAATTAAACTCAACAGAATGCCACTGAGATAAAATAATTTGTTAGCTCACCCCTTTGAAGACAGGATCCGTTGTCGTCCACCCAGCTGTTCCGAATAGAAGGCACTGTCAATCAACGTCGTCACTACGATAATCCTTTAGCTCCAGAGGTTTGTAATCCACACAGAAATGTTTTTCTAGCTTGACCCAAGATACACAGTCTAAACACATGGCAGTCAGTTCTAAGAAATGTTTCTTTCCAATAATCCTTGACGTTGTCACCACTAATAGCACTTGATAACAAGTTCTGTAAATCACCACAATGCTTGTCACTATTAACGTTGCACTTCACAAATGTTCTTTAAGGACCCCTATCGTTCTACTCATCATCTGGTCAACATGATCTTCCGCTGCCACCAGCTGTTAAGAATTTGCTCCTCGATCAATTTAATTGAACGGTAGCGAAGGGGAACAAATCTCTCTACCATGGAAAATTAATCAAATGTTTTATTTTGAAATCTTGAATACGTAGAATACAACAAAAATAATAAATGCGTAGGTCGTTGACTTATATGATTACATAAAACACCGAGTCCTTGTAGATTCAAATTGGTAAAACAATTTACTCTAGAACATCTCATTCAGCAGCGAGTTCGTTGGTCAGGTGGCTTTTACGGGACGGTCTCTCGCCGCCCTATACAAGTTCCGAGCGCTTCGCTCAATTTTCTCGGCACCTCTCGTGCCTTCAGCCCGGGAAAAAATCTCTTTTTCCCTCGTTCGTGCGAGCCAAACGCACACTCCAGTTCCCGACTCCAAACTGATCCCCTCCTCTATTTTCCTCCGAAAAAATGGTCACTCTCTCGGACACCGTGAGAAAACATTCAACATCCATCTCTGTCAATGCCTTTAGGCATTAGCGAATTCCTTTGCGAGACCTAAACAGGGTGGTCTATACTCCGAACCCTTAGATGTATCTCATATCCTTTATCAGGGCGTGCTACGTCCTAAGTGCTAATCCATCATCACTTACAATGTCCTAGAGCGTGAAAAAAATGTCTACTAGTCTTTCTATGCACCTGGGTGTATCCAGTTTTTCTTTAGGAAGACTTCTTCCCCATTCATCTGAAAACATAGAAGTTCATTTCTTTACAACACATTTAAAAACCCAATTTCAGCTGTTCCCATCTACAAGAGGAAAATTATCCGAATTCTTTGAACAGCCCTGTATATGATATATAGAGTTGCATCTATTAACTACATGTATGCCAAAATTTAGTTCATTTAAGAAATGCATATACTTCAGTTGAAAATTCCCCTTCAGCAATTTCCTCTAATAAGGAGAATGGTACATGAATACTTTTGTGCAGCCCTGTATATGGGGTATAGAAATTATATATAACTTGTAGCATGCAAAAAATTAATTAAATTTAAAAGCGCATACTGAATTTTAAACCGTACACTCCAGCAATTATTACTCAAAGACATTGCTGTAACCGATTTCTTTTGTGTGTCCCTGTAAATGAGTAAAAAATGCTATAAATGCCCCGTTTTAATGTGATTTTAGTGAAATTCAGTGATTTATATCACTTTCAATACATTTGAAATAGCATAATGTCATTAAAGTTCTCTGCAAACGATTTTTCCACATATACCATAATGTTGTAATGGAATACTTTTGAGAGTGCCCCTGTAAATGAATTATTAATCCTACATACTTCATATACAATACCAAACATGCTTTGGGGACCCTAAATAAACTTTATCAATTGCATGAAAATCCGAGCATATTTACGGGAGTTAGAGCGCGGACAGACAAACCGAACGCATAAATACTTTTCTACTTTGTTGGAAAATGTTAAAAACCATGGATCTCCCTCCCTGTAAGCAGGTTTCCATTCATTTCTCTTTTACAGAGGGATTTTAAGGTCAAATCAGCTGCTGTGAATTGCTGTTTTCGTATTTAATTAAATAAGATTAGTTTGATAGTTAAGATTAGAACATCTGGAAATTAGCTAATATAAAATGAACTAAGTCAAAAGAGTCTTCGCCTCCCTGTATTTTTTAATAACGCTGTAAGTAAATGATTTTAAATAAGAGATGCAACAATAATGCAACATTTTAAATCTGACATAATTTTCGCTAAACTTCTCTTTCTAATATTCACTTGAATTTATTTTTATTGTTACAAAGGAAATATTATTTGCATTGTCTTGGAATTGGCAATAATAATTAAAAAGATCAGCTCGAAATATGAAATAAATCTCTCGTGTACGTGTAAATATATTTTTTTAATCTAAACTGTTTAGCAATGTTATTATTTGGCCATTTGAGATAGGGCGTAATTTCACCCGCATTTAATGCTTTTTACACACATTAAATAATTATTTTACAGTTTTCCTTCTTTTTAAATATTCACGTGTGTAAACAATTTTGATGATGTAATTTTCAATATTCTCCTGACTATAAATTTTTAATTAAAAGGAAATAATATTCTTTGAGAAGTTTTTACAATTGCCAACCATTTAACCCTTTCGTGGGCGATGTCCTTACAAAAGGATACCGAATTTTTATTTTACTGGCATTATATTTAATTAAAATTTTCCTTTTATAGCATAATTGAAAATAAACAAGTTTGTATTTTCCAATAAATTCCTTATAAATTCTGGTAACAGTCCATCATTTCATCTGTTTATAAACAGAATTACACTGCTCGCAGGAAAGGTTTAAAATAATAACCTTTTCTAAATTATGTAAAAAATATCTCTAGAAATGCTGAAAATTTGAATTTAAAATGGAAATAAACCCTCAAAAATTAGTGATTAAAAAAATAAATTGTAGTCTGCACACCGGGGGTTTCCAATGAATATACTTAGAAAAAATGACTAATTCCTATGTATAATTTTTGCTGCTATAAAACTTTTTAATGGAACGATTTTGACCAACTTTAACATTAAATATCTCTTAAAATAATTCTTGGATTTAAAAACTGTCTGCTTCAACGTGTTTATTAAACATTTCTCTATAATGCCACCAATTTTCATATTTTTGTGAAGAAAAACCCCAGATCACAAAAAATTCATTTACAGCAGCGGTAACACAGTTAGTTACTTTTTTTTAGAATAGAGAGATTCTGAAATCGGGCGTGGCATCAAAGCATAAAATTTTTTCTAGGAGTATATTGAATAGGTTTAGGTAGTTGGCTTTCAAAAAATTGAATCTTTATGCAACTCCGGGAATGTAACTTCTCAAGTGCCCTGAGATACACGTTTCATTTAAAAAATGTTTTGTTACTGAACTCATCCCTGGGAACGAATGAATAGTCATATTAGTGAAACTCGAGTTTCACTGTTTGGATCCAAACAGCATGTGGAGAATTGATTAGACCCATGGAGCTATAAATATTAAAAGGAGACGACATATCAGTCTAGCCTCGTGATGAGTGTTGAAGCTAAAAGACGGGTCCCCCCCCCCCCCCCTCTCTCCAGCGTGGAAACCCAAACCGCACGCTATTCCCCCTCAAAGGTCAAGAAGGGTGGGCCGGACTGTCAAGTGAAGGAAAAGGGAGCTTTCCTCTTTGGATTAACGCATTCGGTTAATTTGCAGGGTATATATAGGGTCATCCATTTTGCAGCTTGCTATCTTGGCCCGGCCCGGTATAAAAATTGGAAGATTGGCCCGACTCAGTTTCTACAAAAATGTCCGTTTTTTCTCGACATACAATTAAGATTCTTTTAACGAATACTACATACATATTTATGGGACCATTTTACAGTATATTTTAGATTACTATGTCTTCGCAAAACATAAAATACATAACAGTAAACATTAACGATTACTTATAGTGTTTTAGTCATCATCTCTACTGACATTTCAAAATTCAAATAAGGATTCATTAAAAGATTAATGTAGTTCAGAATAAAGGATTAACCCTTTGTTGCATACCGTCCACTACAGTGGACAAAAATGCTATTTTTTCTCCCATCTAAACTATTTCATTTGCAGTTCCTATTCAAAGCTTTTGCTACTTTGTGACACCTATGCTTTCAGTAGAAAATTTGAGATAGCAATACAAGCCGGGTAACTTAGCAAATAGGAAATAACAAGTTTAACGTTGGGTATTTGCTAGTTTTGACTTATGCAACAAAGGGTTAAAAACATGATAATTTTTGAAGCTGTATAATAAAAAGTAGATTTGTGAAAATATTTCTCTCATTTTTAAGGCTTTTCTCAAATCCAAAGGAGCTACATTTCGACACATTTATGAATTCATTTCTTTTTGGAAACGCGTAAGATTGGCAGGTATTCTTATTCGGAAACTATGTAAATGTCGTTTTTTTCTTAAATAAAAGAAATATATCTATCTGAAAATACTGCCAAAGTTAGCGTTTTAAATCGAATTTCCGCAAGCGATAGCACAGGAAAAGAGAAAAACGTGGCAGTCACGTGACAAGAACTCTGTTATCTCTATAAGTGATTTATCGAGTATGGAGAAAGCTATTTGTTTCCAAATGCCTTCAATAGTCAGGCTTGTCAATTTTATGCCTTTATAGTTAAAAATGAGTCAGAAAATGTGTCTAAAAGTTTCGCATTGTTGAGCGGTGAACATGAGAACCACCTTAAGGTATATTTCCAAAGATACTGTTAAGGCTGTTCTTAACTCCTCTGCTCAACAAGCGCAAAATGTTTTGACATATATTTATAATTTCATTTTTTAACGGAAAGATATAAAATTGGAAAGCCTGGCCATGGAAGCGATTTGGAATTGAACTGTTTTTGCCATTTTTTGATCAATCAATTACCTATTGAGTTATAAGCGAATTCGATCACGTGACAAACACGTTTTTCGCCCGCTGTTGAGTGCTCCTTCTCCTTTCGCGCTGAAATTCGGCTCAAAACGCCCACTTTGATACTCTTTTCTGAAAGATCTATTGCGTCTGCAAAAAAATGGATAAAATAGCTCAATTACATATTTTTAAGAATCAAGGTGTTTTTAAACTAATGGTTTTCCGGCACATTCACAGACTTTATTTTAACGTAAAAACGTGAAACTGGGCAGGAATGCAAGTGATTTGGAATCGAATTTTATTTTTCATTTTCAAAAAATATACTTAATCGAGTTACAGGTGTTTACTCTCTTATAACAACTTTTGTTGGTAAATTCCGTTCAAATCGCCAACTTTGACACACTTTTCTGCCACTTTGTTTGCCTTTATAAGAAAAGGAAAAACGCTGTTAGATTTCGTATTTTTTTATTTATTTATTTTTTTTTTATATAAAAACGCGCTTGCCAGTTTTGTGCTGTTAATAATAAAAACGTATTTATGACTGTCTCAGCAAGTATCCAGTTTGAATTTTATACATATTAGTTGAAAATAAGGATTGACCGAAACGAGTTTTTAAGACCAAAAGAGAAACTGAAACCGAACTTTGGTAATCTTATTATTTTCGGCCTAAAACGAAAATGTTCTATTTTTTTTTAAAGTAATTAATACATACATAATTATTGATTAATTATATGTGTAATTAAATAAATTGAAGGATTATTATGTTTTGAAATTAACAGCACAAATATAATTAAAAAGATTTACTAAAAGACGTATAATACAATTAAAAGTTAACACTTTCAAAACATTAAATACAATTCTAAAAGTCTAAAACCTTCAAGTTTCACAAGTAAAACAAGTTTCAAAAGTAAACTTTTGAATTTTACAAACTAATAAGTATTTTTCTCTTTTTAACTGAAGTAAGACCCTTGATGACCCACCTTGATTTGACCCACAGGGTGGCTGAAACTTGTAAGTTTTAGACTTTTAAACTTTTAGAATTTTATTTATTGTTTTGAAGGTGTTAACTTTTAAGTGTATTATACGTGTGGCCCTAGTTGGCTCTCTGTGCCTCTGGCCAAAACTTTTTATCTATACTACTATTATAAAGAGGTAAAAATTGTTTATTTGTAGAAGGTAAGCTCTGGAACTACCGAACCGATTCTAAAAGTTATGGTATCAAAATGATGGTGTTAGTCCAACTTAGAACATAGGCTATATCTTATGTCCGTGCCACTGACCAAAATGGGGTGCAAGAGCAAAAAACGTTCTAAAAATGCGATTTTTCTGTTACTGAAGGGCCTAGAAACATGAAATTTGGAATGATAGTTACTTATAAGATACTAATGTTCACTAAGGACATTTCTTTAAAAAATCGAAATTAAAAAGGGATGAAAATGCGCAAAAAGCATTCTAAAAACGTTCTAAATGGCGATTTTAACACAATCTCAAGAAGTACCATACCGATATAAAAAATAGTGGTGGCAAAATGATGGTGACAACCTTGCTTCAAAATAGGCAACATTTTATGTCGGTGCCACTGCCCCTAAAGAAGGTGCAGGAACAAAAAAACATTCGAAATCGCAATTTTTGTGTTACTGAAGTATCTAGATACATGGAATTTGGAATGGTAGTTACTTATTACGTATAAATGATTTCCAAGAACATTTCTTAAAAAATTCGAAATTTAAAAGGGGTGAAAATGAGCAAAAAGTGTTCTAAAAAAACGTTCTAAATGACGATTTTTACGCAATCAAGAGAAGTACCAAACCGATTTTTTAAAAAATGATGTCAAAATGATAGTGACAACCCTTTCTCCAACATAGGCTCCATTTTATGTCTGTGCCACTACCCCTAAAGGGGGTGCAAGAGATAAAAAACGTTCGAAATTGTGATTTTTGTGTTACTGAAGGGCCCACATACATGGAATTTGGCATGGTAGTTACTTATTATATAAAGATTATCTCTAAGAACATTTCTTAAAAAATTCGAAATTAAAAAAGGGTGAAAATGCGCAAAAAGCGTTCTAAAAACGTTCTAAATGGCGATTTTTACGCAATCTCAAGAAGTACCAAACCGATATAAAAAATAATGGTGTCAAAATGATCGAGACAACCCTTTCTCCAACACAGGCTACATTTTATGTCAATGCCACTACTCCAAAAGGGGGTGCAGGAGCAAAAAATCGTTCGAAATTGCGATTTTTGTGTTACTGAAGGGCCCAGATACATGGAATTTGGTATGGTAGTTACTTATTATCTATAAATGATTTCCAAGAACATTTCTTAAAACATTCGAAATTTAAAAGGGGTGAAAATGAGCAAAAAGCGTTCTAAAAAATAATCTAAATGCCGATTTTTACACAATCTAGAAAAGTACCTAACCGATTTCAAAAATAATGGTGTCAAAATGATGGTGACAACTCTTGCTCCAACATAGGCTATGTTTCATGTCGGTGACATTGCCCCCAAAGGGGGCGCAGGAGCAAAGATACGTTCGAAAATTCGATTTCCATGTTACTGAAGGGCCTAGAAACATGACATTTGGAATGGTAGTTACTTATAAGATATAAATGATCTCTAAGAACATTTCTTAAAAAATTCGAAACTTAAAAGGGGTGAAAATGCGCGAAAAGAGTTCTAAAAACGTTCTAAATGGCTATTTTTACGCAATCTCAGAAAGTACCCAACCGATTTCAAAAGTAATGGTTGGAAATTGATGAGGACAGCCCTTTCTCCAATATAGGATCTACCTCTTGTCGACGTCACTACCACCTTGCGGTTGCATTTCAAAAAAACGTTCTAAATTGCGATTTTTGTGTTACTGAAGGGCATAAAATCCTGAAATTAGACAGGACAGTTATTTAAAAGATACAAATGATCTCTAAGGACATTTCCTAAAATATCGAAATTTTAAAGGGGTGAAAATGAGCAAAAAGCGTTCAAAAAAACTTTCTAAATTGCGATTTCTACGGAATATCAGGAAGTACCGAACCGATTTAAAAAATAATGGTGTGAAAACGAAGGTGACAGCCCTCGCTCCAACATAGGCTGTATTTCATGTCGGTGCCACTAGCCCAAAGGGGGTGAAGGAGCAAAAAACGATCTAAATTGTGTTTTTTTAATACTGCAGGAGCTAGCAACTTGAAACTAGGCATGGTAGTTACTTATAAGATATAAATGATCTCTAAAAACATTTCCTAAATAATTCGAAATTTAAAATGGGCGAAAAGGGACGAAAAACGTTTTAAAAAACGTTCTAAATTGCGATTTCTGTGCAGTCTCAGAAAGTACCCAACCGATTTCAAAAGTAATGGTTGGAAATAGATGATGACATATTGCTCCAGTATAGGATCTATTTCATGTTGGCGTCACTACCAACTTGCTGTTGCATTTTAAAAAACGTTCTAAATTGATATATTTGGGATACTGAAGGGGCTAGCAACTTGAAATTTGGCATGGTAATTACTTATGAGATGTAAATGCTTTCTGAGAAGAGTTCCTTAAAAATTTGAAATTTAAAAGGGGTGAAAATGAACGAAAAGCGTTCTAAAAACGTTCTAAATCGCGATTTCTACGCAGTCTCAGGAAATGTAAACCGATTTAAGAAGTAATGGTTTCAAATTGATGGTGACAGTCCCCGCTCCAAGGTAGCTTATATTTTACGTTGTTGTCTCTACCACCTGGGGGTTAGAGGAACAAAAAAATTTCTAAATTGCGTTTTTGTATTACTGAAGGGGTTTAGCACTTTAAATTTGGAATGGTAATTACTTCAAAGATGCAAATGCTTTCTAAGAAGTGTCGAAAGAAATTTCCAAATTAAAATGATGAAGTGAGCGAAAAGCGTTCTATAAGCATTCTAAATTACGATTTTTAGGCAATCGTAAGAAATACGAAACCGACTTCAAACATAATGGTTGCAAATTGATGGTGATAGAACCTGCTCAAACATAAGCTATACTTTATGTCGGTGTCACAACCCCTCGAGGGTTGCAGGAGCAAAACATTTTCTAAATTGCAATTTCTGCGGTACTGAAGAGGCTAGAAACTTTAAATATAGCACGGTAGTTACTTATAAAATATAAACGTCCTCTAAGAGCAGCCGAAAATAAATTCGAAATTAAAAAGGGGTGAAGCGAATGGAAGGAGCGAAAAGCATTCTAAAAGAGTCCTAAATTAGGATTTCTGTGGAATCTCTGGAAGTAATAAACCGATTACAAAAGTTACTGGTTGCGAATCAAGAGTGATAGTCCCTGATCCTATACGGGCTATATTTTATGCCGGTTTTACTACCATCTGGTTGGCAGGAACAACAAGAAAGCCTTTAAAAACATCTAAATTCCGTTTTCTATAGACTATTAAGAAATACCAACCGATTTGAAGGTTAATGTTGGCAAATTAATGGTGACAGTCTCTATTTCAACATTTTTCGAGACATTCTATTTCAACTCTATTTCGGCATTTTATGTTGGTGCCACTAACACCAGAGAGGTGGTAGACTGTTAGACAAGAAGTTTGAAATTTGACATGATGGTTAATTTTAAGACGTAAATGTGTTAAGATGGTTTCTAAATAATTCAAAACTTCAAATGATTACTGAAATGTGCGTATGAAATAAGCAAAAAAGACTCAAAATATTTTCTAAATTATCATTTATTTGGAATGAGTTTTAGTTCTTATTAATTAAAATCTCATTTCTATCTATCGCACTTTTATAATAAAGTTTAGTCAAACTGTGGCTTAATTTGTAAAATTTGAATTCATCCAAAAAGTGTACTTCTAATAAAAAATTTTCATGCAAATATCACTTGGCATATTTCGACTATTACGCGAGCAAAGCCGCGGGATTTGCTAGTTTTCATATAAAATAAAATATAATTAAATCAGTGTCTAATTATATGAATTTCATCTAATTAAAAAATGTTTTAGGTATACATACCTCGATTTACCTTTTATAAAGATTTTTGTAAATGGTAATCTGTTATACTGTAATATATTCTAATATTATTCCGTTATACTATATTCAACGGGTATTCGAAACACTTCTGCGGTTTCAAATCTATTACTGTTAAGTCTGCAATTTTTAATGAGCTTTTGAAAAGCGTCTTCAAAGTTTAGTCATGCATGTATTACTTGCTTTATAATTTATTTCACATGTTGAGTCAGTTATGACTGATAATTATAAATATCATTTGAGCCGATACAGCTCAAATCAATGAGTTATATTGAAAATTTCTAAAGGAAGAAACGAGATATTTGGAATAAAAATAATTTCGGACGAGTTTCGGCGAGGCCGAATTTTCGGCAACATTTTTGCCGAAAACGAAACTCTGATTTTGAGCCAAAAACGAGAACGAAACCGAATTTTCGGTCGATCTCTAGTTGAAATGTTTGGTTTACACACTGAATTGTTGATTTGATCTATGAGTTTTTTCCTTTCAAAATTTCAAGTTCTAAATTGAGTTTGAAAAAAATGTTTCGTTTTCACTTTTATCAGTTTTCGCGTATGCTCTTAATTATTTTCATAATAATTATTTAGCATATAATGCTAAGCACTATATTATTATGAAAATAATACAACTTTAGCGTTATAGTTTATGATATATTTATATGATACAGAATATTCAATTAAACTCTATTCGACTAAAACGTGCTTAATCGATATATATGTTTTATTATCGCATGCTTAACAGAAAATTGCAAAAAAAAAAAAAAAAAAAAAAAAAAAAAAAAAAAAAAAAAAAAAAAAAATCGCATATTTTTAGTTTTTAAAGACGTACTAAAAGACGGTGACTAAAAAATACGTAACAAATGAATGTTGTTAATGTAGAAGAATACATGATTTATACAGATTTGTACGTGTGTAAATTTATGTACAGATAACTTAATCAAAAATCAACTGAATCAATTTTTTTTTTATTTAAAAAATATTTCATGTATATAGAGAGAAAATTAACTTCGTTTAACACTTCATTATTATATTTGGCAATTCATGCCACATTACTGTTTTGAAGTACATTTTAAAGAAATGTATTGAGGTATTTAGGTTATAGATTTAAGAATTTACAGCCGGAAGTGTTTTTTTTTTTTTTTTTTTTTTTTTTTGCTATATTCCCCAAGGAAAGCATTTGAAACCCATTGTGAGCATATAAGTCGCTATTTATTAATCGCGTGTCAGTAAACTAACGACAACAATATTTGCCACATTGAGAGGTTGTCTGAACAATCCGATGAATGACATGAAGTTGACATTTGCTTAAAAGTTCTTCCAGATTATTCCACTTTCAACTGAAATTCATTTTGGAAAAGAGCAAACAGCCTTTATGCTTTTAAAAGCTTAAATAATTGACTATTGTATGATTAAAGATCTGACACCAATGAAGTCGGTGTTGTATAAGGAATTGGAACTAAAAGTCGGTGTCGTTTAAATTCTTTCAATCCTTTGCTGTGAGTTAATGTATTTTTGTACCGATTCCGAAAAAAAAAAAAGAAAGAAAAGAAAACCCATTCTCATATTTTACTCATACGGGTGTTGTATGTGAAACATGTGACGGGGTTTGTGATTTTGTTTACCTCAAGCAATTTACCTCAACCTGTACCATTTATTTATGAAATTTGTCACCATGTGAAAATAGATAGCAGTTAGTTAACCCTTTATCTACTGACAGTACTTATAAGTATCATTAAAATAACTTGTTATAAAATTCATTTGATACATCGATTAGTTGTAATACAGTTTAGAATGAGTTATTGATACATTACTTTCTCTTTTTCCAAAAGCATTATGTGTTACACAAAAGAAAAATATTTTTAACCACCCTTTCGTGGTTAAGCTGTGTGCAATTTTTGTCTTCGAAAATGGTTTCACGGGGAAATGCTTTGTATGTTTGTAAGTGGTCAATGATTTAGTTTGGCAAACGTTTAGCAATGAATCTGCGAAAACTGCCTTCCCCCCCTTCAGTACATCCTAGCAAACAGTAACCTACTAAAGTCCATTGTAATGTGCTTCCAAAGGGTAGAATTCCCACATTCATTTCGACAGTGATTGATTACCACCTCTACCCCAGAACTAACCCCCTTTCGAACTCATTCTTCAGGTATCTTTCTGTTTGCACTCAAATAAGAAAAGGAAACATATTTCTGAGGCGATTTTTAAAAGTTATCAAACAAAAATTCTAAACTATAAACGTTAAGAACTTGCATTATATAAATGAGTTATAATCCAAGGTGTTGATATATTAAATTAATTATTAACTATACATCATCACTATAATCATAAATTAATTAAAGCAAAATCTTTTAATATGATATCAGAAACAGTTAAATACAGATATAAATTCATTATTATTATTAATTTTATTATTATTATTATTATTAAATCAGTTAAATACAGATATGGATTCATTAGTATTATTATTATTATTATTAAATCAAACCTACAAGGAATAATTAGTTATGCAAGATGTATTAGATTGAGAACTTTCTAAACACGACAATTTTAAAGATAAGAAAATATAATTATTTAAAAGCAAGGAGCGCGATTCCAATGCTATTTTATCGATACTCAAGTAGAATGAAAGAAAAATAATTTTTAAATATTGTAATCTTCAGATCTAAAAACTTATAAGTTAAAATGAGAGACATTTTTTACTTGACATCAAATGAACTTAATTTCAGATCAAATAATACCTGTAAAAGACAGATCCTTAAATTAGGTGAGGTGCCATAGAAACTAGACTGTCTAAAGAAATTTACATTAACAAAATGTATGGAAAATATGGTTATTTTTTACTTAAACAACAAAAGAATGTTTTGCTTATAAAAGTATGACACAAAGAATGCCCCAAATTATGATATCTTATAAAATAGAAATTTTTGTCTTTAAAATGTGATTTGTAAAATAATTTTAGAACAAATGATGGTTATATATTCTTTAAATTTACTTTAATTTTTTTCTTTCTTTTCTTCTTTTTTTTTCTTTTTAAACAATTTATTTTGTAGCTTCGGGATGATATACCTCTCCAAGGATACCAACCTGAAAGTCAGCTTAACGTCTGATTCTAGGAGAAGCACAATATTATTTTTGAACCCTTTACATTTAATAGATATTTTCTAAATTCCACCCTACATGAAAACCTCATCAACAATACCATTTTATTAAATTATTTAATACTCATTAAATTTTATTAATTATTTTTTTAATTAAATTTTACTTTTCTAACTTTGGTTGAAAAAGTCGTAAAATTGATTTTCCTTATTTTGCAGTAAACTTTTTTGAAGATTCCGGTGTAAATTCGACATTGCAGAAACGCAATTCCTTGCCCCTCAAAGGGTTAAGCAACACAAAGTCAGGGCGCGAAATGTACCTAAGCAAACGGGAATGATATTCCGACTCGTGAAATTATGATTAATATTGTTCCGGTTCGTGACTGATATTCCCGCACCAATTAATGTTCATTCGAAAAGAAAAGTGGATAGAATGTGCAGCGATACATTTAACATCACTGTGATAAACCACCACCCATACATACGCCACCACGGCGATGAAGCTATTGTGATAGTTCCTCACCAAATGAAAGACTCACGACACAAATGAGTTAAATTTTAGTGACCATTCTATGATACAGTTATATGTAAAAAGATTAGATAAAAATAAATTGCATAAGATATATTCAATTTGGAGATAAGAAAACAAAAAACTTAAAGTATTTCCAGTATTTAAAAAAAAAAAAAAAAGAAGAAGGATTGACAGCGTTAGAAAATAAAACTTGAAGGGAGATCTTATATATGGCACTTTTTCAAAAAAGGTGTTTATGACGGTCAATTATCAACACGAGGGATATAGGCCCGAAGGGGGGGGGGGGTATCCTCCGTGTGGCGTTTTTCTAAGGGATCCTAAACCGTATTTACGCAAGGAAATTCAAGATTCGAAGAAAACCACGGCAAACTCCGAACGATTAGACCGACGAGCGCGATTGGGTTCGAACCCACCACCTCCCTTCTACCAGCTTTGAGAGCAGAAAATCTCGGCCAATGGTGGGTCTTTCAAAAAATTCTCATATATGAGGGGGGGGGGGGCGTTTTCGGAGGGGCTTATTTTAGATATCTTACAATATATATTTAACTAAAATTACACAATTTATAAATAAGGAAAAAAGTTTGTGCGTGTGTCTCTCGAATGTGTTCTGAAGAGACCGCTGAACGCAGAACTGCAAAATTTGGTAAGAAGGTACCTCTCTATATGTAGTTATGCACCTCGAAGTCGGAGTTAAATTTTTTGACTGTCATAAAAGAATTACGATCACAATATTTTAGTAATTTATATCCCCTGCTTTTTTTTTTTACGTTTTACGGGGAGTTTTTTACCTATGTGAAAAAATTCCGGTTAACATATCTTGGTCCATTATGTTAAGTTTTGTAGTTTCAAAAAAGTTTATTCGGAATTCTAACATCGTTTTTAAAAATGTTCCTATTTTTTAATACGATTTTTAAAGGGCTTCTTCTCGTATTGTGCTACTTTTCGACGGCCCCCGGCAACCCCTGGCGGACGAGCTAGAAAAGAGTAAGCATAAAAAAAATAGAAAAATGATTGCATTAGTAAAGAGAAAAAAAACTATCTTGTTTTTGAATTTCATCCATATAAAATTAGTCATGCAAATAATCTCTTCAACAATAATTTAAGTGCATAAAATTTTTTTGCCTTTTTTTCCGAATACTTTTCTTTTGCTTGCTTTTTTATACTAAATTTCATTTAAGAATTTTGAGAAATACTTTATTACTTTTTTACACGTTGTGTTAATGGAATGGATTTTTTGACTGAAAATAGAATCTAACCATATAATAGCGACATTTACACAGTGACGCAGCCAGGATCTTCTCCTGCGAAAGGTTTTCAGTCATTTTTACTCGTAAAATGAACAATATCAACCAATTTAGCACGTAGATTTTCCAGTGCTTCATAAAAGGATTTCCTTCTTCAGTCATATATATATATATATATATATATATATTGAAGCATAATACATGTGTATGTAATTTACTGCTATTGTTCCTCGCTCTATTTCTTATTCATTTTGCACAAAACAAGGAATCGTTGAAACAGATGCAAGCTGAAATGATTTTGCCTGTTTGCGTTTGTCTTTACATTTGTCTTATTCACTATTTATTCGTCTTAACAAAACCAAATTTGTACATATCTTATGGATTTTAACTGTTTTGAGAAGAATTTTAAATCCCTCACCCAAATCCCCATCCTTCGAATTGGTCAGAAATATACACAAATAAATCATTTATTTAATTGTGTAGGTTTAGAAAAGTGGCATTATTTCACAATTTTTTTTTTTCCTTTTCAGTCATATACGTGAAATAAATTATATCGAGGTAAATAATTGAAGTGCATTGAATAGATTAAATTCCTGCTATTTTAATGTTACAAAAATATCACTGACGATAAAAATGCATTTTCACATAAGAATTGCATTTTTAAATTATATGACATTTAAATATACTGGCAGCAACGATAATGAGAAAAAATAATGCCACTTATAGCACAATCAAAATAAAATATTTATGCTTTGAACATTTGATTTTGAAATGTCACTTTCACTAGGAGAAATTTTTTGTGAGTATTAAATTCAATCTGTGTTGACATCACTCTTTTTGAGAGCAAAATCTCTTAGCCGCTTATGAGAGAGCACTGTCCTCAAATTCAAAAGAGCTACTTCCTGACACATTCCTAAATTTATTCATGTTTGGAAACGCATGAATATGAAATGGACATGTTCCTATTCAGAAATCATGTCATTAAATTGCGTTTTCTATTGTTTGTTCAGAAAATACTGTGAAAGTGTGCGTTTTGAACCGAATTTCCGTGGCGGCAACGCGGTAAAGGGAAAAAAACTTGTCACACGCAAAATTCGCTGACAACTCGATAAGTAATTTATTGATTAAAAAATCCAGGGCCGAAACTAAGGGGGCGTGTGCCCCGGGCACCAGAACGAAGGGGCGCCAAATGAAGGATTATACCTTTGGAATGGATCATTTTCTTCTGATGGACTGATGGCTTCTGTTATTATGAAACAGTCATTATAAATGAAGTGTTAGGTGAAGATGAAAGAGCAGCCGTAAAAAGTTAGAACTCTGATTTTCTGGTCAGAATGGAAAGAAAAAAATGGCCATAATTTTTTTTTTCAAAAAAAAATTATACTTACGGCTGCTCTTTCATCTTCACCTAACACTTCATTTATAATGACTGTTTCATAATAATAGAAGACATCAGTCCATCAGAAGAAAATAACTCGGTGAAAGCGGAAACTCGGTTAAACAGGGCTCGGATAATCGGGACTCTAACTGTATATTTCATTTTAAAAAAGATCTTTAGAATATTTTTGTTGGTGTTCAGAGAGGACTCATGACTCCCGTGACCTCCTCCCTTGGATCCGCCATTGTAGATTACGTAGTTGAGTATTACATATTTTAAATTTTAGAATAAATCTGCTATTAGAAAATTAGTAAAATTCTCTTTGTAAATATACTTTGCGGAAGAGGGGGGGGGGGCGCAAAATCCATGCTTGCCCCGGGTGCAAAAAAGGCTAGTTTCGGCCCTGAAAAAATCATACATTAAAGTTTAAAAAATTAATTTGTTTTTCACCCAAAACTACTTTTACAGTTTTTTTTTTTTTATGTGTGTGTGTGAAGATGGGTAAGTAGAAAAAAAAATAAATAAAAGACTTTTACATGAAAGTTATCATTGAATTAGTATTCAAGTAAAAAACTCGAATTAAAGGGAAAACTTTATTTGATTTCAAACCACTTCAAAGTCTAGTCTGTCATTTTTTTGCCTTTACGTTTAAAAAGGAATCCGAAAATGTCTCGATGTTGATGGTTAATTATCTACATGACGAGGAAGGATAGGCCCGAATGGGGAGCTGCCCTCAGTGGGAGATTTTCTAAGGAAACCTAACCCGTATTTACGCAAGGAAATGCAGGGTTCGAAGAAAATCGCGGAAAACTCCAAACGATTAAGCAGACGAGCGCGATTGGGTTCGAACCCAGCACCTCCCGTCTACCAGCTTTGGGTTGGGTTGATTTTTGACGGCCGATTATCTTCACGAGGGATATAGGCCCGGGGGGGGTGCCCTCCGGGGGGTCTTTCTAAGGGAACCTAATCCGTATTTACGCATGGAAAATCCACGGCTCGAAGAAAACCACGAAAACTCCGAACGATTAGGCCGACGGGCGCGATTGGGATCGAACCCAGCACCTCCCGTCTACCAGCTTCGAGAGCAGAACCTCTCGGCCACTGGTGGGGCCCTCTACCAGCTTTGAGAGCAGAACCTCTTGACCACTGGTGTGGCGTCTCGTTGTTGAACTAGGGAATTAGAGAACTACTTTAAATAAAACGCCATTTTGACGACATTGCCATTCCAATCTGATAACAAATCATTCGACTAGACTGAAATTAAGTTCCATTTTTAATAAATTCGGAAACTGCTCATTTAACATTTCTTAAACGTTTATTTCTTATGTTAAAAACCGTAAGATTCAATGATTTTTTCAAAGTTCTCTAGAGAAATAAAAAAAAAAAAAAAAAAAGAAAAAAAAAAGGAAAAAGAAAAAAGAAAAAAATTTGTAAAAAGAAAAAAAAAAAACAACTGTCACTTCGTCTCTTTATATCATTTTTACGTTTTATCGTTTGTTCTTCTTTTCATTTTTTAAAGATTTGGAATACTTTGATGAAACCAATTTTTATATTCCTTGTCAAGATATTTTTAATTTTAATTTTTAAACAAATAGTATTATTTTTCCATATATATATGTCCATGTGGAATCTCTGTAAATTTTTCTCCAGCATAAAAAATGAAGTGCATTAGTTCAAAAAAGTTATTATCTAAATTATTCGTTATAATTTAGAATTACAAATTATCATTAGCGTGATACTTACCCGGAGAAATTATTTCTAGATTTCAAGGTATCGGAGCTATCAAGCATATAAAAAATATCAAGCATCTTTTTTTTTTTTTACTTTTTTTTTTCCAACTAAATCATTGAAAGAGATTAGTTAAATGTATTCTGGTAAAATAGATTTTTTTTTAAATTAATGTAAAAGCACGTTTGCGGAATGGAGTAGAAATCGAAAATCTACAGAAAGGAGCAATGAAATTTTTACTATAAAAATAAGCATAATATTAATTATTCATAGGCTACAAATTTTTTAAGGCGGGGGTGGGGGAAGGGGGAGGGGCAATATTGTCAGATCTCTGATATGAAACCAAAAAGATAACGAAAAAACAATATGTCTTTCTTTATTTTTATATCATCAATTTTTTATGTTACACTGTGCAAGATTGATAATTTAAGAAATCTGAATAATAATTATTTATGAAAAAATACTATTTTTTTTTTAAGACTAAGGTAATCTTTTGAATAAATATGTGACATTGAAAACAATGCGCAGCCTCTTATAAATGTCCATCATTTGGAAATTGTATTATTCCTCTGAACTTGTTTTCTTTACAAATCATTTTTACAAATAATCTTTACAAAGTAGGGTAGTTCTGTCAATTATAACTTTCCGAGAATTCCAGTTTCACTTACAAGTAATATTTCGATGTCACCCACAGATTGCAAAAGTTAGGGCCATACAGTCTCTGTTCAAGTTTGGAATTCTCTACACCCCACCTCTCTCCTTTCACATCCGATGACTTGTGAAAAAAATAGGAAAATGAAAGTAGATAACAATAGGAAATCCATCAAAGAAAATCCATAGAAACTTTCAAATGTAAATGTTTGTTCGACTCGATTGTATTTAGTCATTACCGTCTCAAAATTGTAACAATAGAGACTATAATGATTTAGTAAAATGATTAGGTAAAAAATACTGATATCTGCAGATATCAGACTGTGAGGGGGGCGGGGGGGGGGGTGGATGTAGCTTCAAAAGAATATTTAGGGATACGTTCCCAGCTTCTTTTGAGTGGAACTGTGAGAATAAACATGATTTGGGACTCTTTTAGTTAGTTGGTATAATGTAAGAGCTCCATACAGGAGTTCGTTATATTGAACCCACACCATGAGAATGGTTTTTCGATTACTCCCCAGGAGTTCGTTATATTGAACCCACACCATGAGAATGTTTTTTCGATTACTCCCCAACTCTTTCAAAGGGGGAAAAAAAACTCTTTTTCATATTAAGCAAATATTCGCTGCAATAATGCTAAACCTGCGATTATATACTGCTTATAAAGACACCAATGCACGGTACAAGTATCAAGTGAATCTAGGAAAAAAGGTGACCGGAAAAAACGGGACCGGAAAAAATGTGACAGAAAAAACGGGACCGGAAAAAACGGGACAAGGAAAAAACGGGACCGGAAAAAACGTGACAAGGAAAAAAGGTGACCGGAAAAAACGTGACAAGGAAGTGTTAAATATTGAACTTGTCGATAAATAAATGCCAAAAACTAAAATGAAGTTTTTCCATTGTCAGTTTCTTACAGCGTAGGGGGGGGGGGGGCAGAGTTAATGGGTGAGTTAGACAACTCTAAGATTTGGTCCAAGAAAGTACAATTTTAACATTTCATTAAGAGAAGTTTAGTATGACTTCTACAACGGACAAGTTAGTGCTTTCTACGGAGGGGGGGGGGGGGGGGGTATTAAGGAAATACAATTTATTGATTCTTTCAATTCGCTATTGATAGTTTATATATGAGCAAAGATGTTTTATAAGGCGGAGGGGGAGGGAAAAAATTACGTACACAGCTTGTAAAGGGAATAAAATAAAGACGAAGAGAGGAGGCATTTTCTTTAGAGGAATTTTTTCATTATCCTGCTATTTAGCTCACAGGCTATCAAAGCCCAAGGGCTAATGTGCACGCAGGTTCTGTATGTATGTATGTATGCACTTACGTCTGTATGTACGTAACGCGATAACTCTTGACAGAAACATCCGATTTGCTTTAATTTTTTATTCAGGTTCATTCTGATAAGGCGCTTCCCTGATTAGTTTTGGGGGTTGTTGGTTAAGAGTAAAGGGGGCTACTATGGGTTTTTCATGCAGAATTATTCGATTTGCTCCAAAATTGGTATACCGATTTATTATGTTAAGGAGCTTCCATGATTAGTTTTGGAGGTTCATTAATTAAGTATACACGGGATAAAGGGGGCTAGACCCCCTTAATTTAGATAAATGGGTTTTTCATGCAGAGTTATTCGATTTGCACCAAATTTAGTATACCGGTTTATTATGCTAAGGAGATGCCTTGATTAAATTTGGAGGTTTATTGGTTAAGTATAAAGAGGGGGGCGAGGGCTAGTCCCCCTTAATTTAAATAAATGGGTTTTTCGCGCAGAATTTTTCGATTTACTTCAAGTTTGATATATCGGTTTATTCCGATATGGCGCTGCCTTCATTAGGTTTGAAAATTCGTTGGTTGAATATAAAAGGGGGAAAGTCCCCTCTTCTTAATTTAGATAAATGGATTTTCATGCCGAATTATCCAATTTATTTTATTTTTTTCTATGTTCATTCTGTTAAATGGGCGGGGCTGGTATGGACAACAGGGGTAAACTAGTATTAATTTATAGGTACTCTTAATATAATTCCATAAGTTTTAATATTATAACTAATAGTTATTTATAATTTATTTAATTTTATTAATATTTTGTTTCCTATCAAACAATTAGATCGTTTTAAAGAGAGGGCAATATATTACATACGATTAGATTTGGTAATACTGTTTAACTAACTTTACATGACCTCATGGTTCAAACAAGAGGGAAGCTAGGGGGCGTATACCCTGGGCTACCGGGTAGAAGGGGGAGGCATTAAATTTGGTTCGTCTTCCGGTTCAAAAAACAAATAACGAAATTAAGTTAAAAATGTCATGGAATCGGACAACCGAAAATAAATATATATACATTTAGGCGGTTCTCAAATTCTCTACTCAACAACGCGAAACTTTGACAAATTTTCCGATTCATTTTTAAACGTAAAGGCCTGGCTAAATATAAAAAAAAAAATAAATAAATAAATAAATAAATAAATTCTATAGCTTACTAAAAAATATATAATTGAATAAAATTAAAATATTTCAAACTAAATAAATATGGCTATTAAGAAAAAATGTACCCATATTTTGAACTTTAATGAAAAATCATGCATTCGAAGCATGGGACCCCACAGGTTAAATACTTAATCCTTCAACAAAGAGAGTGGTTCCTCTTATTATTGATTGACAATCATTCAAAATATTTTGCTTTCTATTTGATTGTAACAGGCGTTTTGCAGATTGTAGTTTTAAAAGAATGATAGACAGGTATTATGTTGACGAAAAATACATTGGAATTTTACAACTCACTTCAATATACATATTTGAAAGTGATAGAAGATAAACCTTAGTTTTCCAGAATGGTTTTTGTTGAATGATATTAATCTGACAGACGAATAATGTATAATAAAAGGGTTATTTCTTCTGTGAAATTTTTACGTGCCACCCATCGTGTTTTATGAGATATTTTCATGTAAATAATAGGTAATGGTGTTGATTTTAGATATTTCACACAATTTGAGATAGCGTATAATGAATAACTTTGGACCGGATTATTGGAACAAATACTCAGCTGTATTTATCCTTTTTAAATATTCCCTGAAGTGCCATATGCTACATTTCTAGAGACCTCACAAGTTTAAAGACTGAATTATTTTTTTCTTAACTATTGCAGATTTATGTATAATAATTTAAGAGATTGGTTCGTTGTGTTTATGACGGCCAATTATCAACACGAGGGATATGGGCCCAAAAGGTGGGGGTGCCCTCCTTGGGTGTCTTTCTAATGGAACCTAACCCGTATTTACGCATGGAAATCCATGGTTCGAAGCAAACCACAAAAACTTCGAACGATTGGGCCGACGGGTGCGATTGGGTTCAAACCCAGCACCTCCCGTCTACCAGCTTCGAGAGCAGAACCTCTCGGCCACTGGAGGGGCCATAATTTAAGAACTCACATTGTTTTAACCTTGTTGTAGATTTAGGAAATGTACAAATGTCATGTTCTTACAACAGAATCCCCCCCCCCCCCCCAATCTTTCAACATCAAGAAAGCTGAAAAGATGCAAAGGCCAAGAAATCATCATTTTAAAAATACTTTTGTTTTGTGCAACCAATAATGCTTTCGAACATGATAGAGTAAAGCGTCTGTAACTCATTCTAAACTGTACTACTACTAATCGATGTATTAAATGAATTTTATAAACAGTTATTTTAATGGTATTTTGAAGAACTGTCGTCACATAAAGGGTTAATGTATTATTTAATTGCTAAGTTTCATATTTTCCGTTTCCACGTTCGCTAATACGATTACGAAATATTTTTTATTCCTATATGTATGAACATTTCCAGAATTTTTTCTCGATCAGTTTCCACAGAATTGATCAGAAATATAAATCTTAATTTTCCCATGCGGTTTTTTTTTTCTGCCTACCAAATTAAGTTTAGGTACATAAAGATAAGTGAATACAGTCAAATCTCGTTAACATAAACCTCAAGGGGAATTAAATTTTTGTTCATGTCACCCGTAGTTCATGCTATCAGTATAACAAAAAATCCAGATAACAAATATTGAGGAAAAATACATATAGGGGAGACTGGGGGCTAATGGGACATAGGAGCAAACGGAACAATAGGGTTTTCTTGTAAAATATAACAGTATAATATAATCTTGTAAAATACAACAGTATAATATAATCTTACAAAATATAACTTTCGAAGAATATGCACCTCAAAAAAAAAAAAAAAGAAGGGGGGGTTAGCCTCCGTCCCCCCCCCCCCCTATACTTAACCAATGAAGCCCCAAATCTAATCAGGGAAGCTCCTTAACATAGTAAACCGGTATACCAAATATGAAGCAAATCAGATAATACTGCATGAAAAAACCATATCGGTAAATTAAGCTTTATACTTAACTAATGAACCTCCAAATCTAATCAGGAAAGCGCTTTATCAGAATGAACATAGAAAAAAAAAATAAATTGGATAATTCTGCATGAAAATCCATTTATCTAAATTAAGAAGAGGGGACTTGCCCCCTTTCCCCCCTTTTATAAATTTAACCAACGAATCTCCAAACCTAATGAAGGAAGCGCCATATCGGAATAAACCGATATATCAAATTTGAAGCAAATCGAAAAATTCTGCATGAAAAACCCATTTATTTAAATTAAGGGGGGACTAGCCCCGCCCCCCCTCTTCATACTTAACCAATAAACCTCCAAATTTAATCAAGGCAGCTCCTTAGCATAACAAACCGGTGTACTAAATTTGGTGCAAATCGAATAACTCTGCATGAAACACCCATTTATCTAAATTAAGGGGGGTCCAGCCCTCTTTCCCCCCTTTATATTTAACTAATGATCCTCCAAAACTAATCATGGAAGCTCCTTAATATAATAAATCGGTATACCAAATTTGGAGCAAATCGAATAATTCTGCATGAAAAACCCATTTATCTAAATTAAGGTGGGGGGAGTAGCCCCCCTTTACTGTTAACCAATAACCCCCAAACTAATTAGGGAATCGCCTTATCAGAATGAACCTGGAATAAAAAATGAAGCAAATCGGATGTTTCTGTCAAGAGTTATCGCGTTACGTGCATAAGACGTAAGTGCATACATACAGAACCTGCGTGCTCATTAGCCCTTGGGCTTTGATAGCCTGCGAGCTAAAAAGCAGTATAATGAAAAAATTCCTCTAAAGAAAATGCCTCCTCTCTTCGTCTTTATTTTATTCCCTTTATAAGATGTGTACGTAATTTTTCCCTCCCCCTCCGTCCTCCACTGTACCCCAAAATCATTATTGATTAAAGTTTTATAAACATATAAAACATCTTTGCTTATATATAAGCTATCAATAGCGAAATGAAAGAATCAATAAATTGTATTTCCTTAATACCCCCCCCCCCCCCCCTCCGTAGAAAGCACTAACTTGTCCGTTGTAGAAGTCGTACTAAACTTCTTAATGAAATGTCAAAATTGTGTTTTCTTGGACCAAATCTTAGAATTGCCTAACTCACCCATTAACTCAGTACCTCCCCCCCATCTCCTACGCTGTAAAAAGCTGACAGTGGAAAAACTGCACTTTAGTTTTAATTGTTTATTTAAATATGGCCTTCATGTCGTTAAAAAATATATAAGGTTTACTGTGTTTTTAAAATATATATTAAATTCCTTAAAAAACAAACTTCATATTATATTTTCTGTTATGTATACAACTTAATAAATAGAATAGTTTCCCGTGATCTTTTATCCGATTTGTTTTTTCCTACGTGCGCTTTTTTCCCCGTGATTCCAGTATCTTATAGAAATGTTTATTTTAATTTATTTTGTTTAGTTTAAATGTTTAGAATAATATATCTGGAAATTCCATGATGAAACCAAAAATTGCAAAAAATTTGACTTCAATCAATTGCTTAATTAAAAAAAGAAAAAAAAAAGTAACAAACTATGCTAATTTCTAATTTTAGGCATATCTTAACAAAGATATTTATTTATTATTTTTTTTTCTTTATTTATTCTGCTAATATCTGAAAATACTAATGCCACTGATCGGGACATAAAAAATTATAAATTGATAAGTGATTCAGAAAGTCTAAAAAATATTATTATTATTATTATTAATATAATTTTATGTTAATAAACAAAAAATTCAAATAGCGTTAAATAAAATAAAAATAATAAAAATAAAACTTTCCAATCGAATCTATTATAACTAATTTCTTTAAAATTAAAAAAAAAATAAAATAAATTTTATATGATATTATACATGCGTAAGTCGAAAAACAAGTTGTTATGTAAACGAGCATTCTCGTATGCGAACATTCACAACATTTTTCAATATTTGCATTCTAATTATCAACGGAAAGCATTCTTATTCACATAATGTCCAAATTAAGTGAATAAGAATGCTTTCCGTTGATAATTAGAATGCAAATATTGAAAAATGTTGTGAATGTTCGCAACATTTTTCTGTTATTTTTACAAATCTGGTAAAAAAAAAAAAAAAACATGTTTCTATTAGATTTATTTATATTGTACATTCTTTACATATTAATTAAAAAATCCTATTATGGGTTTATAATTTCTATTATGGATAATAAAATAATTAAATTTCATTATTTAATTAGATAACTTTAAAAAGTAAAACTAAAAATCCCTCTCTATATAATAATCATTCTATTACGTACTTTAAATCAATTAACAGTCTTGAAGCAGTGTATAATGATAACTTGTCCATATCGATGCCTTTTCTGATCCCTTCAGAATCGTTATAGACATGTTTCACGGTATAGTTTTAAAGTTACACTTGAATTTGAATGAAATTTGAGCAGCAATTATAAATTAGAAAATATTTTTTTAAGTGTAATATGAATTTGGGTTTTTGATATTTTAATTATTATTGCGCTGCAAAAGTGATGCAAATAAAAAATAAGAAATTAAAAAAACACTTTTAAGTATTTAGTAAATGAAAAACATTGAAATACTTTTAAAAAAGAAAATAAAAAGAAAAGAACGCATGTATTCATTCAAATAATAAATGCAACATGGTAAATGTTTTAAAATAATAATAATAATTATAGTGAAATATAATTTTATGGAAAATATAATAAAATAAAACATGTAAACACTAATATTCTGCGAATTTGTCTAGTTCCACTCAAAGAAACTATAACTCATTTACTGTATATATTCTTTGAATTCACCTTAGTATCCGTTTTGAAATGTAATGCCATTCTTAATCATTTACCAAAAACTTAATTCTCTAAGGCATTTTTCAACCAAATCTCTAAAGCATTCGACTACAATAAACTACTTGACAAATAGTCTACGCCTATTATGTAGTGGAAGGAAGGTGTGGTTGAAAAACGCCTTCTTTAACTCCCAGTCTCCAAAAATGGGGGGAAGCACAAACGCGTATACGCGACGTTGACCATTTAGAGATAACAAATGCCGACCGTCTATACGCGTTCATAACGCTTTTAAAGTAGAAATTTCTGGGCGCCTATTCGCGGCCATAACGCTTTAGAAGGACTTTATTTTGACCGCGGATATGCGGTCGTGACCATCAAAGGGTTAAAAGGATGATTTCTTTTGACTTTGCATCTTTTCAGCTTTTTTGGCGTTGGGGGGAGAGATTTTTCAATTCGGAAATATTTCTATTGTAAAAACATTATATTTGTATATTTCCTAATTCTACAAAATACTAAGAAAAATATCTAAAATAAAAGATTTGAGAGAAGTTATCCATATTGCACAAAATCCCTTAAATTCAAATTTAATGAATCCTTCTAAATCCTTCAATCTTTCTAAAATCCTTCTAAAATGTATTAAATGATTATGTAAATCTTCTAATGTAGTTTAAACAATTCACGAAAAATGCTTTAGAAGATAAAATTTTCATGAATTCATAATTCAATACATAAAAGGGGCATATACAGTTATTTACAAAGAAAAAAGTATGTAAGAAAAAAAAAATCTCAGAAAGATTACAGAATAAGTCCCTTTTATTGGATAAGCCTACGTAGTACTAACAGTTGAATTGGCGCATATTTATTGTGCATGTGCGCATCACTTAAATTAAAACAACCACTTCCACTCCATCCAGGCAACAAAATGGGTGCTTATACGGATCACCGCTAAGGAAATCAACCATTTCAAAGAAAGGATTAGTTTTTCTCCCCATGCGAGGTCGGGGAGAATGATGAATGGCTTTCTTATTGTTTGATTTGAACCGTGCCACGAGGGCTCGAATCTCTCTCCAGCGTCCGCCATACTTGACTTTTCTGTAGTTGATTTGCCGAGCTGACCAGTCAAATATAGCGGAAGCAGGGGGCAGGAATGGCTTCAAGTGACGTCATTTATGTCGCCTCCTTTAGTCTTCATTCCTCCATTATTAGACCTATACATCATCTCTACCCACTGGAAATGACAAATTCTGTAGTTGACCATATACAAGCTCAAGTTTTTAAACATTGTTCATCAAATACAAAGGTATCAAGAACTGAAGACAATCCCTGTTCAACCCGCGAAAGAAATACCAGAAAGATTGACTTTTGTAATTTTGAGTTGTTGAGTTTTGCCTTCTCCCAACTCAAAGTGTGAGGATGTTGAGAAAAGACTGTTTTGACTTTTTGTTTCATCCATGTATCAGTCACATGCATCAGTGTAATTATTTAACTGGTTGTGATTATATAGCTCTAACATCTGACAATGTATAGTTTTGTTTTTGTTCGAGAGAAGTTTATCAATGAAGTGAAGTGGAAGGTATTTTCAGTGTCTTCTATCATTATTATTAAGAATTAAGTTAAAAATATAATCGCTTTAGTATTTAAAATGTTACTGAGTAGAGCTTTAATAGTTTTATAGATACTCAAATATTTTAGTCTTAGGGTTTCTAAATAAATTGAAGGACTATTACGTCTTGAAACTAAAAGCACAAAAATAATTAAAAAGATGTACTAAAAAACGTATACTACATATAAAAATTGACACTTTTAAAACATTAAATAAAAGTTTAAAACCATCAAGTTTCAGCCACCCTGTGTCCGTCATCAGTGTCTTATTCCAGTCTAAGAGAGAAAGGTACTTATAAGTTCGTAAAAGTCAAAAGAATAAACATACTGTCACTGTGTTGAACATGCCTCCAAAACAGCGCCATCTTTACAGCTGCAATCCAACCACAAAAGAGAAAAAACTTGAAAAAACCAGATTATTAATGTCAATAATTACGTCAGACCTCTTTAACTTAAATTCTGTTGCAAAAAATCCAACCACAGCTTATGAATGCAGTAAGAAACACTTTCATTACAGACATCACAAATTATCACTCCAATTTCTATGGGCTCTCTAATTATACTTTTTTGCGGGTAAGTACACGGCCAAATGATTTTTGCATTGTCATAATCTATAGTTTTAATCTAACTTCTAGAACAGAATCTTGCAAGGGCTGTGGATTGTCTATTATATTTTTATGTCTGCTTTATGTTACTTCAATCTTGTTTCATAAAACATTCATGAATAATCTGGTTCTTCAAGTTTTTTTCCCTTTTGTGGTTGGATGGCTGGACTGCAGCTGTAAAGATGGCGCTGTTTTGGAGGCTTGTTCAACACAGTATGTTTATTCTTTTGACTTTTACGAATTTATAAGTATCTTTCTCTCTTAGACTGGAATAAGACCCTGATGATGGCCACAGGGTGGCTGAAACTTGTTGGTTTTATACTTTTAATTAATGTTTTAAAAGTGTCATCTTTTATATGTAGTATACGTCTTTTAGTAAATCTTTAATTATTTTTGTTTTCTTAGGGATTCTTATTATAAGTTGAGAACAAAAAATTGGAGACTTACGTCTGTGAGAGAGCTCATTGTTTTTCCTTCCAACCGAAACCAACAGTGCAAATCTTATAGCAAAATTGGATTCATATGCGGACCCAAAGACATTTAAGATACATAGACCGACAATTCCCATTCAAAAGCGTGCAAAATCATGACAGCCATCTGAAGTAAATTGAAACACCTGAACCGCGAGGTTTGTACGTCAGCTGTGGTTATTTACCATTAAGTGAATGGGCTAGAATGAGCTTAAAAATTAATTTTTATCAATATATATGAAGTTTATGGCATATTTTTTTTTACATGAAGCTATTTTTTATAGCTAAATATGCGTTATAACTATTGAATTTTCAGAAATAAAGTTGAATAAGGCGATTTATTAATAATTTTATGGATGGTATGTTTGAAAATGAGTACCTAATTTTAACATGCCTTATAAACCTAAATAAAGACGAAATTTATATGGAAACAGATTGTTAAACATTATAATTCCACCTTTTTATAAATTTGACTTACAAAAGTAACTGGTAGGGAAGTTTAGATTAAAGGTAGCAACTGTAAAATAATATCGTAATTTACAAAATTTTAAATTACTTGTAAAGAAATTACGTTTTTTAAACTAATTTTTATGCAAAAAGGTAATTAAAAAATGCATATTAACGAAATTAACATATTTTTATCCTTGTAGGATGTTTATTGAAATACTTACTTGCTATACGAAAAAAACAAAATTTGATGAATAAGGTTTTTTTTTTTTTTTTTTTTTTTTTTTTTAAAGGGCCTAAATGAAATAGGGTAGGCTAATATTTAATGATCCGCAATGACAAAATAGGCTGATAAAAGCATTTTCTTAGGTAAATTAAAATATAAAACATTTTTATTGCCGTACAACAGCTGTGATCAAAAATCCTCAGTTAAACTTAGAGTTTGCAGGTCTATGTATCTTAAAAGTATTTGTGCGGACCACTGGTTTCGTGTTAAAGTATCGGAAGTCAGATCTCCTTTTTATTTTCTAAAGAAGTAGGTTAGTCATATTTTGGACAAAAAGTCTGTCTAAGCACACTCTGAGCCGTGCGTAAGCACCCTAGCCCATGCCCTAGCAAACACTATTAATCAATCTACCTTCAAGGTAGTTTTTCGGCCATATCATTCCTTTTTTATCGCCTGATCTCTAATAATGATTGCTCATCAAGCAGGACGGTCGTTCTGCCAAGCCAAGCTATATATATATATATATATATATATATAAACCGCTTACCTCGCCAAACAAATAAACGCCAAGAACAAAACGGCAAGACACCGTAACTGTTTATTATACTGAAGACAACTTCTCCATGTTAAATCGACCAAACATGCCAACGTAAAATTTCCATGTCAAAAGAACCAATCATCGCAGAAAAATAAAACCAAAACTAGATGAAGCTAATGAAAAAGATCTTCAATTTGAAACCAAGTTCATTTTCATAAATTAATTATCAACTGAGATATAGATTTTTTAAAATAACGTCGAGATACTGAAAATTATCGCTTATTTTTCTTCGTCAATTTTTAAATTTCAATCGAGCTAGAGACTTAAATAATGGATAGAAAAAGTAAGTATTGCATTTTTGGACAGATATTTACTCAATCTACGTGCTTTTATAAAATTTAGTTTTAAAAACATAAAATTTCTATTCTTAATTAGCGAAAAACTTAATTATTTCTAAAATTTACAAATTATGCCAAACAGCGATAAACCCGCCAGAACTATTTAGAAATGTTATATTATCCTTTTATATTATCTTTTTACATTGATTTCATCAAAGAAAAGTATGGTCGGGATCCAGATAGATTTTTCGCTGTTAGCGAAATGAGTTTGACTAATCAGAAGCCTGCATGTTTGAGAATTTTTTGCTGTTTCTCGATTCCCGTATTTGTCACGAAAGTTTTGCGTCATTTTCTTAATTCCATGGATGAAGTGCAATGTTTGTAGAAATCTAGAGTTGCAAAGGGTGGAAAAAACCGGGTTTTTTGGGAAGGAAATTTTGAAAATTTCCGAGAGTTTTTAGAAAGTTTTAAGCATGAAAAATTTTTAATTTATTATTTTTAATGATTTCAATTTTTGTCAATGTAAACAAAACTAATAATATAAAATATTAAAAAAAATTGCCCGGTTTACATGAAAACTAACGAAATACAGGCTTAAACTGCAGAAATATTAAGTAAGAGAAATTAAAATATAAGTAATTTGGTAGTTTAATCGTCGATAAGTAAAAGGGAAAAGTGGCAGATGAGAGATTAATCTTCCCTAACATGAATATAAACTTCACTTCTGTTCTTCGAATCAACGAATGTAAACGAAAAAGAAAATGAATAAAATTAAAAGAAATCAATACAAAAATACAAAGCAACTTGTTAGAAAATTAATATAAATTATGCTTGAATAAGAGATACGCGAGCCAACAGAAACTAAAAAAAATATTTTTAAAAGAAACATTCAAATCCTCACCTATTTACTGCCGCCATTGTTGTAAAGCTAATAAATTATAAAGACTTAATCTGTAAAATCATAAGTTTTGTGAATTCATGACATAAAATCTATCTTTTTGGAACATTTCTTCCCTGAAATGTCTTTAAAATAAAAATTTCAAATTGAAAAATAACTGGCTTTGTTTATCTTCAAAACTCCTTCAAAATTTCCAATATTCCCCAAAATTCCGGGTTTATTCCCCAAAATTCCTGGGTTTATTCCCGTCCCTCAAAATCTGCGGGTTTTTTGCAACTCTATAGAAATCTAGGCTGGGATTCAGGTTGATTTTTCGCTGTTAGCGAAATGAGATTCACCAATCAATAGTCTGCATTTCTGCAAACAGCAAGAAGTTCGCAAAAATGCAGGTTTCTGATTGATGAATCTCGTTTTGCTAACAGCGAAAAATCTATATAGATTGCGGCCAATGGACTATATTCAAGTATGGGTTCGAGGCTGTAAAAAGTCACGTGCTACCGGTAATTTACCCAAAGAATTTCTAACTGATAAGAAGGGTGGCTACTACTGCTTTCCTCGTGAACTGTTCCACTGGCTAGGGGGGATTTACATTACGTCTACGGAGCCTTCCCTTCTTTTTACGCTAGAAGTTTTTACCTTGACCACGCTATCAAAACGTAGATGGAATATCCTCTATTATGTTGAATAAAATTTTGCATTTCCATATCCAGGAAGGGTATTGATTGCCATAACAATAGTACATATTTGAAATTCTTTAAGGCATTGATTCTGAACTTCTTTGCTATACATTTCGATATTAAAGAAGTTGTTGTTTCCATAGCAACAGCACTTTGCTCAATGGACTATATTCAAAGATGGGTTCGAGGTTGAAAAAAGTCACGTGGTACCGGTAATTTACCCAAAGAATGTCTAACTGATAAGAATGGAGGCTATTACTTCTTTCCCCAGGAACTGTTTCACTGGCTGGCGGGGATTTACATTACATCTACGGAGCCTTCCCTTTTTACGCTAGAAGGTTTTACCTTGACCACGTGATCATAACGTAGATGGAATCAAGGGCGGCATATGTCCCCCCCCCCCCGTCGGGGTCAAATTTAATCGTCGTCGGGGAAATTTTTTTGACTTGAGTGTAGAGAGTCCTGCATCGGGTCGGGTAACCCGATTTTCCTGCACACGATCCGAGTCGTACCGAGTGGGGTGTAGATTAGTTTTTTAAAGAAGATCTTAGGTTAGTTTGTAGAAAACCTGACCCACGGATAAGCTTGCCGCTGATTTTTTAAGAGTTTAATCTAAATTAAAATTTTATTCCTTAGTCTGCGACCAGAAAATTTAAGAATTTAACCATATGTCGGTTACAGTCTATCGTCACAACGCCCGGATGTTACCGAAAAACTTAAATATTTTGTCTATAACTCATGCGCACTCCTGTTCTATGTTTATTTGATTGACCGCAAACTTAGACGCCTAAAAGAGATACGATTTCAAGAAGAAACAGGACGTGGTAATTCATCTGCTCACTTCGATCTTCTTATTAAAAAGCGTAGGGTAAGCATTTTTTTTAATAAATGAATGAATAAATAAAAAGAGAGTTTTGTATAATTATTCAAGCTAACTTAGTATCAAACTAAAAATTCTTTGTTCATTAATTTCAATATACAGTAGAATCTCGTTTTACAATAATATGGATATTAATCTCTAATATATAGAAGAGAAATAGAAGATGTAAATGAGAAAATAATTATATACATAGATAATGTCATTGTAAACTGCGGGAAGATGTATATATGGGGCATTCTCACAATCTTTTGACTTTCATGTCCCTGAATAATAATATTTTATTTAATACACTTTAGTTTTTTTTTTTTTTTTTTTCATATACTAGGGAACATCCCATTGCATGATTGCATAACAATATTAACGAGATAAATAAGTTTTGGACGATGTTGGGGGTTCAAATACCAGGAAAACTCATCTACCGTCCCGTGTCCCTGATGCTGATTTTTAAGTTTGGAGCTGTCTGTATAAAATTGTTTCAATAAAAATAATTCGATGTAATTTTTTTCTGAAACTGGAACTATTGTTTTATATAAATATGTAGCTAAAATTAACCTTCACACATTTTTAGGGTTGTTATTTTTTAAACTCTGTCACTGGGTTTTAGATTCCTTACCATCCATCTTCTAAAATTATACAGAAAATCATTCCAGATGCAGCCACAGAATTTTTTTCAAGTTTTTTCTCATGCAGAAGTATGCTAGAGAAATAATGTCTAAAATTATTTGGTAGGAAATTTACTATAGAATTTAAATCAGCATTTAAATATCAATTTCAAGCATCGTGGCTTTATTGGTAGTCTCACCGTCCCCAAGGTTTATTTCTTCACTTTTCGAGGTAAATTAAAAAAAAAATTAATTTAATCCAATGTTAACAACTGTTTCTAAAAATCAATGAACATTGTGGCTATCACTTAGTCTTAACATGATTTTCCTAAAAATTAGTGGTAATTTTCCTTACCATTCCATCCTTACTGTCCCTTTTTTTACCATTTCGCCCCTTTTTTCCAATACCAACCCCCTTTTTTTACCTTACCGTCCCTTCTTTAACACCCCTTTAAGACAATGCTATACAAAAAATTTTTATTAAAAATACTACATTTTATTATTTCTTATTTGAATGTCCTGTGGGTACTATGCAAAGTAAAAATTTAGAAGAAAATAAAAAGTTGTAGGGGTAAAACGTTAAGGAATATTAAACTCGCAAGTTTAACTTAAACCTCAGTTAAATAAAAATTTTTTCGCTACTGATCATTTTTTTTTTTTTGAATCATTAAGGCATTCGTCTATCAGATTAAAATGTTATTTTAGCAAGTTTAATTTCGCCAGATTTTTTTCCCCAAAACTCAAAAGGTTGTGAGAATGCCCTATATAGCAACAATTAAAATCTAGCATCGGGTCAGATAACCCGATTCTACCCGAACGTGTTGACCATTGGCTCTAAAATTTTGCTGCGGATCGTGTTGATTAGTGTTTCCATTTTCGGATCATCTTAGATTAGAGTTTTTTTCTTCTTGGGAGTCGATTCGAGTTCGTTAAATTTTTCCAAAAAAAGTCCAGATAGTCCAGTTTGTTTTAAATTAAAACAAAAATACTTGTATATGAATGTGTATTCATTTACTTATTCATATGCTTTCATTTTTCGAAATATAAAATTGATTTTAGAGATATGATTGCAGACTATTTTCCTGAATTGTTTTAAATTATAGATTGTTTTTTTTTTTTTTCATTTCATGCTTAGGATCAAGTTGCAGGTTCGACAAAAAATATTTTGTCGATTTCGGGTCGGGCATAACTCGAACCGTGCAGGGTTGTAATTAACAATTCGTGTTTAGGGTCGTAGGTTCATATTTAGGAATTTAAAAAATTCATGTAAATCAAAATACCGAGTTTACTTGATAATTTAAACTTGATTGTATTATTAGACTGAAAGATTTTAATTAATAACTTTAAAAGTTTGGCCCGATAGAAAAGCTAAAAGTTCGCCCCGAACCTGGCCCGGCAAACAGTTAAAATCTCGGTCCGAGTCCGACACAGCCCGACAGAATTTCTGCAAAACATGTATTTTTACTTTGATTTTGTTAAAAGGAAGAGCTCTGACCAAAAATACTTATTTTAGCTTTTTTTTTTCCATGTTTATAATCTTCATTTTTAAAGACGCGCAAAAAGTTGCTATATACATTTTTTAAATGAATCTCTATTTGTGTGGAAATGTTTCAGCTATTAGTAATATCGTTAATCAAAAAATTATGTATATAAGAGTTAAACTCTGAAAAATGCTATACTGTAAAATCTTCTAAGACGGAATCGTCTCGGAAAGAAAAAAATGCGTTATAAACAAGTTCCCTTCTTAGCAGGTGTAAATGTATTATATTCTTTTCTCACGTATTGTATATTAATTTTGCATGGATCAATGAATTTTTCCGTGTTTAATCAGCTATAAGACAGGATTCCGTGATAGGCTGGTTCTTTTTCACACGTTTTATTGTATTTTAATATTATTACCTAGAAATCTACTATTTTTTAAAACGAATAAATTTTAATGTTTAATTGTAGAATGTCGATTTAAAAATATATATACTTTTTGCAAACATTTTTAGGCCGGGCCAAATTTTACTGATTTTTGCACGGACCAGGCTAGAGTCCTGCATCGGGTCGGGTTACCCGCTTTTACCCGAACCCAACCCGAACCGCGGTTTGGGTTGGGTCGGGTTGGCGCTATATTTTCCCATTGCGGGTCGGGTCGGGTTGACTTAAAAAATTTTTGGTGCGGGTCGGGTTGGCTTTTATTGTTTCGGGTTCGGATCGGTTTGCCTTTTTTACTCTTACGGGTCGGGTTCGTGCTGACCCGCTTCTTTAAAAGAATGTGGAAAATATTTTTTCACGTTAAAAGAAAAATAAACCGCAGATCAAAGTTTCACAAAAGCAAAATGTGTGCCTGTCTGTTTTGTCTTTAGCCATCCTTTCACGAGTCTCCGAAATAACAAACTGCATTATATTTTTACCGTATTTTAAAAGTACAATACGCAGCAAAACGCTAAATGGCCCTTCCTGTCTAATGTATCAAGTGAATAATTTAATTGTAGTGATACGCGATGCATTATGTTAGACAGGAAAATTTTCTAAATAATAGCTGCATAAACTAAAGACAGATGGCCACTTGTGTAAAACAAGGTGTATCGTTATAAGTGGAACTTTTGAAACCGCAACTAATTTTAAAGCATATTTAAAGATTAGACTTTTAGTTTTATACCATTTAAGAGTCCTGCGTCGGGTCGGGTCAGAGGTTTTACTGTAGTTGAATGTTAAAGAATATAGATTTGTTCATTCTTCTATGTAAAGCATAAAAATGGTATTAGAGAATTAGAGGTCTGCACGGGTCGGAATCTCCGGGCCCGAGAATGTCCCGCCACGTCCCGTATATAACTTAAAAGTTCGGCCCTAGCCCGGCACGGCCCGTTTATTATTTTATCGGCTTCGTCTAAATACTTATATCGGGCCGGTAGATCCGCTTAATTGTAGTTATCGGCCCGGTCTGGCAGGGCCGTTCAATTTTTTTGCCTGCCCAGCCTGTTGAAAAAACTGTCCTAATAAAGCGGCCTGGCCAGTTTGAAATTTTGCCGCGGCCCGCGAGCCGAAACGGTGCAGGCCTCTATTAGATATACAATTGTAGATTATTTTTCATAATGGTATTAAAACATGATTTACTTTCCTTACATTGCGGGTTCGGGTCGGGTGCGGGTTGATATACCTCGGGTTTGGGTCGGATTGCGGGCTGCCTGAAATTATTTTTGCGGGTTCGGGTCGGGTTGCGGGTTAACATAAAATGGAATTTGAGGGTTCGGGTTGGGTAGAACCCGACCCGCGCAGGACTCTGGACCAGGCTATGCCGAGACAATGATTTTCATATGGGCTAGACCTAGACCGGGACTGAAAATATCGGCTTATGAAGACCTAGGAAGAATGAAACCTGCCCTGTCTCGGTACGGAAAAAAGAAGTTAGTCCCGGCCCGATCCTTCAGAAAAAAGTAAGGCCCGAGCCCGGCCCGGAAAGAGTAGTTACTAGGCCCGGGTACCATGAATGAAAATAGGCCCGGCCCGTGCAGACCTCTAAAACTTTGGCTGTTTCAAATAAGCATAAATTTAAAGATTTTTTTTTTTTTACATCAACAAGATTTTGTTTTATGCTCTAGCTGATATTAAAATAATGAACTTTTTCCTTCTAAGCTATTTTACAAGTTTTCCTTTAGCTTACATTTTTCTTGAGAATTTTGTATTTCAGTTTTATTCTCAGATTTAAATTCTATATCTTATCAGAAGTTAGAGGACCACGCTGGCTGGTTTCGATCAATATACTGTGAACTCTGTCCAAGGCGGAATCGATCGGGACTGGGAAAAATTTCCGTTGTAGACAATATTCCGGCTTATGCAAAGAAGCCCCCCCCCCCTCCTCCCCAAAAAAATCCTTCGAATTTGATGATTTTTATTGATTTTCCTGACTCAAAAATCGGTTGAAAACTGAAATTGGGAAAGATTTTTTTGTGTTTATAGATAAATGAGAAACGCTATTCAATTTCTTATTACTGCTGTAATACATGCGAATTGAAAATTTACACACACACACAAAAAAAAAAAAAAACTTGATAAATTTCGAGAATGAGACAGAACGCTATAACTTTGAATTTGAGTACATCCTTAAAGTATAATATACAGTCGGACCTCTGTTTAACGAACCTCTATTTTGCGAACTTTTCCTCGGAACCAACAACATTTTGCGAATTTCTTCGTAAAATAACCTCCAAATAGCGAAGTGTATTCTCTATTTAACGAACTTTTTCTTCTGATATAATTTTTTTTTCTCTCTATTTCTCAAAATATTTCCGGACACTTCAAACTTATTGTTTCTTTTACACATTTTATAATGCTCAATAACCTGAAATTAGTTTTACCAGGTGCTTAACTCAACGAGAGCAGTAAAATCCCTGTCATTCTTTGCATTTCATCCAGGAAAGGCAAACTTTCAATATCCCCCTTTCACACTCAAAAGGGATGTTCTGTAGTGAATAAGTTTCAGTAATTAAATTTAAGGACGCATGTAGTAATACAATGCTTAAAATTACTTGTTATAATAAATACAATAATGCCATTCAAATTCATTAATTTTAATGTAAATATTTTCTTAAAACTTAAAATACAGTGTATTTCCAGACAATTTTTTTTTTACAATTATTTTCTTTCTTAGATTTATTTTTGATGGGTAAAATGAATAATAAAAAAAATATTATTTACAAAAAAAAGTGTGATTAGTTAAGTTTTTTAATAGTGTTTAGTGTTTATGAATTAAAAATCTGTTTTGTGTAGTTAAAAGTATTTAAAAATGTTCATCTCTATTTAACGAATTTTCCACATAACGAACTTTTTTTCGGAATTTAGAGACTTCGTTAAATAGAGGTCCGACTGTATTGCACTTTCGAAAATATATATTTTTATAAATGTTCATTCTACCAGAAATATTAACTTTTAAAAATAATTTTGCATATGATAAAATGGCACAAGCACAAATTCCTTAAAATTTAAACAGTTTTTGTCCTTTTGAATTAACTTTTTCAAAGTGTTACGGAATTTAACTAACATGCACAACATTGAGTATTTGACTTATCACTTTTAAAGTTTAATAAACAAAATGCATTTCATTTTTAAATTATTCTTTTTTCCGCCTTATGCAAAATTTTGGTTTTGGTGGGACCTTAAAATGCTTTCCGTTTCCGCGTTAGACGGATTCCGCCTTAAGCAGCATGAATTAATGTAATTTTCTATGGATTCGCCGGGACTTTAAAAATTTTCCGCGGTAGACAGATTTCCGGCTTACACAGAGTCCGCCTTAGACAGAATTTACTGAACACTCTAAAAAAATGCGTGAGTTGCAGGTGTTTCTTCAATTGCTTTTATCATTTTTAATATTGAAACACGAAAATTCCTGTTTTGATTTGCCCATTTCTCCCCAAAATACAGAAAATTCATTAATCTAAAATAAAAATCACCTGAAGTTGCATTTTCGTCAAATCACAGGGGTGTTCCCGTAACTGTGCTGCATGTTAGTTTTTTGGGTTAGAAACTGATTTTTTACGTATGTCTCTTTTGCTCCAAAACAGAAAAAGTTCGCGAACTGAAGCTCAATTTTTTTTCAAATAATAGAAACTTGTGCCTGTGCTTTTTACGTTTGACGAAATGTTTTCTTGAGAGTGTACGTAATAAATACGTAGTGTACTTTTTTGAAAACGACTGAAATGCAAAATAACGAAAAAAATAAAACGCGGTATTTATGAAGTGAGCATTATTGTCATAAAATTACTGTTAATTATTTAAAAAACTCTAGTTCGATTAATTAATTTCACACCATTCCTTTATTGATAAAGTATAATTCACATATATTCAATACGAAGAAAGGAAGCTGTTTAACACAGCAACCTGTTAAGATGGAACGACAAAGAACCGGGAGAACTTTCCAATTTAGACAGGTTTTAATCTTAGAAAATATATTGTTCCGTTATAATTGCATACTACTGTTTTAGAGATATCGCGAAAATTTTCAATTTAAAGCATTATTCCATTCCACTGGTTCCGTTTTAACAGGTTTTATTGCAGTGTTTAGGATGTCCCGATTTTCAAGCGCCTCTCTCGCTTATTTACTCTCTCTGTCCCGCTTTTTTGCGATACTAGACCTGACAACATTACTTACGAGCCAAGTTCAAGTTAGCCAGTGTTGTATAGTCATAAAAAAAAGCTGAGAGTGTACGGTGTAGACAGAGGGTATACGCTGACATCATGAACGTTCATAGCCAGGGTATACGCTAATGCTTCATTTGAAAAACAGAGGGAATACGGAGCTTCTTAAAAAAAATCCGCTTAAAAAGCCCGCTTTAAATGTTTATTTTCTACATAAAAGACAGAATTCATATTAGAGATATAATTGCAGACTATTTTTTTCATAACTGTATTACGTTATATATCTTTTTTGTGTCGAGTCGGGTTCAAGTGTTTCGGTTTAGGGCCAATAGAAAATTTGTTGTCGGGTTCTGGTCGGATTTTGGGTCAACGGAAATTTTTTGGTAGGTTTCGGATTGACTTTATGTTAAATGTTTTTGTCCGGTATAACACAACCCGCGCAGGAATCTATTTCAGATGAAAAACTACACGTATTTGAATATGAATGACTTCTTACATGTTTATTTTTCTACATGAAAGGTAACAATATTGGAGATATGATTAGACTATTTTTCTATAATTGCATTATATTTTGGATCAATTTTCTCCGATTCCGGATTTCAGGTTGGGTTTGGAATTATTATGGGTTCGATCGGGTTGCGGGTGGACAGAATATTTTTGATTGGGTTCGGTACGGGTTGTAGCTTGGTTTTTAAAAAAAATTGCAGGATTGCAAATTTTATTTGTTACCCGGGACGGATCCTAGTTAGGTGTAACGTTTAACTGCTAGTTTTCACGATGACACTTTCACTAACAAATTTAAATAATTATAAATTAAAATAATTTTTGATCACTTCATGCGTTTTCGATAGAGATTTGCCCGCTGATTTTTTTCAGTTACGTCCGATATTAAAATACATGGTCAACCTGACCTGAACACGAACCGCGTTTCGAAAAAAATTGGTTACCACCTTACCTGATGTGGGACTCTTGTTTCTATACCTTTGCATTTTCTTAAGGGGCGGGTGGTACACAATGGTTCGACTCATAACTGGAGAACTGTTCCATACTTTATCGCTCAAACACTTTTGTGCATGTGCCATATGTGTGCAAGTAAAATCTGTAATACTGAATGACCTCTTATTTGAACGTCGCTGTGTGGAAGATGAAGCAGAGTTTTTCCTTTCGGGTAATACTCGAAAGTGTAGACACTTTCTCTTGTGGATTCGTCCGCTTATAAAGATTAGGTGACTAGTGAGGTGTTTCAAAAATAACTTTGACAGCTTTTTTTCACTTTATCTATCTAAAATATTCTTTGACAGGCTTCGAAATTTATATTTTGAAAAAGAAATCTTTTGTCCCTCTGCAATTCATCTCTAATTTAAATCGCACTGTGAGTGTTAGAGATCTGCGCGTTTCAGGATATGCCATCTGTTATTTAAAAAACGGAAAAAAAGAAACAAATGTTTTATTGTTCATTTACTCCACTAATAAAGGAGAAAAGTTACCACGACATTACCGTGCGGAAAAAAATTCTGTAGTCCTGTGAATACAGTACGGTCCGTCCCGAATCTACAGAAAAAATTTAAGACTCGGATGTGTCCCGGGAAGAATGAAGTTCAGGCCCGGACGAACTTTTCAAAAGCTAAAATTTAGCCCGAGCCCGTACCCGAGTTTTCAAATAAAATTAAGCCCGGCCCGAGTTTAATGAAATAAACTTTTACCGATCTTGGGCTCCGGGACCAGTGTTGAATTCAGGGGGTCGCCCGGGGGGGGGGGGACATTCCCCCTCAGAGCAATGAGATGTACCCCCGGAAGATTTGAGATTTTGTGTTTTTAATGGTCAAAAAGTGCAATCGCCCCCCCCCCCCCCGGAGAAAAGTGTCTGAATTTAACACTGTTCGGGACAGGCCCGGGCTCGTGGAGACCACTAATATATATTATGAATTCGGCCCCCCTGTCGGGGATACTGTGCCCCCCCCCCCTCGGGCAAGTTCTGGCGCCGCCCCTGGATGAAATATCCTCCATTCCTTTCTCTAAAACACAAATATCAAAATTTAACCAACGGCGCTCAGAAACAACACCATAACAGAGAGCCTTTGTACATAAGAATGGCGATATATGCACAGGAGGCATGCTCATTTCAAGTTATTGTCGAAAGTACGGCAATCCACTTTCTTGAATTAGACGATACGCGCATGGATGAGTTCTATTAGACTAGTGAAATAATTTAACAAACATTAGCCTGAAAATAATGACATGCTCGCAAAGACCTTTAACGATTTCTTTTTGTCACTTCTACCAATAAATTTTATTGACCGTATGTCGCTACTTCGTTATAGAGGCACACTTGTTCATAATTTCGTTATCGAAAACAGACGTTACTTTTGATTTATTTAACAAATATGCACTTTAAATCTCACTGATTCATTTGTTTTTATAACAGCAAAAAATTTGTAATGTACAGTCTTAGTACATATCACACATTATCCGAAACTGTGTTGTTTACAATTTTATCACATATATTTGTCACATAAAAGTACATCTATCATTGAATTCAGTGGCATATTTCTATAAATATTTTCACAATAGTAGCATACATCAAAATTGAAATAATCATTAATTAAATAAAAATGCTTAGAAACATTTAGATTATTGGAATTTTTTATATAACAAATGAAGGATGTTAAAAATTATATTCAATTTTTTTAAACTAAAAAAAATCAAACTAAACGTTTATACTATTTAAAAGATTGAAATTCAAAAATAGAACTGAGCTTTATATCTCTTGATAGGTACATTAAAAAATTAGTCAAAATTTTTACATAAGCCATGAGAAAGACATTTTTATTTCATAGCTGGAAAACCAAAAGTAATACTTGTTATTTAAAACAAAAAGAAATTTGAAATTTCATTTGCCTTTTTCGTAAAATCACCATAACTTTCAATTTCAGTTTAATGTTTTGGTCCTAAATATAATAAATTAATTTTTAAAATATTTTTTATTAGAATCATCATCTTTTGGATTTTGGTGTACTTACAGTGGTATTTTTAAGCGGATTCAGACATTAGATACCGAGAAACAATTTTTTAAAGTTGGAACTGCAGTCTAAAAATAGACTCAGAAATGTGAAATTTGAGAGAAATCCAAAAATTTGCCCCCCCCCCCCCTCCCATAACTCACAAACTAAGGAAAGGAAAATTTCTCATTTATTCATAACAAGATAGAGTTATTATGCACACAAAGTATCACCCAAATCCCTGTCGGTCGGGTTACAAACCATAAAAAAAATTGGTTGCTTTGACAGGGAATGAATGACCCTTTAAACATATATTTTATTTAGTCTATTCTTATCACAATGGCACAACAGTATATTTATTCTTAAGTTTTTTTTTAATTTCAATGAGTTATGGAATAGATTTTAAGAGTTCTTACCTGGTAATATATAATCTTGCTTTTGAAAGTGTTTTGAACAAACTACCATTCGATTAGAAATTTTTTTACCAGTTCTAAGAAACCTAATCCATTCCTTTCATCTTTTGGCATTTCTAGAATTTGTCTCCCCAGGAAATCGATGAAAACTTAAATTTGGTTCTTTACATGCTCTTGAATTACACTGTGGTACACAGCAATATGTATTATTTAATTTTTTACCTTCATTCATTCAAAATTAAATATAGCGCGAAATCTTGGCCTTTTAACACTATGTAAACAGATCAAAACAGTGATCAGCGATGAAACTTAACTGAAATTAATACTTAGAACTTCTGCCGCCAGGTAGGGTATCAGAGCGCTGGAATCGCGAATTGCATTGTATAGACTAGCAATTTCTTGCAGTTGTAGAAAATATCCTGCAGATCTCGCTGCAATCTGCATATTGCAGCAGTATCATTGTACATTTAAGGGATATAATATTTTAGCGCTTCTTTAAGTGTTACAGGGATAGCCGATTTCCACACTATGAGCGCGTTCAGAGACCGAAACACGGGTAATTCGGAAAAATGGGGACTGACGTCAAACTGGTTTCTCGGTGTAAGGTTGGGTAAAAACGGCTCTGAACGCTTTCCGGTACAGTTGCGGGATTTTTTTATTTACATTTACAAACATGGCGGCATCTGTACTTTCGACAGTGTAAATAGATTCAATTATCACTTTTTTTAGATGGGAAACTGTTCCATCACTGTTAAAAATATCGTGAAAAATTACCTCTGTTTTTAAAGGCTATCTATTTTTTGACCAATGAGAACGCTTCATAGGTATTAATGTAGCGTTCTCATTGGTCAGAAAATAGAGAGTCTTTAAAAACAGAGGTAATTTTTTAGGATATTTTTAACAGTGCAAGTTAATTTTTATGTGGAATACTATCGCAACAAATATGTATCACAGGTTTTGCTAGCCATTTTAGGCTGAATCGGAGATTCATTCATTCGATGGAAAATATGGTACATTCAAATTATTATGTGTTAAAATTATTGTATGTCAAATTATTATTTTTGTAATATGAAAAAACAGAAACAATGTGCGATAAAACTGATCAAAGCAGTGATTCCGATTAACAGTCACAGTTAAGCTATAAAAGGGTAAACAAATCAGATTTCCCAACCACGTGATCACTTTACCCAACAAAATTTTTCAGGTAATGTGGGTTCCCCGAAATCTGGGTAATCTCCGGCTCTGAACGCTGCGGGAAACTCGGAAAAAGTCACGTGATGCCGGCTCTGAACGCTTCGGGTTCCCCACGGGGAAACCTGAGGAACCCAGTGTGCGGTCCGTGAACGCGCTCTATATAGTCTAGGCGCTATAGTAATGGTGTTACATAGTAATGGTACACAAGGAGTCAAAGTCGCTTGAAATTCCAGGAGTCTCCATTACAGCGCCTAGAAGATACAGTGTGGAAAACGGCTACAAAATAGTGCTAAAAAATTGAATCCCATAAATGTACAACGATGCTGAATAACAAGATGTCGATTGTAGCGCCATCGTAGTGATTTAAAAACGATAGTCATTGTAAAAGAGTCTCTTTAACCTATTTCACGTCATTCCTTAACTAAATTAGCTTATAACAGACCAAAATATCTTATATTTATCGTTTCCGATATTTAACATTCTATAATTTTTGAAAACACAGTGTTTATATTAAAAAGAGTTACGAGATGGTGCTCGTATTAGCATATTGCCGCTGAACATTGTTGGAGATTTATGGGATACAAGTTTTTAGCACTTTTTAAAGCATTATAGGAATAGACGTTTTCCACACTGTATCTTCTACACTGTTAAAAATTACCTCTGTATTTAAAGGCTATCTATTTTCTGACCCATGAGAACGCTTCATAGCCATTTATTTAGCATTCTCATTGGTCAGAAAATACCGGGTGTCCCAAAAAGGACTGACTGATTTTAAAATTTAATAACTTGCAAACGGTGACAGATATTTTAAAAATTCTTGCAGGAGGGTTATGCATGAGGTCAAAAGTTTTATTACAGTCATTTTCGATTTTAGTTCGAATTACAAACAATAGATGGCGCTGTAAGCAATTGTCGCTAAATACAGGCTCGATTTCTGGTCCTTTATCTTGTTCCATGCTGAAAAAGGAGATGGAAATGTATTATCCGGGCCACGAAGTACCAAAAATCGAGCCTGAATTCAGCGTCTATTGATCTCAGCGCCATCTATTGTTTGTAATTCGAACTAAAATTGAAAATCACTGTAAAAAAAATTTTGACCTTATGCATAACCCTCCCTCAAGAATTTTTTAAATATCTGTCACCGTTTGCAAGTTATTGAATTTTAAAATCAGTCAGTCCTTTTTGGGACACCCGGTAGATAGCCTTTAAAAACAGAGGTAATCTTTCACGATATTTTTAACAGTGTAGGCGCTGTAGTCTCCATGTTATTCCTATGGCTCCAAGGGAGTCGCTTCGAAAGCAATCAACTTTTTTCTGTCGGCGCGTCTTTGACGCCTGAAACGAAGCGAGTCGCCAGTAACAGCCAATCAAATGCTTCGAAATCTGACGATGGAAAAGCCTTTTCCCGAACAGCCAAAGAAATGCTTGGATAATATGTAAATTTCATGTGGATAATACACAAGTTTCAGGAAATCTGACGAGTCGCCTGCAATTTTTACGTGCAATAACACTATAATAATACGATGGTTATTTTGAAATTAGAAAATATATCGCAGATGTCGCTGCGATCGGCTGCCTGGATTTCACCATCATTGCACATTTAAGGGATACAACTTTTCAGCGCTGATTAGATAGCAGATTTCCACACTATATATTCTAGACGATGTACTCCTAGAGTTGCAAAGGGTGGAAAAAACCGGGGTTTTTGGGAAGGAAATTTTTAAAATTTCCGGGAGTTTTCAGAAAGTTTTAAGAATGAAAATTTTTTAATTTATTATTTTTATTAATTTCAATTTTTGACAATGTAAGCAAAACTAATAACATAAAATATTAAAAAAATAGCACGGTTTACATGAAAACTAACAAAATACAGGCTTAAGCTGCAGAAATAGAGTAATATAAGAGAATAAGAGAAATTAAAAAAATTGTTATTTTAATCGTCGATAAGTAAAAAATGAAAGAGGCAAATGAGGGATTCATCTTCCCTGACATGAATATAAATTTCACCTCTGTTCTTCGAATAGACGAATGTAAACAAAAAAGAAAACGAACAAAATTAAAAGAAATCAATGCAAAAATACAAAGCAACTCGTTAGAAAATTAATATAAAATATGCCTGAAAACGAGATGTGCGAACCAACAGAAACTGAAAAAAAAATCTTTTTTTTTAAGACACGTTCAAATCCTCACCTATTTACAGCTGCCATTGTTGTAAAGCTAATAAATTATTAAGACTTAGACTGTAAAATCATAAGTTTTGTGAACTTTTTGGAACATTCTTCCCTGAAATATCTTTAAAATAAAAATTTCAAATTGGAAAATAACTGGTTTTGTTTACCTTCAAAACTCCTTCTAAATTTCCAATATTCCCCAAAATTCCGGGTTTATTCCCCAAAATTCCCGGGTTTATTCCCGCCCCTCAAAAAATGCGGGTTTTTTGCAACTCTATGTACTCCACAGTAAGTAATTGTTTTCTATAAAAGTGGTGGAGTGACTATGCAGCAAACGCTACAGATTTTTAGCAGCGTAAGCTATATTTGATCTCGGTTCTACCAACCCGAAACGTATACATACGAAAAAACATTCTAAAATTGCGATTAGTGTAATACCTCTGGGGAAAGAAACCTGAAATAGAGGATATTCCAAATCTGGGTTTCGAGGCTAAAAAAGGTCACGTGATACCGGTAATTTACCCAAGAAACTTCTAACTGATAAAAAGGGAAGATACTACTGCTTTGCCTCACGAACTGTTTCATTGGCTAGCGGGGATTTATATTACACGTCTAGTCTACGGAGCCTTCAATTCTTTACGCTAGAAGTTTTTACCTTGACCACGCGATCAAAACGTAGATGGAATATCCTCTATTTCGCATTTTCGTTATTATACAGGATGCTAGTGTATAAAACCTTGGCCGGGTTACAGCGCCTAGAAGATACAGTGTGGAAAACGGCTACAAAATAGTGCTAAAAAATTGAATCCCATAAATGTACAACGATGCTGAATAACAAGATGTCGATTGTAGCGCCATCGTAGTGATTTAAAAAAGATAGTCATTCTAAAAGAGACTCTTTAACCTATTTCACGTCATTCCTTAACTAAATTAGCTTATAACAGACCAAAATATCTTATATTTATCGTTTCCGATATTTAACATTCTATAATTTTTGAAAACACAGTGTTTATATTGAAAAGAGTTACGAGATGGCGCTCGTATCAGCATATTGCCGCTGAACATTGTTGGAGATTTATGGGATACAAGTTTTTAGCACTTTTTAAAGCATTATAGGAATAGACGTTTTCCACACTGTATCTTCTAGGCGCTGTATCCGGGTTCTAGATAGATTTTTTTCGCTGTTAGCGAAACGAGATTGATCAATCAGAAGCCAGCATTTTTGCAAATTGCGAAAAGTTCGAAAAATGCAAACTTCTGATTGGTCAATTTCGTTTTGCTAACAGTGAAAATGTACCTGGATCCCGGCCATCGTATTGTTTAAATGTCAGACAATACTGAAATCCAATGAGTCGATTGTTGCGACATCTGCAGAAGATTTTCTAAAACTCAAGACAATTTGGTCTAGACGCTGCAATAATGCGATGTTAACATTATTGGAAATGGGAAAGTATACCGCAGATGTCGCTGCGATCGGTTCTTTGGATTTCAGTATCGTTGCACATTTAAGGGATACAAATTTTTAGCGCTGTTTGTATAGCAGATTTCCACACTATTTATTATAGGTACTAGGGCTCACCATGGCTGAGTGGATAAGACACCACGCCGCTAATCGCTTTAGAGCGTAGGTGGGGGCGGGTTCGTATCCCGCCGGTTCCGTTGCACACTCTTTGAGGAGCCCCAGGATGTAATTATCTGGTGTTGTAAATTTCCTTGTGCTATCTCGTCCCTGTATATCGACGATGACTTACGTGTAAGCGGGCCCTGGTGTCAAGCACACAAGTCTGATGTATGTGTTCAATAACACAAACAAACAACATTATAGGCACTATAGTGGTAGAGAAAACACTAGTGAAAATTATCTTTGCTATGGAAACAACGATTTGTTCGGTATTGAGATGCATATGGAAACAGTACAGAATCAGTCACTTAGATAATTTCAAAGAGATGAAAACATATTGTTGTTATGGCAACCAATACCTTTCCTCGATGAGAACATTGTGTTCGGCGTTAGATTTTTACAAGCATTATATTTCATTCATGGCATAAGAGAGTGACACAAAACTTTGCATATGACATAGGCCGGGATCCAGATAGATACTGTTAGCAAAACTAGATTGACCAACCAGAAGCCTGCATTTTTACGAACTCTTCCCTGTTTTAAGTAAGCAAACTTTCTGATTGGTATATCTCGATTCAATAACAGCGCAAAACCTATCTCGATCCCGACATAGTTTTCTCCGATGAAATTATTAGAAAAAGGAAATGAACACACACTTTATAAAATGTTTTGCCGAAAGTCTAGCAACTGCTGAACATTATCAGCCTTCGATTTTCCGTAATAAAATTATTTGAACTTGAGTTTAAAATACAAATTATCCTTGTATTCGATAATAGAGGTGAACTTTTTAAATAATTACGAAAAAAAACTTCAACCACGTTTGACCCAGTCTGCGACAAGGCAAAGAATTGATGCAACTCTTAGTTAATGAAAATTCCGCAACAAGACTTATATAGTAGGGTGGAGCGAAAAAAATAATTTTTTTAAAGTCAAAAACGGGTAGGTGCCAAAAGTTGCCTTTATACTAGTACAGCATCTGCGTGCAATATTACCGCTGAAAAAAAATGGCTTGAGTCTGCGCTTTTGGTCCAAAAGTCGAAATTTTGGGTAAAATTTGACATTTTTTCAAAAAATTTAAAAAAATTCCATAGAGATGGTTATTAGTTAAAAGTGATATCTAAACCTTTATTATTAATGACTAAACATATTTAAACGATAAAACGATATCTTTGTTCTGTATAACTGGAATAAAACTGACAACTTTTGGTGAAAAAAAGGCGTTGCCAGTCTGTTGTGTCATACAACTAATTGCTGTTTAGAATACAGCTCTTACCTACTTGCTTTCAAAACTACCCAGGAGGTACCACGTGGAGGTGACTGCATTTCATGTCACATCAATGCATAGCTCGATCACCCTACCATCTGAACTCAATGTTTTATTTATACATTGAATTGTGATTTTTTATCAAAGACTGGCATGAGTTTTCTATGTATCAACCTAGTACATCTCTTCTTTGGATCCACAGACTTTGGATGCTGCTGCTGCGATCTCCTTTACGTATTTTTCTACTGTTTGTGTAAGGGAAGACAAACAGTGTAATGCAGTGCGGATGATATTAATGTAATCTATTCAGCCGTTTATTATCTTCACCAAGATTACACCCGATAAATGCATATTGATTAGAGGTTCTGTTACCACAACACTTTTCCTATGAATTAGATTTATATAATTATCCGCTTCAAAGTTAATTGTCGATATTTCAGATTTGCGTATGCCATCATTTACTCTCATTTTTCAACTATTATGTGCTGAGCAGCTAGCTGTTTAATATGATGGCAATCGTCAGAGAGCATTGAAATAAGAATTTCCTCTGCGTATGCAAAGAGACCATTGTCCTAAATAACCATTTTTTAGTATTTGTTTTATTCCGTTTTGTGTGTTGTTTAGTAGCCGAGTGATTTCCCATGAGTTTTTAGATCCCTTCTTTAGCCGTGGATTACATTTGATTGTAAACTGTCCTGGGGCCAAACTTCGATAACATAGTACTTTTAGAGTGAACGTAGAGACTCTGATGGGCGGTGAGTGCCCATCGAAGGTGGATAAATATGTTAGTCGTTGTCATCCATTCTGCGAGGGACATGTTTAAAATGAACCATTACAATTGATCATATGCCACATCCAAGTCCAGTGAATTTCCTCTGCATCATTTATTAGACAAGATCGTTGGCAAAAACTAGATTCTAACCCACAGGAATGCGCCTGACCAATAGGAAAATCTTTGTCCACCTGCTTATTCCCTTCATATTTATATTTTTGAAGCCATAGACAGTAATTTTCAAACATTATTTCCTGAATTCGAGAAAAGGGTACTCAGCACATACCAGAAATACCTGCTAGACATTTGCAAAGCTGTTTCATCAAGGCGCATGAAATTATTCGCCTTCATATAAACACTGATTGATCATCAGAGTCTGGTTCACACAAAGTATGTAATCCAAGTTTATAGCCGCAGGATGGTTTACACCAAATATAATCTACATCTAAAAAATTGATCTAAAAACTTATGGGAAATTACTCAGCTACTAAACATCACAGAAAACGGCAAAAAAACAAATACTAAAAAAATTTATTTAGGACAATGGTAGCTTTTCACATCGAGAGCAAATTCTTATTGCAATTTTGATGACGATCGCCATCACATTAAACAAAAAGCTTATCAGCATATAAAAAATGCAAGAAGTAGAGTAAATGTTGGTATACTCAAAGATGAAACACCTAAATGTTGTAAAATGTTGTCGGAACAGAACTCCCAATCACTATGCAGTAATTGCCTGCAATTTTGGTGAAGATACTAGAGGGCTGAGTAGATTCCATTAATTAAAGTGCATTATTCTGCTTACCTTATCATACACAAGCAGTAGAAATATACGTGAAAGAGTGTCACAGCAGCATCACCCAACGTCTGTGGATACAGAGAAGAGATGGACTAGGCTGATACATAGAAAACTTATGTCAGTCTTTGATAAAAAAAAATCACAATTCTATATATAAATAAAACAGTGTACTCAGATGGAAGGGTGGTAGGGTGGTCGAGCTATACACTGTTGTGTTATGAAATGAAGCCACCTCCACGTGATACCTCCTGGGCAGATTTGAAAGCAACTACGTGTTCCAAACAACAATTAGTTGTATGACAGAGTGGAACAACAGAGTGGAAACGCCTTTTTTTTACCAAAAGTTGTCAGTTTTGCTACCGTTATACAGAACAGAGATATCGTTTTATCGTTTAAATATGTTAAGTCATTAATAATAAAGGTTTAAATAACACTTTTAAATAATAGCCAGCTCTATAGGAAATTTTTAATTTTTTTGAAAAAATGTCAAATTTTACCCACAATTTCGACTTTTGGACCAAAAGCGCAGACTCAAGCCATTTTTTTTTCAGCGGTAATATTGCACGCAGATGATGTACTTGTATAAAGGCAACTTTTGGCATCTACCCGTTTTTGATTTTAAAAAATTCTTTTTTTTCGCTCCACTCTATTATATAGGTAAACCATTTGAATGACCAATTCAGAAATCTGAGAACTGAAACAAGTGCTTAAGAGGACACTGCAGTCACAGGCAAAATGAAAACAAGTTGGCCGCTCGCATTTTAGCTAAATTGGAAGGATGGTCTAAATTCAAATGATTGACAAGGGAACTCTTCCAATCAGCAAATGGCCAGTTATCTGTCTCGATTCCACCCCCCCACCCCCTTTCGGCTGAGTGCTACATTTGATCATTTCCAGTGGGTTTCAGGTCTAAAGAATTTTTTTTTTCAACCGTCTTCGCTTTTAGCGTAGATCAAAGCCGCTGCTTTGTGGAGACCCTCGATAACATTAAAAGCCGTAAAAAGAATTTTAATCTGTTTATGATAAGAGTGCAAAAACTAAAACGATTTCAGAAAATAAATGAATATTTTATTTAGATATATTTCTTTTTTTTATATTCAGATTCATTTTACAGTTTTTACAAACATAAAATTGAAATTATTGCCGTATAAACACTATTTTATTTCACATAACGCAATTACATTTAAAATAAAAGGGGAGATATTGAATGAGGGGGGGAAATATCAGGTACAAATAATCTAAAATAACTATATTTTGTGGGGATTCTTTTTAAAACATGAAATTTATCAAGAAATTTATAAGAACTATTTATAAGTGTGTGCGTGTGTGTGTGTGTGGGGGGGGGATTTCTGAACAATAAATATTTTTTAAATGATGCAATCAGATAAGAATGTTTTTGTAGCGGTTCGTAATCTAAATAACACTAAAATACTTTTATTTTCATTACATTTTTTTTCATTTTTAACACTCTCCAAGAAAGTTTAAAAGTGTTTATGAATTGGGTTTGTCCGTCCGTCTGTCTGTCTGTCCGTGCTCTAAATAGCGTAAATGTAGTCGGATTGCCATGTAATTGATATACGATAGTCAAAATCATCATGGTATGTTCGGTATCTACTAAAAAACAACTTTTCAAAAGTAAAAAAAAGCCAAGCAAAAAAAAGGAAAGAAAAAAGGGGGAAGTTGTGGCTAAAAAATAGTGTGATATCAAATTTCCAAGCTTATATTATGGTACTTGTTTAACATTTTTTATTAAAAATTTACCATACGTAATTCGAGTATCTAAGTATGCGTTGATAGAAAGCCTTTTCTCCTTTACTAAATACATCATAACGTGTTTCTGAAAATTAATTTTTTTTTTAATTATGCATGATGGGCTTTGGCGGCCATCTTTCCATATTTTACACAAATTTCTAAGCACGCAAGTACATTGTTAAGATCGGAAATTCGAAATTGTTGCTAAAGCAAATATTTTATGCTTTTAATTTATGGAAATGAGTGCCTAGAAATTTGTGTCTTAAAATAAAGTTGAAGTAAATTCATGTTTCATCTTATGATTCTTTTTTTTTTCGGAGGGTGTTAATTAATTAGTTAAAGCAATAAAAATCAAGTTGTTTTTTCTCAAAATAAAAGAGAATCTTTATTTATCTGTCTGTATCCAAAACTAAAAGTTCAAAATTCTTAATAATGCAAACATATTACGAGCTTGTCTGCTTAGAAATTTGTGTAAAATATGGAAAGATGGCCGCCAAGCCCATCATGCATAATTAAAGAAAAATTAATTTTCAGAAACACGTTATGATGTATTTAGTAAAGGAGAAAAGGCTTTCTATCAACGCATACTTAGGTACTCGACTTACGTATGGTAAATTTTTAATAAAAAATGTTAAATAAGTACCATAATATAAGCTTGGAAATTTGATATCACGGTATTTTTTAGCCACAACTTTCCCCTTTTTTCTTTTCTTTTTTTGCTTGGCTTTTTTTTTACTTTTGAAAAGTTGTTTTTTAGTAGATATCAGTCCTTTTTTTTTAAAAGATTATATATAATTGAAATAATTCTACTCGCTAAAATTAGTCCTTGTATAGCCTTTATCAGCAGGGAACAAACACAATAGTATACATTTTGTTTACCTATCATTCATTTTTTAGAGTAATTAATAATTTAAAAGTAAGGAAACTCAATTTCTTCTTTCAAAGTATCAGTCTTTCTCAATTTATATCTCCTTAAAATTTTCTATGAAGGATGATAATTTAGTAAAAATCAAATAGAGTCAAAATAAAATATATATTTACAGTTAGTCTGTCAGTTAATTGTTTGTTCTAACTTTTTTTGTTCTAACTTTTTTTTTAATTTTTTAATTTCATTAAGAACTTTTAAGGCACTTTTTGCAGATTTTGCATAAAAATATGTACTTTAATGAACCAAAAATTACTTTTGAAAAATTTAAACATCTTTAAGGACTAACAAGAACCCATTGCAGGGTCACTCAAAAGTATTTTGTATCATTGTGGTCTATGTGGAAAAACCATTTGGTGGTGTGCTTTAATAGCGTTATGCAAATTTATACATAATGAAATTCATTTACATTATTAAGTTTCACGGGAAGATTGTTACTACACAAAAGAGTCATACAAAAGAGTTCGATTTTATAAAGTTCTTCGTAGAAAAGCTGTTCGCAGGGTATTCGAATTATGTTGCACTACTTCAAACATAATGAAATTTCTGATCGTTTTACTGCAAGGTGTTTGGATAAGATTATGGTGTGCATCGCATTTATTGTTCATTTACATGGAAACATTAGGGATGATTGCTGAAAGTGAGTTTTAAATTATGATATGTTTGATTTATGATAAGTTATGGTGTAAGTTAAGTTAAAATAATTTTTTTGCACAGGCACATAGGTGGTGTATATGAATTGCATAGACGCTGCACAAAAGATTTCATCAGTAGTATCGAGAATGACCATGAATTACTTAAAGGTGTTTTAATTTGATTTATACTTTTTAAGCTCAACTACTTTTAGTATAGATGTTTGACCCGTAGCCGGTCGCAGACATTTAGCCGACAACCAAATAGCCGTCAAGACATTTAGCAGATAGCATACCAGTAGTAGGAAAACAACAGTTCGGGCTCAGGAGGAGGCGGCACTGCGGCACCGTCCCGCATCCTCATCCCGCACCCCCTCCGGCGCCGCATCCCGCACCCTCTCCGACACCACCTTCCGCCCCCTGCGACACCGCCCCCTAGCGGGAAAAATGGCGTTTTTAGAGTATTTTTCTGCTATAACATGAGAGTTGAACGTTAGATCGACTAGATTATCATACTATAAGATGAAGATTAAATTTACATTTGAATTTTGAACAACCTTTACCTTAATGAGTATTATTAATTAAGCAAAATAATGGAAAATAACAATTTTAAAGGAAAAAAACTGATTTCTGTAGATTTTCTTTCAACTGCAAGATCAGAATATCAACTTAAATGCAGAAAGTTAAACATATATTTGAATTTTGTATGATTAACATCTTAATGAGCATTATTAATTAAGCAAAGCAATGAAAAATATCAATTTTTAATGAAAAAAGCTGAATATTTTCAAATACAAGATCAGAATATACTCTTAAATGGGGAAAGTTAAACGCGTACATTTGAATTTTGAAGAATCTTTACCTTAATGAGCATTATTAATTAAGCAAAACAATGAAAAATATCAATTTTTAATGAAAAAAGCTGAATTTTTTCAAATACAAAATCAGAATATCAACTTAAATTGAGAAAGTTAAACGCGTACATTTGAACTTTGAAGAATCTTTACCTTAATGAGTATTATTAATTAAGCAAAACAGTGGAAAATATAAATTTCTTAGGAAAAAGCTGATTTCTGTAGATTTTATTCAACTACAAGACCAGAATATCAACTTAAATGGAAAAAGTTAACCATATATTTGAATTTTAACAATCTTTACCTTAATGAGTATTATTAATTAAGCAAAACAGTGGAAAATATCAATTTCTTAGGAAAAAAGCTGATTTCTGTAGATTTTATTCAACTACAAGATCAGAATATCAACTTAAATGGAAAAGGTTAACCATATATTTGAATTTTGAACAATCTTTACCTTAATGAGTATTATTAATTAAGCAAAACAGTGGAAAATATCAATTTCTTAGGAAAAAGATGATTTCTGTAGATTTTATTCAACTACAAGATCGGAATATCAATTTAAATGAGGAAAGTGAAACATACATTTGAATGAACAACACCTTAATAAGTATTATTAATTAACCAAAACAATGAAAATATCAATTTTTAATGAAAAAGCAGATTCTTTAGATCCTTTAGAATTTTTTTTCAACTGTAAGATAGGGATATCATCTTAAAAGGAAAATTTAAACATATAATTTAGTTTTTGATCCACCATTACCTTAATAAATTTTGATAATTAAACAAATAACAAAGAATATTATCGAATTTTTAAAGAAAAAGATTAATTTTATTAATCCAATAATGATTTTTACATCTTTATATAATACTTTGAACCTATCCAACGTTTTTTTTCGTTATTGGCTTTAAATTTTATCATTTTCATATAAAATTTCGAGTTTTCAAACCAATTAACTTAATTTTACTACATTTTAAATGTGGATATTTCTAGATAAATAGCCAACTTAGTAATTTTTGCACAACTTGCACTTAGTAATTTTTACACCAACCTAATTGATTTTACTATTTTTAGACCACTGTAAGATTATAATTCAACGTATCAGTTCTTCTAAAAGTAAAAATAACCAGATTTCCCGCCCCCCTTTCATGAATTACATCTACGCTCTCTTCAAACTCCTAAGAAAATCCTGCGTTTCTTCCCCTTGAAGGGAGGAGGATACAATAGCGTTACGTCACTTGTTTACAAAATATCGATATGTTGACGATTTGACCATTTTTCAAGATGTATAAAAGAAAGTATCAATATTTTTACATTATTACAAGTATAATTTTACAGTTTAATGAATAATTATTTATTATTGGATACCCAATTTTATCAACAGATGAATTAACTATACCTGTGCTGAAACTACATTTCACATACTTAGCCACACTTTAAAAAATTTCACTTCAATATGTAAATATTAAGTGCATTTTTAACATAACACATGTTTTGCAACACTAGTTCCTATACGAGAATTTTGTTTATTAAATAGTATGTATTCACTTTCAAATTGCTTTTACTTGAAATTATATGAATCTTTTAACAGAAAATTTGTTTAATCACAGAACGAACTGTAGTTAACATTTTAAACACCAATATTAATAATTAAGCAAAACAATAGAAAATATCGATTTTTAAGGAAAAAGATCAGAATATCAATTTAAAGAGGAAAGATACGAGGATTTCAACTTAAATGAGGAACGTTAAACATATATTTTAGTTTCTGAACAACCATTACCTTAATTAATTTTAATAATTGAACAAATAACAAAAGGAAAATATGATTTTTAATGAAAAAGACGAATTTGATTAGATTTTACACTAGTTTGAGATTTTATCATCCTTTTAGATGCTAGCTATGTAGAATTTTAAACTTTCAATAAGACACACATCAAGAAATACTCATTACTAAACAAAAATAAATTAATTTTAATCTAATCAATGACTGAAAATTTCACATTTAAAAAATATTTTCATGAATGTGCATAAAAAATGAGAGTTTACAAATTAATATCCTTATTTTTATTACATTTAACTGGATTTTTCTATATTCGAGCTTAATTTTTATACACAAAGCATTATTTAATCAAATCCAGTACTTTCAGATTTAACGAAATTCAGCGTTTTTCGCTTTTCAAACTAATCCTATGAGCTAAAAAACAACAGCGCCTCCTATAATTTTATAGCGTTGAGTGAAACGAGTGGAATTTTTCATACTGTTTGCTGTTTTCGTTATATGAAGACGTCAGCTTATATTCTTTAGTTTAAGTAAAATGATTAATATGCAAGAAATGTCTTTAGCAGAGGAAGATTCAAGTCAATCGTACTTAAAGGATATGAAATCAGCTATACCCAGTCAAGAAGCACATGCTTCGAACATTGAAATATTACCCTCTTCACCAGAACAACTAAAACCACCTTTTACTTGCAATCAATGCGAGAAATCCTATTCCAAAAAGAATACATTAAACAGACATCAAATATCCCATTTGGAGAAAAAGCCCTTTGAATGTGAAATATGCTCAAAGACATTCATTCAAAGCAGTGATTTGAAACGACATAGTGTAACTCATTCCAGGACATCTACTACATATAAATGCGATCAATGCGGGAAAGATTATTTACAAAAGTGTCTGTTAATAATTCACAAGAGATCTCATAAGAAGTTTTATGATTGTGATAAATGTTCCAACTCTTTTTTAACAAAGTCTGCTTTAACTAAACATAAAAAAGTTCATCCCAAGGAATATAAATGTAAATACTGCAACATTAAATTGTACGATGAAGTTGAATTTTTACATCATAAAAAAGTTCACCCTAAGAAATATAGCTGTAAACACTGTAAAATTATCTTTTATCTCCAGAGGGAGTTTATTCATCATCTGATCAACATGCATAAATGAAAAATGCAAACTTTGTTAAGTCATAAACTTGATTTGGATATCTGTATATTTTAAAAATATATATGTCCTCCTATAACTGTTGAAAATGATGAATAAATATTGTTTAACTGAAAAAGCTTTTGTCGTTTATTTTTGCCATATCAACTTGTGATTTTTCTTGACTCTATCTCATTAAGTCAAAAAGATTTTACTAAAATTTTAAAATACATATTGTATATTTTTTTAAGTTTATATTTTTTTTAATTTCTTATCGAATGAAACATGAATTAACTATATTTTATTAATTTCATATTAAAAACCTAACGTTTACCATATAATATTATTATGTTCCGTCTAAATTTTATCTACCCAATTAAATTCTATAATCCCTTCTTATTAGCAAACATTACTATTTAACTGGAAATTTCACATTAATGTTTTTCTTTTTCATGATTTTACATATAAAAATAAGAGTTTACAAACTAATTTCCATAATTTATCACATTTGAACTTAATTTTTATACTCAAAACATTATTTAATCAAATTTTTATACTTTCTGATTCAGTGAAATTCGATGATTTTTCATTTTTTAAACCAATACCACAATATTTATCGACATTGGACTTGATTCTTCCCTTGTATATTTTTACATTACACAATTAAGATAGATATAGACTTAGGACAGCAATAGAGTTAAAAATTGATTATACTCAATTTTCACCTTATATGAATTGGTCCTACATGACATTTCTTATTGCGACAATCACTTGATATATTAAAATTAGTCCGAGTTATTCAGTCTATATTATTAATCAAATTATCATATGTTTCATCTTACACTTCTAAGATTTCTGAATTATCATCCATCAAGTTGCTTAAAATATTAATACTGTATTTATAGTTCTATTGATACATAGCCTACATGAATATAATCTTTAATTTTAACATTTCATATTTTAAATGACCTATTTTCAAATCTAAACTATATGAATTTTTACTACATCACTTATCAATATCACAGAATGATTTATGCTTCACACTTTTCTAATAATTATCAGATTCTTATAACATAATTTCTTGATAACATATATTATACTACTGATTTGTACGCATGAGTGAGTTGTCACGTGATCAAAACGATTGAGAATAATATAAATTTTCGAAAAGCAGCGCAGTATTTCTCATTTCAACTGTTAAACTTGGAAGAGAAGGTGACTTTAAGTGCGCAACTCTGATAAATTTCCAGATTTTAATTCAAGTGAGGAATCGATTTCTTTGTTAGTGAATAAAGTAAGTTTTAGTATATCATTACAACATATATGTATTAATAAAAATAAATAAATAAATGATTACTTATATATTAAACCTTTCCTAAGTATATAAATATATTTCTTTTATTGTACAGATGTTGCAGCAAGATGAATCAAAACAGCAGCAATCCTCTTTATCAGAAATGGATGATCTGAATGATTCGCTCTTAGCACATGTAGAGTTAAAGAATAATAAATTTGTAAGTACTTAGATATGAAATACTATAATTCATATATGAAACGTAATTAGAGTAAATTTAAAATCAAATATTTTATTGTTTGTACTTTAACAAATGTTTTTTATCCATACCATTGAAGAGAATTCTAATTGTTTACATTTATTTCTCTCACAGATGTGTTCTATTTGCTACAAACAATTTTTAAGTAAATGGAATTTAAAAGAACATACACAGATCCATACAGATGCCCTATACCCTATACTTGTGAAGATTGCCAAAAGCCGTTTTCAAGAAAATATGAATCAAAAATGCATACCGCATCATATAGTCTATCACCAGCTGTATGCAAACTTTGTGAAGATATTCAAGAAATAACCAGACGTTTGAAGAATTTAACAATCAAGGGAGAGATTTAGATTATGTACTCAACCTATTTGCACAAGAGTTACCACACTATCCCAAAATTGAAATTTCGAAGGCACACAGTGGATGTAAAGAAATTTTTGTTACCCATGATTCTCGTAACCACAATGAATTTGGATATTATTCATAATGTATTCCTTAAATTGTCATAATAAATATTCTTTTATCTGCACTTATCGACGTGTTTATTTATATCTCCTAACATTTTAAACGAAAAACGCTTTCCCATCTTAAAAAATTTCATAAGAACAGATAAAAATTAACAGATGAATGAAAAATTATGCATGTTCACAAAGTTTTCTAGATATATTTAGAAAAATGTTTACAAAATAAAAAATTTGCAAGAGTAAAAGACAAAATTTCACAAAATTAAAAAAAAATACAACATAACATTTTTTTCTTCTTACAAATGCGAGTTTTTAGAAAAGTAGGAAAAAAATTACACTTAGATTTTTTTTTTTCAAAAGTGAAAAAAATATTTCTACAAAAAATATTTTTACAAAAAAATTTTTTTACAAAAAAATTTTTTACAGAAAATTTTTTTACAAAAATTTTTTTTTTAAATATTAAAAAAAAAAGTAAAAAAAAATATAACATAAAAATAATAAAAAAAAAATTACAAAATTTGTGAAAAAAAAATTGCAAAAAAGTTTGAAAAAAAATTTACAAAAAAGTTATGAAAAAGTTTCAAAAAATGATATTTTAAATAGTATTATAATGGTTGCCAACCATTATGAACTATATTTAAAATATCATTTTTGAAACTTTTTCATAACTTTTTTGTAAATTTTTTTTCAATTTTGTAATTTTTTTTATTATTTTTATGTTATATTTTTTTTTTTACTTTTGTTTTTTTTTTGTAAAAATATTTTTTTTAAAAAATTTTTGTAAAAAATTTTTTGTAAAAAATTTTTTTTGTAAAAATATTTTTTGTAAAAATATTTTTTTTCACTTTTGAAAAAAAAAATCTAAGTGTAATTTTTTTTCCTACTTTTCTAAAAACTCACATTTGTAAGAAGAAAAAAATGTTATGTTGTATTTTTTTTTAATTTTGTGAAATTTTGTCTTTTACTCTTGCAAATTTTTTATTTTGTAAGCATTTTTGTAAATATATCTAGAAAACTTTGTGAACATGCATATTTTTTCATTCATCTGTTAATTTTTATCTGCTCTTATGAAATTTTTTAAGATGGGAAAGCGTTTTTCGTTTAAAATGTTAGGAGATATAAATAAACACGTCGATGAGTGCAGATAAAAGAATATTTATTATGACAATTTAAGGAATACATTATGAATAATATCCAAATTCATTGTGGTTACGAGAATCATGGGTAACAAAAATTTCTTTACATCCACTGTGTGCCTTCGAAATTTCAATTTTGGGATAATGTGGTAACTCTTGTGCAAATAGGTTGAGTACATAATCTAAATCTCTTCCTTGATTGTTAAATTCTTCAAACGTCTGGTTATTTCTTGAATATCTCCACAAAGTTTGCATACAGCTGGTGATAGACTATATGATGCGTTATGCATTTTTGATTCATATTTTCTTGAAAACGGCTTTTGGCAATCTTCACAAGTATAGGGTTTTTCATCTGTATGGATCTGTGTATGTTCTTTTAAATTCCATTTACTTAAAAATTGTTTGTAGCAAATAGAACACATCTGTGAGAGAAATAAATGTAAACAATTAGAATTCTCTTCAATGGTATGGATAAAAAACATTTGTTAAAGTACAAACAATAAAATATTTGATTTTAAATTTACTCTAATTACGTTTCATATATGAATTATAGTATTTCATATCTAAGTACTTACATATTTATTATTCTTTAACTCTACATGTGCTAAGAGCGAATCATTCAGATCATCCATTTCTGATAAAGAGGATTGCTGCTGTTTTGATTCATCTTGCTGCAACATCTGTACAATAAAAGAAATATATTTATATACTTAGGAAAGGTTTAATATATAAGTAATCATTTATTTATTTATTTTTATTAATACATATATGTTGTAATGATATACTAAAACTTACTTTATTCACTAACAAAGAAATCGATTCCTCACTTGAATTAAAATCTGGAAATTTATCAGAGTTGCGCACTTAAAGTCACCTTCTCTTCCAAGTTTAACAGTTGAAATGAGAAATACTGCGCTGCTTATCGAAAATTTATATTATTCTCAATCGTTTTGATAACGTGACAACTCACTCATGCGTACAAATCAGTAGTATAATATATGTTATCAAGAAATTATGTTATAAGAATCTGATAATTATTAGAAAATTGTGAAGCATAAATCATTCTGTGATACTGATAAGTGATGTAGTAAAAATTCATATAGTTTAGATTTGAAAATAGGTCATTTAAAATATGAAATGTTAAAATTAAAGATTATATTCATGTAGGCTATGTATCAATAGAACTATAAACACAGTATTAATATTTTAAGCAACTTGATGGATGATAATTCAGAAATCTTAGAAGTGTAAGATGAAACATATGATAATTTGATTAATAATATAGACTGAATAACTTGGACTAATTTTAATATATCAAGTGATTGTAGCAATAAGAAATGTCATGTAGGACCAATTCATATAAGGTGAAAATTGAGTATAATCAATTTTTAACTCTATTGCTGTCCTAAGTCTATATCTATCTTAATTGTGTAATGTAAAAATATACAAGGGAAGAATCAAGTCCAATGTCGATAAATATTGTGGTATTGGTTTAAAAATGAAAAATCATCGAATTTCACTGAATCAGAAAGTATAAAAATTTGATTAAATAATGTTTTGAGTATAAAAATTAAGTTCAAATGTGATAAATTATGGAAATTAGTTTGTAAACTCTTATTTTTATATGTACAATCATGAAAAAGAAAAACATTAATGTGAAATTTCCAGTTAAATAGTAATGTTTGCTAATAAGAAGGGATTATAGAATTTAATTGGGTAGATAAAATTTAGACGGAACATAATAAAATTATATGGTAAACGTTAGGTTTTTAATATGAAATTAATAAAATATAGTTAACTCATGTTTCATTCGATAAGAAATTAAAAAAATTATAAACTTAAAAATATATACAATATGTATTTTAAAATTTTAGTAAAATCGTTTTGACTTAATGAGATAGAGTCAAGAAAAATCACAAGTTGATATGGCAAAAATAAACGACAAAAGCTTTTTCAGTTAAACAATATTTATTCATCATTTTCAACAGTTATAGGAGGACATATACATTTTTAAAATATACAGATATTCAAATCAAGTTTATGACTTAACAAAGTTTGCATTTTTCATTTATGCATGTTGATCAGATGATGAATAAACTCCCTCTGGAGATAAAAGATAATTTTACAGTGTTTACAGCTACATTTCTTAGGGTGAACTTTTTTATGATGTAAAAATTCAACTTCATCGTACAATTTAATGTTGCAGTATTTACATTTATATTCCTTGGGATGAACTTTTTTATGTTTAGTTAAAGCAGACTTTGTTAAAAAAGAGTTGGAACATTTATCACAATCATAAAACTTCTTATGAGATCTCTTGTGAATTGTTAACAGACACTTTTGTAAATAATCTTTCCCGCATTGATCGCATTTATATGTAGTAGATGTCCTGGAATGAGTTACACTATGTCGTTTTAAATCACTGCTTTGAATGAATGTCTTTGAGCATATTTCACATTCAAAGGGCTTTTTCTCCAAATGGGATATTTGATGTCTGTTTAACGTATTCTTTTTGGAATAGGATTTCTCGCATTGATTGCAAGTAAAAGGTGGTTTTAGTTGTTCTGGTGAAGAGGGTAATATTTCAATGTTCGAAGCATGTGCTTCTTGACTGGGTATAGCGATTTCATATCCTTTAAGTAAGATTGACTTGAATCTTCCTCTGCTAAAGACATTTCTTGCATATTAATCATTTTACTTAAACTAAAGAATATAAGCTGACGTCTTCATATAACGAAAACAGCAAACAGTATGAAAAATTCCACTCGTTTCACTCAACGCTATAAAATTATAGGAGGCGCTGTTGTTTTTTAGCTCATAGGATTAGTTTGAAAAGCGAAAAACGCTGAATTTCGTTAAATCTGAAAGTACTGGATTTGATTAAATAATGCTTTGTGTATAAAAATTAAGCTCGAATATAGAAAAATCCAGTTAAATGTAATAAAAATAAGGATATTAATTTGTAAACTCTCATTTTTTATGCACATTCATGAAAATATTTTTTAAATGTGAAATTTTCAGTCATTGATTAGATTAAAATTAATTTATTATTGTTTAGTAATGAGTATTTCTTGAAGTGTGTCTTATTGAAAGTTTAAAATTCTACATAGCTAGCATCTAAAAGGATGATAAAATCTCAAACTAGTGTAAAATCTAATCAAATTCGTCTTTTTCATTAAAAATCATATTTTCCTTTTGTTATTTGTTCAATTATTAAAATTAATTAAGGTAATGGTTGTTCAGAAACTAAAATATATGTTTAACGTTCCTCATTTAAGTTGAAATCCTCGTATCTTTCCTCTTTAAATTGATATTCTGATCTTTTTCCTTAAAAATCGATATTTTCTATTGTTTTGCTTAATTATTAATATTGGTGTTTAAAATGTTAACTACAGTTCGTTCTGTGATTAAACAAATTTTCTGTTAAAAGATTCATATAATTTCAAGTAAAAGCAATTTGAAAGTGAATACATACTATTTAATAAACAAAATTCTCGTATAGGAACTAGTGTTGCAAAACATGTGTTATGTTAAAAATGCACTTAATATTTACATATTGAAGTGAAATTTTTTAAAGTGTGGCTAAGTATGTGAAATGTAGTTTCAGCACAGGTATAGTTAATTCATCTGTTGATAAAATTGGGTATCCAATAATAAATAATTATTCATTAAACTGTAAAATTATACTTGTAATAATGTAAAAATATTGATACTTTCTTTTATACATCTTGAAAAATGGTCAAATCGTCAACATATCGATATTTTGTAAACAAGTGACGTAACGCTATTGTATCCTCCTCCCTTCAAGGGGGAGAAACGCAGGATTTTCTTAGGAGTTTGAAGAGAGTGTAGATGTAATTCATGAAAGGGGGGCGGGAAATCTGGTTATTTTTACTTTTAGAAGAACTGATACGTTGAATTATAATCTTACAGTGGTCTAAAAATAGTAAAATCAATTAGGTTGGTGTAAAAATTACTAAGTGCAAGTTGTGCAAAAATTACTAAGTTGGCTATTTATCTAGAAATATCCACATTTAAAATGTAGTAAAATTAAGTTAATTGGTTTGAAAACTCGAAATTTTATATGAAAATGATAAAATTTAAAGCTAATAACGAAAAAAAACGTTGGATAGGTTCAAAGTATTATATAAAGATGTAAAAATCATTATTGGATTAATAAAATTAATCTTTTTCTTTAAAAATTCGATAATATTCTTTGTTATTTGTTTAATTATCAAAATTTATTAAGGTAATGGTGGATCAAAAACTAAATTATATGTTTAAATTTTCCTTTTAAGGTGATATCCCTATCTTACAGTTGAAAAAAAATTCTAAAGGATCTAAAGAATCTGCTTTTTCATTAAAAATTGATATTTTCATTGTTTTGGTTAATTAATAATACTTATTAATGTGTTGTTCATTCAAATGTATGTTTCACTTTCCTCATTTAAATTGATATTCCGATCTTGTAGTTGAATAAAATCTACAGAAATCAGCTTTTTTTCCTAAGAAATTTATATTTTCCACTGTTTTGCTTAATTAATAATACTCATTAAGGTAAAGATTCTTCAAAATTCAAATGTACGCGTTTAACTTTCTCAATTTAAGTTGATATTCTGATTTTGTATTTGAAAAAATTCAGCTTTTTTCATTAAAAATTGATACTTTTCATTGTTTTGCTTAATTAATAATGCTCATTAAGGTAAAGATTCTTCAAAATTCAAATGTACGCGTTTAACTTTCCCCATTTAAGAGTATATTCTGATCTTGTACTTGAAAATATTCAGCTTTTTTCATTAAAAATTGATATTTTTCATTGCTTTGCTTAATTAATAATGCTCATTAAGATGTTAATCATCCAAAATTCAAATATATGTTTAACTTTCTGCATTCAAGTTGATATTCTGATCTTGCAGTTGAAAGAAAATCTACAGAAATCAGCTTTTTTCTTTTAAAATTGTTATTTTCCATTATTTTGCTTAATTAATAATACTCATTAAGGTAAAGGTTGTTCAAAATTCAAATGTAAATTTAATCTTCATCTTATAGTATGATAATCTAGTCGATCTAACGTTCAACTCTCATGTTATAGCAGAAAAATACTCTAAAAACGCCATTTTTCCCGCTAGGGGGCGGTGTCGGAGGGGGTGCGTTGTCACAGGGGGCGGAAGGTGGTGTCGGAGCGGGTGCGGGATGCGGTGCCGGAGGGGGTGCGGGATGAGGATGCGGGACGGTGCCGCAGTGCCGCCTCCTCCTGAGCCCGAACTGTTGTTTTCCTACTACTCATACCCCCTAGTGAGGGCGTGTCTATGCGCTCAAGGAGAAACTTTCCGCGCATCTCCTGGGCTCGCGAGCGGCACCTTCCCCCTTTAATCGGTTGTCCCTCATATATGTCTTTGCCGGATAATGGTATTTGATCTTGAGGGGCCTCCGTACATCAATCCGGCTCGGTAGCCTCGAATTGGTTCATGGGCCCGACTCCTTAATAGATGTTCGGTTCCTGTGGACTATCGGGGTGTCCCGGGTCGGGAACCAAGAGAAAGAACCACTTGGCTCCTCAAACTAAGTGGTGGGATCTGTCGTATGCAACCAGTCGTCCTCTTGGGAATAACCGGTGTGACGTGCGTTGGGCAGTGCACCGGCTTGGCCGGAGTGTGCGTGTGGATCGGCACTGACGGGCCACTCCTGGCGGCGACCTTCGGGACGCGCCGCGGGGGGTGGAACGGGGGTTGTTCTGTGCGTAGACATATGGGCCTGCAAGGGCCTGGGATCGGGAGATGGGACCCCCGTCTTATGATAAGTTATGGTATAAGTTAAGTTAAACTAATTTTTTTGCACAGGCACATAGGTGGTGTATCTGAATTGCATAGACACTACACAAAAGATTTCATCAGAAGTACCGAGAATGACCATGAATTACTTAAAGGTGTTTTTTAATTTGATTTATACTTTTTAAGCTCAACTACTTTTAGTATAGATGTTTGACCCGTAGCCGGTCGCAGACATTTAGCCGACAACCAAATAGCCGTCAAGACATTTAGCAGATAGCAGTTAGCTGACACGTGCATTTAGCCGATACATACATATAGCCGACAACACAATTAGCTGAAATTTACATACAGCATACAGGACAATTGACCGAAACGGACATATAGCAATAATTTTAGCAATACAGACCGACATGCAACCGGTCGAACGTGGTAATTAGTCGGGAGGACATTTAGCCGAAAAAGGCGATTAGCCGACAGGACATTTAGCTGATAGGATAATTAGCCGGCACTTTTCTAACTTTTTTCGACACCCCTTATGAGATATATCGCATTGGAGCCCTTTGATCACTCTTTCATATTATGTACCTCCCGTTCCCCCTCCCCCAATTCGTATCATCGGAAGCATTTTTCTGACTTTTCCGACATCCCTCAAGTGATATATCGTTGGGCTGGGCAGCCCTTTGATCACTCTTTCATATTATGCACCTCCCGTTAGGTTACAATTAATTTGCAGCTTGGTTACAGTTGCGATTAGTTACTCTTAGATTACGATTGGGTAACTGTTAGGTTATAATTATGTTACGTTTAGGTGATAATTAGATTACACTTAGGTTACATCTTGGTCATAGTAAAGTTATGTTACAGTTACCTTACAGTTAGCATATGATTAGGTTATAATTAGGTAAACGTTAGTTACAGTTAGATTACGGTTACTTCCCAGTTAGTTTACATTTAGGCTACAATTAGGTTACTTTTAGGTTTTAGTTACGTTACGGTTACTTTATAATTAGGTTACACTTAGGTTACATTTAGATTATGGCTAGGTAACTGTTAGGTTATAATTAGGTTACGTTTAGGTGATAATTAGGTTATAATTACGCTTAGGTTACAGCTTGGTCATGGTAAAGTTGTGTTACAGTTACATTACAGCTAGCATACGATTAGGTTATAATTAGGTAAACGTTAGTTACAGTTAGATTACGGTTAAGTCCCAGTTAGGTTACATTTAGGCTACAATTAGGTTACTGTTATGTTTCAGTTAGGTTACGGTTACTTTATAATTAGGTTACACTTAGGTTACGGTTACGTTACACTTAGGTTACGTTTAGATTACGGTTAGGTAACTGTTAAGTTATAATTAGGTTACGTTTAGTTGATAATTAGAATACGCTTAGGTTACAGCTTGGTCAGGGTAAAGTTATGTTACAGTTACATTACAGCTAGCATAGGATTAGGTTATAACTAGGTAAACGTTAGTTACAGTTAGGTTACGGTTACGTCCCAGTTAGGTTACATTTAGGCTACAATTAGGTCACTGTTAGGTTTCAGTTAGGTTACGTTTACTTTACAATTAGGTTACACTTAGGCTACGGTTACGTTACACTTAGGTTATGTGTAGGTTACAGATAGGTTATAGTTACGTTACAGTTTGGTTATGGCTAGGTTACAGTTACGCTAGAGTTAGTTTTATGCTTAGGTTATAATTAGGTTAAGATTAGATTAGAGTTAAGTTACAGTTAAGTCGGATGAATGTTCTGTCGGATGAATGTCCATGTTGAATAATTGTCCTCTGTTGGCTGTCTTTTCGGCTAATTGTCGCTGTCGACTAATTGTCATGTCGGCTAAACATCCTGTCGTCTAATTTCTTTCTGCTAAATGTCTTGTCGGCTAAATGACATTGTAGCATATAAATAAATAGGGCCATGGCAAAAAACTGGATACATGGCCTTCCATGGATAGCAATTCTTAGGCTAATGTTAGCCTTAGAAGTGTGATTTCAGTAATTTTCAGCGTATTTATTTCTGAATTAAATTTCAGCTCAGTATGTGGCGTGTATAAAAATTTATAAGGAACATACAGGGCTTCACAAAACAATTGAAGTACATTTCCGTCTATTGTTAGGAATTAATAAATGTGTATTTTCAAATGGGTTATGTTTTTCTAACTAAACTAAAAATGTAGGAAAGGGTTCATAATCCATACTTGGTTCATGGTTTTCCTTTCTTGTTTTATTTATTGTCCATAATTCATCTTCTTATGTTTTTGTATTTCTCAGTTGCAATAATCATGATTTTTAGGGTTCCGTACTTAAAAAGTAAAAACGGAATCATTATAAGATCACTCCTGTGTCTGTCTGTCTGTCACAGCCATTTTACTCGTAAACTACGAACGTGGAAAGTTCAAATTGGGGGATGTAATAAAGACTATTGACCCACATATTTACAGATTATTAAACATTCACAAATATATGTGGGGAAAAACGTAGAAGGGCTAATTATGTTATTTGAAAAAAATATATATTTTCTTTGTATATCGTGTGGAGTATCGGTTAAAAGATTACGTAAACGCCGAACACAAAAATACATTTCTTTTAATTTTAGGTATTATATTTTCAGAGATATCGTCGAAAATGTAGTGCAAAAATATGTCCCCCCCCCCAACCCCCATCTATTTTCAAATCTACTGAAACTAAAATTATGAAAAAAATTAGAGGTAGTAGAGGTTAATTTAAGACTTGCAGGAAAATTATAGCGATTGCCCTAGGTGGCATAGTTTTTCATAAAAGCGCATTTTTCTGTTACATATAGATTTCTATTTGCGGGTATTCAGCAAAGGTATCGAGGAGCGCTAAAGGTACCTATCGTATCAAAAATATAAAAGCATATTTATAATGATTTTCGAAAAAAAAATCGTCGTTAATTCGCCGAGATATTAAGACTCCTGTCCCTGCCGGCGAAGACACTAACGAGCTAATGCTAATCCTATGGGGAGGGATTTTTCTAATATCTCGTTTGCATTTCGACATTTTTATTTATTTATTTATTTATTTATTTATTTGCATTGGACAGCCGAATTCCGTCTCTACATCGCACCTTTTTTAATTTTTCGATTTGGGTCGCAGATATTTTTCATAAAATTACTTTCACTTTCAAAACCGGTTCTTAAAATGAAAGCGTCATTTAAAAAATATCTGCAGCCAAAATCGAAAATATAAAGATAGGTGCGATGTAGGGACGGATCTCGGCTATCCAATGCAAAAAAAAAAAAAAAAAAAAAAAAAAATTAAATATCGAAATGCAAAAGAGATATTAGAAAAATCCTTCCCCATACGATTAGCCTTAGCTCGTGAATGACTTCGACGACAGGGGCAGGAGCCTTAACCCTTAAAGACACGGGTGGTTTGGACATACATAATGGCAGAGGCGGCGTACTCTATATACCATCGGTTTTTAAATACTAGATAACAACTTTTAATGATACATTTGTGTAATGCAATACCCAGTAGCAGCATAAAAGCAGTAAACGTCAAATTGTTAAAAACAGATCAATTTAATTATAATTAATCGCATAAATACTATGAGATTCGCGACTAGATTGCGTTGAGTGGATCTCTTAATACACCTCCCGTGTCTTTAAAAGTTAATTAAAGACCTATTTGGAAAAACGCGGCACGGACAAAGTCGAGTTGCATCTTTGCGACCTCCTTTCGAAGCGCGCTTAGTACAACGCCAAGTTTAAACTTTGAACAAGGATTTTGTTTCAGCTACACTGTAAAAAGGAAAATATTACTATGTTGAATTTAGTTTTATGAAATGCCAAATGAAATTTAAATATGCAGTACTTTTATTGTCAGTACCGAATTAAGTTCATCATATACAGATTACGATAAGATTAAAAAAAGAGTTATACAAAATAGCAATATTTAATTTTATTTGGGCTTCATATTTCTTTGAACTTTTGTGGTATACTCATTCATACTTTTCTAATATATACAGCTATACCCAACTCTACGTTGTATAGGTTTTTACAAAGTTTTATTATTCTTAAATTTTCTTATACCCATATTTCAGGCATTATAGTAGCCATTAGTATAGACACTTTTTCCACATTTGTTTAACATTATTATATAAAGACTCGTGACACTTAATTTTCATTTAAAAAAATCTTCTATCTTTCGTTTTGTACATATTAAAATCGAAATTTATAATTTACATTCTCTTTACTTTTCTTAAAAACAAAAGCACACTTCTTTATCTAAAAAGGACATATATTCCGGTATATCGTTAAAACTATGCTATTTTATCAAGCAGGACGGTCGTTCTGCCAAGCCAAGCTGAAAAAAAAAATGCTAACCTCGCCAAACAAACAAACGCCAAGAATAAAACGCAAGGCACCGTAACTGCTTATTATACTGATGACAACTTCTCCATGTTAAATCAACCAAACATGCCAGCGTAAAATTTTCCATATCAAAAGAACCAATCATCGCAGAAAAATAAAACCAAAACCAGAAGGACCTAATGGAAAAAATGGACCTAATGGACCTAATGGAAAAGATCTTCAATTTGAAACCAAATGCATCCTCATAAATTAATTATAAACAGAGATATAGATTTTTTAAAATAACGTCGAGATACTGAAAATGACCGATTTATTTTCTTCGTCACAATTTATGCTTCAATCGAGGTAGAGACTTAAATAATGGACATAAAAAAGTAAGGATTGCATTTTTGGACAGATATTTACTCAATCTACGTGCTTTTGTAAAATTCAGCTTTAAAAACACAAATTTTCTATTCTTAATTAGCAAAAAACTGTTAATTAATTCTAAAGTTTATAAATTATGCCAAACAGCGATAAACCCGCCAAACCATTTTAGAAGTCTTTTAAAATTCTTTTACATTATCCTTTTGCATTGATTTCGTCGAAGAAAACTATGGCCGAGATCCAGATAGATTTTTCGCTGTTAGCGAAATGAGTTTGACTATCAGAAGCCAGAATGTTTGAGAATTTTTGCTGTTTCTGGATCCCGGACTATGTCATAAAAGTTTTGAGTCATTTTCTTAGTGCCATGGATGAAGTGCAATGTTTACAGAAATCTAGGCTGGGATCCAGATGGATTTTTCGCTGTTAGCGAAACGAGATTCACCAATCAATAGCCTGCATTGCTGCAAACAGCGAAAAGTTCGCAAAAGTGCAAGCTTCTGATTGATGAATCTCGTTTCGCTAACAGCGAAAAATATATCTAGGTTGCGGCCAATTATGTTGAACACAATTTTGCATTTCCACATCCAGGAAGGGTATTGATGTTATAACAACAGTGCATATTCGAAACTACTTAAGACATTTATTCTAAACTCCTTTGCTATACATTTCAATATTAAAGAAGTTGTTGTTTCAATATATTTAGTACTTTTCTCTATTGCTCACTCTAAAACACAAATATTGAAATTTAACCAACAGCGCTCAGAAACTATAGCGCCTAGAATATATAGTGTTGAAATCGGCTAACCCTGTAATACTTAAAAAAGCGCTAAAATATTGTATCCCTTAAATGTGCAATGATACTGCTGTAATATGCAGATCGCAGCGACATCTGCAGGATATTTTCTACAACTGCAAGAAATTGCTAGTCTATACAATGTAATAATAGTAATACGAAAATCCCGCAGATGTCGCTGCGATCGACACTTGAAATTTTAGCAGTATCGTCGCACATTTAAGGGATACAAATTTTTAGAACTGTTTGGATAGCATATTTCCACACTAGGTATTCTAGGCGCTGTATCAGAAACAACACCATAACAGAGAGCCTTTATACATAAGAGTGGTGATATATGCACAGGAGGCATGCTCATTTCAAGTTTTTATCGAAAGTACGGCAATCCGCTTTCTTGAATAGAGGATATTCAGTCTACGTTATGATCACATGGTCAAGGCAAGAACGTCTAGCGTAAAGGAGGGAAAGTCTAAGATGGCCGCCAAGCCCATCATGCATAATTAAAAAAAATTAATTTTCAGAAACACGTTATGTTGTATTTAGTAAAGGAGAAAAGTCTTTATATCAACGCATACTTAGGTACTCGACTTACATATGGTAAATTTTTAATAAAAAATGTTAAATAAGTACCATAATATAAGCTTGGAAATTTGATATCACACTATTTTTTAGCCACAACTTTCCCCTTTTTTCTTTTCTTTTTTTTTGCATGGCTTTTTTTTTTTACTTTTGAAAAGTTTTTTTTTTAGTAGATCAATATATACTGCATTGTCCATACTTTTTGGCACTTCTCTGAAAAAACGTTTTCGTCCTTTCTAGGACTTCATCAGTTTTAAATGGCGACTCGCATCGCAGTTTCGCTTTTGACCTTTTATCTTCTCTCTCTTTCTTCTTTTTCCCTCTTCTCCCTTTTCACTTTCCCCTTCTTTCCAGCATTTTTACCCAACGGGAGTCAACATTTGCATGCGCCATATCGTTGCATACACTTTTTCTGTCGAGGTTAATCTCTATAGCCTCTCTCATCAGGGTGTTGTGGGGATTATCATACGTAGATATTTTTTCTATTTTAATTGATTGAGGGATTATGGGGTTTTTTAAATTTGTTCTTGAGAAGGCTGTTGCTTGATTATTATATTTTAAGCCGCGGATATGCTCCTTATATCTTTCGCTTATTTTTCGCTTGGTCATCCCGATGTATGTAATTTCCTTATTTTCTGTATCTGTGGCTTTAATTTTATATACTCCTGCCCTCTGTAATTCTTCGTATCTTTCAGCTTCATTTCGTATCGTTTTAAATAGGGAGGGGTTGGGTATGGTAGGGATCGGTTCTTTTCTTCTTCTATTGTAAATTGTATATTGCTATCGTATTTACCTTGACGTAAAAATAATATACGAAAATGACCAGATAAAAACAACAATCTATAGAAAACCTACTGCAAACTTAGCGATAATGTCAAGCAAAACAAATACACCAATAAACTCTAAACTTGAAGCCCTAAATACCTACATCTATAGAGCACTGTATATATGTTCAACAGAAAAGTTATTAAAAGAAGAATTAAAGATTATAGAGAACATAGGACTTAACGTTGGCTATCCAAGGAAAACAATAGAAAAGCTAATCAGAAAAGCGAAAGAAAAAATTAACTATATCCAACCAGGACAAAATAAAAAAGATTATACACCCCCCCCCCCCCCCTACCATACATGAAGGGGATAGCACTAAAAATAAAACGCGAAATAAGTAAACTCGGAAAGATAGTCCCAATCACACCCAACCCCTCCCTATTTAAAACGATACGAAATGAAGCTGAAAGATACGAAGAATTACAGACGGCAGGAGTATATAAAATTAAAGCCACAGATACAGAAAATAAGGAAATTACATACATCGGGATGACCAAGCGAAAAATAAGCGAAAGATATAAGGAGCATATCCGCGGCTTAAAATATAATAATCAAGCAACAGCCTTCTCAAGAACAAATTAAAAAAACCCCATAATCCTTCAATCAATTAAAATAGAAAAAATATCTACGTATGATAATCCCCACAACACCCTGATGAGAGAGGCTATAGAGATTAACCTCGACAGAAAAAGTGTATGCAACGATATGGCGCATGCAAATGTTGACTCCCGTTGGGTAAAAATGCTGGAAAGAAGGGGAAAGTGAAAAGGGAGAAGAGGGAAAAAGAGGAAAGAGAGAGAAGATAAAAGGTCAAAAGCGAAACTGCGAGCCGCCATTTGAAACTGATGAAGTCCTAGAAAGGACGAAAACGTTTTTTCAGAGAAGTGCCAAAGAGTATGGACAATGCAGTATATATTGATAAAATAGCATAGTTTTAACGATATACCGGAATATATGTCCTTTTTAGATAAAGAAGTGTGTTTTTGTTTTTAAGAAAAGTAAAGAGAATTTAAATTAAAAATTTCGATTTTAATATGTACAAAACGAAAGATAGAAGATTTTTTTAAATGAAAATTAAGTGTCATGAGTCTTTATATATTAATGTTAAACAAATGTGGAAAAAGTGTCTATACTAATGGCTACTATAATGCCTGAAATATGGGTATAAGAAAATTTAAGTGTAATATGAGCATTAAATGAGACAGGAATTCCTGTCGAAAAACAATGGCTAAATTTTATTATTCTTTTAAATAATACAGTTAATAATTCATATATTTATTGTACGGAACCCTCTGAGCGCGAGTAATACTCGTTTATTGACCATTTATTTTATATACGAGTTATATGCATTGGTCTGCCAAGTCTTATCTTGGTGGAAACGATCTTCAGAACCTCAATTTAGTGGATTATCTGCAGGTTTACCATTGTGTTTTCATGCACCCAAACTTCAATGTTTCCATACATTTGGGTGCAGGAAAATACAATGATAAACCAATCGATCAAATACTAAAGTCCGGTCTGCAGGTGTTTTCTATCAAGATATGACTTGGCAAACCATTTGCATTTTAATATGCTAATTGAGTTCTATCTAATCCTAAAATTTCAGTCTTCAACATGATGAGCTGATGGTCTGTGCAATTGCCACCCGTCGAACAAATCCTTCCTGTGAAATCTTGCATCACTCTTTAGGAATTTGTGGACAGGCACAAAAACATCCTATCTGTGTTTTTATACCTAGATTGTGTATAAAAACATTTTTTAATTCATCAGTCTCAATTTGGAGTTTTTTGTAACAAATACAGATGTAATTTTTTTTTTTTTACAATTGTTTGAGAAAGACTTTGTTTTTATTTTCTCTGAAAACTGCATGGAATTTTCGTTACATTGATATGCAATTCTGATAATGAATTTCTTAGAATTCCATTTCAAAGCAATATTTCGAATTTCTTCCAATTTTACCAAAGCATTCTTTTTTTTAATCGGAAGTCAGAGAAAATAAATTTATTTTTCTCTCCATCTTTATCTTTAGATTAAGTTATAATTTTATTTTCCCCACATTGCTGATAGAGATTTTTTTTTACCTTTGTCAGTTGCAATCTCACTGTCAAATATCTCCAGAGATTCTCCATCTTCTTCCTCTGCTTCCAAGTTAATAATCAGGAAGAGTTGCCGCAAATATCCTTTTCCAATTTGTGTCCTATATATGGGAATTTGGTAAATTAGCAGTGCTTTTACTTTATAGTCTTTACTTGAGCTTGCCGATCAAGACAGTGTTAAACTATCATTCGTTGTTGCTCAGAAACTGTTTTTATTAGTTTATAAATAGTTTGGTAAATTAGCAGTGGTTTTACTTTGCAGTGTTAAGCTATCATTCATTGGTGCCCATAAAATGTTTTTATCAGTTTGTTAAAAATGTCCTACTGACATTTTCTACGTAAATAACGCAGTCTTTCACAGCAATAGACTTGTTGATGATGATATTATCCTTCTCCTATAATTCTTGAAAATCCAATGACAAATTTACTAACTGTTGCTTTGTGAGCCTTAATTTCCTCTCTACTCATTTTATTAAACTGTGTCATTGAATAATGAATTGTAGTAAACGAAAGTATGTGCCATTACAAATGCAACATGAAACAAAAATGTTAACTAAAACAATCTTTAACCAGGATACCAATGTAAATTGAAAGTAAAGATGGAGTGTTATTAAAATTCATAGAAAAAGACCAGAGAAGAATCCATAACCAAATTCAGATTTTTGGGACTGATGCAAAAGTTTGTAGCATATTGTTAATGGAAATTAAAGAAAATGTATTTCGTGAAAATTTCATTTCCTAGAAGTTACATAATTAGCGCTCATCTGGCTATAGAATCGGTGTTCTCAAATTTTCCAAAAAATTAAATACCTTGCCCTCAAAATGTTTTGGGATGATCTAAGTAAACTGTCATTCGACGATGTAAATTTTGGAGAATGGTACTTGGATTGAAACTTTTCATCTCAATTATAATAATTTGTGTCTGCAGTGGGCAAAGATACATGTGGTCTAGCAGTCCTGTTGGAAAACAATGCTAAATTGTTGATTAATTGAAACTGCTTCTAGCGAATTACTTGATTTAATTCACTTAGTTATAAACAGTACTTCTGCAAACTAATGCTATATTTTCTAAGTAACAGCTATTAATAAACAATTTTCTTGTGTCACTGAATGCGAAGAAAAATCTTCTGAGGGTAGGAACTGATTTTTGCTTTGATTAAAAGTCCTCTTCGATGTAGTCATCAATGTAGTCTAAATAGTCATTAATATTGTCATTATTCCTTATATTTCATGAATTACGAATATAATCTGAAAATAAAAACTATGCGTAAATCTGATTTTTGAATAATGTAGAATAATGTTGTTTAAAAAAATATCGACATGTTTTGTAGAAATTGAGTCGGGCCAAAGTTTTAGCTTTATAAAACATATTTTTTTGTACTGCTAATTCTACTGTTCTGTTCCAAGAGCAAGAAATTTCCGAACAACAAAGGCTTAGAAACTGATACAATCAATTATGACTCGTACTCAATCATAGAGCCTTGCTTACAGAAAAAGTTTCAGGCCGAAATGTGCTGGACAAACCGTAGGTTCCGACTTCACGAGGATAAAGTCGGTATACTTTTATTACAATTTTTTTAAATTTTTTTATCCTATTTAATAACTTCAGTTAATTAAGACAATAATAACAATTTAAAATAGATGGTAGAAATTCGCCTGATTAGCCTCCGTTCGAACATTGCTTATACATTGAATTTGGCAAGCTCAAAAGTAGAGGTTCTACTATGATTTTATCAGATGCATACTTTGCAATGAAATGCTGATTTGGGTGGACTTCCTGCTAAAAATTCCTTCATGAAAACATTTCATTTATTAACATAATCAAATTAAATCTCGTGAAATTGGTCTCCTTCTTCAAACCCCCCTCCTTTCTTTATCTTTTTATGAGTTTCTACATCTTCACTGTTCGTTTTTTTGTCAAAAGAATGTAGTGCAGATAGATCACTGCCTTAATAATGTGTGCTATGTTGATTTCAAGTTAAGTTAGACAACTTAACTTAATGATGAAATCTGAGACAAGATTTCATTATTTGTTGCGAGTAATGCGGTAGTTACCACCAGCCTCTGCCGACATTTAAAAAGCCAAAGTGTGATCCCAGAGAAAAAATTCAAGATGATGAATACCAGGATACCAAAAACTGCTACGACTAGCGAAAGGGTCTGAAAAATTTACAATGCTGTATTGAATTATCGACGATTAAAGATACGCGAAATAGCTGATATTGTAAACATCTCGGTAGATCGTGTGCGTTATACTTTACACGATTTTGGGGTATGTAAAATCTTTCTGCTCGATGGATGCCACATATGTCGAATGTTGACCAAACTGCTGATTTTCTTCAACGTCTTGTAACGGTAGATGAAACATGAATTCGCCATTATACACCAGAGATGAAAAAGCAATCTAAACAATGCGAAATGGCAGCTGAAATTACACCAAAGAAATTGAAAACAGTTTCATCTGCTGAAAAAGTCATGGATACGGTTTTCTGGAATTCACAAGGTGTGGTGATCATAGACCACCGGCTAAAAGGCAGAATCGTCCCTGGTTAGTGTTATGATTCTCTACGGGACAAATTGAAGAGTGCAGTTCCAACAAAACGTCCATACCTGATCATAAAGAATGTGTTCTTTTACCACAGCAGTGCTCTTGCACACATGCCTGTAGTTGTCGCTACAAAAGTCAATTACCTACATTCTGTAGTGTTTCCACATGCACCGGATTTTGCTCCCAGCGATTATTTCTGTTAAATGAGATTCCGGGATATGTAAATTGAAACGAAAATTCGAAAAGAAAATCTGATCGAAACAAATTCAATTCACATTCCCCGAAATCACACTATGGCTTTGATCGTATAGTGGCCAGTGCAATAGCGATGTAAACAAATTTAAATAAATCTGAAAATGAAAAACAAATAATAATACTCACCCCATTTGATACACATCAAGAAAAATAGCACACAACACTAAATAATAAGAGCGATTTAAGTATAGATATTATTTATTAAACATTATTGAGCATTTTATTTCCGGATCCGGTATAACATAATAAAATTAGGAAAATCTTCAAATATTATTTTGAATTATCTAAAAATACATATTTATAGAGTAATGAATCATTTTATTTTCTTAAAATATGCTTTAAATCGATGTTTGATCATTTTGACATATTTCTATGTAAATGTGAAAAGTTTTTATTTTCAGGTAGAAGTTCGAAAATAATCATGAAAAAGGAGAAGTTTTAATTGTAGATGTAACAAGTTGCAAATCCTAGTAAACGGACGAATGAATCTTAAGTTCGATATGTAGAAAAAGGGTCAAATCTTCACTGGATTCTATAAAGTTATTACTTGATTGTGAATGCGAATTCCTGGGGAATAATGAAGAAGCATGAATGAATGATCCTCGGATGATATTATCGTTTTCATATTAATTTTCTTTAGAGGAAAACATCGACGTTGAAATCGGAGACAGTTATGAATACTTTCAGTAGTTTGCAGGTTCTTCAAAGACGAGTACCAAAATTTAAGATCGGAAAAAACTCACACAGTACTGTAAATTATTTGAGCAATTTGAAGATTCTTTAAAGGACAGTACAAAAAAATTAAGATTGGAGACAGCTCGCACAGGATTACTAAAATAGCTTGAAGATTAATTTGAGTGAGTTGCAAATGATATAAACGGTAAAAACGTTCAAGAGAAGTGCATATAGTCTACTTGATACGCCCGTGAGGCCCCTGGCCCCACGGCGAAAAACAAGGGAAGAAACCCGCACCTCGGATAGATGTTAGTCCTTTCAACAAAATTAACGGACTCCTAAAACTTTTTCAAATGCCTGCCGAAATCTGGAAACGATCTCGGCAACGTCAGCCAATCAGAATATTTCTAAAGATGGCCTGTCGCTAGCACTTCCGGCGAAAAAGATTTTGTAGTAGGATTATCACCATGGAATGGCAACGCACTTAAGAAGCGGGAAGAAAGGAATGTTTGCTATGTGGGAGTTCCTATGACGTCGAAAGGAATTTCCTGTCTGTTTTGAGATAAGGAACAAAACCTTCTTAAAAACTGCATCTTTTGGGATGCGAGGTGAATGGAAAGCAATAAAATTAAGGGAAACTATAGGAGTTAGAATTTCGTTTCTCTGGCAAACGATTTCAGTAATTTTATGTAAGTTTACCAGAGAAATGGAAAAAGATAATAGAATATAATAAATGTACTTTTAAATGAAATAATTAAAAATAAAGATTTAGGATTTAATATTTAAAACTTAATAAAATTTGCTATCAAAATTGAAAAATGGTGAAAGGAAGTAGATTATTAAAATTAACAGAATATACAAAATTAAGTTTATGTAAATTTAAGAAGGGTGAATGTTATGTAAAGTTTTTACAACATAACATTTTATCTCCGCTGCATACAAAAAAAATAGTAAAAAAAAATGTTTAGTCAACGGTTATTTAAAACCAAAAGTATTGCAAACATTTTATAAAATTGAAACGAGGAAAATCATGTGAATTGCACAATAACCTCACAAAAAGAGAAATTAAAAATTTAAATTATAGCTGCAGAAGTTTTAAAATAGTGAAAATTTGGATTTAAGAAGGAACAAGCTATAAAAACAGCACCTAAAAACATATAAATTTTAAGCATAGTACATAAAATACAAGGTATATATAGTACATAACAGTGACGGTGTGAATCCACATATATTAAATGTTAATGAAATGTATTACATAATAAAACTATAGGTACAAACAGTTATTTCTCTGCAAAACACAAAACATTTCAATAGATGCAGGATATGCATATTATAGGGGTGAGTTGTGAAATAGAGCACGAAAACCTATGACTCTCATGTGCAGATGATGAGTATACAAATAAAGCAATATAAAATTGAACCAAAATAATAATCAACAATTTTACCAATATTTCATAACTGACATTAACATAACAGTATTTCTGTGTCAACCATAGTAATATAGAAAAATTTATTTATAATGTTTTACCACATAAATATAAAAAAACAACAATATATTGAAATTTGTAGCTTCTGTTCAAAGTAAAAATATTATCATTACTATTATGTTATAAGACATCAGTTTTTTACTTATATTAATAACATAATGAAAGTTAAATTGTCATACATCAGTGCAAAATAAAAATATAAATTCCAAGGAATTTCTGAAACCTTCAAAAAAGTATTGGATGCAAAAGAATATTTAGGACATCAAAAGGTAAGTTTATCTGTTAAGAATCTCTTAAATTTTTTCAGAAAAATGCAGAGAAAATTTTATTTTATTTAATTTTTTATTTTGTTTATAAAGTCTACTGATCTAATATATGATTCTTATATTAAAGGCATGAAACATTCTCACAAAATAAGTTAGCAATAGTAATATTGATTTTGTATCAAATATTGAATAACATATGCAGATATCAAAATTTTCAATTTATTTATATCTTTTTATTTTAAATAATTTTATTTAATTATTTATTTATTTTTTAATAATTCATTGAATATCAAATGTTTAAACGTTAAGTGCTGAGGAGTATACAAAACGTAAAAAAAATTCCTAAGATGAAATCTAAGCAATGTGTTAGTCAAACAAAAAACGTAGAGAAATTTCTCCATAGTATTGGTGACATACAATGCTTTATAAAGACTACCGATTTCCAATATGTGTTTACACATATTTTTCATGTTTTTTACATATGTTATCATTTATATTTATATATATATGCATATTACTCACTCATTCCCTTCATACAATGTGTGTTAAAAAAAATAACCAGATGTCCACAAAAAGAAATAAATTGATCAGAAATATTAATTAATGCGACACCGGTTGACACAAAAAAAAATTATTTTCTACCCAATTCATAGTAACTACCAAGTAGTCCGTACTATATACAAACAGAAAGAATTATCTAACTGGATGAGTTAGCCTGGGAGAGAATAAAAAAGAAATAGAAAAATTGAAATCAAGGTAAGTCTTTATATTTTATTTTTATATATTTCATTTTCTTTCTTTATTTTTTTATTTCATAATTTCATTTCATATTTCTTTTTATTTTTGTTTCATTTCTTTTTATTATTTTCTTATTTTTTATACATCATTTTTCTTCAATTTATATTATAAGTTAGATTTTTAGGTTATAGGGTACCCTTTTTTTAAATTAATAAAACAGTAATGTTTTGATATCCTCAGCAAGAAGTTAAATAATTCTCACAGTGCGAAAAAATCTATTATAAATTGAAATAACATAGAAAAGATTAAATTTTGACTATAGCATAAAAAGCCAATATTGTAAAAATAAGTGGTATCTTATCAGAGTTTATAAATTATCGCACGAGACGAACCGGAGGGGGGAAAGAAAGCTATTTTCTTTTGTGACCCGACCCCTATGGAAGCCGGCAAGTAAAAAAATACTTTGATCTCCGAGCAAATACCAAAATAATAAAATAAAATGGACTGCTCCATGATAAATATAATCTACTGACAAAATAAGAAATTACAAATTTATCTATTGAGTACAGAAAAATGCGCGTAGAGCAATACAACTGTCTGAGAACCAAAAATTGGCTATCTCAAGAGCAAGATCTTGTTAACTTGTCTCCGTAACAGTTGGAAGTCCCACATTCTTCCAAATAAAATGGAAAAAAAATAATATCTGGCTGGTAGACCTGTACACCATTTACGGGGATTTTTTGGTCTATGCACAGGAAAATCCACAGAAACCTTGTGTGACAGCTCTAACCAGTGAAAGTACCAGAGATAACCAAAGATACCTTTAAACATAAAGGGGGGGGGGGATTAAAATAAATGCTATAGTATAATAAAAAAAAATATTTTAAGGGGTGTAAAAAGCACAGGAGAATTGGGAATGCCATGAGAAAATTATAAATTTCTAAAACCTAACAGGAGAAAAATTTCATGTCTAGCAACATATAAAATTGTATTTATAATAGAATGCTATTGGTATAAATAATTTCTTTATTATATTATTTATTATATTATTTCTTTATTCTCAAATTATTGATCAGATTATTTTTTAAAAAATGGCTTATTTTCAATTTAAAAGATTCAAAAAAATTATTATTATGATTATTATTATTATTATTATTATTTATTATTATTATTATTATTATTTATTTATTTATTTTATTTATTTTTTTATTATTATTATTTTTTTTGATAAAAATGAAAGGTAATTATTTCTAAGTTTTATGTGAGCAATATTATTATATATTTAAAAACCAATTCTAGGTGAATGTCAAGTAGAACAACTCAGCAAATAGTACCAATAGACCACAATGTACCATATACGCCTAGCACACTGTTGCGCCGCCCGCAGTGCATGGAATGCTGATACTAATCGACTAAATTAACCCACAATGAAAACATCCAAAATTGACAGCAATAAAAAAAAAAATATGTGAAGAGTGGCATTAAGATGCCGTATCATACAGCAAGTAATAGAGTTCACCATGCGCTAATGAATTCTGATAGTCACTGCATGATATGTACATGTAATACTACTTAATATTCCAATGAGATATGAAAGTTAATGTATAAAAATTTAGCATCTTGATAATCATAAAAAAATGCATTGTAATTGAATTAAAAAAGATGTTTTTGAACCAAAATTTATGAGTTTCTTAAAATTATTAAACAATAATAAGTATAAAAGACAATTATGATATAAACTTGTCAAACTTTATAATATTTAAATTTAAATATAATAAATCATTGATCTTAAATTTTTATATAATTATTTTAAAATTTTTATTAATGCATTATGGCATAAAATTATTTAGATTTCATAATATTAAAAATGTCATTATATTTTTAAATAACATAACTTTTAATTTTTATAAAACATTATAACACTGTGAAATAAATTGTTTAAAAGAAAACCGTCACATACCTAATAAAAATTTCAAAACTATAAAATTGTATCCTCTCCATATTAAATGAAGCAATTATCAAACTTTTTCATTTTGTATATCAAATAAACACAAAATTTGAACTTCATAAACATATTAAAATAATGACATTCTGTACAATGTCCTTGAAGATAAAAATATTGTTCAATCAGAAAAAGGCACACATAATATATAAAAGAAAATATTTCTCTTTCAAAATTAATATAAATGTACCAGAATATATTCAAAATCAAAATAATATCTGCACATGAGAGAAAACGTAGAGATTAAAATAATGTTGAAGTAGTAAATAAAATTTTTAATGTTTATGAACTTGAAAAACGTAACTTTTAAAGAAGTTAATTGCAAAAAAAAAAAATCATAATAAAGCATTATAAGAATAATTTAAGTCATCTATTTATAAAAAATATTTATTTAATAATTTATTTATAGGAGTTTATAAGAGAGAGAAAAAATATGCAAAAAGTTTTAAAATGTTTTGAAGCGAAATCGCTAAAATTTTACGTCATCGTAAATGCTTACGAGAGAGAAGAATAAAAAAAAGTTAAAAACAACTATGCAGTAAACCCACGAGCGTTTCGCTAACGTCAGGGCACCAAGAATGTTAAATGAGATTCCGGGATATGTAAATTGAAACGAAAATTCGAAAAGAAAATCTGATCGAAACAAATTCAATTCACATTCCCCGAAATCACACTATGGCTTTGATCGTATAGTGGCCAGTGCAATAGCGATGTAAACAAATTTAAATAAATCTGAAAATGAAAAACAAATAATAATACTCACCCCATTTGATACACATCAAGAAAAATAGCACACAACACTAAATAATAAGAGCGATTTAAGTATAGATATTATTTATTAAACATTATTGAGCATTTTATTTCCGGATCCGGTATGACATAATAAAATTAGGAAAATCTTCAAATATTATTTTGAATTATCTAAAAATACATATTTATAGAGTAATGAATCATTTTATTTTCTTAAATTATGCTTTAAATCGATGTTTGATCATTTTGACATATTTCTATGTAAATGTGAAAAGTTGTTATTTTCAGGTAGAAGTTCGAAAATAATCATGAAAAAGGAGAAGTTTTAATGGTAGATGTAACAAGTTGCAAATCCTAGTAAACGGACGAATGAATCTTAAGTTCGATATGTAGAAAAAGGGTCAAATCTTCACTGGATTCTATAAAGTTATTACTTGATTGTGAATGCGAATTCCTGGGGAATAATGAAGAAGCATGAATGAATGATCCGCGGATGATATTATCGTTTTCATATTAAATTTCTTTAGAGGAAAACATCGACGTTGAAATCGGAGACAGTTATGAATACTTCCAGTAGTTTGCAGGTTCTTCAAAGGCGAGTACCAAAATTTAAGATCGGAAAAAACTCACACAGTACTGTAAATTATTTGAGCAATTTGAAGATTCTTTAAAGGACAGTACAAAAAAATTAAGATTGGAGACAGCTCGCACAGGATTACTAAAATAGCTTGAAGATTAATTTGAGTGAGTTGCAAATGATATAAACGGTAAAAACGTTCAAGAGAAGTGCATATAGTCTACTTGATACGCCCGTGAGGCCCCTGGCCCCACGGCGAAAAACAAGGGAAGAAACCCGCACCTCGGATAGATGTTAGTCCTTTCAACAAAATTAACGGACTCCTAAAACTTTTTCAAATGCCTGCCGAAATCTGGAAACGATCTCGGCAACGTCAGCCAATCAGAATATTTCTAAAGATGGCCTGTCGCTAGCACTTCCGGCGAAAAAGATTTTGTAGTAGGATTATCACCATGGAATGGCAACGCACTTAAGAAGTGGGAAGAAAGGAATGTTTGCTATGTGGCAGTTCCTATGACGTCGAAAGGAATTTCCTGTCTGTTTTGAGATAAGGAACAAAACCTTCTTAAAAATTGCCTCTTTTGGGATGCGAGGTGAATGGAAAGCAATAAAATTAAGGGAAACTATAGGAGTTAGAATTTCGTTTCTCTGGCAAACGATTTCAGTAATTTTATGTAAGTTTACCAGAGAAATGGAAAAAGATAATAGAATATAATAAATGTACTTTTAAATGAAATAATTAAAAATAAAGATTTAGGATTTAATATTTAAAACTTAATAAAATTTGCTATCAAAATTGAAAGATGGTGAAAGGAAGTAGATTATTAAAATTATCAGAATATACAAAATTAAGTTTATGTAAATTTAAGAAGGGTGAATGTTATGTAAAGTTTTTACAACATAACAATTTCCTCTTCCCAAGCCTAAAGAAATGGCTCGGTAGTCGAAAATTCACTTCAAAATATGGGTTAAAGCAGAGACCACCACTTAATTTCCAAAGTTAGATAAGACTTATTATACTGAAGATAATAAAATTTGGAAATTCGTTGGTTTAAATTTTATAAGTTGTAAGGAACTACGTTAAAAAAAAAAAACAAATATTGTCAAAATGTTTCTATTTTTTTGTCAGGCTGAGAAACTTTCGAAACACACTCGTATCGATATCAAATTTTATTTTAACTCCAAAATAAGGCGGAGTTCATGAAGGTCATGCGGGACCTAGGTGTAATTAAAATTCGAAACCCTCGTGCTAAAACATTACACTATAAAACCTGGTAAGACGGAAACATAAACAAATTATAGATGTGAAAAAATAGATGCGAAATACCGTTTTAAATGGGTTGTTTTCGTCTTTGCTGATACAATTGACAAGTATTTTTAGGGGAATAATGAAAAAATTCCATTTAAACCAGGATTCCGTTACAGCTAAGTATCAGAAAATAATTTTGTTAGCTAGCAGACATTTATAAAATGTAATATTTTACCTTACAGTCTCATTATTTTCAGTTTTACATTATTATAGTTAAAGATAAATTTTTGCGTTTCCTTACCGATACAAAAAATACCTTTACGTTACCTTTGAGAACCCACACTAGTAACGGGAAAAAATGTAAGCGCTAATGTTAAGTTTCTGGGAGCGCTATTTTCAAATATCTCGCTTCCTTTTTATTATTTTAAAATTAATTTTTTTGCATAGAATAACTGAGGACGATCTACAACCGGGCTATTTTTTACTTTTTTTGTTTCAGATATTTTTTTAAAAATTACGTTTACTTTCGGAACCGGTGGAATCGATTCTGAAATTGAAACTATCCTAAAAAAAACTATAACCAAAATCGAAAATGTAAAACCTCGCCTGATTTTCGATCGTCCTCGGCTATCCTATGCCAAAAAAAAAAAATCATTCAAAATTATTAAAATCAAAGCGAGAAATTTGAAAATAACGCCCCCATAGACTTAAAATTAGCATTTTCATTTTTTCCCGTGTCTGAAGTGGAATCTTAAAAAAGATATGGGACAAATTTCGCATTTTCTGCGACTGTTAAAGATGTACTGTCCCCTTAAAAATAACAGATATTAAAATTAATAAATATTAAAAATATTTCTTTAAAGTTTCAAACAAATTGTTCAACACTTTTAAAGTTAACAATCTTTAAAACTTACTAATTTTAAGTTCTTGTTAAATCTTAGTAAATTTAAATTGTTCAAATTATTAAAAAATTAAAATGATAAAGTCATTAATGAATATTCTTAGGCATGTTTTAACGGCATGAAAATATGCCAAATAATTAATATAATAAGAAAATGAATAATGCAGATGAAAAGCAACTTTCAGCAATTTAGTTTCTACCAATCAACGGTAGTGTATTTGCATTCTTTTGTACGGCTCTTACATTAGCAACAAGTTTTTATACACGCCACATGTTAAGATCAAATTCATTCCAATATAAACATGCTTAAAACTACTCAAATCGCACTTCCAGAAATTATCATCCATAGGCGTGCATGCATACAATTCCTTGAATAGCCTTGTATGTTATTATATTTATATATTCCAAACATATCTTTCTAAATATAGTTGAACTCGAAAATGTAGGATTTAATGTTTTGAAAAAATAAGCAATTCACTCTCATTCTCAGCAATTCTTCCTGGTTCTTTTGCGTATCCCTGTATATGATCTATAGAATTTATATATATAATCTAGTATGCAGAATTAATTAAAAACGTATATCATAGCTGAAAACTTACTTTCAACAATCATCCATAATAGACAATAAATCATATACAGTATTGTATCAACATCTTTTATGTGCCCTGTGAATGAAATAAAACGTGATGCACATCATATTCTAATGTACGCATCTTGCAATAAACCTCAGTAACGTATATGAATTCCATCTTGCTTAAAATAGTGAAACATAACTAAAACATGCGACAAGCACTTTTTCTGTAATGAAACTGAACTTTTTTCTGTGACCCTGTAAATGAACGATAAATGCTTTGCAACACCTTCAAAAAGTACGTTTTACTGCACCTCATAAATTCATATCAATTGCATTATTTTTCTAACAGAAAAACATTATTAAAATACGCTGAAACTTTTTTTCTTCATAGTTCATAATGTAACGAAATGTACTTTTAAATTTCCCTGTACACGTACCTAAGCACTTAAATAAGGTGCATAAATTTTATGTTTAAATTGTTTTATATCATTAAAATACACCGCAAATGATTTTTCCTACATAGGCCATGATACAAAAGAATACTTTTGAATGTCCATGTAAGTGAAGAATAAATTATTACACGCTTCATTATCAATGTCATGTATGCCATGATAAACTTCAACAACGTATTTCAATTATATCACAATCCGAGTATATGTACGCTAGTTAGAGCGCGGAAAGAAGAGCAGTGAGGCCCAATTCATAAAAAGTTTTCAACTATGTTGCAGAGTGCTAAACATCTGAGTAGGGGAGACCGGGGCTAGTTGGCGCAGTTTTTAGTTATCGATTTTTATTTATTTTTTGTTTAAGTTTTTTTATTGTCGGAGCACAGCTCCGGCTTCCCTGCAAAAATTACACTTACTGTTAACACGATAGCGTCCAAAATATTTGACGCATCGACACAAAAAATGAGCTGGACGTTCGTAGGAACAAAATCTCGGCGCGTATTGAAAATCATAAATATTCGTCAATCCTAACAGCCTGAAATGTCGGCTCAAAAATTTCCCATAGAGATAACATTGCGAGTTTAATTCTATATATTTGAAAGATAAGGCTTTCTTTTTTTAGTCATGTACCTTGAGCTTTTTTTTTTTTTTTTTTTTTTTTTTTTTTTTTTTTTTTTTTTTGCACCAATTATAATAATTTTTTTTTTATGAAAGCTGTTTATTTGTAGATTTGCCCGCCCTAGCTATTTTTTTTTAAATATTCCCATTTTTTATATTTAAATTTAAAAAATTTCTATGAATTTGTTTCAAAATGGTAGCAATTGGATTACTTCCATTGTTGTAAAGAAAGGAAAAACAATAAGGTTTGCTTAACTTTATCGATGCCATTTTCTCATAAAATTCAAAATAAACTTTCTGAAAAAATTGAACAGAAAATGACGTCATGCTTTAATAAAATACTCAAGTTTTCAGCAAAAAGCTGTTATAATTCAATTCTTTTTCATTCATTGAGTTTGAGATGCTTGGTGAAATGCTTCAGAGGCAAAATGACATCATTTAAATGAAAACGATCATTTTCTCTGATAAAAGTAAATATTTTACTACTAACGCCTCTAAAAGGTATAAATTTCTGGAATTTTACACGCCGATACAGAGATTAGAATCACAAGTCAAGAATGCGAATGTTCACATACAAAGTCGTAGTTGACAAACTTGATTTCAAGTTTAGAAATATATGTATTAATCACATATTGAGCATTGTAATATTTTTGAAATGGTGAATGTAAATATAAGAGATGCGTATGCAAATTATGAGACGGTGAAAATAACATAAAGTTTAGATTTTACGTGAAAAATAATTCCGTGATTAACTTAAGGTGAAATTATTTTTTTAAATGGTACTTCCTAGTAATCCCGCCGACCAATTTCGCTAAATTATATAAATCGCCAAATTATACACATTGACATAATTTTTATTTTAATTAACAAAAGAACAAATAAATTAGTAAAACATTAATAAAAATACAAATAAAACGTCGAATTAATGGTTTTATTGGCCATTATTGGCATTTAATCTTACAATTAATTAATTAATGGCAACCATTATTGGCATTTAATCTTACAATTTGGCGACAGTAATTTCGTCGACGGGATAACTAAGAAGTACCTTTTAAATTTTCAATCGGCAATTTTAAACGGCACAGATGTCATATTGGAGCGATTTTTTTCTGACGCCAATGTCATATACGCAACGGGTACTTAACTGGCGCCAAAGTGTCGTTATTTTGCTTGATATGGTAACCCGGATGTTATTGTTTGTGCTGTTGAAGTTTTCCCCGAATTGGTGTGGGAAAAAATCGCGTTAGTATGATGACATCTGTGTCTTTTAAACATAACAGCCTCAATGAGAAATTTCATCAAAATTACATATCTTGATTAGGTATAATCAATAATACAGTTTAATTTTTTAATATTTTGGACAGTCGAAGTGTATGGAATTAGTATTTTGATATCTTTAAGTTAAAAATTATATTTGTTTTAAGAGACTAAGTAGTAACCTATGTGTGAGTTCGTTTTTAAACAATTTCTTTCGTCGAAATTCGATGAGATTCATCCCGTTATTAATTAAAACATTAGCTCCATTGCTGTAAATTATGCATTTTAACCTCATACGGATCATTATGGAGTCGGATGTTGAAGTCGATGTTCATACATTGGTGACCTGAGATAAAGATTTCCCCCTCCCCTTTCAGAAGTTTTACGTTCTACGTATGTAACAACCACTATTTTTTTCGAACTTTTCATATTTTTGTAAGCTTTCAAATCGATGCAGTTCATTTTGAATTTTAAATTAAGAGAAACAAAAAGAAAATCGAATACGGAAAATACGATTTTGGGCATTATTCAAATGACTCCGAGTGATACTCAAAAAAATCGAGAAAAATATAATGTCATGTATGCATTACTTATATGTATGTATTCTAATGTATGTATGTATGTATTCTAATGTATGTATGTTTGTATTCAGACGAGTGTATGTTTGTATTGGGAAATTTTCGTAATCGGGTTTGTAGACAAATTCATAATTTACTGAGCATTGTTTGATGCGCAAATTTAACAATTTGGTAGCTGTCCCAATTACTGACGATTACTCAGTTTTTTTTAATTCATCGTAAGTGAATATATCTCAACTGAAATGCAAGTGAACATTCTGAAGTAAATGAGATAAGCATTTTTTTTTTTTTTTTTTTTTTGTCTAGATGTACACTAGAAAACAGAAATATGTAGATTACAAAATAAAAAATTCCTGTACGGGTTGGGAAAGGTAGCTTCCTTATTTCTTGGTTTTAAGATTTTAGCTAATTTTACTGGAGAACACGAAGTTAAAATGCGAAGAACCCGGTTAGAGAAGAATCATCAGTACTGAATTTTAATGGAAATTTCGCCAAATTAGTCAGATACAGCCAAATTGGCTTAATTTGTGACGACATATTTTTGGTCGCCAAATTTGGCTCTATTTCGTCCAAATGTCGCGAAGCTTAGCGATAAATGCGACGTTAATGTATATGACTATGATCGCTTATGCTTGTGATCGGAGAAATGGATACAACAATGAAAGATAATTCGTGAGAAATCATGTTCACTAAAAGTCATAAATTAATCCCTGATTTTTTTTAATCTGATGCCTAGATTTAGTGTACATTTTAAGAAATATACATATTTTATATGTGCAACGTTATACACAGAAGTTTCGAAAATGACTGTTAAAAGAAAGAAATTCAAATGTATAGAGTTATTCAGTTTAATTCTATGTGGAAAAGTCGCATAAAAATAACCCAGATGCTTCCTAATATTTTCATAATAACGATATAACAACAACTCAGATGAATAAAGGTATCAAGTTTGATAGAGGAGTGTAGCATACTTTCTATGAGTGTGTGTTACATGCGTGTTACAAAACTTTACCTGTTGCCATATTAAATAAGTGTGGGCTGTGCCAGACGAGCAAGTCTTTGAAGGAGCTTTGAAGTTTTCTGCCGCTAACTCGATGGATCAAGTTATCAAAGATCGGAGCTAAATTAAAAAAATCGAAATCTCTCAAATACATCCGGGGTAATTCTTTATCTTTACCGTAGATTCTCTGATCCAATGGTTTCTCTTTACGTTTATCATTTCTGAATTATTATAAAGAACAACAAATTATGCTGCCTTCAGTTATGCACTGAACAGCTTTTGTCTTCGCAAACAAAGGTTACAAATTTCCCTAAATCAACTTTTATTATTGGAAAAGGAAGAGCTGTAAAATGTACAAAAATCAAAGAAATTAGTAAAACAATCATAGAGCAGTTAGGATCAGAAGCTATCATTCTTTTGGCACTAGCAGGTACTGATGCATTTAATGTCAAAGACAAGGTAACTCACTCAGTGCTTAAAGAACCAACGTGTTTTAAAAGTTCGCTAATTTAAAAAGTAAGCAATAACATCTACAGCTCAGAATGGATACAGTGTTATTTCTCATTATTGACGAATTTTCAATGATAGGATTTCGTCTTATGGCTGACCTTGAACAAAGATATCGCGAAGGTAAAATAGATAGCATTTAGCCTTTTAGAGGCTTATTTGTTTAAATCCTTGGACGTATTAGGTAGTTACATCGCGTAAAAGACGTCCCTCTATATAAGAGACATTCTTTAAAAGTCATTTTGATTCTTCGCGGACAAAAAATGCTTAGAGCTTTTAAAAAATGTTTCACATTAACAAACTCATTGAGACAAAACGACGATCAGCAGACACAGTTCCGAAAGACTCTGAACTCACTTTGCGTGAGTCAAGTTTTTGACTACCTCTTACCCCTTATGCAACGACGCAAAGATATACTGCTTTCGGCTAACTTGAATGATTTGAAGGTGTCATATGTCTTTTTCTCAAAACCAAGCAAGCTAAAGAATATAATCAAGAAGTACTTCTTAAATCAAAGCGGGGACCAATAAACAAGAACTTTAGCAGATCACAATGATTAAATAGCAAGATGGAGTGAAGATGATCACGCGTCTGGACTTCAGACTAGACTTTCCTTAGCAGCTGGATGCAATGTTATGCATTATGCTACATACCAATATCTGAACGGAGTGAGAATTGGTAAACGTAAGTACGATAAAAGATATTGCCTATGACCCACGTTTTCAACCTCGAGGTTTGCCACAGGCCATAATAGTTCATTTTGTTCAGTATCATGAGCCATTTCTAACTAATTGTTTTTTCTTTTTTTATCAAACCTATTTGTAAATATTGGAAAGAAGAAAAAGCCTCATTCACACGAAGTTAGTTACCCTTAACTGTTGCATACATTGCCACCATGCATAGATCCTCGAGTTTTACATTGTCAAAAACTGCTGTGGATATCCATCTAAAGGTGTTGTCACATAAAACAACTTATGTCATTTTTACTGTAGTTTGTCATTTAGAGAAAGTTCTAATGGAAGCAATTTTCGCTAAGGACAGGCTGTACCTAATTAGAAGTATGGAAGCACTTGCTGACAGATCAGAATTTGTGCATTACCCGAGGCAACTGACGACTAAGTTAAACACTTTAAAATGAGGTATCGACGATTGTTATTTCAAACTTACTTTTTATACTATTAAACAGCAATCTAGAAAATAAAACATTTTTTTAAATAATATCTTTTAAGTTTACTCGCCTCCATGCTCCAACATTTCGGCTTGACGGATACTAGTGAATATTTAACTGTACTTTTAAAGAACAGGTATTGGGCTATAAATACCCGGAGTTTTGAGTTTGTAGCTTTTGTAGTTCATGTTTAGCGGAAGCCTAAAGTAAAAGGAAAATTGTGCGCCAACCTACCCCTTCACGGGGTAAGTTGCCTATACCTATGGGGTAATTGGCGCACGCTTTATAAAAATTTAAATGAAGCTCAAATAAGACATGCAGTTAAGCGAAATTAATTTCATTATTACCAGTAAGTTTAAACAAAGGCGTTATAGCCGTACAATGTAAAATCTAAATTATACAGACATAAAAATAATGAATAAAACATTAACATTGAGTAACTTCTATCCTACTTTATATCATAATCAGAGTTACAGTTGTCACAAATAAAAAATCGAGCGTCTCCGTTTGGGCAAGCTTCGTGTGCCCAAAATCTTTCATTGCAACCACTTTTCTCGTTGTTTGCTGTTTTTCATGCTACATGCATACACCAAACACCGAGCCAACTTGCCCCGCGTTCAATGCGCCTACTAGCCCCATAATAAATTACTTCACAAAAGGGACACGTAATCCTCTAAGCATAAATAATCCAAGTAAATCACATATGGGGTAGGTACAGTTAATCATACACTAAGAAAAACTGCACAAGTTAAATCGCAATTATTAAGATAAGTATTAGAAATTAGAAAAAGAATGAAGCAACAAAAAATTACTTATGAGTGCAAAAAACAGAAAAATCGTAATAAATGTCCACTGAACGTAGGTAACGCTGCAAAACTACAATAGACATTGTAAAAAGCAATAAGGAAGGTACTCTGTGAGTGGTTGCGTAATCTATCCACAAACAGGCGATTTATGAGGACTGCGCCTACTTATACCTGTAGCCAACTAGCCCCGGTCTCCCATACCCGCCCAAAAGTTTCGTGTTGGATATACCTTATGGAAACTATAGAGGACGTAGGGAAAAACGCGGGACCAGGTAGTAATTAAAATTCGACCCAATCATGCTAAAAACATGCACTATAAAACCTGCTAAGACGAAAACAAAAACAAGTGCGAAATACCGTTTTAGGTGGGTTGTTTCCGTCTTTGCAGATGCAATTGTAAGATATTTTTAGGGGAATTATAAAAATATTCCGTTTAAACCAGGATTCCGTTACAGTTACGAATTGCAAAATAAATTTGCTAGCTCCAGACTGTTATAAATTGCTATATTTTACCTTACAGTGTCATTATTTTTAGTTTTACATTATTATAGTTAGTGATAAACTTTCGCATTTCCTATCTGTCACAAAATAATACCTTTACGTTGTGTTTGAGAACCACACTAATAACGGGGCAAAAAAAAAGCACTAATGTTAAGTCTATGGGAGCGTTATTTTCAAATATCTCGCTTCCTTTTTATTATTTTAAAATGAATTTTTTTGGATAGCATAGCTGAGGACCTTCTATAACCGGGCTAGTTATTACTTTTCCGATTTTGGTTTCAGATATATTTTTTAAAAAATACTTTTACTTTCATAACCGGTTGGAATCCGCTCTGAAATTTAAACTAGCATAATAAAATTTAAAAAAAACTATAACCAAAATCGAAAAAGTAAAAACTAGCCTGATTGTCGATAGTCCTCAGCTATCCTATGCAAAAAAAAAAAAAAAAAAAAAAAAAAAGAAAAAAAATCATTCAAAAATATTAAAATCAAAGCGAGAAATTTGAAAATGACGCCCCCATAGACTTAAAATTAGCGTTTTCATTTCTTCCCGTGTCTGAAATAGGCGTGCATGCATCCAATTCTTTGAATAGCTTTGTATATTATTATATTTGTATTTTCGAAACATATCTTTCTAAATATAGTTGAACTTGAAAATAAAATTAATCAATTTCTCAACAATTCTTCCTAGTTCTTTTGCTTAGCCCTATACATAGTATCTACAGAATTTATATATATAATCTAGTATCCAGAAATTTAGTTAAAAACGTATATCATAGCTGAAAATTCACTTTCAGCAATCATCCCTAATAGACATTACTTCATATACAATACTGTATCCAACATCTTTTATGTGCCCCTGTAAATGAAATAAAATGTGATGCACATCATATTCTAATGTAAGCATCTTGTAGTAAACCTCGGTAACGGATATGAATTCCATCTTGTTTGAAATCGTGAAACATAACTAAAATACACTTTGCAAGCAGTTTTTCCTGTAGTAAAATGAAACTCTTTTCTGTGGCCGTGTAAATGAATGATAGATGCTTTGCAACCGCTTCAGAAAGCATGTTTTACTGCGCCTAATAAATTCATATCAATTTCATTATGTTGTAACAGAAAAACGTTATTAAAATACACCGCAAATGATTTTTCTCACATAAGCCATTAATATCAAATACTTTTGAATGTCCATGAAAGTGAAGTACAAATTATTAGAAGATAATACGTATTAGAAAATAAATTTGCTAGCTAGCATATTTTTATAAACTGCTATATTTTACCTTATCGTTTCATAATTTTTAGTTTTACATTATTAATGTTAATGATACATTTTTGCGTTTCCTTACCGTTGCAAGAAATATCTTTACGTTACCTTTGAGAACCCATGCTAGTTACGGGAAAAAATGTTAATGCTAACGTTAAGTATATGGGAGCGTTATTTTCAAATATCTCACTTCCTTTTTAATATTTTAAAATGATTTTTTTGCATAGGATAGCTGAAGACGATCTACAACCGGGCTATTTTTTACTCTTTCGATTTTGGTTTCAGATATTTAAAAAAATTACCTTTACTTTCGGAACCGGGGTGAAGCGGTTCTGAACTAATATATATATATATATATAAAACTATAGCCAAAATCTAAACAGTAAAAACTAACCTGGTTGTAGATCGTCCTCAGCTATCCTATGCAAAAAACATCATTTTATAATATTAAAATCAAAGCGAGAAATTTTAAAATAACGCGCCATAAACTTAACATTAATGTTTTCCTTTCTTGCCGTGTCTGAAGTGGGCTCTTCAAAAAAGATGTGTTACACAGGACAAATTTCGTTGTACGACTGTTAAAGGTGTTCACTTAAAAATAATAAATATTAAATTAATGAATATTAAAAACATTTCTTTAAAATTTTGAACAAGTTGATCTACAATTTTAAAGTTAACAATCTTTAAACCTTACTAACTTTAAAATCTGCTGATTTTTAGTTAAAAAACTGTTTTTCGAACGTAATATGTTAAATTGTCGAATATTTTATACGTATACAAGAATAGGAGACTTGAAAACGAGTCTCCTGGCCAGGCCACAAATATGTTCTAACAAATTATGACTTCGTAATTTTATTATTTGGCAACTATTTTAACTTAACAAATATTTAAAAAAATACGCGTCTATTATTTTACCGTTTTACTTAATAAACTAGGACTGAAATTTGATCCCTTAGTAACTTGTATAAGTTGTAAGTCCCTCTGTACGGTTTTAAAATTGTATATATATACAAACGAAATGCACAATTTCCATCGTTGTTCTAGAAATATAGAATTTGAAATATTTCATTCTTTCATGAGTAATTTGTTGAAATTAAACTTCAAGGCGTAAGTTCGAATACTAATGCTAAGTCTATGGGAGCGTTATTTTCAAATATCTTGCTTGATTTTTAATATTTTTAAATACTTTTTTTGCACAGGATAGCTAAGGACTATCTGTTTCCGGGCTATTTGTTACTTTTCCGATTTTCGTTGTAGTTTAATTCTCAGGATCCTGTCAATTTAGGATCCAGTGAAATTCGAGGTGTTGTGTCCTTTCTAGTCTTATAAAATCCAAACCAGCAAAATTCAGAAAAATTTAAAAAAACACAACGAAAATATAGAGTTTAAGCTTTCCAATAATATGCTTTCAATAGTTCTACTACAATTAGGTTGAGCAAAATTTGTAAAGATTTTGATGAAAAATGTGTCAAAAACGGCCTCGTAATGATATGTTCCCCGCCTCATATCATGAAAACACCGCCCTATTGAAAATCTGATTGGCTAAGACTGACACATTTTAGCAAATGGAAACTATTTAATATTTCCTTTGGTGTGATTGGATTATTGTAACGTGGTAAAATAGATCACTCCTATTTATACTTTGGATTTATTTTTTAGACGATTATTGTTTAATTTCAACAAAATACTTTTGAAAGAATGAAATATTTCAAATTCTATATTTCTATGAATAACGAAGGATATTACGCATTTACTTTGTATATATAAAATTTTAGAACCGTATACAGGGAGGTAAAACTTGTACAAGTTACTAGGGGACCAAATTTCAGCCCGAGTTTATTACAGTGTTGAGTTCAGACACTTTTCTCCGGGAGGGATTTCCGAGGCTCCGGGTGGGGGACATAATAGAGTTCTAGGGGGAAATTGCACTTTTTGACCATTGAAAATGCAAAATATCAAATCTTCCGGGGGGACAACTCATCGCTCCGGGAGGGGGGATGTCCCCCCCCGGGCCACCCTCTGAATTCAACATTGGTTTATTAAGTAAAACGGTAAAAAAGCTTAACGGTAATAAAACTTAACAAAAAAATAGACGCGTTCATTTTAAAGTAATTTTAAGTTAAAATAGCTAACAAATAATAAAATTAAGAAGTCAGAAGTTGCTAGAATATGTTTGTGGCCTGGCCAGGAGACTGGGTTTCAAGTTTCCTATTCTTGTATATGTATAAAATATTCGACAATTTAACATTTTAATTTCGAAAAACAGTTTTTTTAATTAAAAATCAGCAGAACTTAAAGTTAGTAAGTTTTAAAGATTGTTAACTTTAAAATTGTAAATAAACTTGTTCAAATTTTTAAAGAAATATTTTTAATATTCATTACCTTAATATTTATTATTTTTAAGGGAACAGTACACCTTTAACAGTAGAGAACAAAATTTGTCCTGTGTAACACATCTTTTTTTAAGAGCCCACTTCAGGCACGAGGAGAAAGGAAAACGCTAATGTTAAGTCTATGGAGGCGTTATTTTAAAATTTCTCGCTTTGATTTTAATATTATTCAATGATGTTTTTTGCACAGGATAGCTGAGGGTGATCTACAACCAGGCTAGTTTTTACTTTTTAGATTTTGGTTATAGTTTTATGTATATATGAAATGATAAAGATTAAACCTTTTTTAAAGCTTAAACCTTTTTAAAACTTAAAGTTTAAAAGTAAAAGTTCAAAATTTAAAACTCCCAAATTTTATTTAACTGTTGAAAGGCCGTAGTCATTTGCCCCTGTTAACTTGGTTTTCCTACCCAACAATTATTACTTTCAGGCTTCAAAATTGATCTATCGTTAAGAATAAAAATGCTGAGGTAAACGCAATTCTCCGTTTTTGTGGTGAGGCTAAAGATCCCAGATGCCGAACCCATAAAACGTCATAATGCCTGGATAATTTTTAGCCTATTAAATTAGATCACCTCCTATTTCTGTAGTACCGCACTCTAGCGGAAATATTTCATATTTAAGACGGGACAACGAAAAACCCGTGGCTTTTTTACGACAATGAAGTGCTAGAAGAACTGCCGCCCCTTGGCAACGCGTTTGGGACGCGGTCCACGAACCACTCTCAAGTCATCTGGACCTGGGTTTTGAAGGATCACATGTAACTAGAAGGCCCAATAAAAACCAGGTCCAAACGAACTCAATCTCCTTTACTTGGACTCATATTTACTCACCAGGAAATGGCCACGACTACCAGAAAACCATGGCGTTCGACGAACCAGCCACGGATCGCCCTGCACAGTACCGGCCGTCCGGAGCGAGCCGCGATGCTCGAAAGTGCCCGTAGTCACCCCCGAGTCAGAGCATCCATCCCCCGATGACGGGTCACCGCATATATTACATATATACATATATATTAGTATAGTTTCAATTTCAGAATCGACTCACTCCGGTTCCAAAAGTAAAGTAATTTTCTTTTTAAATATCTGAAACCATAAATCGAAAGAGTAAAAACTAGCCCGGTTGTAGATTGTCCTCAGCTATCCTATGCAAAAAAAAAAAAAAAAAAAAAAAAAAAAAATCATTTTTAAATATTAAAAAGGAAGTGAGATATTTGAAAATAATGCTCCCACATACAGACGTGTGAAAATTATTAGAATAATTGTAAAATTTACATTAAAAACTTGTTATATTAAAGAAATATTTAAAAAATATTGATACATTTAATATTTAGTATGCATCCCCTTGTTTTTTATTAAAGAAATGATTGCATATTTGTCTTGACATACTTTGCATGAGTTTTTGGCAATTAATTTGTATTTGTTCTCATGACGCCAAATTTGGATGAATCTTTCTATCAGACAAGTTTTGTTTGTTATGTAGCATTTCTTTAATTTTTTCTTTACAATGTCCCAAAGGTTCTCTATGGGGTTCATATCTGGACTGTTTCCAGGTGATGGTAGAGTTTTCTTTAATTAAGTTAAAGAAATGCAACATCACAAACAAGAATGTTCTGATAGAAAAACTCATCCAAATTTGTCATCTTGACAACGAAATACAAATTAATTGCCAAAAACTCATACAAAGTATACAAAGACGTATCGAATCTTTAGTAAAAAACAAGGGGATGCACACTAAATATTAAATGTATCAATATTTTTTAAATGTATTATTTCTTTTATATAACAAGATTTTAAAGTAAATTTCACAATTATTCTAATAATTTTCACACGTCTGTACTTAACGTTAGCGCTTACATTTGTTCTCCGTATCTAGTGTGGGTTATCAAAGGTAACGTAAAGGTATTTTTTTTAACGGTAAGGAAACGATAAAATTTATCATTAACTTTAATAATGTAAACCTACAAATAATGAGACTGTAAGGTAAAATATAGCATTTTATAAAAATCTGCTAGCTAGCAAATTTAATTTATAATACATGCTATTTTCTAATAATTTATTTTTCACTTACATGAACATTCAAAAGTATTCTTTAATATTATAGCCTATGTGGGAAAAATCATTTGCGGTGTATTTTAATGATATAAAACAATTTTAAACATAAAATTTATCCAACTTATTGAAGTGCACAGGTACGTGTACAAAGGAATTCAAAAGTATATTTCGATATATTATGGACTATGAAGAAAAAACATTTGCGGTGTATTTTAATAACGTTTCTCTGTTACAACATAATAAAATCGATATGAATTTATGAGGCGCAGCAAAATATGCTTTTTGAAGGAGTTGCACAGCATTTATCATTCATTTACAGGGTCACAGAAAAGAGTTCAGTTTTATTACAGAAAAAACTGCTTGCAGCATGTGTTTTAGTTATGCTTCACGATTTTAAACAAGATGAAATTCATATACGTTACTGAGGTTTACTACAAGATGCTTACATTAGAATATGATGTGCATCACATTTTATTTCACTTACAGGGGTACATAAAAGATGTTGGATACAATACTGTATATGAAGTATTGTCTATTAGGGATGATTGCTGAAAGTGAGTTTTTAGCTATGATATACGTTTTAAACTAAATTTCTGTATACTAGATTATATATATATACTCTGTACACTATGTATGGGGCTACGCAAAAGAACTAGGAAGAATTGTTGAGAATGAGAGTGAACTGATTAATTTTATTTTCAAGTTCAACTATATTTAGAAAGATATGTTTGGAAAATACAAATATAATAATTTACGAGGCTACTCAAAGAATTGAACACATCCATGCCTATTTCAGACACGGGAAGAAATGAAAACGCTAATTTTAAGTCTATCGGGGCGTCATTTTCAAATTTCTTGCTTCGATTTTAATTTTTTTTTTTTTTTTTTTTTTTTTTTTTTTTGCTTAGGATAGCTGAGGACGATTGACAACTAGGCTAGTTTTTACTTTTTCGATTTTGGTTACAGTTTTATTTTTTATATTAGGATAGTTTAAATTTCAGAACGGATTCCAACCGGTTATGAAAGTAAAAGTAATTAAAAAAATATCTGAAACCAAAATCGAAAATGTAAAAACTAGCCCGGTTATAGAGCGTCCTCAGCTATCCTATGCAAAAAAATTCATTTTAAATTTTTAAAAAGGAAGCGAAATATTTGAAAATAACGCCCCCATAGACTTAACATTAGCGCTTTCATTTTTTTTCCCTTTACTATATGTATATCCAACACAAAACTTTTGGACGGGTACTCAGATATTTAGCACTCTCCAACATAGTTGAAAAATGTTTATGAGTTGGGCTTGACTGCTCGTCTGTCCGTACTCTAACTAGCGTACATATACTTGGATTGTGAAGTAATTGAAATACGTTGTTGAAGTTTATCATGGCATACATGACATTGATAATGAAGCGTGTAATAATTTATACTTCATTACATGGTCATTCAAAAGTATTCTTTTATATTATGGTCTATGTGGGAAAAATCATTTGCGGTGTATTTTAATGATGTAAAACAATTTAAACATAAAATCTATGCACCTTATTGAAGTGCACAGGTTCGTGTACAGGGGAATTCAAAAGTACATTTCTTTATATTATGGAGTATGAAGAAAAAACGTTTTACGGCGTATTTTAATAATGTTTCTCTGTTGCAAACATACCGAAATGGATATGAATTCATGAGGTGTATAACATGATTGCTAAAGGGGTTGCAAAGCATTTATCATTCATTTACAGGATCACAGAAAAGAATTCAGTTTTATTACAGAAAAAACTGCTCGCGGCGTGTTTTAGTTTTGTTTCAACATTTTAAACAAGATGAAATTCATATACGTTACTGAGGTTTACTACAAGATGCTTACATTAGAATATGATATGAATCACATTTTATTTCATTTACAGGGGCACATAAAAGTTGCTGGATACAATACTGTATACGAAGTATTCCGTATTAGGGATGATTGCTAAAAGTGAGTTTTCACCTATGATATCCTTTTTTAATACTAGATTATATATATGATTTCTATAGACCGTGTATAGGGCTACGCAAAAGAACTAGGAAGAATTGCAGAGAATGAGAGTGAATTGCTATTTTTTTTTTTTATTTATTAAATTCTACATTTTCAAGTTCAACTATATTTAGAAAGATGTGTTTGTAAAATATAAATATCATGGAAGACGGTAGTATTTCGAGTGACGCAGCCTTAAGCCTAAAATCGTATCGTATCGTATCGTTAAAATCGTATCGTATCGTATCATAGAATTCGTAGATGGCGGAACTCATATATACAGCTAACTCGACATCAAAGAAAATGCGAAAAGCCGCCTTTTAATAACTCAGCAGATATACGTCTTATTGTTCTGAATTTTCTAGAACAGTCTTATATCTGCAGTCTAATCGTATACTGAAATTTTTACATTTCTACGTGCAGTATATTTTGAGATCTAAATAGTCATTTTTAAAGTGAAAACGTTGGTATAATATCGAGGAAGTTCCTAATATGAAAATCTCGAAAACGGTTCTAACGATTATTTTTAAATTGATACATTATATAAATGTGATTAAGGCGAGGTGAATAACACTTTTCTTTTTTCTGGGAAAACTCTCGTTCGTTAAATAATTCGATTTTTTTTTCTCTCGAAAATGACACGGACGATTTTTTAAAAATCAAATAAATATGTTTCAGATGAACCAAATAACAATTTACTTGTTTCCAGCAAGACTCTTGTTCGTTTTATAATGCACATGAAAAATCGGACTATATTTCTTCGCCATTCTATGGAAATTTCACCGAAAATGCATGACACTGTATTCATACACATGCTTTCTTTTTAACCACTTTTGGGGAGAAAAATTTTGTCTTCCCACGGCTGAGTGGTTGAGGGCCATCGTCTACTGATCTTAACATAGACAGTTCGATACTCGCTGATGCGTGTGAAGTTTTTTTTTTTTTTTTTTTTTTTAAGTCTGTTAGTTGACCATTATTCTCAGTTCCTTTGTAATTTTTTAATTGCTATTAAGTTAAATAAAATTACAATTATAATGACGCCAATTTAATGATGATTATTTCTTGGCAATTTTTCAACAATAAAAATATTACCATAAATTTTATAAATATATTTAATTTCAATCACTTTACAAAAAATATACATTAATAATTATTATTTGAATATAAATCACACGATCAGAAACGTAAAAAAAATAATTCATTTCAGCTCTTCTTTTTATAATATCATTTTTTATTATTATGACGGTCAATCAATATATAATCACTGACATCCATAGTATTATTATTATTATTATTATTATTATTTTCCTTGCATAAAAACTATTGTGATGTAATAATTATTTTATAATAAATAATTTAGTTGAAATGTTTTATTTATAAATAACAATGAAGTTTTACATAATAAGCATATCAGAATTTTGGTGTCGCCATCTTTTGACGCAATTGCGTACTACATTTTGTCTCTTATTCGGAAAAAAAGGAAAAAACTAACGCTTTTCACCGCTTTGAAAGAATCTCTTGTGACTAGAGGTCTATTTCGCAAATATTAAGAAAATTACTGCATACAAAAATATTAAAATGGGTAGTATTATAGAGAAATGTTTGATAAAAATGTTGAAGTAGACAGTTTTTAAATCGAAGAATTATTTTAAGAGATATTTAATGTTAAATCTCGATAAAATTGTCTCATTAAAAAAGTCTCATAGGAAAAAAAAAGTTTCTTTTATATTTGGTAATTTTCAAATGTTTAACTAATCTTATTTAATCAAGCACGGAAACAGCAACTAACATCAGCTGATTCGGTCTTGAAATCCCTCAGTAAAAGGGAAACCCGTTTACAGTAAGATCGCCATTGATTTTTTAATTATACAGAGCAGCCTCGATTATCCGAGCTAATTGGGACTGTTAGTAAATCGGAATCGGAAATCTCGGTTAATAGAAACTGTGTGTAAAAACTCGCCGTGCTTGCGAATTTAACATCTCTTTTAAAAAAATATATAGAACGTTTTTTAAATAATAAAAATAAATATATGTAAAGTTCTGTTTCACAGCTTAACAAATTTAAAAAGAAAATCAACTACCAGTAGTAAATTTTAAAATGCAATTTGAAAAATTTACGAAAGTTCACACAGCCACTGGAAACAAAGCATTGTTCGCTGTTGACTTCTCAGGGTCCAGTGTTTCTTTGGAGTTGAGTGCTTTTGGGGGCAGAAGGGCCTGTATAGCACGGACAGTGAGCTAAAGAGTGTGGTTATTTTTAAGGCTCATTCAAAAGGAAAAAATATCAGACTTTGTTATCGGCTCGGTTAACAGAAACCTCGATTAATCGAAGCTCGGTTAATCCAGGTTCTACTATAATTCAATCTTCCGTAATCTTTTTAAAGCAGATCAAATTAATGGACTTTAGCACGAAGTCACATAGCTGATAACTGCCATGCTTGTTGGCCACCTTTTTTTCAAAAAGTTTGCTTCACCTTATTCAATTAATGAGATATCTCCGATAAAATAAGTCACATTTTCCCGTTCTAAAATACTGGTATCCAAAAATCGTAGCATGTAACCGACACTACAAGTACTCATGGAACTAGACTATTTTAAGTCTAATTTTTATTATAGACTATATAAAATTATTAAAAATATATATTATGATAGGAACTAGCGGGCTTCGTCCGCTATTTACGTTACGGATATAAAAATCATGTTTTTTTTTTTTAGGGAAAAAGAAATAAAAACCTATTTGACGATAGGTTTATAAAGACACATTTTGTATTTGTTATATTTACGGGGATGAGGAGGGGGGGGGGGGGCTATTTTGATTAAATATCGCAATTAGTCCACATGGCAGATATAATTATGATAGACACTAGTGGGCTTCGCCCCTCTATGGCGCCTTATGGGTCCAGCTTCCATAACTCAGAAACCACCTTTCGGACATCAATGCAACAGATTCCAAACGTTATAATTAACTTAATAATCACCCTATATAGCATTAAAGTAAATTTATGAGTACTGCATACTATTTTTTTATCGTAATTTCTGAAGAGAAAAAATTATTTCGGTTCCATTCTTAGGTACTGGTCTGAAAAATTTTGAAAAAGGGGGGAAGGAGGGGACATGAGACTGCTGTTTGTGAAACAACACAACGGGGTCTGGCTTATTCAACTTGGTTTTTGGTGACTTCAATTGGAAGGTGGTTTGTTTAAAAGAATGCGTTCCCTGCCCCATGAAAATTGGAACTATTGGTGCACCATCTATGTAAGGATTTAATAATTATAAATTAACATTTTGGATTTATTAATTTAAGGATAAAGTGTTTTTAAAGGAATATCAAATGAAACCCTCTGTGCGATCTGCGATTATACTTACCCACTTGTTTTCATATACAAACTGCTATAAGGAATATTGTAATAAAATGGTAAAAATTAAATCTGCATTAAATTCCATAAGTATCTTTTTTTTTAATCATTTTATCACTAACCTCAAAAAAGTAATGATATCAATGCAAAAACCCTTGACGGGTTAAAAGTTTCTGACGCAGCACTTTATCTTATGCTCTAAGAATTTTAAATATGGAACTTAAAAATACTGATATCAAATTTTGAGTGACGTTATGCTATTTCTTAAAAAATATATTTGTATTTATTTCATCATTTTATTTTTGTTTTATTTATAATCGCATGTGCAAAAGTTATGTTCAACATGAAAAGCTGCATAAAATTTTATTCGCTGTTGCTTTATCATTTACATCTCTCATAAATTCAAAATATGAGTTTTAAAAGATATGATATAAAATTTAAGTGACGCCTTGATGTGACTTTAAAAGGTTTGTTTTAAAATTCAATTTAAATTATTTTTGACTTGGTTAAAATATTTTTTTACATCTACACAATACTTTTAATTTTCCAATTCACTGTTAAATATATCACTTTCATTGAATCTATACTATGCATTGAAATGTATTTATTTCAATAAATTGATTTATCTTTTGTGTCACGCTATTCAAAATTGTGAGTAAGATTTATGTAAATGGTTTCTTTGCGTCATTGTGTCCAAACTACATGAAATGTATGAAAAAGGATAGTTTGACGCAAATAAACCATTTACATAAATCTTACTCACAATTTTTAATAGCGTGACACAAAAGATAAATCAATTTATTGAAATAAATACATTTCAATGCATAGTATAGATTCAATGAAAGTGATATATTTAACAGTGAATTGGAAAATTAAAAGTATTGTGTAGATGTAAAAAAATATTTTAACCAAGTCAAAAATAATTTAAATTGAATTTTAAAACAAACCTTTTAAAGTCACATCAAGGCGTCACTTAAATTTTATATCATATCTTTTAAAACTCATATTTTGAATTTATGAGAGATGTAAATGATAAAGCAACAGCGAATAAAATTTTATGCAGCTTTTCATGTTGAACATAACTTTTGCACATGCGATTATAAATAAAACAAAAATAAAATGATGAAATAAATACAAATATATTTTTTAAGAAATAGCATAACGTCACTCAAAATTTGATATCAGTATTTTTAAGTTCCATATTTAAAATTCTTAGAGCATAAGATAAAGTGCTGCGTCAGAAACTTTTAACCCGTCAAGGGTTTTTGCATTGATAATAATATACAAGGCTATTCAAAGAACTGGATGCATGCGCGCGCCTATGAATGATAATTTCTGGAAGTACGATTTCAGTTGTTTTAAGCATATTTATACTGCAATAATTTTGATCTTAACATGCTGCGTATATATAAACTTGTTTGAATGCAAGGGCTGTATAAAATAATGCAAATATACTGCCGTTAATTGGTAGAAATTGCTGAAAGTTTACTTTCATCTGCATTAATCGTTTTCTTATTATATTAAATTTTATCATTTTTTCATGCCGTTAAAACAAGCCTAAGAATATCCATTGATGACTTTATCATTTTAATTTTTCAATAATTTGAACAATTTAAATTTACTAAGATTTTACAAAAACTTAAAGTTAGTAAGTATTAAAGAATGTTTACTTTGAAAGTTTTGATCAACTTGTTTGAAACTTTAAAGGAATATTGTTAATATTTGTTACTTTTAATATTTGTTATTTTTAACGAAAAAGTACACCTTTAACAGCCGCAGAAAATGCGAAATTTGTCCTGTATTACACATCTTTCTTTAAGAACCCGTCAGCAAGAGCTTCAGATACGGGAAGAAATAAAAACGCTAATTTTAAGTCTATGGGGGCGTTAATTTCAAATTTCTCGCTTTATTTTAATAGATTTTTGCATTGGATAGCTGAGGACGATCGACAACCAGGCTAGCTTTTACTTTTTCGATTTTGGTTTTAGTTTTTTTTTAAATATTAGGATAGTTTCAATTTCAGAACGGATTCCAACTGGTTCCGAAAGAAAAAACTAAATATAATAATATACAAGGCTATCCAGAGAACTGTATGCATGCACGCCAATGGATGATAATTTCTGGAAGTGTGATTTAAGTAGTTTTAAGCATGTCTATACTGGAATAAATTTTATCTTAACATATGACGTGTATAAAATCTTGTTGCTAATGTAAGGGGCTGTACAAAAGAATGCAAATACACTTCCGTTAATTGGTAGGAATTCCTGAAAGTTGATTTTCATCTGTATTATTTGTTTTCTTATTATATTAATTTTTAGCATATTTTTCATGCCGTTAAAACATGTCTAAGAACATTCATTGATGACTTTATTATTTTAATTTTTCCTAATTTGAACAATTTAAATTTACTAAGATTTAACAAGAACTTAAAATTTGTAAGTTTTAAAGATTGTTAACTTTAAAAGTGTTGATCAATTTGTTCGAAACTTAAAAAAAAAAAATTAATATTTATTATTTTCAATATTTGTCATTGGGTCATTTTTATGGGGACAGTATACCTTTGAAAGTCGCAGAAAATGTGAAATTTGTCCTGTGTAACATTTTTTTTTTTTTAAGAGCCCACTTCAGACACGGGAAGAAATGAAAATGCTAATTTTAAGTCTATGGGGGAGTTATTTTCAAATTTCTCGCTTTGATTTTAATATTTTTGAATGGTTTTTTTTTTTTTTCCCTTTTTTTTCTTTTTTGCATAGGATAGCTAAGGGCGATCAACAACCAGGCCAGGTTTTACTTTTTCGATTTTAGTTATAGTTTTCTTTTATTATGATAGTTTCAATTTCAGAACCGATTCCACCAGTTCCGAAAGTATAAGTAATTTTTTTTTTAAATATCTCTAACCAAAATCGAAAAAGTAAAAAACAGCCCGGTTGTAGATCGTTCTTAGCTATCCTATGCAAAAAAATTCATTCTAAAATATTAAAAAGGATGCGAGATATTTGAAAATAACGCTCCCATAGACTTAACATTAGCGCTTACATTTTTTTCCCGTTACTACATTGTAAAAAAAGGACTAAATTACGGAAATACTACTGGCAGTCTAGACGATAGTACTATTTCCGTATTTTAACGGAATTTTTTCCCTTTAAATTACAGAAAAAACCGTTAATTTCCACAAAAACGGAAAATTTTGTGTAATTTATCTGGAAAAATTTCCTTTAAAATACGAAATTGTACTGGCGTCTAGATTGCCAGTAGTATTTCTGTATTTTAGTCCTTTTTATTTTATTTTTTTTTTCTACAGTGTTGTGTGGGGTTTTTTCCTTCAGTGATGTGTGTTTTTTTTTCTCTACAGTGTTGTTCTCAAAAGTAACCTAAAGATATTTTTTGTAACGGTTAGGAAACGCGAAAATTTATCATTAACTATAATAATGTTAAACTGAAAATAAGGAGGCTGTATGGTAAAATATTACATTTTATAAATGTCTGCTAGCTAACAAATTTATTTTCTGATACGTAGCTGTAACGAAATTTTGGTTTAAACGGAATTTTCATTATTCCCCTTAAAAAACCCGGCAATTGTATCTGCAAAGAAGCAAATAACCCATCTAAAAAGGTATTTCGCACCTATTGTTTATGTTTCCGTCTTACCAAATTTTACTAAAATATATCTTAGTTTTTGTGATTTTTTGGTGTGTTTCTGCATCTGAATAGTTTTACATTGTGTTTGCAATCAAACAATTTAAAGTTTTATTATTAATTATCAAAATATTATGAAGGTTAAAGATAGCAATAAGTTGCATGGTGTATTAAATTTGGTACTTCTTAGTTATAACGTCGACCAAATTACTGTCGTAAAATTGTAAGATTAAATGCCAATAAGGGCCATTAAAACCATTAATTCGATGCTTCATTTGTATTTTTATTAATGTTTTACTAATTTATTTGTTCTTTCGTTATTTAAAATAAAAATTATGTCAATGTGTATAATTTGGCGAAATTGGTCGACGGGATAATTAAGAAATACCTTAAATTTTTAAGTAAATTTTAAACATGCTAATATTTTGAATTTCATAATAAATAAAAGAGAAAAAAATTGTGTGACAAAATGAATATCTTTTCAAAAATTCTGATTTTTTAAGGACCTATTAAAAAATAATAGTAACTCTTTCATAATTAAAAAATAATTAAATGTCTACTCTGGGAGGGGTTTCAGCTCTCTCGTGGGTGCACCAATGATATCCAGTGCCATAAAAGGCTATAGTTTGAAAAGAGTCTTCTAAATTTTTGCATCACTGAATTCTTTAAAATTCGTTACAGAAAAAATCAATGAAATTGGAAGCCATGCTTTTAGATTTAGCTTACTGAATTTATATTTTCCCTATAATATATTTTGCAAGTAAAGGGTAACTTCATACTTTATTTTAAATATATGAATTAACTAAGAAATTTTAAGTATATCACATGACGTTTTTTTTTTAGCTCAGAAGATTAATTTTGAGATATTAATGCCAATAGCTATTGAATCAGAATTTAGTTCAAAAATGTGTGGAAAAATTTAAGTGACCATAGTTGCCACAGATATCATTCATATAGTTTAGTTATTTTCTTAAATTGTAATTAGTATACAGTTTATAAGCTAAGTTCAGCATAGAAAATAATGATTCTTATTTGTAACACATAGTGCACATCAGCTGTGTTATCTCTTCCTACTCCTTAAAAAAAAAATAATAATAATAACCTTTATAAATAATTGCATTTTATTCAAGCCTTCCATTTGTCGAAAGCATATTCTCATATTTTTTCAATTTAAATTATTCTACAATGACTATTATACTCATGCTGGCTAAACTATTTAATGCTTATTAACAACTTTAGAGTATTTTTGGTACTTTTATGTTAGTCATACACAAATCTTGTCAATAACAGCTTTTTTTTACTAAATAAGAAACAATATTTTGATAATTTTATGGTATTTCTTTTTCTCTGTATTTTAATTGAAATGGGTGAAAGCATATATATTTTAAATGTATGCAACATGTATTTTAAATGAAATGAGTGAATGACTTATATTTAAAATTAAATGGATGCAATGCGAATGATGCTAGTTATGCAACGATGCTCGCAAACTAATATTAAACCAATGGCAACTTTCTTTATAAATTTCTTGTTTACATTTCAATATTTTAAAATGACTTTTATTTTTGTTTTGCATGGGATATTTGAGGTCAATGTCTAATTTGGTATATTTTTACTCTTTATTTCAGGTACAGTTTTTCAGAGGAAAATTTCAGTTTCAGATCCTGTTCCAAAATTAAAAGGGCCCTCAGAGAGAAAAAAAACTGCACATAAAAAAAAGTAAAGATATTTGATTAGATATTAGCCTCAGGTAACCTAGGCCTAAAAAAAATAAATAAATAAATAAATAAAAAATCAAAGTATCGAAATGCAGATAAGAATTTTGAAAAGAACACTGCCATTGGTTTAACATTTAGTTTGTGTTCTCCCGTTACTACTATCATAGGCTCTTATTGTGAGGCGACTCATAGCCAATTTTAACATGAAAACTAGCCTCACTTATGATTTTTCTTATTTGTATTACATTGTTTATTCAGATGTAGCCCTCTTTTTATTCATGATCTCTCCCCTGCCTGAAAAAAAAGTAAGTTGTACCCGTTAATACTTTTAAATAATTTTTACTTTTTATTTGTACTTGTTTGTAATTTTTACTGTTTATTTGTACTTTATAATAATTTTCTGATTACAATAAATGAGAGTCTGTGTTCTTAATTTTGCTTTAAAAAGTTGCAACATGCATTTAAACAATGTTCTGGGGGCAAATGTAAGACATTTACTTCTATCTTTCTTCTTATTTTTTAAAAAATGTCTTTAGGTTATATTACACTTTCAAATATATCATACTTTTTTGTTATCTCTTGGCATGTGACATAATGAGATTTCATCATCATCATCAACAACAACCGTTTTCAATCCACTGCTGGATGTAGGTCTCCCCCAGATTTTTCCAATGTTTCCTCTTTCCTGTGTAGTGCCTTAGTCATCCAATTTACACCGGCTACTTTTCTGATTTCATCACTCCATCTTACTTGAGTAAATACAGATACTGAATAATTTTAAGCTCTGTTTAGATGTGTTTCTAATTATATAAATATTTAGCACCAATAGTCCAAAAGCTATATTGTCTTGCCTATATTCTGCCCACACAGTAAGTTTCTCTTATTTATGAGTAGTAAATACAGTATTCTAAATGTATTATTGTAATGTTTTTAGAAATTTTGATGTGTAAACCATAAAGGTTTTCTTTTTAATAGAACAGGAGTGTAAATCAATTGCATTTCTGATGTCTTCAAATCTGCTGATATTCTTAGCAGTTTGAATGAGGCTTATTTCATTTTGTCTCACTAAATATTATTTACCAATTATTGTTTATTTCAATTGATCAACTGAAATTTTCTTTCTTTCCTCTTTTTTTTTTTTTTTTTTTTTTTTTTGTTTAAGTATGTCAAGAAAGATGCTTTTTAATTTTGATGTACTATTTATTGCTTTTTAATTATTATACGAACTGAAAATTATTAATTGATTATCCCACTTCTTTATAAAATAAAACCTGTCTTAATAGTTCACAATTTCGCTAGTTATACAGTCTATTTGGTACTTAATGCGCCAATTATTTCTATCCTGATCTTTGATCAATGTAATGTTTACTGCAATGCTAAAAGATATTTTTAATTTTATACCAGTAGTTTAATATGAGTTTTATTTTATTACTTTATTGTATAATAGTTATTTGTTCATTTATTTTAAGTATATATTGGTGATTTAATAAAATAGTTTTTAAAAGTCTGTAATTTTCAAATGTTATATTTTTAAAAAAGCTCACTTTACTATTGACAATGTTTTTTCTTTTATTTTTCAAATGTTTCAATTTACGTGATTTTCATTTTGTGTCAACTATTATGCTTGGTAACAATGGTGTCCATATAACAGAAAAGTACCGTCTATTTTTACTCAATTTTTACAAATGCTTTATCTTTCTTTTAAATTAAAATATAAATATCTGTTTCTGCAGATCAATAAAGTTTTCTGCAAAGCATTGTGTCAATGTTATTTTATTTATTATACGTAGTAATCATTATATTCAATAATAAATTTTGTTATGTAATTATATTTATAATATAAAGAAGTTTTATTTTGTTACTGTCAAATAAAAGAAATTTATTAAAAATTTGTTGTTTTCATTTGACTATATGATTTTATTATAAATGGTATTTCAAGTATTTACTTGCTTTGTTTATCATGTGTCAACTATTATGCTTGGTAACAATGGTGTCCATATAACAGAAAAGTACCGTCTATTTTTACTCAGTTTTTACAAATGCTTTATCTTTCTTTTAAATTAAAATATAAATATCTGTTTCTGCAGATCAATAAAGTTTTCTGCAAAGCATTGTGTCAATGTTATTTTATTTATTATACGTAGTAATAATTATATTCAATAATAAATTTTGTTATGTAATAATATTTATATTATAAAGAAGTTTTATTTTGTTACTGTCAAATAAAAGAAATTTATTAAAAATTTGTTGTTTTCATTTGACTATATGATTTTATTATAAATGGTATTTCAAGTATTTACTTGCTTTGTTTATCATGTAAGAAATGGTTTTAATTATCTATTTATTTTTAATAACAAAATGGCTAAGATGTAAAACAATGAGAAAATATTCTCATTTTTAACACTTTGAACATGGTTGAAAAGTGTTTATTCAGTAAGTTGAATAGTTTTGGTTTGTCTATTTTCCCACTTTCTAACTCTCATAAATACACTGGGATCGCCATGTAATTATTTAATGTTAATGAGGTCCATTGTGTGCTATTTAAATGCAAAATTCAATAAATATAATGCATCAAAAAGTGTTATGGGACCAACAAATGCTGAAAATGGATTTTTACTCAGTTACGTTTTTTTTAAATGGCTCATTAATATATTTCATTTCATTGTATGAAAAAAATAAAGTTCTTATTAGCTATTGTTGGTGAGAATTTCATAATCTATGCCTAGCTTTTCATAATTATTATTTGTGTGTATATTCCTTATACCAGTGGTGCAGCCAAAATACTTATTTGGAAGGGGTTTTGGAGAATTGTTACTCCTTGCATGATACAATATCTGACAAATAAAACCAATGTGGGCTATTTCGAAAATAAATATGTGCATATTTTCTAACATTCACCCAAGTACGAGGAAGAAAACATAGTACGTTCATTTTAGACCTAAACTGAAGGGATTAAAACAATTTCCAGTTTTCTTCTATTTAATTCTGAGTTCAAACCCCTGACCACAGGTCTAAAACTTTAAACTGGAATTGTGACCTTAATGTTCAACAAAAATATTAAGTGTAGGTACTCATTATACTCAGAATTTTAAGCTCTACAACATTTGTATTGACAATGTTTTTGACAGAGTTAGTTCTTTGGAGATACTGTTATGGTATGTAAAAAAATGTGTTTTTTGACTGTAAATCTATACATATTTCCCAACGCTCACCTAGTATGAGGGGGAAAACATAGCATATTCATTCTAGACCTAAACTGAAGGGATTAAAATAATTTCCAGCCTTCCCCTAATTAATTCCGAATTCAACCCCCTAACCACTGGACTAAAAGCAGAAACAAACAAAATAAGTTTAGCATTAATGTGTTTAAAGGCTTCATAGAAAAGCCGCTGTAATCTTCAAAGAGAAAAAAAAAGAGAGTGGGAAAGAACAATAGTAGTAACAAATAAAAATAAAAAGGATTTTTAAACATTGATAATGATATCATTATGGAGGGGGGGGGGGGGGGGGTGCGGAATGATAACATATGATACTGTATGTGAGGGAGAAGGGGCTAAAATTACCTAAATATTGCTAACGTTATACATGTACAATCCCGTACACATTAAGGTACCATTTGATTATCCCGTCCATCAAAAAATTGTCATCAAACTATAAGATTAAATGCCAATAATGGATGATCGTAAATGTCATATTCACTGGACATTAAACATGATACAAGTGTTTGTTATGTCATCAAGTGATTTTTAATTCTACTTTTTTTTGTTTTTTATTAATGTTTTACTAATTTATATTTTCTTTCGTTATTTAAAATAAAATTATGTAAATTTGTATAATTTGGTGAAATTGGTCGACGGGATAATCAAGTAGTACCCACATTAATAACACACTGATAATTACTCCTCACATTAGCCATATTGCTCTTAATTTTTTATTTAAATAACTGTTATACAAAATAGAAACATTTGATAGAATTTAGGCTTCATATCTCTTTGAACATTTACAGTACACCCATTCATACATTTCTAGTATATATACAGCTATACCAAACCCTATGTTGTATAGTTTTTTACAAAACTTTATTTTTCTTTTAGTAATGATTTTTTTAATAATAGAGTTAATAATTCATAGATTTATTGTACAGAATCCTCTGAGCGCGAGTAGTACTCGACTTGATCGTTTATTTTTGAATAAAATAAGTGAAAGATTTATATTTTAAATGAAATGAATGCAGTACAAATGATTGTGACGAGAACACTATTTGTCAATTTATCAACTGTGCCTAACTAACAAAAAATACAGTTTTTCTCAAAGAACTATTATTATAGTAATAAAATACAGTCAAGGATCCACAATTTTCTATAATTCGCATTGCTTAATGAATGTAAACAAATTTACAAATTCTGGGTCCAAAAATGATTTTTTAAAACAAATATCTAAAAATTTAAATATAAAAGTAAATAACAATCAATTTTTTAATAAAAGAATTTGAAAAATGCATTTTTTGAGATAGCATATCAAATTAATTATTATATTTCCCATTTTTATTTTCATGTTATACTGAAAATGGAATTAAAACAGTGTCCAGAAAAAAGAAAATGATGTATACCGTATTTTCGGGAATACCCACCGTAAGCGGCACACCAATGAAAATCTGTTAAAAAAAAAAGTTTATCGACGTAAGCGCCGCACCCAAGGAACTGATATTTGTACAATCTAAATTCCGGAATCGTTTCGGCCGCGGCTTTTCCGGATTTTAGAGGTCTTGAAATATCGTATAGAGACACTTAGAGGTCTGCACGGGCCGAAATTTCCGGGCCCGACCTGAAATTTCTAGGTCGGGACTGCCCGACTCGTAGAAAAAAATTCGGCCCGGGACTTCCCGACTCGCAGAAAAAAGTTGGCACAGACCAGCCCGATACAAAAATTAAAAGTTCGGTCCGGCCCGTACAAAAGAAATATTGGCCCGACCCAGTAAAAAATTTAAAAGTTCGGCCCGGCCCGTTATAACAGCTGAAAGTTCGGCCCAAGACTGGCTCGGAAAAGTTAAAATCTCGGCCCAGCCCGACTGAATTTCTACAAAACATTGATGAAGTGCCTCAGGCTGTGATATTTATTTTTTTTAATGAATCTCTATTTCTTGTATGTAAATGTTTCAGTTATCATTACTTTTCTTAATCCATATTCTATATATTGAAGTGTTAAAAATCTGAAAAATGTTATACAGTAAAATCTGCTAAGACGGAATTGTATAAAAAAGAAAAAAAAAGCGTTATAGACAAGATCCTCAACACGTTGTTCAGTTTAAAACAGGATTCAGTCATATGCAGGTTCTTTTCACTCGTTTTACTATATTTTAATTTAGCTATATTTTAATAAGCGTATGAAATCTACTACTCTTTAAAAAGAATATAAATTTTAATGTTTAATTGTAGAATAATGGCGATTTAAAAATGTATGCATTTTTTGCAAACATTTTTTGTCCAGGACTAATTTTACTGACCTTTGAACGGACCAGGCCACGACGAGACAATGATTTTCATACGGGCTTTGTCAAAACTAGGACTGAAAATATTGGATCGTGAAGACTAGGAATGAAACCAGTCCGGGTTCTCTACAGAAAAAATAAGTTAGGTCCGTCCCGGCCCTATCTTTCAGGAAAAAAGTAATGCCTTAACCCGGTCCGGACAGAACCTTCAGAAAAGAGTATGGCCCGGGTCGAAAAGCTGGCCTGTGCAGATCTCACACTGCCGAAAACACTTTAGGATAACTAGAAACGCTCCTTTTTTCTTTCTTTCTTTTTTCTTAGCAGTTCACATATTGATAACGGTTTCATTGATTCTGTTTGTGGCAGATTTTATTTTTTATTTGCTACATACGGATATTTTCTTGTTCATTTTTAAAAATAATTTTGTAAGTTGTAAAAATATTTCTTGCTCAGAATTTAGACTTTCATTTTCATCATAAGTTATTATGATGATAATTATTATGAAGATATATATCATAAGTTTAAGGAAAGAGAAGAAAATTCATGAATCCACTTTGTATTAAAAAAATCTCTTATCTCGTTACCTCTTTTTTCTACTGCATTCAAAGTTCTTTTCAAAGAAACGAAACAGAAACTATTAGCCAACTACACGTCAAGGTCATAGGGTAATGTGTCAGAACGTCCGGTTTTATCTTTTAGTTGCGTCAAGAGATAACAAAATTATTTTTTTAGATATAGACAAAACAAAAACTGCTTTGGAATCTTTGTATCAAGGTTAAACACATAAAAAAAATTCTTTATAATTTTCAAATTTTTTGATATATCATTTTAAATTTTAAATATTTTTTTTAAGTGGCAGCCCTTTTGAAACAAGATGGCAAATGAAGCTGGCCAACAAACTCGGTCGAGACATTGGTATGTACTATGTACCCACCAAGTTACATCCAAATCGGTTCATAAATACGCTTGTTATCGCGTGACAAAAATCGGGTCGTTTCAAAATGTCAGCCACAATAGAAATTCAAAATGCTATAACTCAGCTACTTTTTAAGATATAGACGAAACAAAAACTGCTCCGGAATCTGTGTATCAAGGTCAAACACATAAGAAAAAATACTTTTTAGTTTTCAATATTTTGGTACCACATTTCAAATTTAAATAAAAAAAAATTTTAAGTGGCAGCCATTTTGAAACAAGATGGCGGATGAAGCTGGTCAACGAACTCGGTCGAGACATTGGTATGTACTATGTATACCCCCAAGTTACATCCAAATCGGTTCATAAATACGAGAGTTACAGTGTGACAAAGATCAGATATATATATATATATATATATATATTATCAATATGATTTCTACCATGTAGTGATTTCTACCATGTAGTTATCTGATACCTGTTTTAGGAAATTCCATTAATTTTTTCATTCCTATCATTGCAAAGATTTATTTAATGTTATTTACTTTTCTAGTTATAATTTTATATGTATTTTCTTGTTGTTAGTGTATGATATTATCCTATATATTTTCTATTTAATTTTGCTATAGCTTTACATAATTTATTCTGTAGAGATAATCATTTTATATATATACATCAATATGGTAGCAATAATTATTTTTATTAATAGTTTTAACGTTAATATGCTTTAGCAGTTTAAATTCATATTACTTTGATCTGAGAAGTCAATTGGGAAAGCGTTTTGGTTGTCTTTGCATGGTTATAGTTGATCTTGATTTTGGATGTTAGATGCGGTTATTTTTTACTTATTTGTTATCAAAAAGTCCAGTGGTTTCTTGCTTTTTTAGCCTATGAATTTAGGGTTATCATTATTTGGTTATGGAGATTTTGAAGGTCGTTTTTGAGTTCTGCTTCTATAATTGTAAATATTGCATATATTTTTTTCATACTCAAGATTTATTATTTAATCAAGACTAATTTAATTAAATTTATTATTAATTTTTATATTATTATTATTATTATTATTATTTTGCAATTATTGCAATTTCCAAACATAATTTTTATATGGCAGTTCTTAGTAAACATCTCGATCCTGGCAAGATACACTTAGCATCTATGCAGTGTAGTGCCCGGTACAGGAACAATAATTGGGTTGTTCCTGGATCGTCATCCAGCGACCATTTATACTCTCCCCCTCGTCCTTTATTTTTTCGTAAGTGTTATGATGCTCGGTGCAAGACATGTACATACGCTTCTCAGACACAAATTGTCTCAGATCCTAATTATTCAAGTTTTTGTAAAGCATTTAATGTTATATATTGTATAAAGTGCAACTTATGTAACATGAAATATATAGGTGAAACATCAGGTCCCATTCATAAATGTATCAATCATCATCGTTCAGAACTCTAATAATAACAAAGCTAAAAATATACAATCTACAGCTGAAATTCAACATTTTCATAAACATCAATTTAAAAATACGACAATTGAAATCCTTCAAATTCTAAAAAATAAATCAGAACGTCTTTATATGGAATCATCATATATGAAATATTACAACACAATTTATCCTTATGGACTTAACAGTGAAGTATTTAACAGACCTGTCAAAGTCTTCACATCTATAAATAACAATATTGATTATTCTCCAATTTATCCTACTCTTAAACATAATTTAAATTGTAAAACAACACGAAACAAACGTGGAAAGGGTTTATCATCAGTTGCAGTTTCCAAACAATCTATCACTAAACAAATAAATGATCTTCAAAGTAAATATTTAGAGAATTATAACTGGTTGTTAATTCGAAAAAACATCTTTGCTATTAAAAAGAAACAGATTGTACAACATTTAAATGTATTTCTAAGTAAATCTTTCTCTAAACATTTCTCTGATATTTATTTTGACCTCATTATGACTAGGGTTAATCTTTTAAATATTAATTTACAAAAAAAAAAAAACATAAAATTCAAAACATGAATACTCAAATGATAATTACTTTTTCAAATCACATATTTAATAAAATTAATATCAATTCTATAATTAATGATAAAAATTGTTATTTTCCCATTAATAATCTTCATATATCAAAAACCTTTAAATATCCGAATACAATTGGTAGAAAGATTTTTAACTACAATACATTTTCAAAAAATACATCTGCTGCAAGTAATTTTCCGTGTAAATGCAATGACCCCACTCTAAAAAAATACATAAACAATGATCATGGACATATAATCACTGGAAATCTTGATATTGTTAATGACTTTAAATTGAAACAACTAATGGGTTATGGTACTAAATATAGACTTCCATCTGAATTTAATGTTAAATCTATTATCAAACAGTTTACATATGATATTGATATTTTCATTTATAAAATTTCAATCTCTTACAATAAGCCTATTGAATATTTTAATCAATGGAAAATATTACTAATTGAAAAATTAACTATGGCTTTAAAAAATAATATTGCTGATTTGGTTTCTATTAATACAAAGCATTTTTTCCAACAAATTACTAAATTACAAAAAAACTACGTTATTACATATGTAGACAAATCTCCTAATAATTATGCAATTATATGTAAATCTTATTATCACCAACTTCTTACAACTTGTATTTCTTCTAATAAGTCTTTTCAAAAAACTAATGAAAATGTAATTGTAAATAATCGTAAAATTCGAAGTTATTATAAACTATTAAATATTATATCTACTAACTTTAATTATCCTTATTTAGTTCTAATTCCCAAATTTCATAAAACTGCAATTAAATTTAGGACTGTAACTATTGGTTGCAATACATATAATAATAAAGCCAATAAACTTCTTTTAAAAATTCTTAATCAATTATATATACACTCATGTCCAAAATTAAGGTCACAAACATAAAATCTGTGAAAACTGAGGAACTATTCACTGTGTTGCTACGAAATTTGGCACAGAGGTATGTTACAATAGGAGAAATAATATAGCAACAAAACAATATGGAAGAGATTTTAATTGTGAATTAAGATACAGGGTATATGAAAAAGGGTTAAACCATGAATCAGAGATAAGGCATTTATCCCGGTAAAAGTCTGTCTAATATGGAGTGTGACCACCGTGCACTGCTATACAAGCCTCACAACGAGCTCTTATGCTGTTTATGAGGATGGAGGATGTCAATAAGTCTTTGTGCCATCAAAGCATATTCTTCCAAAAGTGCGACTTTTAACTCCTGGCGGATACTGGGAGGGGTGTTACGCCGTGCAATGGCTCAGGGCCGAAAGTACCCTTTTTTGCACCCGGGGCAAACATGGATTTTGGCGCCCCCCCCCCCCCCTCTTCCACAAAGTATATTTACAAAGAGAATTTTACTAATTTTATAATAGACGACTTAATTTAAAATATGTAATCTTAAAATATGTAATACTGAACTACGTAATCTACAGTGGCGGATCCAAGGGGGAGGTCCCTCTGAACATCAACAAAAATATTCTAAAGATCATTTTTAAAATGACATATTCAGAAGAGTCCCGATTATCCGAGTCCCGCCTAACCGAGTTTCCGCTTTCACAGAGTTATTTTCTTCTGATGGACTGATGGCTTCTATTATTATGAAACAGCTATTATAAATGAAGTTTTAGGTGAAGATGAAAGAGCAGCCTTAAAATGTTAGAACTCTGATTTTCTGGTCAGAATGAGGAAAAAAAAAATGGCCATAATTTTTTTTTGCAAAAAAAATTATGGCCATTTTTTTTTCCCATTCGGACCAGAAAATCAGAGTTCTAACTTTTTACGACTGCTCTTTCATCTTCACCTAACACTTCATTTATAATGGCTGTTTCATAATAATGGAAGCCATCAGTCCATTAGAAGAAAATGATCCTTTCCAAAGGTATAATCCTTCATTTGGCGACCCCCTTCGTTCTGGCGCCCGGGGCACATGCTCCTTCTGGCCCCCCTTAGTTTTGGCCCTGCAATGGCTCTTCCTAGACCATCCCAAACATGTTCAATAGGATTGAGGTCCGGAGACGTCGAGGGCCAATTCATACGGCGAATATCCTCTTCTTCAAGAAAATACTCAACAATGTGAGCTCTGTGTGGCTTCACATTATCGTCCATAAACATAATGTCCGGGCCTACGGCACCCCGGAAAAGCCTCACATAGGCTTCAAGGACCTCATACCTACAGATATGTGCGTTGACAGTACCCGCATGGAAGACGTGCAGCGGTGTACGACTGCTCAACATTATGCCTCCCCAGACAAGGATTCCTTCGCCACCAAATCTGTTGATTTCTTTTACGTAGGAGGGATGATAGCGAGTTCCAGGGTTCTCTCCAGATGAAGATTCGGCGAGAATCACTCAGAGTGATTAATCTCGACTCGTCACTGGAAAGAACATGGCCCCATTCTTGCTGTGTCCATGATTGATGTCTTCGGCTCCACAACAACCGGGTTCTTCTGTTGGATGCAGTTAAATGGATACACACGACTGGACACCGGGTGTTAGGGATGAGGTCCTTGAAGCCTATGTGAGGTTGTTCCGGGTGCTGTAAGCCCGGACTTCATGCTTATGGACGATAATACGAAGCGACACAGAGCTCACATTGTTCATGATTTTTTTGACGAAGAGGATATTCGCCATATGAATTGGCCCTCGAGGTCACTGGACCTCAATCCTATTGAACATGTTTGGGATGGTCTAGGAAGAGCCATTTCACAGCGTAACATCCCTCCCAGGACCCGCCAGGAGTTAAAAGCCGCGCTTTTGGAAGAATGGGCTTTGTTGCCACAAAGATTTATTGACACTCTCGTAAACAGTATGAGAGCTCGTTGTGAGGCTTGTATACCAGTGCACTGAGGTCACAATCCCTATTAGATAGATTTTTCCCGAGATAAATGCTTTATCTCTCATTTATGATGTAACACTTTTTCATATACCCTGTATCTTAATTCACAATTAAAGTCTTTTCCATATCGTTATGTTGCTACATTCTTTCTCCCATTGTAATATACCTCTGTGCCAAATTTCGTGGCAAAATAGTGAATAGTTTATCAGTTTTCACAGATTTTATGTTTGTGACCTTAATTTTGGACATGAGTGTACTTACTACAAACAATGATAATACACATTGTATAAAAAATAGCTATCAACTTGTCAATATTTTAAAAAATCTTCATTGTGTATATAATATAACGACATATGACTTCAAAGATCTTTTTAATAATATCAGATTAGATATACATATCTATTAGATTTACATAATATTATAAATGCATTATTTAAAAAGTATTATAAAAAACTGGAATTACCATCTAATATAGATATTGCATATTTTAAATCTTTAACAAATTTCATTATCTATAATAATTATATATTTCAAGATAACACATTATATTTACAGAATGTCGGTATACCACAAGGTGGTTGTACATCTAGTTTATTATCAGACTTATACTTATATAATTATGAACGTACTTTTACTAATAATTATCTACATTTATATCGTTATATTGATGACATAATTTTAATTGAAACTGATCAATCTGTAAGTACTCAATTTCCAGTAGATTATCCCACTAATTTGGAATTAACGGAAAACCTTTTATCTAACAATACAATTAACTTCTTAGATCTTAAAATTACAATAAAAGACAACAAAACAATCACAGATTTATATGACAAACGTAAAGAATTTAAATTCAAAGTTAATACATTTACAAATTTTAAATCTTGTCTACATTATTCTGTATATCGAAATATAATACTTAATCATTTATATAGAATAAAATGTTTATATTCTTCTCCTCTAATTAACAATAATATTAAAAAAACTAATTTATGATGCATTAAATCATGGTTTTCCAAAAAAATTCATATATTCATTAATATACAATTAGTACTTTACTTACATGATCTTTTAAAACAAATTAACACATGCGTAAACAAAATTACAAAAAAATATATAAAATAAAAAAATCTATAAAAAATTAAAAATTGTAAAATAATATAAAAAAAATTATTATAGGTTGGATGGGTGGGTAGATGTTAGAGTACGGAGGAGGGTGGTGTTGTCTGGATAATACACAATCGTTAATTTTAAAAAAATGGTGCTTTTGTATTATCACTATATTTTTAATGTGTATTTTATAAGGATGTTGATTTGATATTTTATATGTAATTGGTGACTTTCATTAATATTATATTTAGCTTAATTAAAATTTTATCTAATTTACAATAATTTGTTATTAAATTTTAATTTACTCAGGACAATATCATATTAATTACTAATAGTATGCCATTTTTATAATGATTAATATGCATATAAGTATATTTAATATAACTAAAGTTATACTGTATGTATTAAAATTGGGTAATTATTTTTATTATTATTCCTCTATTCTTTTTAATATTGATCTATTTTCACTTTGTGTAACAAAATTTATTATCGGTTTAATGTGTTTGAATGTCCCACATTCATACTTTTTGGATTTTTATGGCGGTATGTAAATAATCCACACACTACATTTGAGATTTTTAGGTAATGGTAATTTAAGTATCTGATAATCTTCTATATACTTCCATATGTTTTTTATTTCCTGTTCATTTTATAAATATCTTATATTTAATAGTTATTATTAACGATTATATTATTTTTATTATATATTTATATTAATTATTATTGAATTTATTTTATAGCATATAGCTATATGCTATATATTATCAATGTTATAGAATTATTTAAATTCTTCGTGTAGTTTAAATGAGTAAGAAAATAGAATATTTTGAATGCTTTTTTAAAAATTTTATTAACAATAGTTTTTTTTTTTAATTTTTTTTGTGCATAATGATATATAGTGTGGTTTATATTAGGTTTATAATTATCTATATACAAGGATTTGTTTGGTTTTGCAGTTGATATACATATTTTTTTTACATTCATAGGCTTTCATTTGTTCATCTTGTGACATTTGAATAAGAAAAATACTACTAGATGGCAGCACCAAAATTTGTCTTTTGATGATAAGTTATAAATTTTGTCTTTTGCAGCTACTTTTCAGCAGTAATTTCTTACACCAGGTGGTTTTTTTTTTTCGCTAAATTTTGACGATATTGTTAAATAGTAATTAAGTAATTTAAAAGTGTATTTTAGTTATTTTAAATAATGCAATTACTTTCTATTTATTTTATTTTATATTATATTAATTGTATTTATCACGGTATTTCAAAATGTATTAACTGCATCCTTTGGTATCAATTACTGTGATTTCTTAACTGTTTTATTCACCTTAGTCTTTACGTTATTATGGAAGCCATGTGCGAGTGGATATATTGAAAAAAAAACCTGAAATATTAATTGGTATGTTGTGTAATATTTCTATTTTATATGCTATAAATATTTAAATTGGTTTTATTGATTTTTCTATTTCATATTATTTGATTATATTCTGTTTTCATTTTGAATCTATTCACTTGATTATAATGGTTGTTCGGGCACAGAGGAAAAAAAAAAATTTTTTTTTTAGCTTTAGCTTTTTTTTTTCTTACAGAAAACAACCATATTGCTTATGTCATTGAATTCTGTGCCCTTGAAAACGTAATTCAATATATAAGCTTTTCCATTATTTGTCGGTGTCTACTTTCTTCTTTTTTCTTCCATAATAATTCTTATAATAAATTATTTGGCACTTTATTTTATATTTACAGCTTTAATTCACAATATTACGGTTTTTGTTGGTGGTAGGTTATGTTTTATTAATGGTTTTATATATATATATATATAAATAGCTTTCCTCCGAACGGCTGCAATAGGTAGCTTTTAGTAATGAAAGCTACCTAAAAGCTTAGCACAATATTACCCCAAAGAAACCTTACTGCTAAGTAGATTTATTTATTCTTCCAGTACTTAAAATGTAAATTATTTCACAAAATAATGACGAATCTCTGTAATATTGAATAGAATTCCCTTTCGGTTTAGACAAAGTTTGACTCAGTATCAAATACGTAATCGGATTCCAAAAAGTCATTTTTCCCCCCTTAAATTTTAGTCAAATTTCTAGCAATTTTTTTAAAGTTAATAAAATTTCATTCATTTATTTACGATATTTTTTACTGGTGTTCCTTTCAGACCATATGTTTCGAAAAACTGGAGCAGTACATAAATTCAAAGAATATAACATGGGCGCCGGCTGAACGAAATCCCTGAAGGTGGAAGAGTTTGGACAAATATGTGCTTATAGTAAGAATCGAAATAGTTTAACCTTTTTTTTGTCAAGGGATCTCCGACCTCCCCCAGTTTAGGATAATAAATATTGGAATAATTAAACATTAAAAGAAAAAGAAACTAAAGATTTGGAATGCAGTTCATTACTAGTATTGTTGCTCGAAAAATTTCCCAGGTGTGGGGGGGGGGGGGCTGCGCCGGCCATGATATATGGCAAAAAAAAACCTCACTTTTTTTTCTCGATCAGAGCCTGATTATTGCAAGGACAAACGAGGCAGTTGCCCAGGCTCTCAACTCTAAAATAATACCACCCTCCCCCCAAAAAACCTGTTTTTTAAGGGGGGGAGGGTGGTACTTTTTTTGGTTGAAAAAAATCGATTTTCCTTTTTTTACATTTTTCTTTTTCCTATAGTCTGTAGATTATACGAGTACAGCAATTTGGCCGAAGACCTTTCTTAGTTATTTAGAATTTTAACGCAACGCGTCTGTAGCCTAACATTGTTTTAGAGCATTATAAACGCATTTTACGCAAAATGACTTTTTTCAAACTATGCGGCATCAGAACGCAAAAACTACTAAATCGATCTTGCTATTTTTTTTAATTAAAGGTGATTAATTTATTGGAGCTTGTACCACTTTCAGCCATTTTTATAAAAAATAAATATTTTTAAAACCACGTCAAATTGTGAGAAAAGGGGTCAGAAATAGATATTTTTTTTCAAATCGCTGACACTTTGTCGATTTTAAACCTTTTTTATTTCAAAGTGGTTGAAACTCCAAGCAATATTATCTACTTTCATAATCTTTAAGACTGCTCGTCACTCGGTTTCCGAATTCCTCTCAGTAATGTTAAGTCTATGGGTGTTTGATGCATTCTTATATTTAAAATATCTCCTCAGAATATTAATATTTGTTATTTCTGTTTTCTGTGTAGTCTTCTCAAAGGATGTCTCTTTTTTTCTTAGTTCTCGAAATATTTCTAAAGTCTATGCTTAATTTAATATTTTATGTGTTAAAAGTTGACAAACTGTGAATAAGATTTTAACATTTCATATAAAATTAAGGATAGATTTTAGAAATATTTTGAGAACTAAGAAAAAAAGAGACATCCTTTAAGAAGAGTACACAGAAAAAGAAGTTAAAAATATTAAATTCCCGCAGAGATATTTTAAATATAAGAGTGCATCAAATGCCCATAGGCTTAAAATTACCGAGGGGAATTTGGAAACAGTGACGAGCAGTCATAATGGAAATTGATTGCAAGTAAATCTGGTGATTTATCAGATCCCTCCCAATTGGAAGCGCATGGCGCGCATGCTAGGGCATCCCTTCTACGCAACTGGAGCCACATCATTAATTTTGTATTTTAAAAATTTTTAATGTTCTTCCAATGATGACAAATAAAATGCAAAAAACCCGGCGCTAAAATCTTCAATCCTATTACAAAAAAAAAAAAAAAAAAAAAAAAAGACTAAAAACACCTTTTTTAGGCCTTCTACGGGCAACTCCCTCCCCTTGCCCCTTGATGAATATAAATTCTGGATTCTGGCTAAAAGCATGTTAAAGAGGTTCCATCTGAATCTTTGTCCCACTTAACAGGGCGGCATATCGGATAAGTCGGGCCCTAGTTCCACCGTCCTTAGTTTAGGGCGCAACGCCCTTCGTAATTTCAAGAACTGACAACTTTCAAATATTACGAGCATGCATTGTAACTTTAAATATTCTACTATGTTTCACATTCGCATGAAAATTAATCATTCAAACGAAATAAATAAAAGAATTTACTTGAAAAATCTTTGCTTTGATTCATTTCTACCTATTAAATATTTCATTTACAGCAGTTTAATAAAATAATTAGTCAACAACCGAATCGTATTGTCTCGGTACTACGGTCATTTTAATAAGAATTATTTATATATATATCTTTGGTTACATGCCCTTTTTTCGTTTTTCCTTTTCGACAAAATTTCTAACACTATTGACTATTAGCAGAAGATGAGCTCATATCCAGAAGACACTGCTAGTGCTGGGGAAAAAACTTTTTCAACGACGTCTGTCTTTCATTTTAAGATTTCTGCACCCTCAAGCTCCTAAGGGTTTATTTTTTCTGGTCATCTGGGGGCCAGTCAGAGGACTCTTGAATGCGCTTAAATAGCCGGAAGTGATAGAGTTGACCATAAATCATTTAAAGTGAAAAACTTATAGCATCCCGCAAGGGAGGCAGATTTGAATCGGGCGGTTCCTGGGGTTCGTGACTATATTTATTTTAATTATATAAGCAAAAATATTACGTCTGAATTCCATCTTTAAAATATTTACATTAAAATCACAGACAATACAAAAAACAATTAAAATTATTACATAAAAACACTAAAAACATATTAAAATTGGGACGTTTCGGATCATCACGATCCCTCCTCAGCCAATTATAAACGTTAAGTCAATACTATCAACAGTTACAAGAAAAACACAACAGAAAGTCATCAATTTCAGGTTACAGTTAAAATAAAATAGAATACTCGGCCGGCACAGATGCAGCTTCGTTAATCGCTAAATCCTTGGTTTTAGTATGCCAGGCCTCTAAAAACACTCTCCCTGCGTAATTGTTGCAGCCGGATCGGATCACAAAAGCTTTATTAAAATCTGGAAAATGGTCGGTTGCAATAGTATGCTGAACGATCTTTGAATTCAAATTTCTACATCTAAAAATGCCTGTTTATGCTCTTTAAGCCGTATTTCAAGTATCCTGCTAGATTCACCAATATAAACCGCTTCACACTGCTCACACGGAATTCCGTAGACGATGTCTTTAAAATGCAGGATGGAATATCTATGTTTTTGTTGATTTACAGCTAAATGGTTACCCATTAAGATTGTGCCTTCGAATTCTCAGAGAAATTCTCCTTGCAGACATGAATACCCCTCCACCTTTCCAGCGTACAAAATCAAATGTTTACGCAAGCATACCTTATTATAGCTGCATTTCTGAAAAGATTTCGCATTATTTGAAATCAGTTGGTATTCATACATCTTTCATTCCCCAAAATCCTCTTAAGAATCTGTTATGTAATTTTAAACATAGATATTCCATCCTGCATTTTAAAGACATCGTCTACGGAATTCCGTGTGAGCAGTGTGAAGCGGTTTATATTGGTGAATCTAGCAGGACACTTGAAATACGGCTTAAAGAGCATAAACAGGCATTTAGATGTAGAAATTTGAATTCAAAGATAGTTCAGCATACTATTGCAACCGACCATTTTCCAGATTTTAATAAAGCTTTTGTGATCCGATCCGGCTGCAACAATTACGCAGGGAGAGTGTTTTTAGAGGCCTGGCATACTAAAACCAAGGATTTAGCGATTAACGAAGCTGCATCTGTGCCGGCCGAGTATTCTATTTTATTTTAACTGTAACCTGAAATTGATGACTTTCTGTTGTGTTTTTCTTGTAACTGTTGATAGTATTGACTTAACGTTTATAATTGGCTGAGGAGGGATCGTGATGATCCGAAACGTCCCAATTTTAATATGTTTTTAGTGTTTTTATGTAATAATTTTAATTGTTTTATGTATTGTCTGTGATTTTAATGTAAATATTTTAAATATTTTATATTTATTTTCTCTTCTCAGTATGACAAAGCAATTTGAGCATTAAAAGCTTAAAGGCAATTCCATTCAGATAAAAAACAGAAGCCGCCGTCTGCATGCGAAAATTCAGTGCCCTTGAATACTTTTTTAAACACAACAAAGAATACTTTCCCAGCCTAGCTATAGGAAATGTAAAAGAAAAAAAACCACAGAATATAAAATAATTTTTATCGGTGCTCTTGTAGGTGCCCCTCCTGCTCGGCGCCGCGTGCGGTGGCACACTTCGCACACCCCTTGGGCCGGCCCTGGATCCCAGACTACTTTGAAAATCTTGTTTTTTTTTGTCATTGTCATTCACTCACTGTAGATTGCACTCAGCGGATGCAGAAAGGAAATTCTTTAAAGAAATTAGTAAGTCTGACCTAGTATATTATATTTATCAAAGTGTTATTAGATTATAATCTGAGTTTTCTTTTGCATCATTTTCATATTAAAGTGTTGTAAAGTAAAATATTTATAGTACTAAAATAGTCATAGTATTTTATGAGAAATCTATGGGAAATTTTTATCAAACGCAGGACGATATTTACTTTATAATATTTCTGGTACAGTGCATGTGATTAAAAAAGTCGCGAAAACTTGATGATCTTAATTTAAATAAAGTTTATTCATATTGTTGTGCCTTTTCGAAGTAATGATTGCCATTTTCTGACCATGTATGTAATAAAAATATCGGAAAACCTTGAATAGTTTTACGTACTTAAAGTTTATCCTTATTTTAAAAGGTAAAATATACTTTCTTTTTTTTTTCACATATTAATTAAATTACTTAGTTACACTGTATGTGATTGAAAAATATCAAAAAAGCTTGATGATTAATTTAAATAAAGTTTATTCTTACTGTTGTTATTGTAAATTTTCGAAGTAATGATTGTCATTTTGTGGTCGTGCATGTGATAAAAAATATTACGAAAGCTTGAATAACTTAATTTACGTAAAGTTTATTCTTATTGTTAAAGATAAAATATACTTTATTTTCACATATTAGTCAAGTACTGGGAAATTTCGGCATCTGTAAAATAGAGCAAAATATTTAATAGATGTTTATGAGCTTTTTTTTTTCTTTTTGCAGAGATTGGCAAAGTTTTATTTAGATATTATAATTAACGGCGTCATTTTAAATCCTTAAAATACCTGGTTTTAGTCTAATCTCGATTTTGTTTACAGGTGTTTTTTTACTATGATACTTTGATTTTCGTACTAAAGTATACCAATTAAAAAAAAAAAAAAAAAAAAAAAAAAAAAAAAAACGTGCAAACAAAATTGAAAACGTAAAAAACTGCCCTTGTATAGATCGGCCTCAGCTATCCAATGCAAGAAAACTTATATAAAAATATTGAAGATCGAACGAAATAATTTTTTCCCCTTTAGGATTAACATGCTTTCGCGTGAGTGAAGTAGCCTCTTGAGCTGTGAGAGAAAAATCTAAATGTAAAATTTAAATTATATAAATGATGCAAAAATATTCATTGTGTTTCAGATTATGATTTAATAAGACTAATAAATAAGCATATACTGGTAACAGGCTTGCCAGTAAGCGTAAAAACTAGATAAAATTATATATACAGTGGCGGTCAAAAGTTTCCGGCCAGTTAGTTTCTTTGATTTGTTTGGCAGAACGTTTCAGCGAAGAAGTACAATTGCTCCAAAAGTTAGGAATAAGCAAAGTACCTCTGACCATGTGATCATTTTGATTTGATACTGAAAATACTTGATGCAAAGGGGAGGAATTCGAAATTCGCGTGTGCAAAAGTTTCCGGCCATTCGTCATCCGTTAGTTTTTTCTATCGGTAACGGGTTTTTTTTTTTTTTTTTTTTTTTTTTTTTTGCCGTGTTTGTTAATTAATCAACGTAAATAACGTATTTGAAATTCAAAAATGAAAAGTTGAACAATTTATTGTTCTAAACGAGTGATTTGTTTGTCGCTAAAGGGACAATCCTCTCGTGAGATTGCGGCGAAGTTGTCGATAGGAAAATTTGCTGTGAACGATATTTAAAAAAAATATAAAGATGGTCATGTCCTTTGGAATTTGCCACGGTCCGGGGGACCCCGGAAAACGACTATTCCTGTGGACAGAATTATGAGGAGAAAAGCAGTTGATGACCTGCATAAAAATGCCGCTGCAATTCCCCGCGATTTATGGTGTTAAAAAATTGCAGAAATAAGTCGGTCTACCGTGTCAAGACGCTTACGTGACGTAGCACTTTATGTAATAGTCGGTGTTAAAAAACCTTTCATAATTAAAACAAAATCAGAGGGCCCGACTGGCGTTTGCCAAGGAATACAAAAGCTGATCAAGAGAAAACTGGAAAAAAGTACTATTTTCCGACGAATCGACTTTCAATCTTTTTGGGAGGGATAACAGACACTACAACCGACGACCTAAAAACAAAAGATAAGATTCGAGATATGGTATTCCTACAATGAAGCATGGCGGAGGACACGTTATGCTGTGGGGAGCATTTTCTGGAAAATGTGCCTGTCCGTTATTTGAAACCCGCTCCAAGATGAATAGTGCAATGCATAAGGATATATTGCAAGATCATTTGCTGCCTTATTGGAGGAAAAATTGCGGTCGCAACTATTTGTTTCATCCTGATAACGACCAAAAGCATACATGCAAGCTCGTCAAGCAGTGGCTTTCACGCAAAAAAATTCCGCTTTTGAAATGGACAGCCCAATCACCCGATCTGAATCCTATAGAAAATCTTTGAAACTAACTTGAAAGCGTGTGTGGAATTATAAATATTCCAATTCAGCAGCATTTTCACAAAAATTGCAAGAACCGTGGAAAAAACTTAACATTGACGATCCACAGCCGTTCATTGAATCGATGTCACGTTGCTCCGCCGCAGTACTTATTGCTAAATGTATGAATACAAAATACTAATTGTAAATGTTGTTGATCACTGTTATTTTCTGTTATAATACCATTTTTTTTCCAAACTTTCCAAGGTGGCCGGAAACCTTTGAGAACATGCGTTTTCTTTTGCAATTAATTTTGTCAATTACATTTACTAATTAAAATAATAAAACTTTGTAAAAAATCACCATAAAATAAAACAATACACAGGACGCGTTTCGAGCTAAAAACATAACAGCTCGTCATCAGCTACAACAAGCACGTGTCCGCAAACGAACAAGGTCAAAAAATGAACTGAAGGTAAAGAATGTTGCAAAGAATCCGACAGATGGCTCTACCTGAAAGAGGCACATGTAGAAGGTGTTGCCAAAAAGATAGAAGAGAAATTGATAGGGAAAAAATGGAAATAAAAGAAATAAACAAAATTAAAATAAAAGAAGTAAATTAAAAAATATAAATAAAGAAATATAAAAGAATAAAACAAGAAAAAACCAAAAGATCATATATATATATATTTTTTAACAAAATAAAAAGAAAAGAAACAAGAGAAAGAGGGAAAGAATTACAAAAGTAATTTCCACGCAGGAGATAGGAAAGGAGATGATGGGAGATCATTGACAAGATTAGAAGAATTTTTAGAAATAAAATATGCTTCATGAAAATCCAAGTGAGAGGGAGAGGCAGGGGAGGAAATAATTTTAGCCATGGAGAAATTGAAACAATGACTGGAAGACCAACAGTGAGAAGCAATCGAAGATTTAGATTTCTTGATTTGCAATATACCTCTGATGCTCGCCAAATCTGAATTTTAAAGCTCTCTTAGTTTGACCAATATAACCTAAATTGCAAGAGCATGGGATATAATAAACACCCCATCGGTTCTCAGTAGGAACAGTATCTTTTAGAGAAGATAATTTAATTTTATTCATAGGTTTGAAGATAACTTTAAAATTAAAACGAGAAAGGATTTTAGCAATTTTGAAACAGAGAAGAGAATAAAAGGGCAGAACTATTATAGAATTAAAATTAGGAGGATTATTTGAATCAGAAAAAGGACGTTTAGGCTTATTAAATTTATACAAAGCTTTATCAATCAAAGAGGGATTATAACCACGAGCAAGGGCAAGAGATTTGAGATAATTAATTTCATAATTCAGAGCAGACGAGTCAGAACAAATGCGTAACGCCCTAAAAACAAAAGTATAAAAGGACGCCACTTTTTGTTGAGGAGGATGATTTGAAAGAGCATGAGGAGGAAGAGAGACAGCGAAAGGTTTTCTATAAACGGAGGTAGAGAACCGATCTGGGTGTTTTGAAACCAAGACGTCAAGGAAAGGAAGAGAATTGTTCTCTTCGACCTCGAGAGTAAATGGAATACAAGGATCAATTCAAGGAATTCAAATACAAGGAAGGAGAACAATTCTCTTTCTTTCCTTGACGTCTTGGTTTCAAAACACCCAGATCGGTTCTCTACCTCCGTTTATAGAAAACCTTTCGCTGTCTCTCTTCCTCCTCATGCTCTTTCAAATCATCCTCCTCAACAAAAAGTGGCGTCCTTTTATACTTTTGTTTTTAGGGCGTTACGCATTTGTTCTGACTCGTCTGCTCTGAATAATGAAATTAATTATCTCAAATCTCTTGCCCTTGCTCGTGGTTATAATCCCTCTTTGATTGATAAAGCTTTGTATAAATTTAATAAGCCTAAACGTCCTTTTTCTGATTCAAATAATCCTCCTAATTTTAATTCTATAATAGTTCTGCCCTTTTATTCTCTTCTCTGTTTCAAAATTGCTAAAATCCTTTCTCGTTTTAATTTTAAAGTTATCTTCAAACCTATGAATAAAATTAAATTATCTTCTCTAAAAGGTACTGTTCCTACTGAGAACCGGTGGGGTGTTTATTATATTCCTTGCTCTTGCAATTTAGGTTATATTGGTCAAACAAAGAGAGCTTTAAAATTCAGATTAGGCGAGCATCAGAGGTATATTGCAAATCAAGAAATCTCTAAATCTTCGATTGCTTCTCATTGTTGGTCTTCAAGTCATTGTTTCAATTTCTCCATGGCTAAAATTATTTCTTCCCCTGCCTCTCCCTCTCACTTGGATTTTCATGAAGCATATTTTATTTCTAAAAATTCTGCTAATCTTGTCAATGATCTCCCATCATCTCCTTTCCTATCTCCTGCGTGGAAATTACTTTTGTAATTCTTTTCCCCTTTCTCTTGTTTCTTTTCTTTTTATTTTGTTAAAAAAATATGATCTTTTGGTTTTTTCTTGTTTTATTCTTTTATATTTCTTTATTTATATTTTTTAATTTACTTCTTTTATTTTATTTTAATTTTGTTTATTTCCATTTTTTCCCTATCAATTTCTCTTCTATCTTTTTGGCAACACCTTCTACATGTGCCTCTTTCAGGTAGAGCCATCTGTCAAATTCTTTGCAACATTCTTTACCTTCAGTTCATTTTTTGACCTTGTTCGTTTGCGGACACGTGTTTGTTGTAGCTGATGACGAGCTGTTATGTTTTTAGCTCGAAACGCGTCCTGTGTATTGTTTTATTTTATGGTGATTTTTTACAAAGTTTTATTATTTTAATTACTTCAAATCGCCAGTTTTCGGTGCTATTTCGCTACATTTATTAATATTTATTTTTTATTCCATAAATAAGCACCTATCTATTATGTCAATAAAGTGTATAAGTATCACTTTGAGATTCCTCTTCATATAGGTATACTTACAAATTAACCAAAAATTTTATGCTGGCCGGAAACTCTCTCTCTCTCTCTTTTGACCGCCACTGTACACATATATATACTCACAAACACATTCAATATAACACACATAATATATCAATATCATGTTAAGATTATATAAATTGTTTATGCGTAGATTCAAAATTTGATCTATAAAAAATACTTACTGGAAGATTGTTTTCAAGATAAAGTGTATTTGCATGGGTAAAAAATATATTAATATTCATTTAGGTGCATTTTTCAAGAAAATTATAAATTTATTTTTAAACTTTTTCGAAAATTTTCCAAATTCAGTACTGGGCATAGTGAATTAATTAATTAGTTTATTTTTTCAATTAATACTTTTAAAATGTATATGAAATGCAACTATTTAAAAATGGCATTACATATAAATTTTTAAAATATATAATTGAAAAAATAAACAAATTAATAAATTCACTATGTCAAGTATTGTATTTTGGAAAATTTTGAAAAAAATCAAGATAATTAAATTTATATATCTTTAAGTGTATCTAAAAGATTATTAATATGTTTTTTCATGCTAAAACACTTTATTTAAATTATTTTCCAACAAGTATTTTTTTAATAGAACAAAATTTGAATTTATGCTTAAATAATTTTTATGGCATGACAGTGGCAGGCTTTTGGCTAGTTTAAATTTAAAAGAAACCATAAAAGGCTTTTTTGTGGGCAGCTTTGGGCTAAATTTAATCATGACAACCACAAATGGTAGGACAAAGGCAAGCTCCTGGTTAGCTTTTATTTTTAGCGGCCATTAAAATAATAATTGTGGGCAGTTTAAGGCTATCTAACATGTTTAGTGAAAAATTGGTGACACGATTGTAGGCAACTTCTTGTATTTACGGCCAATTTTCTTGTGACCTTATTGTGTCCGACGTGACACTTTTTTACGGAGCCGTAACGGTCAATGATAGCGGGCCTCCATCGAACACTTTCGGCCAAGGCTAACGAACCCATCAGTGGCCCGAAAGTTCTGTGTTTGTTGGGAAGTTGTTTAGCAGAGTTTCGTTCCAATACAGTTTTGTTAAGAATAGAATGTGCTCCCTGGTGGTGGAATCATGGAATGTGGAATAACAGAACGTGATTTTGTTAAAATAAGATTTTTTAAAACACATGATACAAATTTATAAAAAAGAATGGCATGTAAAATTTTGAGGGGGGGGGGGGTGAAGTGTGCGAATAAAATTAGAAAATATAACAAGGCGATGATCTGTTTGAAACTTTGAGATAGTTTATAACACATAATAAAAATTTAAAAGATGAGGGTGAAAAATTGGGGGAGGGGTGGAGTGCATTTTGCCTAACCCGAGGGGAGGTCTTTTCTAAATGTTGTCGACACCCATCATGTAATATACCATTAAAAAGACGTGGTTGCTTAATCATGTTATGCACCTCCGGTGTCATACCCCCCCTCCCACTTTGCCCTCCCCCCAGGGGGACACTTTCCTAAATTTTGCTGACACCTCTCATGTGATATATCGTTGGAAAGCCCTGGGAAGTTGATCATAAGACTTTTACACTGCTACGCTTTTGCTGCTATATGCTTTTTTAGCTCTGTGCCGCCGGTTCTGTACGTATGTATGTACGTAACACGATAACTCTTGATAGAAACATCCAGTTTGCTTCAATTTTTTTTCTAGGTTCATTCTGATAAGGTGCTTCCCTGATTAGTTTTGGGGGTTTATTGGTTAAGTATAAAGGAGGGCTAGTCCCCCTCTTAATTTAGATAAATGGGTTTTTCATGCAGAATTATTCGATTTGCTCCAAATTTGGTATACCGGTTTATTAAGTTAAGGAGCTTCCTTGATTAGATTTGGAGGTTCATTAGTTAAGTATAAGGGGGACTAGAACCCCCCTTAATTTAGATAAATGGGTTTTTCATGCAGATTTATTCGATTTGCTCCAAATTTGGTATACCGGTTTATTATGTTAACCCCTTCGGGACGAGTGTCTTTTACAAAATTTTTATTCTTTTATCACCGGTTTTTTAAAACAGAAATTTTTGTCTAATTGAATCAGGAAAGTGTTCTGATTAAATAAGGCAAAATTTACAAAAAAATTTACTGGTGAGAATAATCACGAATTCTGAACGCCTTACGCGGCCGTATATCTTTCGCTCGTCCCTAAGGGGTTAAGGAGCTGCCTTGATTAGATTTGGTGGTTCATTAGTTAAGTATAAAGGGGGGGGGGTAGAATCTCCTTAATTTAGATAAATTGGTTTTTCATGCAGAGTTATTCGATTTGCTTCAATTTTTTTTCTAGATTCATTCTGATCAGGCACCTCCCTTATTAGTTTTGGGGGTTCAATGGTTAAGTATAAAGTAGGGCTAGTCCCCCCCCCCCCCTTGATTTAGATAAATGGGTTTTTCATGCAGAGTTATTCGATTTGCTCCAAATTTGGTATACCGGTTTATTATGTTAAGGAGTTGCCTTGATTAGATTTGGAGGTTCATTAGTTAAGTATAAAGGGGGCTAGACCCTCCCCCTCTTAATTGAGATAAATGGGCTTTTCATGTAGAGTTATTCAATTCAGATTTGGTATACCGGTTTATTATATTAAGGAGCTGTCTTGATTAAATTTGGGGGTTTATTGGTTAAGTATAAAGGGGGGGGGCAGGGGCTAGCCCCCCCCTTAATTTAGATAAACGGGTTTTTCATGCAGAATTATTCGATTTGCTTCAAGTTGGATATACCGGTTTATTCTGATATGGCACTTCCTTCATTAGATTTGGGTTCATTGGTTAAGTATAAAAGGGGGCCAAGTTCCCTCCCCTTAATTTAGATAAATGGGTTTTCATGCAGAATTATCCAATTTATTTTAATTTTTTTTCTAGGTTCATTCTGATAAGGAGCTTTCCTGATTAGATTTGAAGGTTCATTGGTTAAACATAAAGGGGAAAATGGGGGAGGTAATAACACCCCCCTTAATGTAACGAAATTGTTTTTTTTATGCAGAATTACTGATTTGCTTCAATTTGATATACCTGTTTATTATGTTAAGGAGCTTCCCTGATTAGATTTGGAGGTTCATTGGTTAAGTATAAAGGGGGGGGGGACAGGGGCTAATCCCACTTCATTTATTTTTTGAGGTGCATAATTCTTTGAAATAAGAGTATAACATACAATTACTGTGAATAGCCTGTAAGCTGAATGCCATCAGTTAACTGGGCACTTTTATTTATTTATTTATTTTATTTATTTATTTTTTTATTTTTATTTATTTTTTTGCTGCTCTCTGAATAGGCAGGAGCCTAAGCCCGATAAGACATGTGTAAATACAGTATTGACTTGTACTGTACATATTTTTTATGTTAATATAATTTAAAAAAAATTTCTGTTAGAGGCATGTATGATTTTTGTCTCACTAGTCATTATTATTATCGGGAACCACCTCACCCTCACAGGAGATACCTTGTGACAAGGACCTAAGAAGTTGATAGATAAAAATGCTAGTAAATCAGACCATTTTTATGGAAGCTATAATAGAGGGCCAACAGCCAGCTGATAGTTAAAAACAGTGCCCTACCCTAACATGAAAATATGTTAAAAAGGTCTTAGTACTTAGCGCGTTAGATCTTCACTTAGTCAAAATTAAGCATACGGTATGAATTATTGGTTAGAACAATATTTTGAAGAAATACAGAAAAAATTGGGTAAATGTTTAAAAAAGAGCCCTAGGGCCGTCTAATGCATAACTTTAAAATTATGTACTGAAAAGGGGAGAAAATTTGGGGGTAAAAAATGCTTGGCTTATAAAAAGTTCAGGGAGCCCTACGGCATCCTAGGGAGCCCCAGGATCTAAACTGGAATGTAGAAACGTGAGAATAACTAATTGGAAAAAGTATTCCAAAAATGAAGACCGGATTAAAAGGAAGCAATTTATTAATTTATTTGCACAAAAAGTTCAAGGGGTCAGTGTAACTGGAGATTAGAAAGAGAGAATAACTAAATGGAGAAAGGTCCCCCAAAACGAAGAAGATTGGATAAAATAGGGGCAAGTTATTAATAGTTTAGTGCATAAAAACTTAAAGGGGCCGCGGTTCTTAAAAAATTAAAAACCTGAGACTCAGGTGTATGAGGACTTGTCTTAAACTATCTACACTTAAATTTTCAGACTTCTATGTGCAGTATATTTCGCTAGCCATCACACACAGACAGACAGAGCTGTACTTTGTTTTATTAGTTTAAATAAAAATTTAAAAAATATTGGGGTTGGGTGAATTTCGGGTCTGTTCAGGGGGCGCGAGAGTGGACAAACAGGCGGGGTCAATTTTCAAACCTCTCATATGATATATCATCAGAAAGCCCTCGGACCACTGTTTCATATTAGGAACCTTTCTTTACCCCTCCTCCCATCCCCCCAGGGGGACTATAGAGGGGCAGTTTTCTAACTCAGCTCCTAATTAAGCTACTGCAAGATTTGACCTCATTTGAAAGCTTGACCGAATCTGATATTCCCCTCGGGGATTCTACTATTGGGTCTATTTTGACACCTGGAGGAAAAAATGGATTTTTTATATGACATATCGTTTTAAAGCTTTTTGCCTGTACGTTATTAAGCCTCCCCCCCCCCCTTTTAACTCACTTCAGTTGGTAAAGGTCTTAGGCCAAGTGGTTCTACCATCTAGTTTAGACAGTTTATGTCGCTGTCAGAGTGGGAGCTCGTTCATATGAAGAATACATATCAAATGTTGCAGTTCTCTTCTTGATTTTTTCCAAAGTAGGCTTTATTCTGGTTTAGAAAATTATATAATGATTTTGCTATTTCTCCGCAGTGGTCAGACGAACAAAGTCAGAAAGACGAAGTGGTCAAGTGACCCAAATATTCCAAACCACGTTCAGACAACATGGGGATATTTGTTTCGTCTTTCTGTCGACGGTGCTGCTAGTTCCCTTTTTTATGAAGATCGTTTTATTTTTTCTGTTATCAAAAAAGATGCTTGTAATTTTTCTTCCTCTAAGATCTTCCTCCTCCTGTATCTTCTTTCCAAGTTTCTTTTTCTGCCTCCTGACCAAGTCTTTACCGATCCTTATTCCCTGTTGCCACAATTCCTGCAATTTTTGCTCACTTATATGCGAAAAAGCTATAAAAGACACCTAATTCATACTGCACATAACTATTAAATAATACATAATTAGAGCTTGTTTAAACATTTCGTACACTAAACATGACATTTCAAGAAAAACTTAAATTTAACATTTTTTAAACTTTTGCTAAAAAGGTTCAAAAATCAGCATTTGAGCCAAACTTCAAGCCATTTGCAGCAAATGAAGAAATTGTCCAATTTTTTGTGTGAACTTAGTCCATCAGTGGCAACTTTTCCGCACTACCCATCATCGAAAATCGAAAAAAAATTTTTTTTCGGGCCACCCTGTTATATAACCCTCCTCTCCTCAAAATATGACTTATTGTTACTAATTGTGCCGAAAAATTAAAAATGTTACCATAGAATTTATTTATTAAATCTCTTATTTTTATTCTTTTCATTTTTGCTCTGGTAATTATTTATCTTATCGGTTTATTAAAAAAGGGGGCTGAATAAAAATCTCAAGGGCCTTAACAGCCTTGAAAAGTCAAAATGTGTCATCTAACGGTGCGTATATTTCTTCATGATCTACTCATTATTAGTCCATTAAGTTTAACATTTGTTACTGAGACCTAGGTCTGTTTCCATAGGTTCTCTACAAGAGGTAGAAAGACAGTGAAAAATGGTAAACCAAACAATGAACGGTGGGTGACAGTAGAGCGGCATTTTCTATTCAAATAACCTAGAAGGCCTTTCATTAAGTAAATACATAAAGGAAGAACTGGTTTACCAAGTTGGCTTTAAAATAATTAACACACCATATGCATTTTAGCTTTTAACTGACTAAGACATAATTCTTTTTTGTTCATTCATCAAATACCCCTTGAAATTCACCAATGTGTGTGGCAATAGCAGTACATTTTTTTTTTAAACAGTGGCTTTTTTCAGAAAATATTAAGATGCTTGAAGTTTTAAATGGTCCTTTCTTTTTCTTGTTTCTTTCTTTGAAAATTGCTACGAATCCCATTCTTTTCTCAAACAAAAGAGCTCTCTGCAAAAATATTATACAGAAATTAGAAGTGCAGCTACTTTGAAAAGACGAAAAAGTTTCCACGCTTTAAAGGGATCCGCATAACAGTGTCGATTTTCTGTTGTAGAAATTCAACAAAAGGTACACGAAGTGACATCGTCCCCCACCTCAACCCATAGTGTCAAAAATTATGGCGCCATATACCTTTTGACAGGACATAATCATTTTTGTTCATTAATTGGTGAAACGTCAGTGAGATTTACCATTGACAACCGAAAAGTGTTTGGTTTTCGTTTGCTTGTCTGCCTGTTCCGCGAAAATTGCCGTTAAAAGCGTTGGATTTATATCTTGGGGGGGGGGAACCGCCCCGATCGCCCTCCCTCCCTGGATCCGTGCCTCGGGGAATCTCCTCCTGGCGCTAAATATGCATTTTTTTCACGGCCCTTTGAGAAAATTCGCCTTTTTTCAGCGATTCTTTGACGAAATTCGCGTATTTTTTTCGCAATCCTTTCACTAAATTCGCATTTTTTCTGAGATCTCTTGACGAAATTTGCGTTTTTTCCGCGATTCTTTGGCGAAATTCGTGTTTTTTGAAGAAATTTGCGTTTTTTCTGCAATCCTTTGACAAAATTCGCTTTTTTCTGCAATCTTTTGGCAAAATTTGCATTTTTTTCGCGATGCTTTGACGAAATTCGCGTATTGACGAAATTTGCGTATTTTTGACGAAATTGGCGCTTTTTGCGCGATGCTTTCACGAATTTGGGGATTTTTTCTGGGAACGAATGACGAAGTTGATTTTTTTTTTCGGCGACCATTTGTTCGAATTCGCGATAAGCGGTGGATTTATACTTTTTTTTTGGGGGGGGGGGGGGTGATCGCCCCTATCCCCCTCCCCCGTGGATCCGCGCCTGTACAAAATAGACAATGAACTTTTTTATACAGTGACCAATGGTCATATAAATAGAGATTAGTTCAACCCGCAAACACTTATGTATATCACATACATGTTAAAGAAAATTTTAAAAGGTTAAAAAAAAAAAAGAATGCTAAACGCAACATACATAAAAAAATATAAAAAGTTTTGAATTTATTTTTTTAGAAGAGCGGTAATCACTTTCTTTGAAGGTGAATGTTGTTCATACCATAGCTAGAAAAGTTAATAAAAAAAGTACCGTTATTAGTATTCCTGTTAGATATTAGTTCCCATTATCCATTCTTGAATACTTTAATTAAATCATGTTTACATATATAAATAAAATATAGATAAAAGCTTATGAATAATAAAATCTACTTTTGTGTTTTATTCTTTAAAAACTAGAATAAAAATGATAAACTACAACAGTATTAAAAGCAAAAAAATATTGAACACTGTTTAATAAAAAAAAAGTTATTGAAAAACTTCAGTAAAAACGTGTGGGCAGAAATTTGGGCTAGACAATTTGAAGCGTGTAGTTCTTGAATTTGTTTTTCTGCAAAAAAAAACGAGATCAATCTTTTCCATAGGAAGATCTTCTTGAAATTTTCGTATTCGTTTTTTATCAAATTGACTATGGTTATGTCCTTCAAAAGTTTAGGTTGCAAAAATCTTTGCATTAATGTAAGGATCATTTTCTTTATATCTTGAGACATGCAAGGAAGCATGGGTTTATTATCTATGATATTTTCTAAGGAAAGGCTGCACAATGTTTGCAGCGCTTAAAAAAATGTTGAGCTTTATATAGGGAACAAATGATCCTTCGTCAATCGTTCAAATAAAAATCGCCGATTACGTCAAAGGATCGCGGGAAAAAAAAGAATTCCGTCAAAAGATCGCGAAAAAACGCGAATTTCGTCAACGGATTAAAAAGGGGGCAAATTTCGTCCAAAGATCGCAAAAAACGGCAAATTTCGTCGAAAGATCGCGAAAAAACGGCAAATTTTGTCCAAAGATTGCGAAAAAGCCGCAAATTTCATCAAAAAAAGCTAAAAAAAAAGCTCACAGTTAGTGCGACTGGATTCCCCCCTCTGTTGTAACTTTTGAGGAAATTTGCTGTGAATTTCAGAATTTTTTTTTTTTTTTTTACTCAGAATCACCCCTGGATCCTTGATATTATTCCGAATAACTTGAAATGATTTTGCTGGTGGCTTATTAAATTTCCCCTTCTCTATCTGTTTAATGTAAGTTTGTAATTGAGTTAAAATTCCCAATGGCCTCTCACACACAGGCACATTCTTTATCCAGCAGTGAGAAACAAATTTCAAAGTGAAAAGTGCTTCAAAAATAGTAGAAAAATTTTCTCTTCTATCTGGAGAGTATTTAAACAACTGGTAAAAGTTTACCAAAAACGTTACAATGCCCCAATCTAATATTTCCAATCCTTGCTTAAAGGCATTATGGATTACATGTAGAGAACAATATTTAGTAGGTCATTGCCATACTTATTAAGGATGTGCTCTTCCACAATCTCGTGCAACTTTAAGTTGACATCTTTTGAGGAAATCCGTGTTCTTTTCGCAAGCTTTTGACGAAAATCGCGTTTTATTTCGATCTTTCGACGAAATCCGCGTGTTTTTCGCGGTCCTTTAGGACGAAGTTTGCGTGTTTTTCGGGTCCTTTGACGAAATTCGCGTGTTTTTCGTGATCCTTTCATGAAATTTGCATTTTTAGCGATCTTTTGGGGGAAATTCGCGTTTTCCGCGATCTTCTGGCGGAAATTCATGTTTTTTCGCGATCTTTTAATGGAATTTGCGTTTTATTTCTATCTTTTGACGAAATTCACGTTGTTTTCACGATCTTTTGGTGGAAACCGTGTGTTTTTCATGATCCTTTGGCGAAATTCGCGTATTTATCGTGATCTTTTGAGGAAACTCGCTTTTTTTCGCGATCTTTTGAGGAAACACGCATGTTTTTTGAGGCAATTCGAATTTTTGCGATCTCATGAGGAAATTCGCGTTTATTTTCTCTCTTTTCTCAAAGACGATTCGCCAAGCTTGTCCCACTTGTCCAGTTGAGTATCGCGTAGTTTTGAAATATGGTTTTGCCATAATTTGGACAAAAAGTTACGTCTATGTTTGTGTCCTCTGCGTAAGTCGGAAATCTCATATAGAAGGATCCTAGTGAGAGATGTTAACAAGCAGTATTTTGGTATTCTCTCAAAGTTGCTTGGCGACTGGATTTTTTCGAAAATCGTCTTAGTCGAATTTTATGTCACTACTCTCACATGGGGACATCATGGTATCAGTCGTCAATCGAATTTACACGGGGGTTTATTACCATGTTCTGATTTATTGTTTACCATAGTTGGAACAAAACTTATTCTGAGCACGCATTCAGATGTTTATTCGGTGCCTCTATAAGAAAGTGGAGACATATGAATATGTACAGAGCATATGCTTAATCTGTGCTTAGGCCACTGAGTTCTATAGGCAATCCGGAAGGCTTCACCTGCTCAAATATTTTAAGAGACTGAACTTAATTCGGTGACCAAAAATGTGTCCTGAACTGTGACCGGGGCAAATTAGTAGAATTTTGAAAGCAAAGAGAGGGATTTGGGGCCACAACTTTATGTTCGCTTGTATGTCTGGGGTAGGTAAATCTTTCTAGGGAACAATGTCCGGTAGAATTCATAAGGACTTTATCAACGTCACGTCGATATAACATATGAACGGTGGAAAACGTATACAGGCGTGAAGAACATTTTAAAACTGATCCACCTTCGTCTTTTTTGGAGGGTATATACCCGCAGAGGCGTGGTGGTTGCCACTTGTGGTTAAAGTCCATTGACATTTTTTTTTCGAGTTTCGGATTTTGCTTTAGTGGGGCATTTGTTTTGGGAAAACTTTGGACAAAGAAATAGTTCGCAAAGCAGTCATCCTCCCATTGCAGACACCGACAGGGTATATATTCAAATATTTTACACATTTTCTAGTCTTGTGCTCACCAGCGCACTTTACACATCTAGTGTGTAAATTGCAAGAGAGATGTTCTAATTTCAAAACTGATACACATGAGGTGCTACGTTCAAACCCAATCACGCTTGTCGATCTAATCGCTTGGAGTTGCCCGTGGTTTTCTTCTAATCTTATGTAAATACGGGCTAGTTTCCCTTAGAACGATCTTCACGAAAGGCACTCCTCCCTTGGGTCTACATCTCTCGTGTAGATAATCCATAATGGACTTGACCCATGTGACGTCAGCTGCTGGTATACAGAAGGAAAACACAAATAGGCATGAAGAACATTTCAACTGTGGTTCCCCTTTCTTTTTCGGAGGGTTTATACACGAAGAGGCGTGGCTGTTTTCATTCGTGGGTAAAGTCCATCGGCCGTCATAAACAATACAAACATTTATAAAACAGTGGCGATATACCCATAGGGCGGCTGCTCAGACTAACTGTTTTGTCCAAATTATGTTAAACAATATTCTAGAATCTGGCAAAACTCGCCGGAACGTGGAACGAGTTCGCCATGCCAATAAACATTAACTTAGCAATTGGCATGCACACTAAGGTATTGGTGATTATTTTTGTCCAAAATCGCCTTGACATAATCAAGTTTTATTTCTCATAGTCCCCATCATGACCTCCTAACCACAGTTGTGCAAAATGTGCGATTGGTGAAGATCTATATGCGAGTAGGGACGTATGCGCAGGGCACATGTTTCAAAAGTTTTTGTCCAAACTATAGCAAACTTATACCCCATAATGGCACTATTTATTTGGATGAGTTCGATTAGACGAGTGAGAATAATTAATCTATTAGTTTGGTTTGGTGATAATGGTCTCTAAGATGTTTGGCTATTAATTTTTCGTCGAAAGTCATTTCAATCAATCAAATTGTATATCTCATGTACCGCACGCTAATATAGAAGCACCTTAGGCTCACTGGACTTCACTCAAGAGCCACTTGGTCATCAGAGAAGCAGAATTTAAATGCCCTTCACCCTATTGTGTATATTTCTATATATTCTCATCTCAGCTGACGTGACATGGTAAAATCTCTTGTTTAATCATTCTTGCCCAGGCAAGTACTGCAAAGTTTTGGAATTTGTCATATTTTTAACAAAAACTTCCAGTCTGAGTATATGCTCTGTAGATATGAGGCTAACATTTATTAGCGAGAACATAAAATACATTGAATGCGGATAACAATAAAATTTGTCGCAAAAAGAGCACTCTCTTGTTCCTATTCTAGTTACTCTTACTAAAATACACCAACTGACGCTCTCTTTCTCTGACACAGTTATAAAACATTTTTATCGTTTAAAGTAGCTTGATAAGAGAGAACTGGAGAATAAATCGACCATTGGAGGTCAAACAACCATTGAAGGGCAGTTGTGATTGGTGGTTGAGAGGGTTATGGGTGTGGCTGGATGTCAACCGGGCAGTTGTGATTGGCTGATGAAATCTTCATCAGCTGATTGCAACTTTCCTATTTGTTAGCCTTTTTGAAATTTCGATATTTGAAAGTTGGGGAGGAGAGATTGTTAAATTAAACCTCACACTTTTATTTTTACAACGATAAATATATAAAATGTTAGCTCAACCTGGACTTCAGAGGGTGGGAGAAAAAAGCTCAAGCCCAGAAAAGAAGACAGACCCATTCTGAGTTAGCAAGAAAAAGTGTAGCTTGAAGATGTCTAGTCCAACTATTGTATACTTCTGCAGCCATTATCACTCCGATTTTAATTCAACACACATATGAAAATATAAATATATACTCCTTATTTGTACTGCCACCATTGGTATAGGTGCTGGACAAGATGTAAGAAGGTTGGTAATTAATTCCTAGAATACTTCAAATAATATTAAATGGAAGATTTCTTTATAAAATAGTTAAATATTCACATTATAAAACACAATATTTTCATTTATAGGCCCAAATACAGCAGATCTTACCTTAAGTTAAACTCGCCGGATATGTCAATCCCAAAACTTTCTTCTATCTCATACATGTTAATACTTCCTGAAAAATGAAGCATAGCATCACCACCGGTTAGGTGATTTACACCAAAATCTAATTAGCAACAACTTATGTGAAGTTCTAACTGAATCTGAAGTTTGAAAATACGTGCATTAGTTTTTGAGATAGAGCCATTGTGGAAATCGTAAAATAATCTGGATAGAAGCGCCACCTGTTGAGCAATTTACTCCAAAAACTAAACAGCACTGATTAATATCAGGAACAAACTGCAACTGAAAATTCGTGCACTAGTTCTTGTGATAGATTTATTGCGATAATCATGAATAATGCCGGATAGCAGCACCACCTGTTGAGCGATTTACACCAAAAAGTAATCAGCATCATATTATATCAAAGACTAACGGAATCTGAAGTTTTATGAAAATCCGTTCATTAGTTCTGGCGATATAGCTATTACGGAAATCGTGAAAAAGGCAGCACAGAAGCGACACATGTTCGACGATTTGTACCAAAAAGTAATCAGCGCCAGTTTATATCATGGACTAACTCAATCTAAAGTTTTATTTAATTTCGTCCATTAGTTCTTGAGATAGAGCGCCCACAAAATTTGTGTCACATACGTACAGACTGACATTCTATAAAAATAGGTTTTTCGGGTTCTCTAACCCCTAAAACGTGTAAATACGTCGAAAATTGAAATTCGAAAACTTTCACGATTCCAATAGTTTCTTCTTGTAAAGATGAAGGAAGGAATAACAATTTGGGATATTATCTATGCACTAGGTCAGGACTGTCCAACACGGCGCCCGCGGGTTTCATGGCGCCCTTTTGAATGATTCCTGTTACTATGATTTTTTAAAAATAAAAACCCTTTTATAAGATGCTTCTTTAAAATCATTACTGTTCTATGATTTTGCGTTAATTTGTCAGCTTCATTAATGAAAAAATACTTTGATAGACCTATCTCTCTCTCTCTCTCTCTCTCTCTCTCTCTCTCAGTAAAACGTAATTCTAAACTTACTATGATTTCTGCTTTCTATTTCAATTATATTTCGCATCGAACTCTGCATAGGCCTTATGGCTCATATTGTAAGGTGCATCCTATAAAACGTTTGCATATCGTGACTCCCTACCAGAATTGCTAGTATGGCATATAATATATATTAGAGCGGGCGGCGGCGACACAAATGACTACGTCATCGAGTTACGAGATGAAATTATGATGTAGGACAAGATTATTAGGAGTAGTTTAAGGAATGACTGGTCTGCCTCGGCATTTCTTGGTACGATATAAGCAGCAGCGGGCGCCAACTCGCATTTTGGCATCACTATCACATCATCGACTTACGAGAGGAAATTGGTGCAAAATTAAAGGTAAAATAAAGTAATTTAAGACCATTTTGGTCTGCCTGCGAATATCCTGGTAGAAACCCTCGGCATACTGAAATTTATATGTAAAAAAAGGCGTCATAATGTGAAATTCAAACCCTATAAACATAATACTTTACATAACATTTGCAGGCAGACCAAAATATTCTTAAATTACTTTATTTTACCTTTAATTTGGCACCACTATCCTCTCGTAACTCGTTGACGTGATAGTGACGCCAAATTACGAGTTGGCGCCCGCTGCTGCTCAAATCGTACTAAGAAATGCCGAAGCAGATCAGTCATTCCTTAATCTACTCCTAATAATCTTGTCCTACATTAGGATTTCAAACCGTAACTCGATGACGTGATGATACGCCAAAATATGGAATTGGCGCCTCCCTTTTGCTCGTCTCGTACCAAGATATGACAAGGCAGACTGAAATATTCGTATTGTACTAATCTGTATCTCTATAGTTCCAAAATTTCAAGCCGTAACTCGATGACGTGATAGTACTGTCAAAATAGGGAATTGGCGCCATATTCTTCTCGCTTTGTATCAAGTTGTGCCTAATCAGTCATTTCCTCGCTTACTGTTAGTAAGCTTTTCCTAAACCATTAATTCATCTTGAAAATCGATGGCGAAGCAATATATATGGCAATGTAATGCAAAATATTATGTTTATATGGTTTGAATTGTACATTATGATGTCTCTCTTTTCTTTCTTTCTTTCTTTCTTTTTTTTTTTTTTAATAAATTTTAGTCTGCCGAGGGCTTCTGCCAGGATATGCGCAGGTAGAACAAAATATTCTTAAATTACTTTATTTTACCTTTAATTTGGCACTAATTTCATCTCGTAACTCGATGACGTGATAGTGACGCCAAAATGCGAGTTGGCGCCCGCTGCTGCTCAAATCGTACCAAGAAATGCCAAAGCAGACCAGTCATTCTTTAATCTACTCCTAATAATCTTGTCCTGCATCAAGATTTCATCTCGTAACTCGATGACGTAGTCATTTGTGTCGCCGCCGCCCGGTATATATGGTATAGTTGCAGAATGCCCAAATTCATACCAGAAATTCGGAATAGAAATTTTTACTTTATTTAATGAGAGGCATTTCATAATTACTTAAAGTAAAAATTCTTCTTTCAGAAATTCTGGTATAAAGTTGTAATTGCTGAATAAAAAAGCAGGCTAAATTTACAACTTTAGCCCTACTATAACGATCTAATATTATTCTATGTTTCTAGACATGTGAATAATGGCGCCCTTCAATGTTTGCCACTATACGCCCCTGCTTACTAAAAGGTTGGACAACCCTGCACTAGATTATCTCACTATAAATGCACTAGTCTCGTGTCTTTTAAGTTTATTCAGCTTAGGCTAAAACCAATGATAAGACCACACAGATCTGCCTGAATTCTCATCATACGCACTTCTCAAAAAACACTTTGTGCACACAGCACAAGGGAATACCTTCAACCTCCACTTCAGACTTTCAACATAAAAAACTGATTCTCTTCTGCTCTCTCTATGTCCTCTTCCTTCCAGACTCTGGGGTTTACACCTGCATTTTCAAGAGCACCCCACGTGATCTACAGGCTCGCTTGCCTACCGACAGTTCGTCACAAGAGATTATTTTTTGTTCACCACTCTCCCTTTCATTGCCTAATACGTGGCTATTGTACTACACTGGTGTCCAAAATTAAGGACCAGTCACAAAAGGCTAATTTTTAAGTACGCGAATACTCAAAAGGAAATAATATAATTCAAATAATTACTATCGCTACAGCACATCTAGTCCATATAGCATCTCATTCATGTCACACATGGTCACAAGTGTCACAATCACTACGGTGAAACCAAAAATGGAAAATTCCACACGTCTAATTATGAGTCTCAAATGATCACTATATGTGACTCCATTGAGACGTCAATGTGACTGCTACTTTTTGACGAGCCACCAAGTGACTTTACAATGTAGGTACATTGTGACTCTCATGTGACTGTCACTTTTAGACTCAATTTCAAAGTCATCATGAACATTGCATAATGATAAGTCACCAAATAATATCACATTATAGTCACATGGTGACTTTTCACAAAAGAGAACAATGGTGACTTCACAGTAGTCTCTCTGTCACTTGAAAGTCATCATGTGACTTTAATGTGACATTATTTGGTAACTTATCACAATGCATCGTTCACGATGATTTTGAAATTGAGTCTGCGATGACAGTCACATGAGAGTCACGATGTAACTACATTGTAAAGTCACATGGTGACTCGTCACAAAGAAGCAGTCACAGTTACGTCTCAGTGGAGTCAAATATAGTGATCATTTGAGACTTATAATGAGATGTATGGAATTTCCTATTTTTTTGCTTCACCGTAGTGACTGTGACACTTGTGGCTATGTGTGACATGAATGAGATGTTATATGGACTAGCTGTGTTGTAGAGATAGTAATTATTCGAATTATATTATTTCCTTTTGAGTATTCGCGTACTTGAGAAAAAGCATTTTGTGATTGGTCCTTAATTTTGGACATCAGTGTATTTTTGTTCTACTGGACAATAGTAGACCCTCTTTTGGAATAATCTCCTTTTACACACTTCACTCATCTTAATAGCATAGAAAAGAGAATGTCATAAGTCAAGTATGTATATAATGATGTACTAGCGGGCATGACCAAGCTTAGCTCGGTCAAAATTAGCCTTGTTTTCAATTCGATATTTCATTCTCACTGTATAATTCTTGCTGTTTAGATAAAATTGGTATGATCCTAAGCCATAGGGACCCACTAACTGAAATTTCTCGAACACACGACCTAAACAATGCTCCTCTGGAACCCGAAAACGATAGAATACAAAATTTAGTCAAAATCGCTAAAGTCATTTAATAGATAAAATTAGCTTGACCCACGGTAACCCAAAAAGGACATACTAATCTAAATTTATCGAATATCTGATCTATCCCAATGGTCTTCTCGTGCTAGGAAACGGTGTAATAAGAAATTTTGTCAAAATTGTTTGAGCCATTTTTTAGATAAAATTGGCTGAACCTTGACCCATAGTGACACAAAATGACTGGTTAATCGAATTTTCTTGAGCGTGCAATTTAGACTAATGGTCTTCTCGAACCCTAAAACGATGGAAAACAAAATTTAATCAAAATCATTAAAGCTGTTTTCTAGATAAAATTAACTTGCCCCAAAAATGACGCATTAATCGAATTTTCTCGAACGTGTGACCTAACCCAATGATCTTCTCGTGCCCGAAAACAGTATAATACAAAATTTTGTCAAAATCGTTTGAGCCTTTTTTTAAGATACCCAAGCTTGACCCAAAAATGACCCACTAATTGAATTTTCCCGAACATGTGACTTAGCTCAACGGTATTCTCATGCTCAGAAACGATATAATACAAAATTTTGCCATAATGTTTTGAGCCGTTATTTTAGCTACACTAAGCTTGACCCACAGTGACCCAAAAATGACACACTAATTGAATTTTCTCGAACATGTGACTTAGCCCAGTGGTCTTCTCATGACCAGAAACTGTATAATACAAAATTTTGACAAAATTGTTGGAGTCGTTTTCTTAGATACAAATAGCTTGGCCCACAGTGACCCAAAAATGACCGACTAATCGAATTTTCTCTAATATGTGACTTAGCCCATTGGTCTTCTCGTAATTCAAAACGACAGAATACAAAATTTAGTCAAAATCGTTAGAGCCGTTTTTTAGATAAAATGGGCTTGACCCAAAGGGACCCAAATATGACCCACTAATCGAAATTTCTCGAACATGTGACCTAGCCCAATAGTTTTCTCGTGCCGAAAAACGGTTGGATGTAAAATTTAGTCAAAATCGATTGAGCCGTTTTTTAGATATAATTAGGTTGACCTTGACCCATTTGACCCAAAATGACCCACTAATCGATTTTTCTCGTACATATGACTTAGTCCAATGGTCATATCATGCCTGGAAACGGTATATTACAAAATTTTGTCGAAATGTGTTAGGCCTTTTTTGGATTCAATTAGCTTGACCCTGACCCATTGTGACCCAAAATGACACACTAATCGAATTTTCTTGAACATGCTATCAAGCCCAATGGTATTCTCATGCCCGAAAACGATAGAATACAAAATTTCGTCAAAATCGTTAGATCTGTTTTCTAGATAAACTTTGCTTGACCCACAGTGACCCAAAAATGACCCGCTAATCGAATTTTCTCTAATATGTGACTTATCCCATTGGTCTTCTCGTAATTGAAAACGACAAAATACAAAATTTAGTCAAAATCGTTAGAGCCGTTTTTTAGATAAAATTGGCTTGACCCATAGTGACCCAAAAATGACCCACTAATCGAAATTTCTCGAACATGTGACCTAGTCCAATAGTTTTCTCGTGCCAAAAAACGATTGGATGTAAAATTTAGTCAAAATCGATTGAGCCGTTTTTTAGATATAATTAACTTGACCTTGACCCATTATGACCCAAAATGACCCACTAATCGAATTTCCTCGAACACGTGACCTAGCCCAATTGTATTCTCGGCCTCGAAAATGGTAAAATACAAAATTTCGTCAAAATCGTGAGCCATTTTCTAGATAAACTTTCCTTGACCCACAGTGACCCAAAAATGTCCCACTAATCGAATTTTCTCTAATATGTGACTTAGCCCATTGGTCTTCAAATTATCCAAAACGACAGAATACAAAAATTAGTCAAAATCGTTAGAGCCGTTTTTTAGATAAAATTGGCTTGACCCATAGTGACCCAAAAATGACCCACTAATCGAAATTTCTCGAACATATGGCCTAGCTCAATAGTTTTCTCGTGCCAAAAAACGGTTTTATATAAAATTTGGTCAAAATCGATTGAGCCGTTTTTTAGATATAATTAGCTTAAGCTTGACCCATTATGACCCAAAATGACCCACTAATCGAATTTTCTCGAACACGTGACCTAGCCCAATCGTCTTATCATGCCCGAAAATGGTAAAATACAAAATTTCGTCAAAAGCATTAGAGCAGTTTTTAAGATAAAATTTACACACACACACACACACACACACACACACACACACACACACACACACACACACACACACACACACACACACACACACGCACGCACGCACACACACACACACACATACATACATACACACACAATTTTTGCTCGCATTATAGTATAAGATAATGATATCAGATAAACACAATACATAAAGAAAATAAAATTAATTAAACAGTAATTTACATTAAGCATACTACTCATTAACACCAGAGACCAGACAGCGGCTATGTTGGTGGTTCCAGTGGGAACACGAAAGGGCCATCTTCAATTTCACTCCCGATTTAAGAGAATGGAGTTATGCCACAGAATATTTATTATAACCTACTTTAATGTGACATCATTTGTCATATATGTCACATTTTTTGACTTAGACTAGCTACATAGCAGAGAGACATGCGGCAGAAAGTATGAGACCTGTTTCTTCTTTATTTCCATCCTGATATCAAATGAGAAAGAGGTTCGAATTTCAATGTATCCGCGGAAGAATATATAATACATAACGTTACTTCAAGGAGATAAGAGACAAAACCATATACCTGAGAATCTGTCAGGTCCTTAGAGGATGATCTTTGGACCAGAGTGATTGAGATTTAATATAAGGGTCTTTTGGAAGCCACTGTCTAAACGAGCAAAGTTTATGTCCATGTTCTGGACCATGATAGCAGCAGGCTACTCAATATTAACCCTTAACCGAAAACATGAAAATCCCGTGCACAAACAGAACACTTAATAATGTACCAAATAGTGTACTTAAACATTTAATCTTCACTAGTAATGCATTAACAGGGCCAATTTTTTAATATAACAGCATAAAAATAAGTTTGGAATGTAGGAGAGAGAAAATATTAAGGGCAGATATGTAGACACAATAGCTCACAGACGTACGTTTCCGGTTAAGGGTTAAGTACATCTGGAACGACTCAGCCCATAAACAATTATAAAACAAATCTATGGAGGCTCCAGATTGCCAAGACTTAGGAACATACGTATCTACAGCCTCTGCCAAGTTTGCAATTTTATTTATAATGAAGAGTATCAATGTGTGAAACAACGCATTAAAATCCAAAACGCTTGCACAACCTTTATTTAAAATGGAAAATTGAAAGAATTTGTTATTTTTTCATTATATTAGGAAGACTCTGAACTCCCGTTTAAGATAATTTACAAACACAAAAACATATAGACAGGGAGGCGGTAGCACAAACAATCCCTTCTTTGAGTTTACGGCTGAAATTCCAGAATTAGTTAAAATTCAATTTGCATATTAACACCTTCACGCCGGCGCGGTGGTTCACACTCGACTATCTCAGAGTTTTCAAGTCTCCGGCTGTTTCCACACCACAGTTATTTTAGAGAAAATGTTGTTCTTTTAAGATGCCCAATTGTTCTAATTAAATAAAACAATGTTTTCTGTATTAAAATACTGATATCCAAAAAGTCGGACTTTGCAGCTCTGAGACAGGCGAGTGTGACCCACCGTGCCGTCGTGAACGTGTTAATCAAAGTTTCAAATAAATTGTTACAGCCAATTTTCTATTTTATGAAAGAATATACATCCTTTTTAGAATAGTCGCCCAATTGTTCTAATTAAATAAAACAATATTTTCTGTATTAAAATACTGGTACACAAAAAGCCGGACAATTTGCAGCTCTGAGACAGGCGAGTGTGACGCACCGCGCCGTCGTGAACGTGTTAAAGTGCAATAGGTCTGCCAAGTCATATTTTGGCAGAAAGCTCCTGAAAACCAGATTTTAACGGTTCACTCGTAGGTTTATCATTGTGTTTTGCTGCTCCAATGGTAAACCTATGAGTCAACCTCTAAAATCTGCTGGTTTTCAGGTGTTTTCCACACGAGCGGATCCGGAAAGTAATGACTCCACAAACTGTGCATGCCTCGAATGATGTCAATACTCGCTTCAGATCTAGAACCGTTCTGATTGGCAAATCCAATTTTGTCTACCGTGACTTTTAATGTCTATGAAGTAATGATCGAAAGCATCACATAACATGTATTTTCGACGCACACATATTGATAACACAATTTAACGAAAACCACCTAAAAAATCAAACGAGAAAGGTTTCACACAAAAAGAGAAAGTAAAACCTTCAGCTCAAGTCTCTTCATAGTGGAAAACTGTGAAGAAAAAAAGAAAAAAATCCCCTCATAGCCAGCAATAACTAATATAAAGGATCCAAAACAATTGCTCAACTATGCATTAGAGGCCATGGATTCTTGGAGTTATGACACAGATACCGATGGAAAAAATATTTTCGAGGAATATCATCCTACTTGATTTTACACATTTATATACAGTATTATTATAACATTTTATGCTATGGTTCTTTAGACAATCATAACTTTAGAGTTTTTACAGTTTTTAAGTATTCTCTTTGTCTTTTGATTATATTTTACTTTTATTAAACTTTTAAAACTTTGCTGATTGCCACATTCCTGTTACATTCATTTGAGTGTCAAATTTTATTACCTTTGTCCTTTAACTAGGACCTTTTTACTCTTTTAAATGTTTTTAAGTATACATATCATTATTGAATCCATTTATACATATCATTACTGAAATCATTTAACCACAGTTTTTTTCATATTAGTCATTTCTTTTTAAAAATTTGTTCTCATTTTGATTTTGTTTTGGCGCAGCATGTCCCTGAAGGGACTTTGCGCCATAAAACCCTAATCAACCAACCAACCAACCATATTTTTAAAGTAAATTTAACAATGTCTGACCTATATTATGCAAAAATTTATAATTTGAATAACTCTTGGTAACAAGGAATGCAGTATAAAGATATTAAAATATATTTTGATACGTTTTAGACATATTTGACCATGTTTACAAGGTGAATTTAATGATGTGATCGATATAACGCACAACTTTGCGTTTTTATGTTTGCGTTATAAAGATCTTCTACTGTACTTACTATTTTTAATATATAGCAGATTTAAAGCAGACTTATCCACCACAGCATAAAGAACATAATAATTCAATTAGAGCCGTACCGAGTACTCGGTAAATACTCGGTACTCGGCCTACTCGGTCAATTTGCCGAGTACTCGGTACTCGGCCAATACCGAGTAGTTGTAAGAATTTCATTTTTTAAGCATTTGAAATTAAAACTGATCTGTAAAAAGTTATTCGAATATCAGTGTATAATATATGCAATAATTCACAAAACTATTTACTCGACATTTAACAATATGTCTATAAAATATAGAAAAAGTTAAGAAGAAAAACCCTCATAAAATAATTCCAGATTAAAATTTAATTTCACATTTATACAAATAAAAATACGTTCTTTTTAACTATATAGGAAAACAGAAAAGACTTATTTTGGATAAAGAAACTGAAAATAGAATAAATGTAATAAAAAAAATTTAATAAAATTTATTATATTTCAAATTATGGTGTAAAAACACCAAACGTTCTACATTATCAATAAACAGGGCATTTCTTTTACTGTACAATAAATTTGGCCTGCCTCTGAAAATATACATTCAGAATAAACAGTGGTTGAAGGTGCACATAAGAATTTTTTTGCAAGGTCGCACATAATCGGAAAAGTCCCCCCCCCACCACCACCATGCAAATGGAGTATCAGTTTTACATGTCTTCTGTTAAGAAAGCCTGTATCTCTTTTTGTACCTCTCTTTTTATTTTTCTCTTGTTTTTAATCAAAAGAAAATAAGGTACAGTTACAAAATAAATGTGAAATGTTTTGCATTATTCAATGATTTGTTACAATAACCAATAGACATTTTTATTTCTGATAGACAGATTTCAGGTATCGGAATAAATTGGAGGGTTGAAGAATGTTTTAATTTTATATTGGTTAATAATTGTACTTGTTATGTGTCAATTCTCCTTTTTTTGCTACTGTTTTGAATTGTCAAAAATTGTCTTTAAAAGGTGCACAAATAAATTTCAAATTTAATTAGTTCATTTATATGTACTATATATGTATATATATATATATATATATATATATATATACATTTACACACAGGTATATATATATATATGTACACACAGGCATATATATATATATATATATATATACTAGCGGGCATGACCGAGCTAAACTCGGTCAAAATTAGCCTTGTTTACAATTCGATATTTCATTCTCATTGTATAATTCTTGCTGTTCAGATAAAATTGGTATGATCCTAAGCTATAGGGACCCACTAACCGAAATTTCTCGAACACACGACCTAACCAATGCTCTTCTGGAACCCGAAAACGATAGAATACAAAATTTAGTCAAAATCGCTAAAGTCATTTTATAGATAAAATTAGCTTGACTCACGGTAACCCAAAAAAGGACATACTAATCTAAATTTATCGAACATCTGATCTATCCCAATGGTCTTCTCGTGCTAGGAAACGGTGTAAAAAGAAATTTTGTCAAAATTGTTTGAGCCATTTTTTAGATAAAATTAGCTAAACCGTGACTAATAGTGACCCAAAATGACTGGTTAATCGAATTTTCTTGAGCATGCGACTTAGACTAATGGTCTTCTCGAACCCTAAAACGATGGAAAACAAAATTTAATCAAAATCATTAAAGCTGTTTTCAAGATAAAATTAACTTGACCCAAAAATGACGCATCAATCGAATTTTCTCGAACGTGTGACCTAACCCAATGATCTTCTCGTGCCCGGAAAAAGTATAATACAAAATTTTGTCAAAGTCGTTTGAGCCATTTTTTAAGATACCCAAGCTTGACCCAAAAATGACCCACTGATCGAATTTTCCCGAACATATGACTTAGCTCAACGGTATTCTCATGCACGAAAACGATAGAATACAATATTTCGTCAAAATCGTTAGATCTGTTTTTTAGATAAACTTTGCTTGACCCACAGTGACCCAGAAATGACCTACTAATCGAATTTTCTCTAATATGTGACTTAGCCCATCGGTCTTCTCGTAATCGAAAACGACAAAGTACAAAATTTAGTCAAAATCGTTAGAGCCGTTTTTTAGATAAAATTGGCTTGACCCATAGTGACCCAAAAATGACACACTAATAGAATTTTCTTGAACATGCGATCAAGCCCAATGGTATTCTCATGCCCGAAAACGATAGAATACAATATTTCGTCAAAATCGTTAGATCTGTTTTCTAGATAAATTTTGTTTGACCCACAGTGACCCAAAAATGACCTACTAATCGAATTTTCTCTAATATGTGACTTAGTCCTTTGGTCTTCTCGTAATCGAAAACGACAAAGTACAAAATTTAGTCAAAATCGTTAGAGCCGTTTTTTAGATAAAATTGGCTTGACCCATAGTGACCCAAAAATGACACACTAATCGAATTTTCTTGAACATGCGATCAAGCCCAATGGTATTCTCATGCCCGAAAACGATAGAATACAATATTTCGTCAAAATCGTTGGATCTGTTTTCTAGATAAAGTTTGCTTGACCCACAGTGATACAAAAATGACCCACTAATCGAATTTTCTCTAATATGTGACTTATCCCATTGGTCTTCTCGTAATTGAAAACGACAAAATACAAAATTTAGTCAAAATCGTTAGAGCCGTTTTTTAGATAAAATTGGCTTGACCCATAGTGACCCAAAAATGACCCACTAATCGAAATTTCTCGAACGTGTGACCTAGCCCAATAGTTTTCTCGTGCCAAAAAACGATTGGATGTAAAATTTAGTCAAAATCGATTGAGCCGTTTTTTAGATATAATTAACTTGACCTTGACCCATTATGACCCAAAATGACCCACTAATCGAATTTTCTTGAACACGTGACCTAGCCCAATTGTATTCTCGGCCTCGAAAATGTTAAAATACAAAATTTCGTCAAAATCGTGAGCCATTTTCTAGGTAAACTTTCCTTGAACCTCAGTGACCCAAAAATGACCCACTAATCGAATTTTCTCTAATATGTGACTCAGCCCATTGGTCTTCTCATATTCCAAAACAACAGAATACAAAATTTAGTCAAAATCGTTAGAGCCGTTTTTTAGATAAAATTGGCTTGACCCATAGTGACCCAAAAATGACCCACTAATCGAAATTTCTCGAACATGTGGCCTAGCCCAATAGTTTTCCAATGCCAAAAAACGGTTGGATATAAAATTTGGTCAAAATCGATTGAGCCGTTTTTTAGATATAATTAGCTTGAGCTTGACCCATTATGACCCAAAATGACCCACTAATCGAATTTTCTCGAACACGTGACCTAGCCCAATGGTCTTATCATGGCTGAAAATGGTAAAATACAAAATTTCGTCAAAATCATTAGAGCCGTTTTTAAGATAAAATTTACACACGCACACACACACGCACACACACATACACACGCACACACACACACACATACATACACACACAATTTTTGCTCGCATTATAGTATAAGATAATGATATCAGATAAACACAATACATAAAGAAAATAAAATTAATTAAACAGTAATTTACATTAAGCATACTACTCATTAACACCAGAGACCAGACAGAGGCTATGTTGGTGGTTCCAGTGGGAACACGAAAGGGACATCTTCAATTTCACTCCCAATTTAAGAGAATGGAGTTATGCCACAGAATATTTATTATAACCTACTTTAATGTGACATCATTTGTCATATATGGCACATTTTTTGACTTAGACTAGCTACATAGCATAGAGACATGCGGCAGAAAGTATGAGACCTGTTTCTTCTTTATTTCCATCCTGATATCAAATGAGAAAGAGGTTCGAATTTTAATGTATCCCCGGAAGAATATATGATACATAACGTTACTTCAAGGAGATGAGAGACAAAACCATATACCTGAGAATCTGTCAGGTCCTTAGAGGATGATCTTTGGACCAGAGTGATTGAGATTTAATATAAGGGTCTTTTGGAAGCCCTTGTCTAGACGAGCAAAGTTTATGTCCTTGTTCTGGACCATGATAGCAGCAGGGTACTCAATATTAACCGAAAATACCTTAACCGAAAATATGAAAATCCCGTGCACAAACAGAACACTTAATAATTTACCAAATAGTGAACTTAAACATTTAATCTTCACTAGTAATGCATTAACAGGGCCATTTTTTTTAATATAACAGCATAAAAATAAGTTTGGAATGTAGGAGAGAGAAAATACTAAGGGCAGATATGTAGACACAACAGCTCACAGACGTACGTTTCCGGTTAAGGGTTAGGTACATCTGGAACGACTCAGCCCATAAACAATTGTAAAACAAATCTATGGAGGCTCAAGATTGCCAAGACTTAGGAACATACGTATCTACAGCCTCTGCCAAGTTTGCAATTTTATTTATAATGAAGAGTATCAATGTGTGAAACAACGCATTAAAATCCAAAACCCTTGCACAACCTTTATTTAAAATGGAAAATTGAAAGAATTTGTTATTTTTTCATTATATTAGGAAGACTCTGAACTCCCGTTTAAGATAATTTACAAACACAAAAACATATAGACAGGGAGGCGGTAGCACAAACAATCCCTTCTTTGAGTTTACGGCTGAAATTCCAGAATTAGTTAAAATTCAATTTGCATATTAACACGTTCACGCCGGCGCGGTGGTTCACACTCGACTATCTCAGAGTTGTCAAGTCTCCGGCTGTTTCCACACCACAGTTATTTTAGAGAAAATGTTGTTCTTTTAAGATGCCCAATTGTTCTAATTAAATAAAACAATGTTTTCTGTATTAAAATACTGGTATCCAAAAAGTCGGACTTTGCAGCTCTGAGATAGGCGAGTGTCACCCACCGTGCCGTCGTGAACGTGTTAATCAAAGCTTCAAATAAATTGTTACAGCCAATTTTCTATTTTATGAAAGAATATACATCCTTTTTAGAATAGTCGCCCAATTGTTCTAATTAAATAAAACAATATTTTCTGTATTAAAATACTGGTATCCAAAAAGCCGGACACTTTGCACCTCTGAGACAGGCGAGTGTGACGCACCGCGCCGTCGTGAACGTGTTAAATTGCAATAGGTCTGCCAAGTCATATTTTGGCAGAAAGCTCCTGAAAACCAGATTTTAACGGTTCACTCGTAGGTTTATCATTGTGTTTTGATGCTCCAATGGTAAACCTATGAGTCAACTGCTAAAATCTGCTGGTTTTCAGGTGTTTTCCACACGAGCGGATCCGGGAAGTAATGACTCCACAAACTGTGCATGCCTCGAATGATGCCAATACTCGCTTCAGATCTAGAACCGTTCTGATGCAAATCCAATTTTGTCTACCGTGACTTTTAATGTCTATGAAGTAATGATCGAAAGCATCACATAACATGTATTTTCGACGCACACATATTGATAACACAATTTAACGAAAACCACCTAAAAAATCAAACGAGAAAGGTTTCACACAAAAAGAGAAAGTAAAACCTTCAGCTCAAGTCTCTTCATAGTGGAAAACTGTGAAGAAAAAAAGAAAAAAATCCCCTCATAGCCAGCAATAACTAATATAAAGGATCCAAAACAATTGCTCAACTATGCATTAGAGGCGATGGATTCTTGGAGTTATGACACAGATACCGATGGAAAAAATATTTTCGAGGAATATCATCCTACTTGATTTTACACATTTATATACAGTATTATTATAACATTTTATGCTATGGTTCTTTAGACAATCATAACTTTAGAGTTTTTACAGTTTTTAAGTATTCTCTTTGTCTTTTGATTATATTTTACTTTTATTAAACTTTTAAAACTTTGCTGATTGCCACATCCCTGTTACATTCATTTGAGTGTCAAATTTTATTACCTTTGTCCTTTAACTAGGACCTTTTTACTCTTTTAAATGTTTTTAAGTATACATATCATTATTGAATCCATTTATACATATCATTACTGAAATCATTTAACCACAGTTTTTTTCATATTAGTCATTTCTTTTTAAAAATTTGTTCTCATTTTGATTTTGTTTTGGCGCAGCATGTCCCTGAAGGGACTTTGCGCCATAAAACCCTAATCAACCAACCAACCAACCATATTTTTAAAGTAAATTTAACAATTTCTGACCTATATTATGCAAAAATTTATAATTTGAATAACTCTTGGTAACAAGGAATGCAGTATAAAGATATTAAAATATATTTTGATACGTTTTAGACATATTTGACCATGTTTACAAGGTGAATTTAATGATGTGATCCATATAACGCACAACTTTGCGTTTTTATGTTTGCGTTATAAAGATCTTCTACTGTACTTACTATTTTTAATATATAGCAGATTTAAAGCAGACTTATCCACCACAGCATAAGGAACATAATAATTCAATTAGAGCCGTACCGAGTACTCGGTAAATACTCGGTACTCGGCCTACTCGGTCAATTTGCCGAGTACTCGGTACTCGGCCAATACCGAGTAGTTGTAAGAATTTCATTTTTTAAGCATTTGAAATTAAAACTGATGTGTAAAAAGTTATTCGAATATCAGTGTATAATATATGCAATAATTCACAAAACTATTTACTCGACATTTAACAATATGTCTATAAAATATAGAAAAAGTTAAGAAGAAAAACCCTCATAAAATAATTCCAGATTAAAATTTAATTTCACATTTATACAAATAAAAATACGTTCTTTTTAACTATATAGGAAAACAGAAAAGACTTATTTTGGATAAAGAAACTGAAAATAGAATAAATGTAATAAAAAAAATTTAATAAAATTTATTATATTTCAAATTATGGTGTAAAAACACCAAACGTTCTACATTATCAATAAACAGGGCATTTCTTTTACTGTACAATAAATTTGGCCTGCCTCTGAAAATATACATTCAGAATAAACAGTGGTTGAAGGTGCACATAAGAATTTTTTTGCAAGGTCGCACATAATCGGAAAAGTCCCCCCCCCCCCCACCACCATGCAAATGGAGTATCAGTTTTACATGTCTTCTGTTAAGAAAGCCTGTATCTCTTTTTGTACCTCTCTTTTTATTTTTCTCTTGTTTTTAATCAAAAGAAAATAAGGTACAGTTACAAAATAAATGTGAAATGTTTTGCATTATTCAATGATTTGTTACAATAACCAATAGACATTTTTATTTCTGATAGACAGATTTCAGGTATCGGAATAAATTGGAGGGTTGAAGAATGTTTTAATTTTATATTGGTTAATAATTGTACTTGTTATGTGTCAATTCTCCTTTTTTTGCTACTGTTTTGAATTGTCAAAAATTGTCTTTAAAAGGTGCACAAATAAATTTCAAATTTAATTAGTTCATTTATATGTACTATATATGTATATATATATATATATATATATATATATATATACATTTACACACAGGTATATATATATATATGTACACACAGGCATATATATATATATATATATATATATACTAGCGGGCATGACCGAGCTAAACTCGGTCAAAATTAGCCTTGTTTACAATTCGATATTTCATTCTCATTGTATAATTCTTGCTGTTCAGATAAAATTGGTATGATCCTAAGCTATAGGGACCCACTAACCGAAATTTCTCGAACACACGACCTAACCAATGCTCTTCTGGAACCCGAAAACGATAGAATACAAAATTTAGTCAAAATCGCTAAAGTCATTTTATAGATAAAATTAGCTTGACTCACGGTAACCCAAAAAAGGACATACTAATCTAAATTTATCGAACATCTGATCTATCCCAATGGTCTTCTCGTGCTAGGAAACGGTGTAAAAAGAAATTTTGTCAAAATTGTTTGAGCCATTTTTTAGATAAAATTAGCTAAACCGTGACTAATAGTGACGCAAAATGACTGGTTAATCGAATTTTCTTGAGCATGCGACTTAGACTAATGGTCTTCTCGAACCCTAAAACGATGGAAAACAAAATTTAATCAAAATCATTAAAGCTGTTTTCAAGATAAAATTAACTTGACCCAAAAATGACGCATCAATCGAATTTTCTCGAACGTGTGACCTAACCCAATGATCTTCTCGTGCCCGGAAAAAGTATAATACAAAATTTTGTCAAAGTCGTTTGAGCCATTTTTTAAGATACCCAAGCTTGACCCAAAAATGACCCACTGATCGAATTTTCCCGAACATATGACTTAGCTCAACGGTATTCTCATGCACGAAAACGATAGAATACAATATTTCGTCAAAATCGTTAGATCTGTTTTTTAGATAAACTTTGCTTGACCCACAGTGACCCAAAAATGACCTACTAATCGAATTTTCTCTAATATGTGACTTAGCCCATCGGTCTTCTCGTAATCGAAAACGACAAAGTACAAAATTTAGTCAAAATCGTTAGAGCCGTTTTTTAGATAAAATTGGCTTGACCCATAGTGACCCAAAAATGACACACTAATAGAATTTTCTTGAACATGCGATCAAGCCCAATGGTATTCTCATGCCCGAAAACGATAGAATACAATATTTCGTCAAAATCGTTAGATCTGTTTTCTAGATAAATTTTGTTTGACCCACAGTGACCCAAAAATGACCTACTAATCGAATTTTCTCTAATATGTGACTTAGTCCTTTGGTCTTCTCGTAATCGAAAACGACAAAGTACAAAATTTAGTCAAAATCGTTAGAGCCGTTTTTTAGATAAAATTGGCTTGACCCATAGTGACCCAAAAATGACACACTAATCGAATTTTCTTGAACATGCGATCAAGCCCAATGGTATTCTCATGCCCGAAAACGATAGAATACAATATTTCGTCAAAATCGTTGGATCTGTTTTCTAGATAAAGTTTGCTTGACCCACAGTGATACAAAAATGACCCACTAATCGAATTTTCTCTAATATGTGACTTATCCCATTGGTCTTCTCGTAATTGAAAACGACAAAATACAAAATTTAGTCAAAATCGTTAGAGCCGTTTTTTAGATAAAATTGGCTTGACCCATAGTGACCCAAAAATGACCCACTAATCGAAATTTCTCGAACGTGTGACCTAGCCCAATAGTTTTCTCGTGCCAAAAAACGATTGGATGTAAAATTTAGTCAAAATCGATTGAGCCGTTTTTTAGATATAATTAACTTGACCTTGACCCATTATGACCCAAAATGACCCACTAATCGAATTTTCTTGAACACGTGACCTAGCCCAATTGTATTCTCGGCCTCGAAAATGTTAAAATACAAAATTTCGTCAAAATCGTGAGCCATTTTCTAGGTAAACTTTCCTTGAACCTCAGTGACCCAAAAATGACCCACTAATCGAATTTTCTCTAATATGTGACTCAGCCCATTGGTCTTCTCATATTCCAAAACAACAGAATACAAAATTTAGTCAAAATCGTTAGAGCCGTTTTTTAGATAAAATTGGCTTGACCCATAGTGACCCAAAAATGACCCACTAATCGAAATTTCTCGAACATGTGGCCTAGCCCAATAGTTTTCCAATGCCAAAAAACGGTTGGATATAAAATTTGGTCAAAATCGATTGAGCCGTTTTTTAGATATAATTAGCTTGAGCTTGACCCATTATGACCCAAAATGTCCCACTAATCGAATTTTCTCGAACACGTGACCTAGCCCAATGGTCTTATCATGCCTGAAAATGGTAAAATACAAAATTTCGTCAAAATCATTAGAGCCGTTTTTAAGATAAAATTTACACACGCACACACACACGCACACACACATACACACGCACCCACACACACACATACATACACACACAATTTTTGCTCGCATTATAGTATAAGATAATGATATCAGATAAACACAATACATAAAGAAAATAAAATTAATTAAACAGTAATTTACATTAAGCATACTACTCATTAACACCAGAGACCAGACAGAGGCTATGTTGGTGGTTCCAGTGGGAACACGAAAGGGACATCTTCAATTTCACTCCCAATTTAAGAGAATGGAGTTATGCCACAGAATATTTATTATAACCTACTTTAATGTGACATCATTTGTCATATATGGCACATTTTTTGACTTAGACTAGCTACATAGCATAGAGACATGCGGCAGAAAGTATGAGACCTGTTTCTTCTTTATTTCCATCCTGATATCAAATGAGAAAGAGGTTCGAATTTTAATGTATCCCCGGAAGAATATATGATACATAACGTTACTTCAAGGAGATGAGAGACAAAACCATATACCTGAGAATCTGTCAGGTCCTTAGAGGATGATCTTTGGACCAGAGTGATTGAGATTTAATATAAGGGTCTTTTGGAAGCCCTTGTCTAGACGAGCAAAGTTTATGTCCTTGTTCTGGACCATGATAGCAGCAGGGTACTCAATATTAACCCTTAACCGAAAACATGAAAATCCCGTGCACAAACAGAACACTTAATAATTTACCAAATAGTGAACTTAAACATTTAATCTTCACTAGTAATGCATTAACAGGGCCATTTATTTTAATATAACAGCATAAAAATAAGTTTGGAATGTAGGAGAGAGAAAATACTAAGGGCAGATATGTAGACACAACAGCTCACAGACGTACGTTTCCGGTTAAGGGTTAGGTACATCTGGAACGACTCAGCCCATAAACAATTGTAAAACAAATCTATGGAGGCTCAAGATTGCCAAGACTTAGGAACATACGTATCTACAGCCTCTGCCAAGTTTGCAATTTTATTTATAATGAAGAGTATCAATGTGTGAAACAACGCATTAAAATCCAAAACCCTTGCACAACCTTTATTTAAAATGGAAAATTGAAAGAATTTGTTATTTTTTCATTATATTAGGAAGACTCTGAACTCCCGTTTAAGATAATTTACAAACACAAAAACATATAGACAGGGAGGCGGTAGCACAAACAATCCCTTCTTTGAGTTTACGGCTGAAATTCCAGAATTAGTTAAAATTCAATTTGCATATTAACACGTTCACGCCGGCGCGGTGGTTCACACTCGACTATCTCAGAGTTGTCAAGTCTCCGGCTGTTTCCACACCACAGTTATTTTAGAGAAAATGTTGTTCTTTTAAGATGCCCAATTGTTCTAATTAAATAAAACAATGTTTTCTGTATTAAAATACTGGTATCCAAAAAGTCGGACTTTGCAGCTCTGAGATAGGCGAGTGTCACCCACCGTGCCGTCGTGAACGTGTTAATCAAAGCTTCAAATAAATTGTTACAGCCAATTTTCTATTTTATGAAAGAATATACATCCTTTTTAGAATAGTCGCCCAATTGTTCTAATTAAATAAAACAATATTTTCTGTATTAAAATACTGGTATCCAAAAAGCCGGACACTTTGCACCTCTGAGACAGGCGAGTGTGACGCACCGCGCCGTCGTGAACGTGTTAAATTGCAATAGGTCTGCCAAGTCATATTTTGGCAGAAAGCTCCTGAAAACCAGATTTTAACGGTTCACTCGTAGGTTTATCATTGTGTTTTGATGCTCCAATGGTAAACCTATGAGTCAACTGCTAAAATCTGCTGGTTTTGAGGTGTTTTCCACACGAGCGGATCCGGGAAGTAATGACTCCACAAACTGTGCATGCCTCGAATGATGCCAATACTCGCTTCAGATCTAGAACCGTTCTGATGCAAATCCAATTTTGTCTACCGTGACTTTTAATGTCTATGAAGTAATGATCGAAAGCATCACATAACATGTATTTTCGACGCACACATATTGATAACACAATTTAACGAAAACCACCTAAAAAATCAAACGAGAAAGGTTTCACACAAAAAGAGAAAGTAAAACCTTCAGCTCAAGTCTCTTCATAGTGGAAAACTGTGAAGAAAAAAAGAAAAAAATCCCCTCATAGCCAGCAATAACTAATATAAAGGATCCAAAACAATTGCTCAACTATGCATTAGAGGCGATGGATTCTTGGAGTTATGACACAGATACCGATGGAAAAAATATTTTCGAGGAATATCATCCTACTTGATTTTACACATTTATATACAGTATTATTATAACATTTTATGCTATGGTTCTTTAGACAATCATAACTTTAGAGTTTTTACAGTTTTTAAGTATTCTCTTTGTCTTTTGATTATATTTTACTTTTATTAAACTTTTAAAACTTTGCTGATTGCCACATCCCTGTTACATTCATTTGAGTGTCAAATTTTATTACCTTTGTCCTTTAACTAGGACCTTTTTACTCTTTTAAATGTTTTTAAGTATACATATCATTATTGAATCCATTTATACATATCATTACTGAAATCATTTAACCACAGTTTTTTTCATATTAGTCATTTCTTTTTAAAATTTTTGTTCTCATTTTGATTTTGTTTTGGCGCAGCATATCCCTGAAGGGACTTTGCGCCATAAAACCCTAATCAACCAACCAACCAACCATATTTTTAAAGTAAATTTAACAATTTCTGACCTATATTATGCAAAAATTTATAATTTGAATAACTCTTGGTAACAAGGAATGCAGTATAAAGATATTAAAATATATTTTGATACGTTTTAGACATATTTGACCATGTTTACAAGGTGAATTTAATGATGTGATCCATATAACGCACAACTTTGCGTTTTTATGTTTGCGTTATAAAGATCTTCTACTGTACTTACTATTTTTAATATATAGCAGATTTAAAGCAGACTTATCCACCACAGCATAAGGAACATAATAATTCAATTAGAGCCGTACCGAGTACTCGGTAAATACTCGGTACTCGGCCTACTCGGCAAATTTGCCGAGTACTCGGTACTCGGCCAATACCGAGTACTTGTAAGAATTTCATTTTTTTAAGCATATGAAATTAAAACTGATCTGTAAAAAGTTATTCGAATATCAGTGTATAATATATGCAATAACTCATAAAACTATTTACTCGATATTTAACAATATGTCTACAAAATATAGAAAAAGTTAAGAACAAAAACCCTCTTAAAATAATTCCAGATTAAAACTTAGTTTCACATTTATACAAATAAAAATAAGTTCTTTTTAACTATATAGGAAAACAGAAAAGACTTATTTTGGATAAAGAAACTGAAAATAGAATAAATGTAATAAAAAAAATTAATTAAATTTATTATATTTCAAATTATGGTCAAAAACACGAAACATTCTACATTATCAGTAGACAGGGCATTTCTTTTACTGTACAATAAATTTGGCCTGACTCTGAAAATATACATTCAGAATAAACAGTGGTTGAAGGTGCACATAAGAATTTTTTTGCAAGGTTGCACATAATCGGAAAATTCCCCCCCCCCCCCACCACCACCACCATGCAAATGGAGTGTCAGTTTTACATGTCTTCTGTTAAGAAAGCCTGTATCTCTTTTTGTACCTCTCTTTTTATTTTTCTCTTGTTTTTAATCAAAAGAAAATAAGGTACAGTTACAAAATAAATGTGAAATGTTTTGCATTATTCAATGATTTGTTACAATAACCAATAGACATTTTTATTTCTAATAGACAGATTTCAGGTATCGGAATAAATTGGAGGGTTGAAGAATGTTTTAATTTTATATTGGTTAATAATTGTACTTGTTATGTGTCAGTTCTCCTTTTTTTGCTACTGTTTTGAATTGTCAAAAATTGTCTTTAAAAGGTGCACAAATAAATTTCAAATTTAATTAGTTAATTTATATGTACTATATATGTATATATATATACATATATATATATATACATGTACACACAGGTATATATATATGTACACACAGGCATATATATATATATATATATATATATATATATACTAGCGGGCATGACCGAGCTAAGCTCGGTCAAAATTAGCCTTGTTTACAATTCGCTATTTCATTCTCATTGTGTAATTCTTGCTTTTCAGATAAAATTGGTATGATCCTAAGCCATAGGGACCCACTAACCGAAATTTCTCGAACACACGACCTAACCAATGCTCTTTAGGAACCCGAAAACGATAGAATACAAAATTTAGTCAAAATCGCTAAAGTCATTTTATAGATAAAATTAGCTTGACTCACGGTAACCCAAAAAAGGACATACTAATCTAAATTTATCGAACATCTGATCTATCCCAATGGTCTTCTCGTGCTAGGAAACGGTGTAAAAAGAAATTTTGTCAAAATTGTTTGAGCCATTTTTTAGATAAAATTAGCTAAACCTTGACCCATAGTGACCCAAAATGACTGGTTAATCGAATTTTTTGGAGCATGCGACTTAGACTAATGGTCTTCTCGAACCCTAAAACGATGGAAAACAAACTTTAATCAAAATCATTAAAGCTTTTTTATAGATAAAATTAACTTGACCCAAAAATGACGCATTAATCGAATTTTCTCGAACGTGTGACCTTAACCCAATGGTCTTCTCGTGCCCGGAAACAGTATAATACAAAATTTAGTCAAAATCGCTAAAGTCATTTTATAGATAAAATTAGCTTGACTCACGGTAACCCAAAAAACGACATACTAATCTAAATTTATCGAACATCTGATCTATCCCAATGGTCTTCTCGTGCTAGGAAACGGTGTAAAAAGAAATTTTGTCAAAATTGTTTGAGCCATTTTTTAGATAAAATTAGCTAAACCTTGACCCATAGTGACCCAAAATGACTGGTTAATCGAATTTTCTTGAGCATGCGACTTAGACTAATGGTCTTCTCGAACCCTAAAACGATGGAAAACAAACTTTAATCAAAATCATTAAAGCTTTTTTCTAGATAAAATTAACTTGACCCAAAAATGACGCATTAATCGAATTTTCTCGAACGTGTGACCTAACCCAATGATCTTCTCGTGCCCGGAAACAGTATAATACAAAATTTAGTCAAAATCGTTTGAGCCTTTTTTTAAGATACCCAAGCTTGACCCAAAAATGACCCACTAATTGAATTTTCCCGAACATGTGACTTAGCTCAACGGTATTCTCATGCTCAGAAACGATATAATACAAAATTTTGCCATAATGTTTTGAGCCGTTATTTTAGCTACACTAAGCTTGACCCACAGTGACCCAAAAATGACCCACTGATCGAATTTTCCCGAACATATGACTTAGCTCAACGGTATTCTCATGCCCGAAAACGATAGAATACAATATTTCGTCAAAATCGTTAGATCTGTTTTCTAGATAAACTTTGCTTGACCCACAGTGACCCAAAAATGACCTACTAATCGAATTTTCTCTAATATGTGACTTAGCCCATTGGTCTTCTCGTAATCGAAAACGACAAAGTACAAAATTTAGTCAAAATCGTTAGAGCCGTTTTTTAGATAAAATTGGCTTGCCCCATAGTGACCCAAAAATGACCCACTAATCGAAATTTCTCGAACATGTGACCTAGCCCAATAGTTTTCTCGTGCCGAAAAACGGTTGGATATAAAATTTAGTCAAAATCGATTGAGCCGTTTTTTAGATATAATTAGCTTGACCTTGACCCATTTGACCCAAAAGGACCCACTAATCGATTTTTCTCGTACATATGACTTAGTCCAATGGTCATCTCATGCCCGGACACGGTATATTACAAAATTTTGTCGAAATGTTTTAGGCCTTTTTTGGATTCAATTAGCTTGACCCTGACCCATTGTGACCCAAAATGACACACTAATCGAATTTTCTTGAACATGCGATCAAGCCCAATGGTATTCTCATGCCCGAAAACGATAGAATACAATATTTCGTCGAAATCGTTAGATCTGTTTTCTAGATAAACTTTGCTTGACCCACAGTGACCCAAAAATGACCCACTAATCGAATTTTCTCTAATATGTGACCTATCTCATTGGTCTTCTCGTAATCGAAAACGACAAAATACAAAATTTAGTCAAAATCGTTAGAGCCTTTTTTTAGATAAAATTGGCTTGACCCATAGTGACCCAAAAATGACCCACTAATCAAAATTTCTCGAAAATGTGACCTAGCCCAATAGTTTTCTCGTGCCAAAAAACGATTGGATGTAAAATTTAGTCAACATCGATTGAGCCGTTTTTTAGATATAATTAACTTGACCTTAACCCATTATGACCCAAAATGACCCACTAATCGAATTTTCTCGAACACGTGACCTAGTCCAATGGTCTTATCATGCCCGAAAATGGTAAAATACAAAATTTCGTCAAAATCGTTAGAGCCGTTTTTAAGATAAAATTTACATACACTCACACATACATACACACACAATTTTTGCTACCATTATAGTATAAGATATATACATGTACACAGGTATATTTCTATATATGTACAGTCGTGGAAAAAAAAAGTACACCCCCCCCCCCTAACTCCTCAACAAATTATCGTAGAAGAAAGTTACTGGTATCGAACGATTGGAAATAAAGTCTACTTTTAAATGATAGAGATGAAATTTGCTTAGGGGGCCATCTACATATTAAAACGAACCATAACTTTGTTTTTTCAATAGCAGTACACAATTCTGACAACATAAATACTTTATACACCCTTCATACAACTTCATACACCCTTCAATTAGCCTAAAAACAATTTTTTTTATGCAATTCGTACCATAAGTTTCTGAGAAATTAATTATTTTAAATCGAGGGTATTTTAAGGACTGTATCCAAATTGAAGTTCGGAACTCGATTGTTAACCGAGAGAGCCCCCATCTTGATCAAGGCAACCTTAAGAAGTCAACGAAGCCTGCTAGATGCAAGATAGCAGAAGAAATTTCAAAATATCTAGTCACTTCTATTTAGACGGCCCCGTAAACCATCATTTTGCCATTTTTTAAGCATAATTTGAAAATTACTTGGAAGAAAAATGTGAAATTTTAGATTTCCATAAAGCAGGACTTAATAAATCTAAATCCATCAAAAAAATTGTAGGTTGCAATTCATAATTTTTTCGAATATTAATTTCATAATTCATATCATAAAATTATAAAAATTGCAAATTCAGCGTATTTATGTTTGGGTATATTAGTATTATTGCTACACAAAAAATTAGCGCATTAGGAATATAATTTCTGGAGATATAAATAAAAATATGAAAATGTAATTTAACATTAGAAGCACTAAATTTTCAATGTTTATAATTCAAAAACTTATCATTCAAATGACTTGAAATTCGGTGTCTAGGCATAGTTTGAACCGAAGATTTGAAATATCCGGTTAAAATTGGGTATTGTCATTGAAAAAAAAATGAAGTTTGGATTCGTTTTAATATGTAGATGGCCCACTAAGCAAATTTTATATGCATCCTTTAAAAGTAGGCTTTATTTCCAATCGTTCGGTACCAGTAACTTTCTTCTATGATAATTTGTTGAGGAGTTAGTAGGGGGTGTTTACTTTTTTTTTTCCACGACTGTACACCTAAACTCACATTATGTGCACAACAGCGTTTTTTTACCCCTTATTACACAACTACTCGGTATTCGGTACTCGGTACTCGGCTTCTCGGCCAAAGTACTACTCGGTACACCACTACATTCAATCTAATTTAAGATTATTACATAATGGAAGAGGAGGATTGGGCTGGGGCCAGCAAGAACAACTTCAGCAGATGGATACTCAACAGTTTACCAGATTAAAAAATATAAACATATCAGATTTCCATGTTCACCCAAGAGGTACTGATGGTGAACTCGTTTCATTTTTTATTGTGGATGATCACCGAGATAAGATAAGTTTTAATACTTTGAATCTCTGCAACATATCCAAAAGTCAATATTACTTATACAGCTGGCTTAAAAATACTATTCTGTTTACTGCTGCTATTTCACAACCCATCAATATAAATTGTTCATAGAATTAATTGTTAATACACAGCCACACTAAATTGCTAAACTTTTATTAATCATTTTGTCAATCTCATATTGTTATTGCTAAAATAAACTTAATAAATTTTGAATAAAGTTTGCATACTTTCACTCATCTGATGTCAGTCCTACGTAAACCACATTTTGTATGCCTTAATACTTTTCAATAGTATTGAAAAATATCAATGTTATACTATTGAAAAATGTAGAATATGTTTAACCTTTTTTTAAATAGTATGATTCCATTTTTATGTAACAAATAAATGACACTTTAAGATCTTAAAGGTTTTTAAAAGTAGATGATATATAGATGAATTCTGTTTAATGATGTACTGCTAATGACTATAAAGATATTTTGATATGAAAAACACAAACTCAATAAGAAACTGACTTTATCTAAAAGCAATTCAAAATTTAAGGGGTAGGGGATGGAATTTTGGAGAAAATTTCATGACTAATGTGCAAAAATTAGAAAGTATGCACACAGAATTGCTTTCATTTAATACTTAAACATTGATTAAGAATATAAAATGTATCTACAATACATAAAAATAAAATAAAAATGAATAAATAACTGGTGATAAGATAAAACATAAGCATGTTTAGATAGTATTTAAATATTAGTCTTTATATTTATAATATTAGATTTTCAAAAATAAATTTTCCAAAAATGTCAGTGTCAAAAGAGAGTCTAAATTAAGTTTTTGTGCTTTTTGATGAACGTAATAGCATATGAAAACACCACAACTCATATTATCTGTTTGCAAAACATGTGGAGGCTAATATATTGGCCATTTACTAAATGAATTAATATTTAAGACACTGCACCAGTCCCAAATAACATTATTAAAAGAAAAATTACTGAAATTCGAATTTAATGGATCATAAAATTCAAATTTATGCTCTTTTAAATTGATACTGCGAACTTTAGATTGATAAATTAAAAGTGTAACAGCAGAATTAATAACCATGTAATTATCACGACTGTGTAAAATTTTACACAAAAAATGCTTCTAATACAGTATCATATAGCCAACCCCATTTATGAGTTCCTCTTTGACTGTGTCCTTACACAATATTTTCAGATTCCTGATTGGTTCGATTACCAGATTATAAAATATACAAAGCAGAGTTTATATCCATTTAAAAATATCCGGTTAGCTGGGCGCCAGTGTTATATATACATATAGATACATGCATATGTTGGATATATACATATTTATGCATATATAACACTGGCGCCCGGCTAACCGAAAAGTACCAAATAATAATATAATAAATTAATAAAATATTTAAATTTTATTAACCACATAAAAGTTTTGGTGTTATTACATTTTTAGCAATGTCTACATGGGGTGTCCATTACTAGAAAATGATTATTTAAGCATTTCAGTAATGGGCACACCTCTTAAAACCTTAAAAATAAATGAAATTTTATGAATGACTATTAGTATATAAAATTCAAAGTTTTCTACTACTACCCTAAATTATAAAATATGCAAGGGGGAGTTTTGAAGAAAAAAATAATAAAAGCAAAACTTTTATTGGTTATTTTTTTTTTATAAATAAGCCGAAAACATTGAGGTGTGTCCATTACTGGCATATCTCCCTACTGGCAACTGATGAATTTTACCAGTTTTCCCCTTTAGTTTTAGCAATCCCTCCACCTTTCTCTAGTATTGATTTTACTGAATTTTTGCATCTCAAAAATAACTTTAAACAATAAATTACATAATTAAGTAGGTATATTAAGCTAATTGGCGCATGCAGACACAATAAAGAAAATATAAAATTCTCAATGAAAGAAAAAAACTAGATATAAGAACATAACTTTATTACGGAAAAATGAGCAAACGTGTTGGCTAGTTTTTTTTTTTTTTTTCTTTGTAACACACATTAAAATATCAGAAACAGATAAAAATCTAATAGTAAAAAAAAAAGGTAGACATTTTATTTAAAATCTACTAGATAATTAATAATAATAATAAAGATAAAGAATAATAAATAATTAGAGATAGGGTTAGGAAAATTAAGACAATTAGCACCTGCAGCCTTGATAAAGAAATAATAAAATATATATTATAAATACAGGAAAAGATTAAGTTGATCAATCTTACTTGAAACTAGAGGAAAAAAAAAGTATCGCTAAATATAATTGATAAATTCAAAAAATTCAAAAAGCTAATAACTAACACAAGAGTAATCAGCAAAAGCAATCGGTCGTGGATGGGCTGATGAGTGATGAGCTGGCTGAGCCCTGAGCGGCGATAATAATCTTGCCAAGACGAAAATATCGCCAAGTTAGTTACTGAGGATGTCACGTGACGGTAACTGACTTCCGGTTGGTGTTTGTCTCTATTCTGCAAAACTCGTCGAAAGAGTACTAGCAGGCATTCCGTACTTTGCTGCAATCTCTGATTTTTTAAAAATGCCATCACTAACATCACATAAAATCTTCTGCTTAGTTTCCAAACTAAGAACCTTTTTTCACAACTAGAGTTCCAATACAATTAGAATTCAATCAGTAAAATTTTTCTAGCAAAGAACTTTATTCATATCAACTGATCAACCATGTATTAGCAACGAAATGAATCGCTCACAAAAGAATTTCAACATCAGCAGAGAAAGAATGCAACTTTTTTCTCTTGCCCCACGGTCTGCCATTTACTCCTCTTAACGCATATTTATGAATTTAATATTTTAAAGTTTTTCTGTTTTTAAGTCACATGTAAATAAATTTTTAATTGAAAGGAAATATTCTTTGTGCTGTTTTTACAATCCCCAACAATTTAAAATAATTATTTTTTTCTTCTGTACACCCCAAGTTTGTAATGTATATATAAGATTAGAAAAATATAGTTAAATTCATGTATAGTTTTTGCTCCTATAAACTTTTGGCATTTTTCTGTTAGCCAGTTTATGTATATATAACACTGGTGCTCAGCTAACAGAAAAGTACCAAACTTTTATTATGCTTTAAACTTTTATAATTTATTATTTATTTTATTATGATTATGTACATTAAATTCAGTAATACATAAATAGAGAGGGGCATGCAATTTCCTAGGAAAAAAAAACCAATGACATTTTATGTAGATTCTTGTATTCTTTATAAACGTATCGTTCAAGATCCTTACTCTAATAGATACACCAAATTAATAAAAACCTTCTATGTCTGGATAAGATCTGGGTATTCTTTTAGTTCAAAGCTAATAAAAATGCAGGTTTGAAATATTTTTGCCAAACTTAGTCACACAAAATGTAAAGAGAATAAATAAATCTTGTTTTTATCTGAATTCGGGGTTAGATGCCTTATGTTCCCTCAGCCGTTGTTTTGAATTGTTTGGCGATTTTTTGTTGGCGTGTTGGCGGTGTTTATAGATTAACCTCGATATGTGGAACCCCGTGTGATGTGTGTATTCTGACGTGTTGTGTTCTGGCAACCCCTGAGAAGTGGTGGATTTTGTGATTGTCGATGTATTTTGATATTGTGTTGTATCGTTCTGTCTTTTTATTTTTATGGTAAATTTATTGGAAGCGTTTGACTGACTATGGTTTCTGTAATCCGTTTAAACGCTTTTGCTGAAGTAATTAAGAAATATGAGGAAATTTTGAGAAGAAAAGTAGGTTTGTTTATTGTATCTCAATGCGTATTCATATAAGCCTATTTTGGAAAATGACGGTGGTGTTATGAGAGAAATTTCGTGATGCATTTCGCTGGAGTAAGCTGGATTTCGTGCTTTCAAGAAAGCAGATATCTGTTAAGGTATTTTGATAATTTTATGTATATTTTGCTGCATTAAGAGTTTTTTACATTTTGAGATTGCTAGAAAGCGAGAACTGCTGAATTTTAAAAATGCTACACCGGGAGAACTGCTGAATGCAGTGATGTTTTTTTTCGGTTAATGTGTGCGAAGCGCTCATACAAGATTACTGATTGCCACTTTAGCGAGTTTCGTTTTTTATGTATATTTTGCTGCTTTAAGGGTTTTTTAGATTTTGAGATTGCTAGAAAGCGAGAACTGCTGAATTTTGAGAATGCTACACCGGGAGAACAGCTGAATGCAGTGATGTTTTTTTTTGGTTAATGTGCGCGAAGCGCTCATACAAGATTACTGGTTGCCACTTTAGCGAATTTTGTTTATTATTTACATTTTATTTTCGTTAAGCGAAACATGCGTATAAACCGGTGCTTGGCGACATTTACTACTTGGCGGAAAAGGGGTTTTCACGCCAAGAAAAATTCCAAGATTGCGGCCGCGGGAGCTTATGACATCTGTTCAAAAAAAAAAAGAGTTATCTCTATCTTCTTTTTGTAAAAATGATAGACCTAAAATTCTGTCTGAATTTTTCTTACTTTTACATGTTTATAAACGCAAACCCACACTGTCTGTTTCATTACAGCAGCGATCAGCCAACGATATTATAGTTAGCCTCTTACACGAGATTTTTCAATCTATTTTACGCCATTTCTTGACTTAATCAATTTATAACAGTCCAAAGTCTCATATATTTATAATTTCCCCCGATATTTTAAGGAGAATTCTAAATTTATTCACAATATTTCAAAACAGATGCTATTTACCTATGCAATTACATTACGTAAACAAACAGTTATCCGTTCTATCGGTGCGACCCCGGTAGACGTTAGATGCAAACCCTGGGAATCACAAAATTGGCGCATGCGTATCTGCACTCTTGGCTTTCGTCTACTTCAAATCCAGATCGAACATAAACAAGGGATGTGACGAATAGTGATTTTGTCGAAATACCGAATATTCGTCCAAATTTTAAACGAATACTAACGTTTTTTCCAATAAAGATTTTAATTTTATAACGTAAATTTATATATATGGAACTTAAAATGAAAAATGAATAAAAATACAAATTTATGTTCTATTATTAATCTGTTTAATTTTTTTAAAAACTTGGTGTATTTCTTGTTCTTGAAAATTTTCAAACACCTTAATCCTGTTAATACACAACTTCTACAACGTTTGTAGAAAGCTGCTCACCGGGCCCAATAGGATCTAAAACAACAACTTCTACAACATTTAAATTATAATAGATTTTATCTACAAGAAAATAATTCATAAACATTTTACCTAGGGTGTCAACGATTTTAATCAAATGATTTAAATCGTGATTTTAATCAACTATTTAAAAAAAAAATCCTTGATTAAAATCATAACGTTTAAAATTATATTAAAATGAACATAATTTGGAAAATTTCTATAGGTATTTTGCCTCATGAATAAACAAAAAAAAGCTTTAGATAATTGTTTCTAAGCTTAGACTATTCCTTAAACTTATAAAACACTAAGTATACTAAGTTCATAAAAATACATAATTTGTAATGTCTTAATTTCCTTTAATCAAGTTATTCATTATTTTATGTAAAATAAAATAAGCTTAGCAAATATATTAAATTTCTGAAAGTAAAAGAATAAGTAGCCAGTATGTTATTTTCTCATTCTGCTTTTGCAATAATAAATTTATAGCAAATCAGGACTAAAAAAAAAAATGGCACCTGCACAACAATTATTATAAAAGAATGTAAAGAGAAAAATAAATAATTGGTATAAAAATGTTAAGCTCAGAGAGTTTCTTCGGTTGAGGTTTGAATAAATGTTTTTAATTTTATTTTTTTACTTTTGTACTCGTATACACCAAATAAAAAAATTAGTTAGGGATAAAATATATGTATATATATATATATATATATATTGAAGCACTGATTGCTCCCCCCACCGTTACAAAAAAATAACATTTTTGATAATGTGCCTTCAAATTGTCATAGATACTTGAATTTTGTAGTGAGGTACATTCTGAATGCATAATACTTGAGTACTCCTTTATTTAAAAATTCAAAATAGCTTAGAGTCCCCCCCCCCCATACACACACACAGACAAATATACATCTTTTAGCATTCAAATAGTCATAGATGCTAGAAATTTTGAATGAACATATAACCTGAATAGTGTTGATACTTAAATACTTCAATTGAAATTTTAATGGATGGGGTCCAAAGAGTGCCCCCTCCCCCAATTCGCTGATATAAAAATAACACTTCAGTTTTTGAGCCTTCAAATTGTCGTAGAGCATACAAAATTTGTATGCGATTTTGTTAACTGCATACAAAATTTCAAATGTCCATTACTATTTGAAGACACATAATCAAAAATGTTATTTTTTGTTAGGGAAGAAATCTTTAAATTATCTTTTCTTAAAGTCTTCAATAAAGGAACACTTAAGCAGAATTACTATTCAAAATGTGTCTGCCTACAAAATTCAAGTATCAATGACAATTTAACCCCCTCACTGACAAGCCCGTGTTAATACGTTCACTAAGCTCCAGGTTTCACTGCAATACAAGCAATATTTAAAGTAATATAATTCTATTGATTTAATGTATTTTTTTAACCGACTTCAAAAAGGAGGTTATCAATTCGACCTGTATGTATGTTTTGTCCATGTTCACGCATAACTTTCTTAAATATAAACCGATTTTGATATTTTTTTTTTTTTTTTTTTTTTTTTTTTTTTTTTTTTTTTTTTTTTTTTTTGCTTGAAAGTGTAAGTCCCCCCATTTGGTCCTATTCCAATTTGATCAAAATCTGATGATTAGAAATTTTTTTAAAATAAAAACTTTAAAATCCAAATCCTTTTTGAAGCAGTCGCCCGATTATAAGCGCTCATCTTTGATACTGTTACTCTTACAGAAATGCGAGATCTTTCAAAGTGCGAAAACTTAGCTGGACAAGGGCGAGATCCAGATAGGTTTTTCGCTGGTAGTGAAACGAGATTGACCAATCAGAAGCCTGCAGTCATGTGAACATTTCGCTATTTGCAAAAATGCAAGCTTCTGATTGGTTGATCTCGTTTCGCTAAGAGCGAAAAATCTACCTGTACACCGGCCATTCTGTCATCCACCAAACCGGAAGGCCCACATAGACACAAACCGGTATCAGAAGTCGATGTCGAAAAGTTGAAAATGAACCTTTAAAGTTCCTTATGTATCAGAGCACAAGTACAGCGCCTAGAATAAATAGTGTGGAAATCTGCTATTCAAAGAGCACTAAAAAATTGTATCCCTTAAATGTGCAATGATGCTGTAATCCAATGAGCCGATCGCAGCGACATCTGCGTTATATTTTCAAATTTCAATGTAAACATTGTACTATAACAGCGTCTAGACCAAGTTGTCTTGGAGTTTTAGAAAATATCCTCAGATGTCGCTCCGATCGACTTTTTGAATTTCAGCATAGTTTTACATTTAAGGGATACAATATTTTAGTACTTTCTAAGTACTACTGCTACAGCGCCTAGAAGATACAGTGTGGAAAACGGCTACAAAATAGTGCTAAAAAATTGAATCCCATAAATGTACAACGATGCTGTATAACAAGATGTCGATCGTAGCGCCATCGTAGTGATTTAAAAACGATAGTCATTCTAAAAGAGACTCTTTAACCTATTTCACGTCATTCTTTAACTAAATTAGCTTATAACAGACTAAAATATCTCATATTTATAGTTTCCGATATTTAACATTCTATAATTTTTGAAAACACAGGGTTTATATTGAAAAGAGTTACGAGATGGCGCTCGTATCAGCATATTGCCGCTGAGCATTGTTGGAGATTTATGGGATACAAGTTTTTAGCACTTTTTAAAGTATTATAGGTATAGCCGTTTTCCACACTGTATCTTCTAGGCGCTGTACTACTGCTACAGAGTCTAGAATACATTGTGTGGAAATCGGCTATCCCAGTAATACTTAAAAAAGGTGCTAAAATGTTGGATCCCTTAAATGTCAAACGATGCTGAAATCCAATGAGTCGATCACAGCGACATCTGCAGGATATTTTCTATAACTCCAAGACGATTTGGTCTAGACGTTGTAATAATAAGATGTGTTTACTTTGAAATTTGAAAATATATCACAGATGTCACTGAGATCGGCTCCCTGGATTTCAACATCATTGCACATTTAAGGGGTATAACTTTTTAGCTCTGTTTGAATAGCAGATTTCCACACTATGTATTCTAGACGGTGTTCTACTGCGATAGTAAGTCAGTATGTTCTGGATATCTGAATCTGGGGAAACAATGAGAACGGTTCAGGATCTGAACCCAGTAGGCATTGTGAACATGCTTACAGCATCTAGAGCTGGACCAATTTACAGCGTCTAGAATACATAGTGTGGAAATCTGCTATCCAAGCAGCGCTAAAAAGTTGCATTCCTTAAATGTGCAATGACGCTGAAATCAAGGGTGCCGATCGCAACGACATCTGTGATATATTTTCAGATTTCAAAGTAAACATCGTATTATTACAGCATCTAGACCAAATCGTCTTGGAGTTTTATAAAATATCCTGCAGATATCGCTGTAATCGACTCATTGGATTTCAGCATCGTTTGACAGTTAAGAAATCCAATATTTTAGCACTTTTTTAAGTATTACGGAGATAACCGATTTCCACACTATATATTCTAAACGCTGTAACCAAATCGTCTTGGAGTTTTAAAAAGTATCCTGCAGATGTCGCTGTGATCGACTCATTGGTTTTTAGCATCGTTTGACATTTAAGGGATCCAATATTTTAGCACTTTTTTAAGTATTACTGCGATAGCCGATTTCAACACTATATATTGTAGACGCTGTAGAAAATGCCTAAGTTTGTTATAGTTTGGACATAAATTTCTCTCAAAGCAATTTGCCGCGTACTGATGTGTAAACTTTATTGGTGGATTGTCAGCTTTTTCTCACTCAATGGAGTATATTCCATCTACATTTTGATCACGTGGTCAAGGTAAAAACTTCTAGCGTAAAGAAGGGAAGGCTCCGTAGACGTAATGAGAAACCCTCGCCAGCCAGTGAAACTGATCATGCGGAAAGCAGTAGTAGCCTCCCTTCTTATCAGTTAGAAGTTCTTTGAGTAAATTACCGGTATCACGTGACTTTTTTCAGCCTCGAACCCAGATTTGCAATAAAGTCCATTCCGTTGTCCGTAGGTATCGATGCGGACCTTATAGTTTACTGGATGCGGTAACTTTCCGAAGTGCGAGATCTTGTCTAGAAAAGATGCCGCATTCAGATAAACCCAAATATCTAAAACGATGCTAACCGCCATCGAATGTGGGGATCAAACAGCTTACAATTCAATAGCAAAGTGACCTTATACATCAGAGTTTAGTAAAGTGTTTCTATTACTCGGTACACTGCAAAGTGCCTCCATATACAGTTACACATAAAATTGCTTTCTTATGTGTAGCAGCACTGTCTTCGGTAATCAGATTCAGACTAAACGCCTAATCATTGACGCTCATTTCTGATGTCTTTACTGCCTAAAGATGGGGAGATTGGTATGTGGTATTGGCATGAGAATGGTGACATACGGAAAAAAAATTATTGATTGTTAGATTCTAGACAAAAGCTATCGCCATGAATCTTGAAGAGTTTGCCATTATTGCCAAACTAATGCTTGTTAAATTGTCCTCTACTCGTATAATCAAACTTGTCCAAGCGAAAATCGCCACGTTCTGGAACAGAAAATGTCTAGTTTTGCCGTAGTGCAGGCAAACACGTATGTATAAACAGAGTCTGTGCATTGCATGTCACCACTCTTAAATAGAGGCACCTTACATAAGGAAACAATGGAGGATATTCCATCTCCGTTTTGATCACGTTGTCAAGGTAAAAACTTCTAGCGTAAAGAAGGGAAGGCTCCGTAGAGGTGTAATGTAAATCCCCGCTAGCCAATGAAACAGTTCATGAGGCAAAGCAGTAGTATCTTCCCTTCTTATCAGTTAGAAGTTCCTTGGGTAAATTACCGGTATCACGTGACTTTTTTCAGCCTCGAACCCATACTTGGAAATTATCGGAAAATAATAATGTAGTAGAATGGAGGATATTCCATCTACATTTTGATCACGTGGTCAAGGTAAAAACTTCTATCGTAAAGAAGGGAAGGCTCCGTAGGCGTATATTGTAAAGTCCCGCTAGCCAATGAAACGGTTCATGAGGCAAAGTAGTAGTATCTTCCCTTCTTATCAGTTAGAAGTTCCTTGGGTAAATTACCGGTATCACGTGACTTTTTTCAGCCTCGAACCCATATTTGGAATATCCTCCATTATGGACCACATGATTGGTTTATTGAATATATCTGACCTGTGTGCTTGGCGTCAAGCGCCTGCTTATAAGTCATCGTCAATATACAGGAACGAGATAGCACAAGGAAAGTTACAGCACCAGAGAATTACATCCAGGAGCTCCACAAAGAGTGTGCAACGGAGCCAGCAGGATTCGAACCCGCAGTCACCTACGCTCTCAAGTGATTAGCAGTGTGATGCCTTGACCACTCAGCCACGGTGGGCCCTGTACCGCATTTCCAAACCTGACAAGTTTACAGCTTTTGGGATGCCAGTATTTTAGTACAGAAAATTTTGTTTTATTTGAGAGAAGAATTTTTGAAATTTAAAACGACACACTCTATAAAAATTACAAGTTAAGTTCGCAAAAAGGTAGGCTTCTGATTGGTCAATCTCTTTTCGCTAACAGCGAAAAATATATCTGGGTCCTGGTCAATATACTTGAAGAGTCAATACAAATATTACTAACTACATAGTCTGCATTTTTCTTCTTGACAACGGAGTCCTACAAAAAATAATTCTTGAATGTAGACCGTGGCTGAATGGTTAAGACACCACACCGCTAATCGCTTGAGAGCGTAGTTGGGCTGCCGGTTCAAATCCCGCTTCCTCCGTTGCACACTCATTGTGGAGCTCCTAGATGTAATTCTCTGGTGTTGTAAATTTCCTTGTGCTATCTAGAACCCCCCCCCCTTTATAGTCACTGTTGTAGTTGGATTGATGTGGCTGTATAGGAGTGATTCTAGTTAATGGTGGCTTGTTCGGCGTACCGCTGGTTTGTTAGGTTTCCGTCGTATCTTTCTCTGGTAGTTTATCTAGGAAGTGGATTAAGACAGCTATATTATAGCGTCTAGAATACCTAGTGTGGAAATATGCTATCCAAACAGCGCTAAAAATTTGTATCCCTTAAATGTGCGACGATACTACTAAAATCCCAAGTGTCGATCGCAGCGACATCTGCGGGATTTTCGTATTACATTGTATAGACTAGCAATATCTTGCAGTTGTAGAAAATATCCTGCAGATGTCGCTACGATCTGTATATTTCAGCAGCATCATTGCACATTTAAGGGATACAATATTTTAGCACTTTTTTAAGTATTAGAGGGATAGCCAATTTCCACACTATATATTCTAGGTGCTATAGCTATATAGGAATAGAAAGCTCCTTACCGGGCCCAATAGGGTCAATACAACAACAAGAACCCCCCCCCCCCCCCCCCACTTCAAAGCTTAAAGTTCTTGTGCTATTTCGTCCTTGTATATTAACGATGACTTATAAGCGGGCCCCTTATGTCAAGCACACAAGTCAGGTGTATGTGATCAATAAATAAATGATTGTAGACTGTTGTGAATATAATGTACTTGTTTAAGAAAATATCTAAAGTATTAAATGCTAATAAAGTCAATACTTTTAATGAAATTATAAAGAATTTATTAAAAACTATTTGTTTAATAAATAGTTTTTGTAAATTATAATTTCTTTGAAAAATTATTTACTTATTCAGCAGATGTTGAAATCCGGATAATTATGTGTTACGGTATGAATAACTAAAAAGTAGGAAATAAAATAATCTTTTCAAAAAAAAAAAAAAATTAACCGACTTCAAAAAAAGCACTAAAAAGAATTAAATAATTCTTTAAACTTCTCTAATGACGAAGCTTTATCCAATAACCACACATCGGATATCATGTATCGGCATAAAAACATTAAATTTAATGTATAAAATTTAATATCTACCAAACATGGATTTTCTAGAGAATATTTTTTACAAAAGATTAATTTACATATTTATGATTTAATTTACGAATATATATCATATAAAAAGTAAACAATTACTTTTTGAAGTTGGTGCCAAACATTCACAATCGATAATGATTAAACAAATAATTTGCTGAAGAAATAGAGCATTTTTTAAATTTTGCATCATATTTTCCATCATTACTTTATTCATGGTAATAGCTACAATATATTCACAATTTTACTATACTTAAGATAGGTTGGCTCCAACTTCAAAAAGTAATTGATTACTTTTTATATGTATATATTCGTAAATTAAATCATAAATACATAAATTAATCTTTTGTAAAAAATATTCTCTAGAAAATCCATGTTTGGTAGATATTAAATTCTATATATTAAATTTAACGTTTTTATGCCGCTACATGATATCCGAAGTGTGGTTATTGGATAAAGCTCCGTCATTAGAGAAGTTTAAAGAATTATTTAATTCTTTTTAGTGCTTTTTTTGAAGTCGGTTAATATTTTTTTTTTGAAAAGATTATTTTATTAATACATTGAACAATGATTAATACTTCCAAGGATTGCATTCATATTCGTTATTAAGTTTCTTTATAAAATGTTCAAAGAATCATTTTTTTTTTTAGCATTTAAAACAAAATGCAGAGAAAACAACATTACAATTTTGCCCTTTTCCAAGACAGTCGGAGGGTTTAAGAAATAAAACTGTATTTTTGGGGGTGGTGGAGGAGGAGGTATCCAGGAGCCTCCATAGATAATTTTTAAGTATTTACTGTACCCCGATAGGAGAAATATGCGATTTAATTGAATTTTATTTGTAGGTACAGTATCACAGTTCGCATATTTTGAGAAAATTTTATGAAATGATATCTCTAATGTTTAATAATGAACAAGAAATTAAAATCTTTCAACCTACAAAGATGTAGGGGTGTAGTGGAGGGTATACGGTGGTATGCACTTTATACCTTCTGGATTTTCTTAACGAGCTTTGTTTCTCAAATAAAGCTGTAGCATATACTCCAGCAATGAACTTTAATGATTGTAGGGTCTCTCTTGGTTATTTTTTTATGACTACAACACTGATAATGCCACATACAATTGTTTTTGCGGTTTATGTAAAAACATGCCTATTTGTACAGTTTGAAAATGATTACCCAATTACAGAAGATTAAAAAATATCACAGTTTATTTTTAACACAATCAGCTGATTGGAAAGTAAATAAAAAAGTAGTAACTTTTCTAACCGAGTGAAAATTTGTCCAGTACAAGAATCTAACTCAGAGCGTTTGGCTTTAATTGAAAATGCTTTACCATTTAAGTTATCTGGATAACACCACAGTCTAAACAATATTCACTCACACAGCCCATTTGTCATTTCAGACTGAATATTGTGTTAGCTGGTATATCTGTCGTAGGCTAATTGAGAAATCAGGCTCTTTGCAAAAAGCCAGGCTAATTGGAGAATTAGCTACCTTTTTCCAATTAGCCTGATATTTTTCAGGCTTATTGCAAAGAGCCTAGAAAGCGTTAGGCTAACTGAAAAATGACCACTTATTATCCAATCAGGGTGATTTTTTAGGCTTATTAACTCATAACCCGACCGGAACTCCAAAAATAAATTACAACAGACCGTTCCCCGATCCGAGCAAGACAAAATAACTTCAGTCTGCATGCAACCCGGCCCGAACCTGAAAGTTGCAATTGAAAAAACCCGAAGCAAATCTGATAACCGACAAAAATATTCTAAAGCACCATAACCCGATCCGAGTAAGACAAAATAATTTCCTTGGGCACGCAACCAGACCCGAACCTAAAAATTCCATTAGAAAAAACCCGAAATCTGACATGAACCAAATCTGAACCCGACAAAAATATCACAAAGAAACATAACCCGATCCGAGAAAGACAAAATAATTTCTGTGGATACGCAACCCGATCCGAACCTAAAATATTTGTTTGAAAAATTCCGAAATATGACCCGAACCAAATATGATAACCGATAAAAATATTCTAAAGAAAAATAACCGATCCGAGTAAGACAAAATAATTTTCTTGGACACGCAACCTGAACCGAACTTAAAAATTTCATTTGAAAAACTAGGGGGCTCCGCCCCCTGCTCGCTACGCTCACCAACCTCCCGCTTAATCGCTAAGCAATCCCTATTTTCTAGCCAACCCCAGACGTAATTTTTTCGCGTTTCCATTCTTGATCGCTTCGCAATCCCTTATTTTCTATGCATACAATTTTTAGGATCCACTTGGTAAAAACGCGCTCCTCCCCAACTTCTGATAATTTTATTTCCTTATCTCCAAGCACATAAACATTGCAGCTTAGTTTCATAATTATAACAATTATTAAATATAAAATTATACATATAGTGTTATTAATATTGTAAATAGTTAGTGTTTGTGCTTAAAAATAATGTAAATAGTTCAATTAAGCTCTATTCATAAGCTAATATTAGTTTTTGTTGCCCCGAAATATCTGAATTTGTTGATTTTCTGCAAGCAGGTAAACCCTATTGGATTTCAATGGGAGTCTATGGAAATTTGGCGAAATACTGGATATAGCGCCAAGTTGGCGTCACTTTTGGCAACTAATTTTGGTCACCAAATTTGGCGGTATATCGCCCAGCTAGCAACAGAGCCGCCCCTCCCTCCTTGGTAACCCCCTTATAGCTTCAGAAAGTTCTGACCAATCAGATGCGTTTCGCGGTATCTACGCAGATTTTCACTGGCCATTTCCAAATCGTTACTTTTTTTATATATAGAAGGAAACCTGAAATCTGACCCGAACCAAATCCGAATCTGACAAAAATATCCCCAAGAACTATAACCCTATACGAGCAAGACAAAATAATTTCCGTGGACACGCAACACGATCCGAATTTAAAAATTCCATTAGAAAAAAAGCAAAATCTGACACGAACCGAATCTGAAACCGACAAAAATATTCTAAAGAACCATAACCCGATCTGAGCAAGACAAAATTTTCTGTCGACATGCATCCCGATCCGAACCTAAAGTATGGACTACCAGATACACTACCATTCTACTTTGCATTTTATCATTTGTCTTTCAAAAATTGCTATTTTCTAATTTTTTCCATAGCTTTGTCAAAAGCTTCAACTGACTCAGCATTTGCCACATCCCGCAGATGTTTCAAAACACTCTCTCTGGGATGGATGAACACCATTTGATGATTTCTTTACCCAACGATCCCAAGCTTTCTCCCGATGAAAGTCACACAAGAACACAAAAGTTGCTGGGAAAACAGTTTGTACCACATTAATTTCCTGTTCACAGAAATCGGTCATAAAATGTTTTGGGTTCCATGTTGGATTCTCTTCTTTTAATATATTTACTGCTTCAATAATACTAGCACTTGTTTTATCTTGTGTAATAAATATAGCAACAACTTGATTGTTGACATTGGTTTTCACACATATGAAGAATAATGGCAAAGTATACTTTTTAGTTCGATATGTAGCATCTAAGAGGCATAGGGTATTTCCATAGTGCTGAAGCAAATACTTTTGTTTTTCTGACTGATAGACTAACAACATATTCTTTGAAATCTTTTCTTCAATATCATTGCTTTCAGTTTCATGGTAAGGTCTGAAAAAGAAGAAATCATTCGGGTATTTCACCAAATGTTCATCTACAATGTGCTGTATTCTTTCTTGATCTTCCGTTGAATAAGATAACTTCTGCAAAGTACTCTTTACAACGTTCCGAATGTCTTGTGATGTGGGATAAAATCTTCTGTCTGATTTTGAGGGGAATCCTGGTGTTTCAGGAAAGAGCTGCTTTGTAACATACTGATCTAGATAACGTTTTATTTCTACAGTACCTGTAATTGAATCAGCAACAAACTCTTTTATTTTCAGCTTTAATCGTTCACCAATAGATTGGTGGATTTCTGCTGCTTCTCCAACAGGATGCATCTCATGGTCTGATTCATTAGCTGGAAGGGTTAAAATAATTTTTTTAATTGCCCTGCCTTCTTTTTCCTGAAGTGAATTCCGTAATTCTTTGTATGCTTTTATTTTACTGTATTTATTATCTGTTGAAATTGCACATTCTGTAAATGTTAATACTTCTTTCAGTGAAATTTTAGTTTGGCAGCCTAATTTCCTGGAACATTGGTTTAATTTTCTTGTTTTTGTTCCTTGTGTATGATCACTTCAGCTTTTTTCATCATTTTTCCGATCCTCTATCGCTTTAGATGAAATACGGCGATCTGGATCAAACTTGCGATCAAAGTACACTTGATTTACATAAACATAAGGAAATGTATCAAACTACAGAACGTAACTATTTCCCTTTTTTGAATATAAGTCCGAGTGTCTAAAATCTTTTGAACGTACCTTCCGCACGCAGAATTTAGAAAATGTTTCCTCTTCATATTCTTTTATTTTTTTATACGCTACTTCAATCGAATCAATTAAAAAAACACTCATTTTGTATCTTTCTATAAAAGCACTGTTTCCCAGATAGCATGAACAATTGCAGCAAGATTAATTTTTTCTTGATATTTTCTTGTCACGACAAATTTGAAGTAACAATATTGCTGCAAAGACACTACTAGGTAGACGGAATAAAATCAATCGCTCCCTTGTAATGCAACTTTGTTCTAAAATTGATACAACACTGTCATAAAATAACGACGTAAGCGAAAAATTCCTTTTGTTGGAAGGAGAACAGATATAAATACGCATGCGCGGAAATTTGACAAAGACAAAATTACAACACATCTTTATTGAATCCCATGATTAGCAGCGCCATTGGATTAGCGTTCAAGTAAAGAACCCAGATATAAAGGTATTTATTATTTTAATTATTCAAATGTGATTCGGATATTTTTGTATTTTCTCTGTACAAACTACAACTTATTTCGTACAGAAATTCTAATAAATTAAAAAGTTATGTTTATTTATAGAGGAATGCTTACATTTTAAAAATAGTTTAGTTTTGGTCCATGTTAAAGCATTATTGAAAATTTTAATTTTTAAATGAATTTTTCTCAACTTTAAGGGGAATTTCTAAGATATCGTTTTAATTAATATTTGCTTTTTTTTCTTGCTATTCACGCCGATCGAGCAGTGTTGAATTCAGATATTTTTCTTCGGGAGCAATTTCTGCGGCTCTGGAGGGGGGGGGGGGACATTTTAGAGATTCGGTTGTGGAAATTGCTTATTAAAAAGCATAAAATCTTAAACCTTCCGGGGGGAATACCCCTCCTCTTGAATTCAGCAGTGCGTTCGATTGGGTTTTTAAATTTAAATTATCTTTTCATGGCCATTAAACCCTTTTCTCTATATAAATATTAAGTATTTTAAACAATTTCTTAGTGTGCTATTCTCCATGCTTCTTATCATGGACTTCTATTGTATTGCTATTTTCTAATTTTTATTAAAGTTATTAACAGTATTTCCTTCCGGCGTCCGTTTTATTTAATTCTTTAAAAATTTCTCTTTTCTTTTGACATAACTGCTTGTTAATCGAATCTGTATAAGTATTTTTATTTCCAATTTTTCTTAAAATTTAAATACGAATATTTTGAAATCGTCAATTTTTCGCGTCAGCAAACCTGGGCTTGAAATGTGCCGGAGCAAATCGGAACAATATTCCGGTTCGTAAAATTAGGCCAAATATTGATCTCGTTTGCAGATCGTAAAAAAATCAGAGGGTGTACGTTTAAGTCATGAACGTCATGTCTAGAGTATATACGATATAGCTTTATTCGAGAAACCGGGGGTATACGGAGTTTTTTTTTTTAATCCAGAAGGTACGGCGTATACCTCCGTATACACTCCAATACACTCCGGCCGGTTTGTGAAATTATGGTAAATATCGTTCCGATTCATTAAAACATATTATTATTATAGTTTTATACATATAGCTTTTATTGTGCTGACTATAACTTTTTTGATTATTTTGAATTTTGAATGCATTTTTTAAAATTGATTTTTATTGTTAGACATAAATTTGCCTAAAACTTAAAAAAAAAATTGTCAAACTTTGAAAAATAGATTTCCGGCTCGTGAATTTTTCCATTTCGAGTACTGCCGCAAACAATTTTACTGAAACTTGATTGGTAAGTTTTTTTGCAATGAATTAGAGCTAAATAACTAAAATGCATTGAATAATAACTTAAACCATTCTCCCTCCCCCCTTCCCCCCCAAAAAAAGTTATGAAATAGTTTTGTGTGATACTTAAAACCTCGGATACTATAGCACCAAAATATTATTTTAATAATTACAAAATAGTTTTTTGTGATAATCAAAACTTTGGACCTTAAAACCTTAATTCCATTGTTACATTGTTAATGTCAGATTCGAAGACTATTTGTGTTATTATTAAAGATGTTTCGTTTTGAATCCTTTTTCACATATAAAATAGTGTTCAACTGCATCTTTATTTATTATTTTCTTCTATGATAACAATCTTTAATAAAATGTAATTCTTAAGAACCGACACTAGTCACCCGAAGTAAAATTTAACATTCAAGCTAATGTTAATTCTATGGACAGTTCTTTGCATATTTCAGGCTCACATTTTAATATTATTTAATATTATTTTTTGCATAGGATACATCTGGTTGATATATATAGTTGTGCAATTGTACCTTTTCGAGCTTTTATGCTATTTTTTATATGCAGATACTTTCAATTTTGAAACCTGTTCTGAAAGTGAAACTGTACTCATATAAAAGAAAACTCTAACCAAAATCGAAAAGGTACAAAAGCACAACAATATATGGGGCATTTTCACAAACTTTTGACTTTTATGTCCCTGAATAATAATTTTTATTTTAATACATTTTTTTGTGTGTTTTTTTTATTTCATATACTGGGGAACATTCCATTGCATGATTGCATAACAATATTAACGAGATAAATAAGTTTTGGACGATGTTGGTGTCGTACTGGCTTAACTGAGAGGGCGGTGGCAAAATGGATAACAAGGGCGCCGATTGCCTTACAAAAGGGCGCAAATGCTTATATATGTATACATACACATACACACGCACATACTATATAAATTATGTATAAAAAATCACTTTAAAAATATATACGAGTATATTGCTATAGCGAAAACTTTATTCCTAAAATAATTATGACACCCAAATTAGTATTTTACACTATAGAAATGTAATATGCACAAAAATAGTTACCCGCAAGACATTGCACTTAAAGAAAACCTGATGTTAGACCAGTGTTGCCAATTTAGAGCTATTTTTTTCCACCACACTTTTTCCACCACACCAAGAAAGCTATCTCTATTTTCGAATTTCGCTCACCTTATCTAATGAGTTAATTCAAACTTTACCCCGAATATCCGAATAACAATCTCCATATAATTATCTCCAAATACAAAATAAAATATTAAAATAAAACAAACAAAAACAATTTCGTTGGGTCAAAACTCAAAAGTGCAAAACATTATTTAATACAATTCAATAATATTTTATATAATACAATCTCTAGAATACAAATACTAATTATGGTGTATAAAATTTCAGGAAAGTTATTTTTGTTCAGGGCAAGAATGACGTATATTTTACGTGAATTATTTTAAAAATATGTTTTATTTCTTTATTTTTTCAACATTCAAAAGATATCATAGAGAAGACACCCCCCCCCTCCCTTTCCGCAAAGTATATTTACAAAGAGACTTTTAACCGAGTTATTTTCTTCTGATGGACTGGTAGCTTCCATTATTATGAAACAGCCGCTATAAATGAAGTGTTAGGTGAAGATGAAAGAGCAGTCGTAAAAAGTTAGAACTCTGATTTTCTGATCAGAATGAGAAGAAAAAAATGGGCATTTTTTTTAAATTATGGCCATTTTTTCCCATTCTGATCAGAAACAAAATTATGACCATATTTTTTTTTCATCCTGACCAGAAAAAAAAATTATGGCCATTTTTTTTCCTTTACTGACCAGAAAATCAGAGTTCTAACTTTTTACGACAGCTCTTTCATCTTCACCCAACACTTCATTTATAACGGTTGTTTCATAATAATGGATGACACCAGTCCATCAGAAGAAAATGATCCATTCCAAAGGTATAAGTTCGATTGAAAAAAACTATTTAATAGTTTGAGCAGAAAGAAGAGGCTACACCTGCAATTTTTATGACACTAATAGAATCCCATAGCTGCCAATGTGTACGGTTTAGTTACCTCTAAAATTTAACACAAATTTTTGCCATATTTAATCGTTGACAATTGTTAGACTTTTTAAACTGAAATTCCGGAAGTGACAGCCAATTGTTCCCTTTTGACGACATTTCTGTGGCTTCAACTCGTAAAACGTGGCTAAAAGTGTTATCTTTGACAACATTTTCTGAATGAATCTTTGCCTTTATAAGAAAATGGGAAACTCTTTAATTTCCTGGTATCTGAACAAAATCGGCAAATTTTATATTTTTACGAAAATTAATGCAATTTTTTTGTATTTACGAATGAAAATGACTTCCCGAATGTATCAGAAAAGTAGTTAGTTTGGATTTGGGAATAGCTTTCAATATAAATAAACAGTCAAGTGCGAGTATTACTCGCGCACAGAGGGTTCCGTAGAATAAACATATGAATTTGTAATTGTTGTTAAAAGAAGACTTTGTAAAAACTATACAACGTAGTGTTGGGTATAACTGTATATACTAGTACCATGAAAATTCAAAGAGATATGGAACCTAAAAAATATCGAATATAACTATTTTGTGCAACTCATTTTTTAATATTATCCTAATCTGTTTATGATGAGCTTTCTTTCTTTCTAACCGATGACCAGGCCCCTACCTGCCGGGTTGCCCCAGCTTAATGGGTTTAGTACCTGGCATCGGGACGAAAGACCGCCTAGTCGCAGCGAAGCGGCAATAAACCTGACATCATTGCCTCGATCGTCATCCTATCTGCAGTGCCTACTGCTCGTTTGTGTATACTTTGTTTTGCCGGTTACTTAACGTTATATCCTGTTGTTTGGCACCTGCACATTGCTACTCATGTTGATCTCGTAATTTAGAACCTTGATCAGATGACGAGACCTTCACCTGGCAAGGCACCTCCAGAGGTATAATTCACAGGTAACTTGGAGGACTTTGCACCCACGACGGATTTTACATGCACCAGGCGCCATTAGCGTACATGGCGGATTATAGCCAGCAGTAGGCCTCGATCCCGCGGCCTTAACTGCGGATTCGATGCTCTGCCAACTGGGCCACCGCTGCCCGAACTACTTCTGAATGACCTGTGGTTTAGAAGTCGAATTGTTGGTGCAGACTTGTCGTAAGAAAATGGATTTTGGAGGGGGTAGGGAAGCCAAAAAAAAAAAAAAAAATGGAGCGCCGTAGTTAGACAAGTTGCACCGAAAGTTAATTTTGGGCCGAAATGCTAGGCAAGCATAACGATGCAGGGGGATGAGACTCCACCTATCTACCGTACCCCACCGCGTAGAAACTGACTCCTTAGACTTCCCATTGGAGAGGGTCCGGTAGCTTGTGAGATGCTTGCCTCTATCGTAGGTTGTTTTTCTTTATGACTCTATTAATGATGGATGTTTAAATTTGAGGTTTTGTCACTTTGCGAACTTGCCGCTGATGGGTTGACGACTTGTGGTCTTTAATTTGTGACACTTTGAGTTGGCTTTGATCCCTTAACAGGTTCATTTTCCCTTGTTTGTTTGTTACCTTGATACGTGAATGTCGTGAATGCGCACATGGCGATCAGCCCATTGGAACCTAATGGCTGTTATCACGATTTATGCAACATTGTTGCGAGCTATTTGAAAAGGCTTGTGCACTACTGGAGTGGGGCTTGTTTCATGGCCGTTAGTCCGTCAATTTTTTATGATGACTGTTTTCACAAGATGTATCGTTATAATCTCCTGTTTATGATGAGCTTAATTTGGCACTGACAATAAAAGCAGCGCAAAAAAAAAAAAAAAAACAGTGAAAATATAGGTAAACTTTTTTCTCCCTTTGTCAGATTTGACAACATTGGCTGCCTGCATGCTGTTTTAGTAAATTTTTTTGGAAAATAGGAGATTGGTGTTTTGGAAATTTATTTATTCATTCTGTTTTGCAGGGCAAGTATTTCAAACAAGCCCTACAGCTTAGTACCATAGTTACGCTAATATTTTAACTAGTATGGCCCCTGTTTTAAATCTCTGCATGGTAGTTAGTGGCTGCCTTTCTAAGGGCAAAATGTGCCATTACAGGCAATGGGTTGGTTGGTTGGTTGGTTGTATTTTGACGGCCGATTATCTACACTAGGGATATAGGCCCGAGGGGGGAGTGCCCTTCGTGGGGGTCTTTCTAAGGGAACCTAACCCGTATTTACGCATGGAAATCCATGGTTCAACGAAAACCACGAAAACTCCGAACGATTAGGCCGACGGGCGCGATTGGGTTCGAACCCAGCACCTCCCGTCTACCAGCTTCAAGAGCAGAACCTCTCAGCCACTGGTGGGGCTACAGGCAAGGGGGTATCCAGTGGGCCGTCACCAGTGTTCGATCCCCTTTGAAATTTGTCAGGATAAGTATAAATATGACATTAAATATTAGTCAAAGTTTAAAAATTAAGTAAAGTTAAAATCCAAAATTCTGTACTAGCATCTTTTTAATGTTTGTTTGTAAATAAAATTATTACAATTTCTATGATTCTTTAAAATTTATAATTTTTTTCAGAATAGGATTCTACAGAAGCGGGATTTTAACGTTTTCAAACAAAATGGCTACAACCTCCTGATATAGATTATGCAACTTGTTTAAATTAAACTTTTGAAGAACGCAGTTAGAGTTATTTTGAAATACTCACAAACTTAAAAAAAATTTGCCTAACTTAGCTATTCCAATTGATGCTCCAGGTAAAACATATTTAGCAATAAAATATTTGAAACATTCGTACTAAACTCCTTAAAACATTAACTTGGCTGACACCAATGTCAATACATCTGCAAAGCAACATGAACACAAATGATATAAATTTATTTTAAGTGAAGAAGGCTCAGAGATAAAATTTTATTTTGTAATAGCTATATTATCAAATTATGCTTAACAAAAAAACTTAAGCCTTTTAACTTCATTCTCCTCTATTAAAAATTATTATTTCTAAAAAAAAAAACAAATCTTAAATAAGGAAATAAGACTAAAATTTTGACCCTGAAATCCCCTTCTGAAATATTCTTTTGGCTACAGTCTTGAATACAGCACAATAAATACAGTCATATCACTTGAATACAGCACTTGAATAAGCACAAATTCCCAGTGATTTCATAAGGTGTTCAAAAAGTTAATCGACAAATACTGTCATATTGTGGTCAAAATGCTGCAGCATTTCATTAGCACAACCCCATCCTGAAAATAAGAAAAAATTAGACACCAGCCAAACAATACAATAATGATTAAAAATTAGTTTTTAGAATCATTTTTAGACACATGTTTTTTAAAAAAAACGTACTTTTCGTTTTTTGGATTTCCAAACACATTGAATTTATTTAAATAAAAGTAGATCTAAAATTGAAAGCAAACTGGACAGAATAATCGTCTTAATTACTAATGAAAAAACGATGTATACAGATAATATGAAATGGGGGGGGGGGATTTTAATAAATACACCCTTTTCCTGTACGTGATCCAATTTACAACATATTGTTCAACAGCAACATAATCATTTACAACATATTAAATAACCACCTTTTTGAAGCTATAACGAAAGCTGGAAAACATTAATAACATCATGTTAAAGTTATATATTTAACACTTTCAATTAAATTTTACTAAAGGTTTCAGGTCTTTTAGAAAGAAATAATCGTAGATAACGTGCAGAGCTGTTGCTCTACTTATCTTTTTTTTTTTTTTCTTAACGCGACTCTTAATAAAACAAGGATATCCTTCTAATAATTAAAAACCTTTTACTGAGGTTTATGTACTATAAATCAAAGAAAGTGGCATACCGAATGCGGGAAAGATTTCCAGTTTTGCAACAAAAAAATAAATCACTTTTATCCATTTTGAAGAATTTAAAAATTTATTTTTAAAAATCAACAGAAAAAAATGCCACATTCAGATAATTGTTATTGTAAACAAAAATCATGTGCAACGTCAAATACTTTTAATTAAACCAGCAACAGATTATTCTTAAATACATGTCTTAGAACGTTATGGTGAGCATAACAATTCTCAAAGTGAAGCGATTACCCGTTTTAAAATAACGGAGTATAGGGGCGCTGATCGCAGCCGTTGGTGCCATTGAAATTATTCAATCATTTTTTATTGTAAATGCGTTTGAAAGTCAGTGGCGTAGCCAGGGTGGGGGTCCAAATGCTCTGGATACCGGAAATTTTGTAACGTACTCTTCGCTTTATCTAATCGAAAAATTTTCTGATATTAATTAAGATGAATAAAACTCATAGACTTCAAATATAACTGGACGCAGAAATAGCATCCTTTTCTTGAAGCACTTATCATGCTTCCCACCATGCGCGCCAAACCGGTTTTTCCCGCATCCCACCAAGACCTATTTCGTCTGCGTTCGTGTAGGAGCGTTTCTTTTATCACGAGAATGAAAACAGAAAATTGCCAAGAAAGGGATCACCGCCAAAAAAAGACACCCTTTTGGCGATGAGATCTCCGACATGAGTGCTTCAGTGTTCGGCGGATAAAACAAAGGGATTTGTCCTCTATTCAATTCCTCCTCTAAGATAAAACTTTATAATATTACTGGTATCCAGAGCATTTGGACACCCCCCCCCCTCCTTCCCTGGCTACGCCACTGTTGAAAGTTGATAATCAAATTCGGATAATTTTTACTTTGCCATGTAACACAGAACACAAATGTCACATAAAATCTGAAATTGCGCAAAAAGAAAAAAAATCCTTCTGGACAAATTAAAAATACATATTTACATGGGATTTTCCTTAAGCGATAAGTTATATCTTTTCTCCACCAGATTGACGCACTTTTAAATAAATAAATGATTCAGTAGCATTATTTTACATTTTGCTTGGAGGAGTCTAAGTGTTTTGTTTTTCTGTTTCTGTTCACTTGAAAGAAATTATTTTTCTTGAATTCATTTTTCCTATGTATTAAAAAATATGTATACATATATTTTTTAGTGTTATAATTTATTTACACGCAATCGCAAAATGTAGTGAAAACAAATGAAAACTTTCAAGTAATAGCAAGAAAACAAAGAAACAGAAAATAATAATAATAATAATACGGCTAACAGAAGTCTGGGAGAGATATAAATTAATCCTCCTCCCCCGCAAACGCAAGCTTTAACTAATTTATGTATAAAAGTGTGAGAAATGATCCCATAGATTTGGCAACTAAGCGATATTATTTTCTGTCTTTATATCGAGCAATATCTTCTTTTAACATTTTTAAATACTATATTATTATATTTTCAGACATCAATAGGAAGCAACGTTGCAAATCACAGTACTGTGATTTTGCCAGTGAAATCAAAAACACATAATCCAGGGTTTACACGTAATCCACGATCCGCTATTAAGCCACGCCCAATTTTGTAAGGCTCTACCATCAGTATTATTATAGAGATCATTTTCTTCACGATTCATTAGCTAGGAGATAGTTTTATGCGATTACTGGTGGCCGAGTCTCCTTACAAAATGGGGCGTGGCCTAATAGCGTGCGAATCTTGTAAGCACATAGCCACAAGTAAAATTATTGAGTTCTAACAAGCGATCCATTCGGAATAAAAAGCACGTCTAAATAAAGCCCAAAGCAATTAAAAAAGCAAGTTACTTCTTTAATGTTCCAAGCACTGAGCTTCATAATAGTATTGGAGAGCTAAATGGTTCCAATACACACACGGCATTTCTTCCCGAAACGTAAGCTTTAAGCTCCGATTCCTGCGTGTCGTCCATTGCACTACGCTCCCCTCCATAAATGACGTCTCACACAAAGAATTATGTCATATAATACATTATTAATTTTTTATACTGTAATAAATTTTACAGAAATTCTCACACTGTATAACATTCTCTGATGTATAAGCTTGAAAATGTTTAGATAACCAACTTGCCCAAAATTTTCCAAGGAGGCGGGGCTTATATTGCTTCAAACACTAACCAAGATCGATCTGTATGCAGGCCGCTTTTTACTTTTTCGATTGCAGATTTTTTTTCAGGAGTATGCTTTTACTTTCGAAAATGAAAGTATCCGCATTAAAAATACCTGTAAAAAAATTAAAGTAAACAAGGGTCTTTATACAGCTTGACCTCAACTATTCAATGCAAAAAAAAATCATTTAAAAATATTTAAATTCAAACGAGGCACCTATACAAATGTCTTCCATAGTGATTAGAAAACTAGTCTTTTCGTTTCTGTCGTTTTCAATCGCGCATACGCAATAAAAACGACTTTCAAGAATTAGATGTTTACTGGACACCACAGCTTATCGGTACTTTCGCACCAACATATAGTAATTAGAATAGCAACATATTTTATCTGGTGTGAAACTTGCTTATTCTATTCTGCTATTTTAAAAATAGTATAATACTGGGTGCGGGTCAATCCATTTCAAATCACCAGGGTGGTATCGCTCGACATTTTTAATTTTCCTAATATTTAACCAAGTTTTCTTCATAGTTTTCTGCGTTCAAAAACATTAATATATATATATATATATTTTATCATATTGTTTTTTAGCGGTGGCCTTTTTTAATAAGCTATACAGCCATTTTTCGGCGAAAAACGTGATTTACGGAAAATCTTGTAACTACCTTATTTTTATACCTATCAAGATGAATGAAAAACCAAAACATTCAGCATAAAATTGTTTACATTTTATTTAATTAGAAAAATTTCGTTTGACTTAAGGATGTATGTCAAAAACATGTTTAAAAACCGGGGAAATAAATGGTCAAACACCACATTTCGTTGAAATGATTTTTTATGAAGGAGATCAGACTCATCCTAAATATTTTTTTCTGACAAAGATCTCTTATCAGACTACTTAACTTCTTTTTGCAAAGTTCAATCCGGAAAGTCTTTTCCTTTTTTTGCACAAGTCATCAAAAACTGCGTTAAGTCTGATTTTGGCAATTTTCACTAATTAATATCTCAAAAGTGACTGAATAAAAAATTCTGAAAATTTACGATAATAATCATCTTTGTAATGTGATGTTAAATTGTAAATATTTTGGTCATTTGAAATGGATTGACTCGTGTCTCACAAATTCGTTAACACTTTAAAATTTAACATACGCCAAATCAGTAAGTGTTTATTCCAAAATTCTTGGGATGTTCAATTTCAGTAGCTCCGCCTCCAAATAACGTCGATAAATGAATTTTATTACTTTTTAGACATATTTTTGTAACTATTTATGTGTTATACCCAACGCACACTTTCGGCATTTATGTATAATATACGTGCACATATGGGGGATTTTTTACAAGAAAATGGTAATTTTCATATAACCGTAAGATATGATATTTATCATTGTAAATATTTTTATCGTTTTTCGCACACTTTTTATAAGCAGAAAATTATACAAAAATTCCCAGGTATGCATCTTTGGTACCTGTATAACCTCAGTTAATGGCATGAAATTCGGTGCAGTAGTTTTTGAGAAAATTAATTTTTCAAGAAATCGAGAAAAATAGTTTTATCTCATAAAACATCTATATTTATAGGTGATGATAGGGGAAATATATTGTCAGATAGGGGGATAGATCTGGGGGAAAATCAGGTCATTTGATTAAAAAGCATGTTTCCAATATTTATCCGCTATACCCTTTGTTTTTAAGAATACTATTTTCAGGATGCTTACAATAATTTTTAATAGAAATTTTCGCTTTAATTAATAAAAAAAGAGAAATATAAATTTTTGCTATTTAATACGTTCACGCTGGCCCGGTGGGTCACACTCGACTGTCTCAGAGCTGCCAATTCTCCGGCTTTTTGGATACCAGTATTTTTAACCAGAAAATGTTGTTTTATTTAATTAGAACAATTGTGCGATTTAAAAGAACAACATTTTCTCTAAAATAACAGTGGTGTGCAAAAAGCCGGAGACTTGACAACTCTGAGACAATCGAGTGTGACCCACCGCGCCGGCGTGAACGTGTTAAATGTTAAATAGAAATTTTCGTATCTTAAATAGTAGTACCAGCCTCTTTCGAAATTGCAAGGAGTGTGTGCACCTTGTATGTCCCATATTATATTTTTAAGTTATTTAATAGTTAAAAAAATATTAATAGTTAAAAAAATTAATAGTATATTAATAGTTAAAAAAATTCATGGGGGCGTTTCTCACCCTCTCTCTCACACTTTCTTAAACTTTTAAATGAAGTTTTTTTATGTTTACCCAACATTTATCTATTCTTATATAGCTGCATCAATTTTCTTAACCCCTTGAGGGGCAAGCAATTACGTTTGTGAAATGCTGAATTCCCACCAGAAATTTAGAAAAAAAGTTTTCAAAAAAAGAAAACGCAATTTTCTCCACCTTTTTTTTTCCAGCAAAGTTAGAAAGGTAACATTTCATAAAAATTTTCCGTTGCAAATGTTCATCAATCGTAGGTGGGATAAAATATATCCTACCGCCCCTCAAGAGGTTAAACACCAGTTTCATGCCTAAAAAAGATAATTCGCATGCGATACGACAACAATATATATATATATATATATGCAATAGATGCAACCGATTTGCTATATTAGGATATATAAATGCCGGGTAAACATAAAAATATTTAATTTAAATGCTTGGGCTTTAAACATTTTAAGAGCAGCAAACACTAATTTATGTGTAAAATTGCCAGACATGCTCACAGACGTAAGCATGAACTGAGAATTATGTCAGTGAATAGTGGCAGATGCTTTAAATTTGATGCATGACATTTGAAATACTGGCCAATAAGTATTGTTGGGTTATTATCCGATATCTTTGTGCTATATTTAATTTATTATTTATTTTATATTTTAGTTCTAAAACATACATATAAATTTCTATATGTCAAACGTAAATTGAACCCTTAGTTAAAGCTACGCACTAATTCATCGTATCACAAAATATTTCATAAAATGCATTTACAGAATTTATTTTACTTTCCTAACATTGAATGCATGAGTTTTCATGAAATAATTGGATAGTGAGAAAGGGAAGTGTCTAGCTTACTATAGAATAACCAGTATTTATTTTTTAAACCAGGGAAACAAGTTCTATTTCTTATTCCCTTAATTTCGTTGATTTCACCAAAAATATAATTTCAGATTTTTAATTTCAAAATTTAAAAAAAAAAATATTCCATTGTTTATATGTATAAGTAAGGCACGTTTTCTGTGATTTCAAAATTACTTACTTTCAGAACAGAAAAATTACAAAGTGTTTATTTATCTGTAATTACTACAACACTATAGATTTGTTACTGTTTCAAATGGGGTATTGTCAAGAAAAAGTCCTTCTGATGATGATTGGCTTAGCTTTAAATTATGTAATAAAATAAAATAAATAAATTATATAATAATATATATAATAAAAATATTTTGATAGTAATTTTTTGGTTAATTTTAATAAGGTATTCTATAATTGCCTTTATTGTGAACAAAAAAAAAAAAAAAAAAAAAAAATTATTTCCCGTAGTACGAGAAACTCAAAAAATTATTCATAAGTATTGGGGTAACTGGATCCAACATGGCCCAATTACCCCTGATACATGTCCCAGTTACACCATTCTTGGAAAATTTATAGGGTAACTGGAACATCGGGCTTACATTTGAAACATGATGTAAATGTGTTTAGATACCTACTAATATTAATGTAGTTATATGCCTAATCTTTAAAAAAAAAAAAAAGATTGTTTAATAAAAGTACTTACAGTATTTTAATAAAAAGCTGAGGAAGTTCAAGCAAATTGACGTTTAAAAAAAAAAAAAGAAACGTAAATTTTCGACAACCTATCACTGCAAAGAGAGAGTTATGATTGAGTTGACACAAGTTGTTTTAGGAAGTAGAGGTTAGGGTGCATTGTTCGCAAAAGCTAAAACTTAAAAGACATCAACGGTTTTTTTATAAAATAGCCTATGGCCCAGTTACCTCGTGTGTCCAGTTACTCCATCAAACCTTATATTGAATCACGAACTTGATGTAATTTTTTTATATTCAATATTAATTTATTGACAGTTAATATCAGTATTCAATCGTGTTAAACTATCACTACTTATTCAAATGGAATGGATCAGGTTTACCTAAACTATATTTGTCGCAAGATGAATTAATACACCGTTTAACACCTTTTCTACAACAATTCAAGTAATATCGTCTCTAACGACGATTACATCATTATATTATCCAAGAAGTTGAATAAAGACCGGACCAGAATTCGAGCCAGAATTGTATTGGCTGAAGCTACATATGCACTACCGAAGGAGCCATTCCGGACGAATTTGGCGGACTAATACACCCAACTTAACCTTTAACGACCAGCTGTATCAGCTAAGCAGAATAAATCGGAGGTTACTTATGGAACTGCAGTAAACGCCGAGCGTAATTTCGTAAATAAATCACAATAGTTGAAAATTTCCAAGTGGATGAAGAATAAATTAATGTAATATAATTACGAATGCAGCGTTTACTGACGTTACATAAATAACATCCAATATATTTTGTTGATCTTATTCAGATGTCGGACTAGATGCTGTGATCGTGAAAGGTTCAGTTGGGTGAATTAGTCCTCCAGATTCGGCCAGGATAGAGCATTCGCGGCTTCAGCCAATACATCCCAGGTTCGAATCCTGGCCAGGACATTTTTCACCCAGAATTATGATTTATTTACCAATTGAATAAATGTGTTAAAATTAATCTAATATTATTAAATCATTATGGATACACTATAGAAATAAGGCTGAGGACGGAGCCGTTAGAAATTATTGTCTGAGCTTTATCGCACAACACTCTAAATAAAAAAAGTGAAGTTTCAATTAGACTCCCCCCACAGTAGAAACGTGCAGCCTTTACTGGCTAATCCTCGAAAAATAAGATTCTTGAGGGTTCTTGAAATTAATTTTACATTTCCTATTTCTTCTTAACTATGAATTACAAAAATTCTTCATAATATTCTTAAAATAATAATAATAATACTTATATGTTCTTTCTGTTGCTACCCATTCTTTTTTTTTTTTTTTTTTTTTTTTATGATATGACATCATAAGCTAGTAAATTTGAAATCAAATTTCTTTAAGGAAAAGAAAAGAGTGGTAGAAAGGGAGGATTATATAAATGAAACCAAATATTTAAAATGTATGCTGTAATAGTGATACTAACTGTTACTAACAATGTTGATCTTTCATTAAAAGTTGCTTTTGAAAAAATGACGTAGAAACCATTTTCTAACAATACCAAGTTATGTTTCAACATATAGGGCATTTCTTAACACATTCACGACGGGGAACGAGAATCCTCGTTTTCATTCAAAAAACATCACTGGCTAAGGGCGGGGCTTCTACCTTACAGAAAATGCATTTATATCATTTTGTCTACCTTTTTTAGAATGTAAGACATTTTACATTGAATTCGTACATTCAAAGATATTTGGCGATGCATAAACTTTGGAAACCTATCTAGAACACCGATTTACAAAAGACTTTCAGAACAGGGAGGAGTTTCTACTGTTTTAAAATTCAGATTTGATTGAAATTACCCGTCGGCATTGTGTTAACATAGTAGTAAAAAACTAAAAAATAAGAATTAACAACATTCCGAGATGGAAAATTCCTCTTAAACTAGAAATGTCAAGTCTCCAGCTGTTTGCTGCACTCCAGTATTATCTCAGGGAAAATGCAGTGCTTTACCATCGAGAGAATATTCCTATTTTATAAAATAACATTTTCTCTATTAAAATACCGGTATACAAAAAGCCGGAGACTTGCAACTTTGAAATATGGTAAGAAAAGTTTAAATAAGAAATAGATAAAAACAAGTGAATATAGCAGTAAATTGTATAAACTCACACCAGATTAATTTTTAAATTTTATTTTATATAATATAAATTAATGCTTAACACACCGTTCAACATCTTTTTTACAACAATTCAAGTAATATCGTTTCTAACGACGATCACATCATTATATTATCCAAGAATAGTGTTGGGTAGGACACGAGAAATTTCGGACGTTTGTATGAGGTACCTCTGAAACATTTTTGTCATGACAATGTCATGCCTCAATTGAATGAGGTAGTTTGACAAACGTCTAAAGACAGCACTCTCTCGAAATGCACCATGCACCAAGTTTTGGTTTCTCGGAGGCGAAAACCGGTTTCCCCGCCGTAGGAAAGTGGAGTTACAGTATGAGTGCTCGCTGACAACGAGATGATCTCTTCGTTGGCTATGAATACTTTAAAATTTTCGTTTAAAAGCAGTTCATATGTATTGAAAATGTACTACATATTAACAAATAATGAATAAAGTGTTATCAGAATGTAGATTTATGGATTTTGAAAACATTTCGGAATTTTTTTTTAGTAGTTTCTGCAACTTCCCCTCCCCTTATTAATGCTTCAAAATTAAAATTTTATTGTTTTACTTTTTTATTTCTCCAGTTTGCACTGCGATGTGGTTACAGACTTTTTTAAATGAGTTTAAAAAATGAAAATTAAAAACTATTAGTACTATCATAAGTTAGTATTAGTACAAAATACGTAAATTACCAAAATAAGAGTTAACAAAAATTTAGATCATTTTTCCTTTTAAAATATTGACTTATGAATTAAAAATTAAAAATTAGGGAAATTCTCAAAACAGGGAAACAGACAAGCATTATACGAATTACCTGATATTTATGGAACTAATATGATAATGCAAATCATTCGAAAATAATGAGAACATAATATCAATGGCACATTATAAGTGTCAAAACTTTAATATATGTGAAAAAAATATTGTAAATAAAATAAATAATTACTGTCATTATTATCATGTTTCTTGAATTATAATTCTATTTTCTTTATCGCTCTCATGTTGAAAATTAGATTAAATGTTAAAATTTGGAACCTTTTTTTTTTTTTTTTGAAAAAGACATATTTATCTTTATGGTGAAATTGGAAAAGCTGTTTGATTTCTTAGTACATAAATAAAAATACCAGCTATTTTCCTACATTTACTAATGAAAATGATTTTAGGAACAGGTCAGGAATTAGTGATTATGGAATGGATTCAATAAATAATGACCTTTTCTGTAAACATTTTCGTAAGGGATGGGGGGGGGGGGGCATATAATTTATTTTTTCTTTTCTCCATTTTTATTTTAACTATTTATTTATTTGTATATGTATATTATCATATGTATATTATCTAAGGTTTTCAATTTATCGAACTAGCTGTATATTTTGAAATTAAAGAAAGCTGTAAAATAAATTTTCATCATAACACTTGTATGCAGGATCCACTTAAAGAATAGGATATGCATGAAAAGCAGTTCCCCAAAAAACATTATTAATAATAATTAACATAAATGTTTGATATTCACATATCTGTGATGGTATTATGAAATATTGCAAACTCAATTTCGATGCATTGTGAAAGTTCTTATTTATCTACAACAATTTATTGGAATTTAATGAAATTTCCTTCACATAAAACTTAATTAGATTGAATAAAGTTAAGGTACTGCAGATCTGAATAAAAATATTTTTCTTCACATAAAACTTAATTAGATTGAATAAAGTTAAGGTACTGCAGATCTGAATAAAAATATTTCGTACAATTTATAATAAATGATAAGCTATTATACGTGTAAATATAAGAATAAAAAATAATACACTTACATAGTGAATGAATTTAATTTTTATTAAAGTAGCCAATGAATGCAATAAAAAAAGTTGAAGTCAGCCTATTGTGATAGCAGAAGCTCATTTCAATGTACCCCCCCCCCCCCACCCTCATTGTGTCCTTGTACAAGTTAAAACAGCCTGATGGAATAAATACAGATTACTTTTAAATGTTGGAGTCTCAAATATTTGAAAATTGAAAAGGCTGCTCCTATTACCATATGATAAAGTAGGGAGGGTGGAGCAGTACTACATCACGTTAAGAATGCAAATGAGTATTGTACCAAAAGAAGGCGATTTTAGTATCACATTGGTTATGGAAAACTTTTGAATAGAATTACCGAAACAGCTTTTCCACATGCTCTTAAAATAAATTCACATTATCTATTAAATTGTTATGAAAAACACATAATTTCATCATGTTCATCACATAACTTTTTTTTCACTTATCGACAATTAAAAGAAAATAAATAAAAGAAAAGTATTTCTAAAATTAAAATATTACATCTAAAAGCTTAGTTATTAGACAAGGTTCTAAAATGACTTAACTTTTACCCTATATTGTAGGTAATAAACATAAACAAATCTATCACTTTTCAAAAGAAAAGAAAGAAAAGAAAAATCAATCTTTTAAAGAGAGGGTGGTTTTTTTCAATCATCATTTAAGAAATTTATTCATTGGTATTTTCTTTATTTAACTCATAAACTCATGTTAAGAGAGTGGAAATGCTTCATGCTCGAAACACAAGCCTGCCGGCAGTTTTCGAAACTTTCATAACATAAAAATTAAAGCTTCACAATATGAACATAAGATTTCTCAACACATTAATACTTGAGTGACGAAAACATTAACATTACATATGCGAGAGAAAGTATGCATTTAAAATATTTGCGTGAAATACGCACAGTAACGAAACGACAAAGTCCAAAAGCATGCGCAATAAAAAGCCAATGGTCGAAAAACGGAGGAAACCGGTCGGAGGAGCAATAGAAACAGAAACTTGTGCTGTGTGCGTTTTGTGAGGGTGCTGTCCCTAGACGTTAGTGTAGTTTGGAGTTAAAACGCGGGAACTACAATGGAGTTGGGATAGAAGTACTGGCTTTTCGCTTCCCCACTGACCTGACAATGTGAAGTCAGGCGTTAGGGGAGTGGGTACTTTAGTGTGTCTGTCAGGTTGATAAATAGAAATATAGTTTTCGGAAAACATAAATGGAATTAGTAGAACTGGACAGTGAAGGAATGCAGTAACGCGCTGTTTACCTGATTATCAGAAGTACTCCCCCACCCAGTAATAGTAATCCGTAGAAATAAATCACTGTACTTGCAAAAAATTTAAAGTACTTTTGAAAATAATTGGATTACAAAGAATGTGAAATTGAATTATTCAACATATACTGAACAAGAAGCAGGACTTTGGAAATGGAAAACCTCAGTGAGGAATTTTAGTAATTTTTTTAAAAAAGTTATGTACAAAAGCTGCAAATTATAATGCATATTTTTGCTTGGTATTATTCATCTGAAAAATCACATTTACAAAAAACAAACTGCTTATTATTATTAATATATCTAATGAAAAAGAAAACTTTGATCTTTTTCGACAACTTTTGCTTTCACACGAAGTTGTGATTTGATCGTTTATTTATTATTCCGACAGAGTAATAATTACGACAATTTAATCCCACCCACCCCCCCAAAAAAGAAATGCTAATAATAAATAAATAATAAAAATAATAGTTTAAAAAAATAAAAGCATTTTTAAGATTCCCTGCGTGCTCTGACGTAGCGGGTTTAAAAGAAATGTTTAGTTATTTAGTTTTATCGTGAAATAAGAAATGCAGAATTTTTTTTTTTTTAAATAAGAATTTTAAAATTTTGTATGCTAGGGAGGCATAGCATAGTACGTGTTTGAATAGTTGTGAGGGGCTTGTAACTTCAGGACTGGCCCCATGGGCAGTTTAATGATGGATACTCTTCAATTAATTTTTTTATATGCTTAGCGGAATTATAAATTTCAAGCATTTCTTCCCTATAATTACTAATTTTTGGAGGAATAAATTCCTCTCCTTCACTCTGTGAATCAGTTGTTGTCTCTATTGCTTCCTGAAAAATTACAGCTTCTTTATCGCTAGATTGACATAGAACAAGCTCTGACATATTACGCTGCCTAGGTTTCACAAATATAATTTGAGGATAATCTCGACGAAGCCAGCGTTTTAGCTGACGATTATCAACATTAATATCTGTATTTTCTTCATTTTTTGCCATAATATTTTTGAAAAGTTTTAGTAATTTATTCATATTTAGTATTTCTCCACAGTTAATAATTCTGCGTTCAATAACAATATCACAAAACATTTTATATGAGTTAAATAACTGATGAGGTGCACCCTGAAAAACTTCGTTACAATTTCTTTATAATACGGATGTGTAATTTAAGTAGCAACTTCGATGATATTTTATTTCCTTTGCTATACAATCTATTCCATCAATTTGAGTTTTTAATGCTTCATCGTTCATTAATTCCGCCGATTTCTGCAAAGACGCACTTGCATTTTCTGTTAAACACTGCAAAAGTTTCTCTCTTTTGCGTTTAAGACTATGTTTTTCAGTGAGATATTGTTCTTTCCTACATATCACACATATGTGAGGAAATAAACCAGTATTTGCTGATTTTCGAAATCCTGAACGGCGATTTAATCGACTTGTCACTGAACTATTTATATTTTCATTATATCTTTTGCTTTCTGTGCGTTTTTTGGCTTTTTGAATTTTACTTCTGTCAGTAAAACGCATGTAACATTGTCTATGATAACCGATATTTGACGAGACTTTTAATTCAAACTTACTAAGGTTTTCAGCCACGGTTTTTTCTTCCCCATCTAAAGTAATCCATTCAGATTGCGAGTGAAGAATTTTATCAAGACTTTTCTCCGAAAAACTTGTGATTTTAGAATCATTTAGATTTACAACCAGATGTATGCAGCATACCATGGAGGCCGCCATTACTCTTGTTTACAAACAAATCTAAGAATACGACTAACAAAATGCAAAATATATTTAAAGACCCATTTAAATAATATTATTTCCATGAATTATTATTAATTGATAAAAAAAAAAAGCAAATAAAAACGCATTTTACTTCATAAATAAACCTTTACTTTTTATATCAAAGAAATAAAATTTTCTTGCAGCGCCATCTGTTGGCTTTTATGTTTAATACAAATTATCGTATAATAACAGCTAAAATGGACATTTTTCTGTAAGAATTACAAATTAATGTGCACGGTTTGGTTGGGGAACATTGTAAATTTAGAAAAGAAATATCAAGATAAACTCATTTTCAAAAAATCACTTAGTTGCGTGATATGGCAAACGAACTTGAACGATATGCTTGCTTGCCCTACGGACTACAACTATCGGGCACGGGTGATTGCCCAGGGCGCGCGTTCTGTTAAGGTTCAGGGGGGCCCCGCATCTTTCCCCACAATTCAAAATTATTTTTCTCGTTGCAAAATAATAATTTTGCTTTCATTTTGATCATTTAAGTTCGCATTTTAAAAGTTTTTTTTTGCGTGTGTGTGTGTGTGAGAGAGAGATTAAATTGACTGCCTTTCTTCCATTTTACTTAAGAGTAAATTTATATAGAAATAATTGATAAAGTGCTCAAGTGTATTGACGGATTTTGCGTAAAAATTATATGAAAACTTATACACGGAAAATAAATAAAATTTTCAAAATTTTAAGAAGCTGTTACAGGAAAATTGTTATTTACACGTAAAAACATGTGCTTAGATCCATTCAAGGTCTCCTTGCAAATAACATGAAATTTAAATAATAATTCCAAAACCCTTCTTCTCTCATTGGGAGATTTAGGTTTTGAGAGTAGAAAGAGTCCCTGGTTCTGATTGCTCAACGTTTTGAACACTAAAAAAAAAAAGAATAAAATTAAAAATATACTATACTAAATATGAACACTAAAAAATATAGCTTTTAGATATTATACTTTCTGCATACTGTTAGACATTTTGTAATATTTCTTTGTCATATTAAAAAACTAAAGCTTTTTTAACACTTTCCAATATAGTATAAAAGTGTTTATGAACTCGCTTTGTCTGTCTCTCTGCCCGTCTTTGCGTGATCTAACTTGCGTCAGATTGTCATGCAACTTACAAACATTATTAAAGTTTACTGTAGCACGTTCAGTACTGAAAAAGTGTGTACCCAGGACCAAAACTAGCCTTCTTTTAGCCTGGGCAAACATGGGTTTTTGCGCCACTCCCCATCCTCACGCGCAATAAAAGTTATCAACCGCAGGTACCCTATGCAAAAAAAAAAAAAAAAAAAAAAAAAAAAAAAAAAAAACTAAACTTTAGAAATTTCCCTTTTACAAATTTGAAAAGCACACTCCCATAGGTTTAACATTAGCTTACAAGTGAATTTCCTCTGTATTTCATGTATGTATGCAAACATTTTTGAGTTTTTTTGAAACGACAAATAAAATATTCATTTGGCACCCCCCCCCCCCTTTCGCCTTTCGTTCTGGTGCCCGGGGCAAATGCCCCCTCTGTACCCACCCCTTAGTTTCGGCCCTGTGTGTACCACTTATAGTTCCTTTTTAAGGTCATTCAAAACGTCAAAACAATTCCGCTACATTACTATTGGTAAGAAAAAAACAAGTTTTGATTGAGCAAATGAATTGGGATCCCGATTTCCTACATAAAAGTTCTACTTTTATTAAAATTTGACCGAAGCCGAGTTATTTTCAATGAATATGACTTTCGCGAGAATAAGTATAAACCTGCGTCACGAGCGGATGCCAGTTTGACAACATCAATACAGAAATGTAACATTCCAGCGTAGAGATCATCATCGGACAGTTACATGGTGTCTGACCAGCAGTGTTGGGTACGCTCACAAAATAAACGAACTAATTCAAACTCAAGTTCAATTTTTCAAAAATGAGTCAAGTTCACGTTCAAATTCAAAATTTTTGAAACGAACTCGTTCAACTCAAACTCATCTATGAAAGTGAACGAAGTTCACTAAAAACTCGTTCTTTTTTTTTTTTTTTTTTTAAATATATTAGAATAGAGATCTGCACGGGCCGGGCATGGGCCTATTTTCATTTGCGGCACTCGGGCCGGGCCATACTTTTTTCTAAAGGCTCGGGTCGGGCCGGGCCTAGTGACTACTCTTTACGGGCCGGGCCGGGTTCGGGCCTTACTTTTTTCCGGAAGAATCGGGCCGGGCCGGGCCTAACTTATTTTTTCTGTACAGAGCCGGGACTGGTTTCTTTTCTAGTCTTCACGGCCCAAAATTTTAAGCCCTAGTTTTGAGCCAGCCGTATGAAAATCATTATCTCGGCGTGACCTGTCCGTTCAAAGGTCAGTAAAATTAAGCCTGGGCCAAAGTTTTTTGCAAAATGTGCATACATTTTTGAATTGCCATTATTCTACAATTAAACATTAACATTTATTCTTTTTGAAGAATAGTAAATTTCTGCGCTAATTAAATTGTAGTAAAACGTGTGAAAAGGAACCTGCCTATGACGGAATCCTGTTTTAAACTGAAAAACCTGTTGATCCCTGCAAAATTAATATACTAATACGTAAGAAAATAATATATAATACATTTACATTTGCTAAGAAGGGAACCTGTCTGTAACGAATTTTTTTTTTTTTCTTTTCTATGTAATTGAGTCTTAGAAGATTTTTCTGTATAGCATTTTTCAGATTTTTAACAATTCATAATGCATGGAATATGGATTAAAAATGTTAATGATATCTCAAACATTTGCATAGAAGAAATAGCGATTCATTAAAAAATAACTATCACAGCCTGCGGCACTTTTATAAAAATGAAGTTTAGAAACATGAAAAAAAAGTTAAGATAAATATTTTTGGTTAGAACTCCTCGTAAGAGTCAAATTTTTAAACAAATCGACGTAAAAATCAATTTTTTGTAGCAATTCACTCGGGCCGGGCCGAGATTTTAACTTTTTCCGGGCCGAGCTCGGGCCGAACTTTTAACTTTTCTACCGGGCCGGGCCGGGCCGGGCCGGGCCGGGCCGAACTTTTAACTTTTCTACCGGGCCGGGCCGGGCCGGGCCAATATATTTTTTCTACGGGCCGGGTCAAAATTTTTTTCCTATGGGTCAGGCCAGGCCCGGGCCTAGAAATTTCGGCCCGTGCAGACCTCTATATTAGAACTTATTTTTGTGACCTAATCTTTTGGTTATTCGATGTAAGGATCTTCATGGGTCCGGTCCAATTTTCCTTCCCGGCACTCTGCTCGAACTTGGTTTAGGGATTACTTTTTTCTAGAGGTTCGGACCCAGATGAGCCGGCACTAGATTTGTTTTCCGACCTACGTCGGGGCTGGACTGCATTCTTCTTGAGGTCTGAACAGGCAGAAATTTTCGGTCCCAGCTCACATGAAAATCATTGGACCGGCACAGCTCTGGCCTGTCCTGTAAAAATATCAGTAAAATTTGGCCCGGCCCAATTTTTTTGGTTAAAAAAATGCACGTATACTTAAATCGCCATTATTCCACACTTAAAATTGATATATTTATTATTTTTATTATTTTTTAAGATGAGTAGATGCATTTCTAGGCAATAAAATTAAAATACGGTAAAATCTGAGACAAAAGAACCTGCCTATGGAAGAAACCCGTGTTTAACAAAACAAAATGGTGATGTATGTAAAATGAGGATAAAAATACTTGTGAAAAGAATGTAATCTACTTACAACATACGATGAACTTGCTCATAGGGGAATCAGCCCATGGCGGATTTTTCTTCTTTCCTATGCAATTCCGTCATAGAAGATTTTATTGTATAGAATTTTAAAAAACTTAAATCTCCAAGCCAAAGAATGTGGATTAACGATATTAATGGTAATTGTGATATTTACATATAATCAGATGCATTTAAAAAATAAATAGCACATCTCAGAACACTTTTTTAAAAATGAAGAATATAAACATGATTTAAAAAGGTAAAATAAGTATTTTTATTTAGGCCTTCTCGTGCAAGACACTTTTGACCCTACAGGCGTAAAAATCTATGTTCAGCTTGGTCGGGCCTAGCGGAGTCAATTAATGTTTTGTGCAGACGGAGCCGAAGTTTTAATTTTTATACCGGACTTGGCCAATAACTGTTTTCAACGGGCGGAGTTGTGCTTGGAGCAGTTCTGGCCAAACTTGGAACTTTTTAACCTGGCCAAAAGTAAAATTGCCTGCTGATTGTCTTGGTCGCGCTCGGCATAAAAATTTCGTCCCGTGGATACCTCCAATTCAATGTTTTTGTTTTCCTGCATCGCATCCGTATTATAACTTGGCGCAGGGCCGAAACTAGCCTTTTTTGCGCTCGGGGCAAGCATGGGTTTTTGCTCCCCTCCCCCTTCCGCAAGGTATATTTACAAAGCGAATTTTACTAATTTTCTAATAGCCGACTTATTTTAAAATTTAAAATATATAATACTGAACTACGTAATCTTCAATGGCAGATCCAAGGGGGAGGTCATGGGGGTCATTACTCTCCTCTGAACACCAACAAAAATATTCTAAAGATCATTTTAAAATTGAAATATACAGTTAGAGTCCCGATTATCCGAGTCCTGCTTAACCGAGTTTCCGCTTTCACCGAGTTATTTTCTTCTGATGGACTGATGGCTTCTATTATTATGAAACAGCCATTATAAATGAAGTGTTAGGTGAAGATGAAAGAGCAGTCGTAAAAAAAAGTCAGAACTCTGATTTTCTGGTCAGCATGGGAAGAAAAAAATTGGCATAATTTTTTTTTTCAAAAAAAAAAATTATGGCCATTTTTTTTTCCCATTCTGACCAGAAAATCAGAGTTCTAACTTTTTACGACTGCTCTTTCATCTTCACCTAACACTTCATTTATAATGGCTGTTTCATAATAATAGAAGCCATCAGTCCATCAGACGAAAATGATCCATTCCAAAGGTATAATCCTTCATTTGGCACCCCTTCGCTCTGGCGCCCGGGGCGCATGCCCCCTCTGCCCCCCCCCTTAGTTTCGGCCCTGACTTGGCGTGTTTTTTCTTTAAAAATTAAAATTTTATGAAATAATTGTATATAAAAAGAAAGAAAAATAAAGTTTAAATCTAACGAACATGAAAGATATATTTTCAATCGTTCAATGGTAATAAAAATTTATTTTTATTATTTTGTTTTTTATACTTTTTCATTTATACAAAAAGGTGATTGGGAATTACTATTATATCATTAGTTTTCATTGACTATTTTACATATACAAATAAGTATAGATACCGTCTCGGAAGGTATATATCTGCCAGCTGTATCTTGAAATTAAGTTAATTTTTTTTCGTCTCTAATTTGTTAAAAAACGGTAAACTTTATGCATCCTAAGTAACCTAAAATAATTAAACACACAGAGAAAGAATAACAAAAATTCTTTTTTCAGGATACCTAGGGAAAAAAGAAGAAATCTAATAATCCCTGTCTTTTTTTTTTTTTTCTACGCCCCACCAGTGGCTGAGAGGTTCTGCTCTCGAAGCTGGTAGACGGGAGGTGCTGGGTTCGAACCCAATCGCGCCCGTCGGCCTAATCGTTCGGAGTTTTCGTGGTTTTCTTCGAACCGTGTATTTCCATGCGTTAATACGGATTAGGTTCCCTTATAAAGACCTCCACAGAAGGCACTCCCCCTAGGGCCCATATCCCTCGTGTAGATAATTGGCCGTCAACAATCAACTCAACTCAACCCATTTTTTTCTACAAAAATCGAGTAATTTAGTTGCCATCATTACAGAATTGTAATTGAAATGAGAAATAAAATTAATATCTCGAAAACTAATTAAATTTTAAAATTCTAATACAACTTTTGACACTCGTGGATGAATACGGATAATTAGTGTTAATTTCACAGACAAGCGTTCCACATTTTACGAGAAATAGCTGTGAAACATAATCAGTAGTTTCATAAATTCGTTTCATTAGGATTTTATACATATAGGATAGATTTATGTATATATATATATATGTGTGTGTGTGTATTTGTCAGAACTACATTTGTTTTAAAAGATTTAAAAATTAAAAATTTATGTAAACGGCATTCATTTAAAATCGTGGATGCTTGGAAACCGAGAGTTGAATACTCTGTTATGTACAAATAGGTTGTAGATTAAAAACCAATGTTGTTAACATTAATGTACACAAAGAGTTTATTTGTCCTAAAATTTAATAAATTGCAGTACGTATTTTTTACACTTGTTGAACAAATGTGATTTTCTGTAATATACAAGAGCGGATCCAGCCCTCCATTTAGAAAAGGGTCATGGCTCTTTTTCTTTCTTTTTTTTTTGTGTGTGTGTGTGTTGTGTGTGTGTGTGTGGGGGGGGGGTGACATCTCATCTCTTAAAAAGCAGTTTTTACATTAAAAGCTCTTCGCATAGCTAAAATGGCTACTTTTCTTACGTCATTTTCATTCGGGAATACAGAAAAGACTGCAATAATATTCGTAAAAATATACAATTTACACATTTTATTCAGACACCAAAAAATTGAATTTCCCATTGTGTTAGAAAAGCAAAGAATCGTTCAGAAAATGAACATTTTAAGCCAAGTTTTAGGACTTAAGGCTGTTCTCAAATCCAAAAGGGCAACTTTCTGACTTAAGTTTTAATTTATTTTTGCTCGAAAATGCCTGAAACTAGCTGGTGTCGTTGTTCAGAAACTGTAATTAATCTGTTTTTCCATTTTTTTGCAAACGCAATACATCTTTCAGAAAATAGTGCCAAAGTGGGCGTTTTGAACCGAATTTCGGCGCGAAGGAAGAAAGAACACTCAAGAGTGGGCAAAAAACCTGTTTGTCACGTGATCAAAATGGCTTATAACTCAATAGGTAATTGATTGATCAAAAAATGGAAAAAACGTTCAATTCCAAATCGCTTCCATAGCCCGGCTTTCCAATTTTATACCTTTCTGTTAAAAAATGAATTTGTAAATGTGTCAAAACGTTTTGCGCTTGTTGAGCAGCGCAGTTAAGAACAGTCTTAACAGTTACAGAAGTGCCATCATAAGACTAAGAGAGCATTGGCTGTCGCATTCTGAAATTCAGTTTAAAACCCCAAATTTTACGAAGATTTCTCAAAAGATTCTTTACCTTTATCGAAACATGGGAAACGCTATTTCAATCGCATAACTTCTGAATAAGTGTACTTGTAAATGGCTTGCTTGCATCTAAGATTAAAAATGACTTCATTACATGTGTTAAAATTTATCTACTTTGGATTTGAGTACAGCTTTAAAATTTAGAAAGATTCGCATCCTAAAGCAAGAGGAAATTTTTAAAGAATTTAATATACATTTCATTTTTTAAATGTTCCTTAGAAATTTTCTTTGTTCAGAACGGGGAGGGGGGAAAGCTGATGACTCTCGTGACCTCTCACTTTATCAGATTAAACTAAGAAAATTAATGGTTGTTTTGTTCGAATTTTATACTTGAGTAAGTGAATTTCATCTTTCGTTGCAAAATGCTATTTTTCATAATAATGTAATACATTTCGCAAAAATAAAATTGGCTTTTCACAAAATATGGTTCATCTCCCCCCCCCCCCCAAAAAAAAAAAACCTTCTTTGAAAGCTGTCTATCTTTTAAAAATAATTTAAAATTTAATAAATTATAATGTATAATTTCCCATTTGTTGGAAAATTATCTTTATATGTATGATGTGTGGTTTTGTTTAAATGTCTGTGTCAATTTTAAATGTGAAAAATCTTTTTTAATGGAAAAATCACTTTCAACGTATAGAGAATGGTCATGAAGTAAAACCTTTCATTAATCAATTGTCATCGCGTTATACATAAAAAAAAACATGTATTAACTATATTTATATTTAAAAATACAGATTTCTTATTCTAATAAATACATACATTGATTTTAGAAAGATCAAACAATTAAGAAATCATTGTATATGTAATGATTTGTGATACATCCTAAAATTTAAAGCTCAAATAATTTTTCTATCGTAAAAAAAAAAAAAAAAAAAAAAAAAAAAAAAAAAAATCCCTGTAATTTAGGCGAAATTTGCTTGAAAAAAGTTGAAACGTAGATTAGAAACTGCCATTCCAATAATTGGCAAATTGACTAAAGGCCTTACCCTTCTCGTATAACGAAATTTGGGTGAATTTCCCAGTATCAGCTGGTGAGGTGCGTTATCGTTATCTTTCTTGGCGGCAGTTTTGGGAAATGTCTTCCTTTACTTTCTTTTTTTCCGCAACCTTGCATTCAATAGAAAAGATTTTTTTATTCATACTATAACAATTACGGATAGAGGATTAGGTAACTAAACAGACGCAAGATTAGCAGCGTTTTATTTCAAAAGATACTCAGCAGCGGTAGGCTTTTTTTTTTCTTTTTGTCCAACGTTTTAAAATGGATATAAGAATACTTACCAATTACTTATAATAGCCTGTGCAACGATGCACCAAACCAAAACAAGCTTCACTGGCGCCTCGTATTGTAAGAGTAACGTACGTATCGAACACGGTGTTGCTTATATAAATTAAACGAACATGACACTGTCGTTGCACAATGTGGGGTTTGCCTTTGTGTGCTTTCTCTTCTCTATTCTTTTCTTATAGTAGTCTGGGACCTGGGACAAAGATATTATCTGTTCCACAAATTTTCCTTTTTCTTTAAAAGAAACCTTTATAACCGAAAAAATAACACTATTTATTTTCCCACGGCAGAGGCGGATTACCCATTAGGCTGAGTAGACTGAAGCCTAGGGGCTCGGGGGAAAAGGGGCCCCGAAATTAAGACTTTCTTTCGGGTTTTATTTTTATATTGGGCTAATATATAATGAAATAGAGATATGATGTGCAATATTCTTTATTGCACTCATTTATAAAATTTTGCAAGTTATTAACACGCAGATTGTATTCCAAACATTACTCCATTTTAATTTTTTCTATTTCCATAAAAAGGCTTGAACTGTTTTGGTTTCCAATTAGGGATAGATTTTCGGAGATCAGCGGCAGCCAATGCAAGATTTTGTAAGCAACGTAATGAATGATATCTTTTAAAAAAGCTTCTAAGTTTTAATCAAGCATTTTGAATATATTTTCGCCCCTTAGTTTTTAACACCCTGTTCAGTCGCTTGAACACGACCCCCCGCCCTTTTTAAATGCCAGTCCTGGGTTTACACGTTTCGGTATATCCTTCCTAAATATGATTTTGACTGCCTGTTAGAAAGATTTCTGTCTCTGTGTTAAAAGTTTGAGTGCTACTATAATGCAAGAACTATTCCACAAAATTCATGGAAACTTTATATTTTGTTAGACCTAGTCAAATGATTAGTGATTAGACGCTAATACTTATTAGATTTTGCTGGTAATCCAGATAAAAAGGTAATTCATGTCATGAGGAAGAAGTTCTCGAAATAAAATGGAATTCCTGAGGTGCGCGATATTTTGTATCATTTGCAATTCAATATTAAAGCGAAATTATTGAAATAGGTCTCAAATTTAAGAATCCGCAACTTGATTTAAATGTAGGGATAAAATTCTTAGATCTTTACATAAATACCCATCAGAGCTTTGATTTAATATTTCTTTTCAGGATTTTGAAGTAGAAGATATTTCACAATCTGGCACTACATCATATAAAGAACAAAGAAAACGTAAAATAATATGCTATAATGAAAATACTGACCCCCCCCCCCCCCACACACACACACAAATTCACACATTTTAATAATTTCTAAATAAATTGTTATATGTGGATTTTAGATAATTACTTGATACAAATAAACAATAGCCTTGTGGAATGCAAATCTGTATGCAGTTTCTTTAGATTTCTATCCCATCTTTTTTATATGAATGTACAGAAAGTTGAAAAAGTTGTAACCAAAAGTACCCTGAGGTGTTCGATGATTCACTTTCTGAAATATAACCAAGAAAGGAAATATTTTGTGTTTTAGCGCAAAGCAAACTTCTTTTTATATATATACTAAAATGTTCCACTGAAAGGTAAGGGAGAGAAAATTAAAAATGCCAGCAATAATCTGCAATAAAGCAGAGTTGCAGTTAAAGCAGTTCTCAAATTCTCTGGTCAACAACCGAAATTTTTGACACATTTTCTTATTTATTATCAAACGTAAACTATAAAATTGGCAAGCCGGAATATTGAAGCGGTTTGAGATCGAATGTCATTTTCCAACTATCTATAAATAAATAATTATTTATCGAGTTATAGCCGGTTTCTCCTTTCTCACGGTGTCGCGTCCGCAAATTCGGTTTCAAAACGTCAAATTTGACAGTATTTTCTGAAAATTCTTCTGCCTTTACCGAAAAATGGAAAACGCCATTCGATTACATAGTTTTTGAATAAGAACATACCAGCGTTTCGGAACAAAAATAAATTCGGAAATGTGTCAGAGAGTAGTTTCTTTGTATTTGAGAACAGCGAATTTTACACTTGTAAAATTCATTGTTAAACTAAGAAAGTTCTTTTGAAGTTAGATACATAAATGTTTATATGAAAATACTACATTAATTTGAAAGTATTTTTTACTGTAAATTCATTCTTTAAAAAAAAAATTAAAAAGCTTAAAACTAATCTTAGACACCACACCGGTTAATTCCAAATACATATATGCTCGATTTTATTTTACATACATGATGATAGAAGCATATTTTCAGTTACAAAAAGTAGATAAAGGAAGTACAAGTTTTAGATAGAACATTTGTTGACAATTTTTAATTATGGTTTTTTTTTTTTTTTTTTTTTTTTTTTTTTACATTTAGAATAAAATTTTCAATACTAATTTTCCTTTATTTTATTTACGAAATATTTATACTTATAATAATAAAAAATAACTATTCAAACTTTCTGGGAAGAATTTGGAATTTCTTAATCATAGTTTTTATAAATGTTGCATAAACTGAATCAGCAACCCATATAGTCTTCATTCTTCTGTAAAGATATTTATTTTTACGTCCTTATGTTTAAAATTTGGTCTTGTGCGAAAGAGTTCTGGCAAAAAAAACAAAAAAAAAAAACTAGCCGGATGTGGCAATCCCAAAACTTTCTTCTGTCTCATACATGTTAATACATCCTGATAAATGCAGCCAGGGCTTAATTTCTAAGAAAAAAAGTACCGGAGCTCTAATATTCTGCGATAGCGGTACTAACAGTTGTTCCGTTCTCCCCCCCCCCCCTTGTCACCCCAATCTCCATATTTATATTTCGTACATTATTTGCAAAATGTAAAGCATTTTTTTCCTTTAGAAAAATAAAAATTTTAAATAGTATATTTATCAGCTTATACTTGTACTTAGCTGTCAACTATTCCACTTTTTAGTTATCACTCCTTCTGAATGGTAATCTTTGTCTAATTTTAATGTTAATTAATGTCACAATTCCGCGATTAAATCTGGTAAGGATTATGATTTGGAAATAGAGGTAACACAAGAAAGGAATAGTTCGCAGCTATGCATTTTTAAGAAAAAATTAATGAAATTTACAGAAATTAATATTTATATGCTGAAGAATGGAACAAATATTTTAAATTTCCTATAAAAGGTGCATATCTTAAACTGTAATCGATTCTTTCCGCATAACAATCTTTTTGTGGCAAGTCCCTGAAAATCAGATTAAATTAAAATTTTGACATCGTTATTGGAAAGATTCTATGCTTTTATAGAAAAAGGGGGAACACCGTTCGATTGCATTTCTATCAGAATAACAATGCATGGCAATTATATCTACTTAAAATGAAAGTGACTTCATAGATATGCAAAGCAGAGCATTAGCATGGGCAGCGTTCATGATACAACATAAATAGAAAAATCAGTAACGTTATTTTAATACTCGTGCGCAATAGAAGAGAAAAAACCTCAAACAAACAAAACTTCAAGCTGATGCTCGTTGGCTAAAAACAGAAAATATGCTTTTCAGGTTAGGTATCTAAATAATAATAAAATAAAAAACAGCCAATTGAAAATTATCCTACTGTTACAAAAGAAAATAGAACTGAAAGCAAATTCATTGTTCAGTCTCTTGAATGGCGCTGTATCAACAAGTCGCCAACATAAATTTGAATATAATAAATTTGAAATAGAAAAACAGAATTTCTATTTTCCCTTCTTTCTGATCAAAATAGCATTAAAATTAAAATTTTGAACGTAAGACAGATTAATCTCGAGTCAGTCCAAGCCCCAAAACTGATATAAAATTTGAGTCCGTTTTATCTCCATATCCTGCGTGTGCGACACATTACGTCAAATATAAGTGTTTTGATAAAAAAGAATGCAAAATCTTGGAGATGGGGGGGGGGGGGGGGGGAAAGGAAAGGATAATTTAGACTTCGGTTTTTCGGAAGCACTATTGCATTGGGCTCCGGAGCCCTATATTTATAAGCTCCGGTGAATAATCCGGTGAGCAATATTTAAAAATTTACTAAAACCAGAGAAGTATCGCAGCTGGGCTCCGGCGCAAATTAAGCCCTGAATGCAGTACAGCACTGCAACGTTTAGGTGATTTACACTAACAACTTACGTGAACTTCTAACTAGATTTGAAGTTTGATGAACATCCGTTCATTAGTTTTTGAGACAGAGCTATTGCGGAAATAGTGAAAAGTTCTGCATAGCAGTGGCATCAGTTCGGCAATTTACACGAAAAACTTATCAAGATCAAATTATATCAGGAACTAACTGAATCTAAAGTTTGATAAAAATTCATGCATTAGTCCTGGGAGATACGGAAATCGTGAAAAATGCCGCATAGTAATGCCACTTGTTGAACGATTTACACCAAAAAGTAATCGGCAACCTTTAAATCAGGGACTAACTGAATCTAAAGTTTCATTAAATTCCGTTCATTAGTTCTTGAGATAGAGCGCTCATAAAATTTGTGTCACACACAGACAGACAGACTTACAGACAGGCATTTTGTAAAAACATGTTTTTCGTGATCTCTGACCCCTAAAACGTATAAATCCATCGAAAACTGGATTCGAAAATTTTCACGAATCCAATACTTTCTTCATGTAAAGATAGAAGAAAGTAAAAATAATTATTTCAGTCTCTTTTTCATGTTTATACTGTTCATTTTAAATAAAAGTGCTACAAACCAGAGGTCTGCACGGGCTTATTTTCAGTCACAGCAATCGGACCGGGCCCGGGTCGTACTTTTTTCTGAAGGTTGGGGCCGGGAGGGGCCTAGTCACTACGCTTTCCGGGCCGGGCCCAGGCCTTTTTACCTGAAGGACCGGGTAGGGCCTCTCTTTATTTTCTCTGTACCGAACCGAGACTGATATGGTATCATTCTTCCTAGTCTTCACGGGCCTAAATTTTCAGTCCCGGTTTCGACCCAGCCTCGTATGAAAATTATAGTTTCGGCGTGGCCTTGTCCATTCAAAGATCAGTAAAATTTGGCCTGGCAGAAAATTTTTTGCAAAAAGTGCATACATTTTTAAATCGTCATTGTTCTACAAATAAACATTTAATTTTATTCTTTATAAAGAATACTACATTTTTAGGCTTATTAAAATGTAGTAATTGTTAAAATTAAAATATAGTAATATGTGTGAAAAAGAACCTGCCTATGGCGGAATCCTCTCTTAACGTGAAAAATATGTTGATCCATGCAAAATGAATGTACTACGTAAGAAAAGAAAATATAATACATTTACACCTGCTAAAAAGGGAATTTGTCTATAATGCATTTTTTCCCTTCCATATGCAATTCCGTCTTAGAAGATTTTACTATATTACATTCTTCAGATTTTTAAATCTCCAATATTTTGAATATGGATTAACTATATTAATTATAACTGAAACATTTACATACCACAAATAGCGATTCATTAAAATAATAAATGTTGCAATAACTTCTATAAAAATGAAATCTATGAACATGACAATAAAAAGCAAATATAAGTATTTTTCGTTAGAACTCCTCGTTCGAGACAAATTTTTAAACAAATCGACATAAAAATCAATGTTTTGTAGAAATTCATTCGCGACGGACCGGTCTCGGATCGAACTTTTAGCTGTTATACCTGGCCAATAATTTTTTCTCTACGGGCCGGCCCGGGCCGAACTTTTAATGTTTATAGCGTCCCGTGCCGAATTTGTCTTCTATGGATCGGGCCGGGCCTTGAAATTTCGGCCCGTGCAGCCCTCTATTGTAGATTGCATAGTACTGAGGCCTCCGCTCCAAAATACTGTTTCTACTACATTTCTTTCTATATATCCTATTGTAAGCTATTATACTGATTTTTAATCGACCTTTATTTGTATGTAAACATCTCCATTATTATTAATACCATTAATCTATTTACACGGCTTAAAAACTTAAAAATCTGAAAAATTCTATATCGAAAAACCTTCTAAGACGGAATTACATAGCTATAACTATTTTTTTTCTCTTCTAAGTTCCTTTTTTACCAAGTATATCGTCTCTTGCAAATGTAGTATTTATTTTTAAGCGGATTATTATATCCATTTTGAAAATTCAGATCCACCTATCAAAAAAATTTTCCGTTTAAAACAGGATCTCGTCAGACACAGATTCTTATAACAGGTTTTAAAATACTGTATCTCCCGCCTCCTAGAAATGTATATGTAGTACTATTCTTTAAAGAGAATTTTAATTGGAGAATAATAGTAATTTTAAAAATATATTTTTTCGGAAAAAATTGTTGATCCAAGGTAAGTTGTTCCTTAAACATATTTTTCCACGAGTCATACTGGGTCGGTGCAATAATTTTCATACAAGCAGGAACGACCGGGCCAGAAAATTTCTGGCGGTGCAGACTTCTAGGAAGAATAAAGCACAAATCCAGAAATAAGTTCGATTCGGCCCGGCCCGAGCCTCCATTGAAAGCAAGGCCTGAGCACGACCCAGAAAAACTGATGATCAGACTCGACCCGTCTCGAGTCGGTTTAGGCCTCTAAATGGCATTTGAATGGGAAAAACGTGTTCTTAACGGCTGGAAAATTTTAAAAATACGTTGTGAAAAAAATTGAGTTTGAGTTGTAAATTTCGTTCAAACTCGCGCATTTTTTGAGCTTTCGTTCAGTTCACGCTCGTTTATCAAAAAGTGAATCAAGTTCAACTCAAAGTTCACAGAAAGTGAGCTAAACTCGTGAACTTACGTTCACTGAATGCGTTCGTACCCAACACTGCTTGAGACGTATTGAGAGATGCACTCAATGCAAACTAGTCGCGAATCCCATAGTACTTATGTGATTCATTCTAATTAAGTGACCTCAGGACTCTTCAAAATATTTGAAAATTAAATTTTATTAGATGTTAAACTCCCATCTTTACTGAACATTTTTATATAATTGTTTCCTTGAAATTACCATTAGAATAGAAGTTATGGCTTTTAGAATTATACCTGCTCACTAGCTGAAGTGGCGTTTCCGAAACTTTGAAGTCCTTTTTCTGCAAAACAAGTTTTTGGGCATAACGCCTTAATTAGGCCCTATACATTTTTACTAAATATATTTATGAATGTTTAATTATCTGAAAATATGTGGGTCAATAGTCTTTATTACTTCCCCGAATTTGAAATTTCCACGTTCCATAGTTTACGAGTAAAAGGCCTGTGACAGACTGACAGACGGACAGACAGAGGAGTGATCTTAAAATGGTTCCGTTTTTACTTTTTAAGTACGGAACCCTAAAAATTCTCATAACGAGGATGTGATCGCCTCCCACCCCAAAAAAGGAAATCCATGACCCCCTCTAAATGATGAGCTGAATCCGCCCTTAGCTTTGTTGAATATTGATTGATTTAAATCTTGGAAACGGAATCGAAAAAAATTCCGCTTTATACAGGATCCTTATGCCATATCATCTTTAGATTCTTCTATGTTTCGTCATACGCCAGACAGGATGATTTTAACAATACCGTGCAAAACGCAGATGTGAGCAAAATCGACAAACAAAGTCTTCATTTGGAGCCCGGGGCACATGCCCCCTCTGCCCCCCTTAATTTCGGCCCTGCTTTCAAATGAGCAAACTTACAAAGGCTGTGCCCAATAATGGAGTTGTTTCTGTTTTTCAAAGATCTTGTTCTTTTTTACCGCGATTCATGTGTGTACGCAGGGTAGGAGGGGGGGGGGGGGCAGAAAATCGTTGGAAAAGTAAAAAGTAATACGTTGAATGTATTACTTTGAAAAGTAGTATTACTTGAATTTTATTGCATGCTAGTTTTGTTTTAAAGGTTTTCATTAAATTTCATTATAACTGTTGACTGCTTTACTTGGCTGAAAATACCAGCTATTTTTTATTGCCCACCAGAAACTTTTTAATCGAACTGTCTTTTATATTTTTTGAGAAAAGCAAAAGATCTTTCACAAAAGGCTGTCAAATGTAGCGTTTTGAACCGAATTTCCGGACGCGACAGTGGAGGAAGAGAAAGAAAACTGTTGTCACGAGACAACAATCAATTTTAACTCAAGATGTAATTAATTTAAAGAAATGAATCTATTGTATTACAAATCACTTCAATAACCAAGCCTGCAAGTCTCATTCTTTTATGTAGAGTTTGGCCGAATATTCGGTTTCATTTTCGTTTTCAGTCCAAAATCCTAGTTTCGGCGAAAATACTGCCGTATATTCGGTTTTACTATAACTGCCCCTCTCTAGCCTCCCCTAAACGGCACTCCCATCCAAAGAGCCGTACATACTATATATTCACATACAAGGGGATAAATCTAGAAGGTATTACTAATATTGATTAAATTCGTTATTTTTAAATTAAATTATTTTTTAATATATTTTTTTATGTTTATAGCACCTTATATTTAATTAATTTTATTTCAATCAAATTATTTTTTAATTAATAATTATGTACTGCCGTTTCTACGCAAAACATTATTCAGATAACATGCGTATATGTATGTTTATGTTACTTACTTTGAATTTATTTTTAAACAGTTTCGCTTTCGTTTTCAGTTGATACTAGGAAGGTTACCAAAGTTCGGTTTCTTTCGAACACTATTTTTATGTTTGTAAATGAGCAGAAATTTTCGCATTATTGAACGTTAAAAAATATTTTTTTGAGAACCGCTTTAAGGATTTACACGTAATTATAACTTATAAATTTCGGAATATCGAGTTTTTATTTTAGCGGCTTTATCAACGGAATTGAGACTTCTTTATGTGGCCAGAATCTGGAATAGACAGTTCTATGTAAGCAAAAAAAATAAAAAAAATACAATAAGCATTCTATTATAATTATAACATAAAATTGAAACTAGTTTTTTCTCAAAATTGAATTTTTTAATAGATGACAACGGCACGATTACTTTTATAATACTGAATTGTTTCACTTCTAATTTTGTCAGCTTTTTTTCTTATATAATTATGCAGTGCATTAAGGATTTTTTTTTTTCAATCATCAAAAATCAGCATTTTTCTACGATAAAAGTTGAAATACCCTCTTCAAATAATCAGCATTAAAAAAAAGAGAGAGAGAGAGAGCTTTTCATAATTTCCACCCTTTGTCTCATCTAGTCACTAAAATAAGTCATATTTAATTAGCCAAATTTAAACTACAATGGTCATCGCAACTCACACGCACAAAAAAAAAAAAAAAAAAAAAAAAAAAAAAAAAAAAACCGCCAACAGCGCGTCCTGTTGCGCATGTGTCGTGTGTTAATTAGTATTTCATGGGAAAATACCTCCACATCCGATTTCTATTTTCTCCAGAAAGATAGAGAGCTCCAGAATACAGCATAGTAAAAAAAAAGTGTCACATCTGGTATTACAACAGAAACCACTGGATATCTATAGAACCGATTTGAAACCCCGCCGAAATGGTAATTTGTCTTCTTAGGAACTCCCACGTTACTCACTAACAGCATTGAAAACTGAACACAAAAGTAGTGTGTGTTTGACAGTTATGCGCCACCTGCACGCCTGCACGCTCTCAAGGTCAAATGAAGGTCATTCGGAAGTTTTTTTTATCTTGCAGTACGACGTGGATAAGCGCGTTTTGGAGCGGAAGTAGACCGGAAGTGTTGTTAGATAGTGATATTTTAGCGGAAGTGTGAATGAATAAGGTTTTTTGCGAAGGATCGTGTTAGAGTATGCTGATATTTAGGGCGCAGGAGATTTCTTTTGAAAAGAATTTTTTCTTTTTTTTTTAAGAGTTTAAAAAAAATTTACGAATTTTTTTTTATTTTTTTATTTTCGCGTGATAGAAAAACTTTATCTCTTTAAAAATTTTGAGAATTTAATTTTTTTTTCTTTCTTAAAAATTTTTCTTTTAAAAATTACCAAGACATGGAAATTTTTTCTTTTTAAAATTTTCTTTTACGAATTTAATTTTGAATTTGGACTCGTTAGAAAATTTGTTGTTCGAAATTTGTTTTTAACTCGAGTAATGTTGGTTGACTTATTTTTCCCTGAACGCTAAAATGGAATTCGAACACGGTAAGTTTGTGAAATGACCCTTCTTTCAGAAAAAATGGTCCCATTTTAAAATGTCTCTTGTGAAATTCTGTTAAGTGGTTTTCTTTGCATGCTTTTGTTAGTCTAGCATGTTTAACAAATCTGTAGTCATGCAACAACAATCGCCGAGTTATTTTCGTGAATTTTTGTCTGGAATGAATGTGTGAAGATTTTTTTTTTTTTCACTTAAAATTTTCTGAAGTTCGGTTTGTTCGAGAAGTTGATATGTGTAGAAAAACCTATTTTATCATTTTGGTATAAATTTTTGGAGGACATGCACTATAACATGACGATATATATCAGGGAAATGAATTAGCGAGACTTAGAAATTGTCGCGATTTGCTTAAAATTTTCTTTTGTGTGTCGTCCCAGAAGGGATGTTAGTTTCACATAGAGTGTTGGCACCGAATAAAGATTAATATAGTGTTGCCACTGAATAAAGAGAAATGTATATAACGAAATAAAATTGAAAGATGTTGGCATTCAAAAAAGCGAAATGTATATGACGAAATAAAATTAAAAGATGTTGCCACCAAATAAAGATAAATATATGCAAAGAAATAAAAGGTAATGCCACGAATTAAGAAAAATAAAGTATTGCCATTGTTAAAATGAGACATAATAAAATAAAATAAACATTTAAGTTATTTTTAACAACACGTAAGCAAAAGAAATGTAAAATTTGCTTTAAAAAGTAAGTACGTAAATTAAAATAATAATAATAATAATAATAATAATAATAATAATAATAATAATAACATTGAAATAATAATAAAGAAAACGTTGAAATGAAAAATAAATAAAGAAAGTTTGTCTTTTGACTCATACACATTTTATAGCGGTTAGTATATATTAGACAAAGTGGGAGAAAATTCAAAGCTTCAATTTTTCAGAAAATTAACTTGATTTTTGGACGATTTAAGCACAATGTTTGTATGAGAGATTTTTTCTTGCAAAGGAACTATTTGTCGTTTCTTTCATAAAACGGTAGTTTAACAATTATATCGACATTCAACAATTTAACCTAGTTTTTCTGAATAACATTTAAATAAAAATAAGTTTAAAAATTCCTTTTCCACAATTGATGTGGAATGATATTGACTCCCGATATTGTATGAAAATTCTTTCACCTACTCCCCGTTACTTAATTAGCATATGATCTTATACATATTGAAACTTAGTTAAGTTTTTAAACATTGTGATTAACATGCTAGAAGAAAATTAATTAATTCAACGATTATTTAACGGAAAATGTAAGACATAAAATATTTGATTTAAGAGATTTGTAATAGTGAATTTATATAAGGAGTTTTACCTACATTTACCTAAATATATCTTGTTCTACATGATTGTGTGAGGAAATACTCAAGTTTAACATTATACATATAACATAGTAGAAATAGTTTCGTTAAAATAAATTTTTTGACTCGTTGAACCCTATATCATAAACTTATTTGAATTACGCAATATTCACCAACTTAAATATTTTCTGAAGGAATTTTCATATAATAGCTTTGAAATTTCTCTACATTTCAGTAAGAATTCAGATTTGTTTAAACATGTTACCTGGTGGAGTTCTCATGCCTTTCAAAGGTTTTATCTAATCTTAACTCATTGAATAATCTACATTCGCAGATAACCATGTTCGGACTTGCTTAAGTTAGAGGTCTGCACGGGCCCGGGCTTGGCCCGAGGCCCGTACTCGGCCCGGCCCGCGGGCCGGTCCGGGCCGGCGGAATGAAGGCGAATTTCCAAACGGGCCGGGCCGGGCCGGCAAAAAAATTAATCGGGCCTGTCGGCCCGATATAAGAATTTAAACGAAGCAGATAAAATATGAGCCATTTTCAGTGAACATGATTCTCTCGAGAAGTGTAAATGTGCGTCACGAGCCGATGCGAGTTTAACAACATCAATACAAAAATGTAACATGTCCATCGTAGAGATCGGCATCGTACAGTTACAAGATGTCTGATTCCGAGTTTAATTTTTTTTTTCAGCAGACTCGTGCCGGGACGGAACTGGTCTTAATCGATCTCAGGATATGTAGAACAGTCATTGTGTTTTGTAGTATTAATAGTGATAATGAACTTCTCTTAACAGTATCTTTGGAAATTACCTTCAGGCGGTTCTCATATTCAGTGCTCAACAATGCGAAGCTTTCAGACACATTTTCTGACAAAACTTTTAACTATAAAGGCATAAAATTGACAGGCCTGCCTATTGAAGGCATTTGGAAACGAATAGCTTTTTCCATATTTGATAAATTACTTACAGAGATAACAGAGATTCCTGTCACGTGACTGTACGTTTCTCTCCTTTCCTGTGCTATCGCTTCCGGAAATTAGTTTCAAAACGCTAACTTTGATAGTATTTTCAGAAAAATATATTGCTTTTATCTATAAAAAAAGAAACGACATTTACATAACTTCTGAATAAGAATACCTGCCAATCTTACGCGTTTCCGAAAAGAAAAGAATCCATAAATGTGTCGAAATGTAGCTCCTTTAGATTTGAGAAAAGCCTTAAAAATGAGAGAAATATTTTCACAAATATACTTTTTACTATACAGCTTCAAAAGTTATCATGTTTTTAATCCTTTATTCTGAACTACATTAGTCTTCTAATGAATCCTTATTTCCATTTTGAAATGTCTGTAGACACGATGACTAAAACACTGTAAGTAATCGTTAATGTTTACTATTGTGTGTTTTCTGTTTTGCGAACATCATAGTAATGTAAAATATACTGTAAAATGTTCCCATAAATATGTATGTAGTATTCATTAAAAGAATTTTTATTGTATGTTGAGAAAAAACGGATTTTTTTTTTTTTTTTTTGTAGAAATTGTATCGGGCTGGGCCGGGCCTGTTTTCACTGATTTTTGTACGGGCCGGGCCGGGCTCGGGCCGAACTTCCAATTTTTACACCGGGCCGGGCCAAGATAGCTTTCGTTCGGGCCGGGACGGGCCCGGGCCTGGAAATTCCGGCCCGTGCAGACCTCTAGCTTAAGTTTATCTTTTCGAGAGAATGTTGTCCCGATGATAATTTTAAAAGTTATCATTTAACTATTGATTAGCAATGGTTGAATAATTGTAAAAGCCATGCACTGCTTTATTATTTAACACTGATAACACTGAATCGCGTTTAATGAAACATATAATTCTTCCATTATGTTTGCACATGTTTCAAACATTATTATTCACATAAAATCATATAAGTTTTTATTTCTTTTGGAATTTTTCTAATGGCAAAGACATAGAAAAAAATTATGACATTAGACGTGTCAGCAATTAAATTTAACTTGGTTATTTTTTTTACTCGAAGAAATATTTGAAAGATCTGAAATTGTTCTAATTATTTGTAGAAATTATTTTTCTCGCATATTTGAAAATTTATGCATGCTGAAAAATATTGAAAGACTTGAAAATATTTACATCACTTGTAGAAGACTTGATTTTTTTCCCCTCATGTCCAAGATGAAATTATGAAATTGTTTGCAAGAAGCTTCATTTATTTATGACGTACCCTTGAAAATTTCTACAACTATGAAATTTTTCACACCACTGAAAAATATTGAAAGAGTTGAAATCGTTTTCATGTCTCGATGAAATTATTTTCTCACAATTAAGCACTTGAACAATAATGGAAAAAGTTTTTGTATTAACACCTTTGAAAGGAGGTTGTTTTATATTTTTCTTTGCAGCAAGGATTTTGTAGGAAAAACGATGATAGTCCTTGGCTTCATTCATTATCATGATTGGAAAAAAAGATGATAGTCCTTGGTTTCATCCATTTTCATGAATGGCAAAACGATGATAGTCCTTGGTTTCATTCACTATCATGATTGGAAAAACGATGACAGACCTTTATTTCTTAAAATTCTTGTAAAATGTTTGAAAGATATGATTTCTTGATAACTGAGTCTTGATAGTTTGATGAACTGCCACCAACTCCCTCGTATTTGAATAAAGCACCAAAAAAAAGAAGAAAACGAATGTTATAAAAATAATTTTTTCGTCATTGTCCCCTTTTTTCAGAAGTCATTTTTAAGACTTTATTTTAAAAGATGAGTACATGATTGAGAATACTTGCAAGAAATAACGATGAGAGTTGTTAATGAGAGATCATTGTTAGTTTATGAAAACTCATTCTTGAAAAATTTCTTGTCTGATAGTTTTGAAAAATATTTGCTTGAAAGGAAGGACGATGAAAGTGCTTGGATCGTTCATGAGAATTTATTCTTGAAAAATGTGGTTTCTTGCCCACATTAAACGAGTATTTTTTAAGATAAGTAAATTTTCTTTGAAGAAATCGATTTCATAAAAGGAAAATCCCTGAAAACAATACACGGTCACTTTGTCTCGACCCAGCAGGAATTGAACCTACAAACTTAGGCCCAGGCATTTCAATACATGACAAGACAATGATTTTAGAAGCTATGCTATTTTTGGCGATCGATTATCCACATGAGGGATTTGAGATCGAGGAGAGATGACATTCGTGGGGGTCGTTCTAAAGAAAGCTAACTCTGATTTTTGCAAGGTTACAAGAAAACCACGGATATCTCTGTTTATCATGTTACTTTTACATATCAAACTTAAGGACCACCATTTTAAAATCTCGGTTTTACCCAATTTACCTCTTTTGCTCAACTTAACTTTGCTATTTGACAGAAAATTATTTTTGCTGTTTGACAGAAAATCATTTAAACAATTTAACTTCCTCATTTTCAGAGTTATCTAACATAGTATTAGTTATCAACTGTTATGTACACATCCCACAATGCAATGTCTTCTTAAAATACTAAAGAAAATTAAATATACATTGAAGGAAATTTTCAAACATCATTTAAAATAACAACAAACTCGATGGCAAGAGGTGAACGAAAATATATATATATATATATATGTAAGACAAAATAGATAAAAAAGAAGAATTTGAATTATTAACAGAAAAAATTTACAAATGAACAAAAATGTATTAGCTTGGTTAAAAGATTTTTCCCAAGTTTTCAAAAAGCTTTTGAATATTTACAACATAACAAAAATTTTGCATTCTCAAGCTAACAAATAAAAATAACCATTGAATGATACAAATAACATTTTGGTAGGCAAAATTTGAGAGTCCTTGTTTTCTAAGAAGGTTTGTTTAATTTCTTTAAAGCTCATAAAAATCGCAGGAGGTGAACTCATGCTTGGAAGAAAGAATGATGAAAGTCCTAAAGTTTTTGAAAAATATGTGAATTTAACACTTGCTTCGAAAAAAGAAGGATAAGAATCCTCAGTTTTTTAGAAGATTTGCTTGATTTCTTAATTGTTTTTGGTAAATGCACGGTTTAAACACATGCGTGAAAGAAAGGACGACGATACTCCTTGGATAATTCATGAGAACTAATTTAAAAATATATGCTAGTTAACAAAACAATGTTTTTGAGAAAATTAAGTTAAAAAATTTAAGGTAAGAAGAAAAAAATAAGTTTAGAAAAAAAAATGAAGTAGAGGAAAAAAAAACAACTTAAGAAGGAAAAATAACTTAAGAAAAATACTATTAGGTTGAACGTTTGTAAAATTTGATCGTTTTCTGTTTTAACTCATGAATGAATTCATCCTACCATTCAATTGTTTATCCTGGCAACAATGTGTTTATTCATCACATAACCAACCAACTTCTAACCACAGCAAACGATTATTTATAGTATTAACGATTTATTTCTGCCCAAGTGCAGAAAGTAAACCGATGACATAATCGAAAAATAGGGGACTATCAAATAGACATTGTTGTAACTTGAAGTAGACAAACATTTTTGAAAAAATAAACTTAGACTCAGAAACTCATTTGTCATAGAGTTCGAATGAAAATTTGAAAAGTTTGTTCATTTCCCGCGAAAACTCACTTATGCATTTTTAGACATATGTACAAATCACCACAATGTTATATTTAAATTAATTAAATTCTCACTATTTCACATTAGTTTGCAATATAAGTAACTTGAAATATTTCTTTGCTAACTAGGGTTAACACTATTTCGACTTAAAAATTTCTTTTGCAGATTTTCTATGATAAACCTTTTACCATTTTCAGTTCAACTTGGTTTCATGAAAAATATCTGCAGAACTTTAATTTTTACTCTGTTAGTTTATTATTTCAAATTTTCGTTGAATAGTTCCATTATTATTTTTAATAAATAATTACATACTGTAACAATTTAATTTTAAAACACTGAAATTCTAACATCTAACTTATTTAAAATCATAAAATATTCAACACTTACCTAAAGCACCAGCTAACTCAAAAGACGTGCGTCTCACACAACGACTTGGAATGAAATGAGAGAATGTTATCAGGGAGACCGGATGTCACGTGAATACTTCCTGCCGTTTGATTGGATGATTGCGCACTCACGTGATTCCTTATCAGTGACGTCATCACCTAGATAAGAACAAGTAGATAAGCAGCTTTCGCGGCATTTTCATCAATGTTTTCGAGTGAGTGGACATGCATGCTTGTCTCTGCTATCTATGTCTTGTCTAAACTCGTCCAAACTTGTCTAAAACTGTTTGTACTTGTCTAAACTTGTTGTTGCTTCTTTATTACCTAGTTTATTTTTAATTACTATGCTAGATTAGATTATTGAAACAATTAATTACTAATAATAATTATATGATTTCCGTTAATTAATAATTATATTAATTAAAAAACTATTCCTGTTTGAGAAAACATGAAAGGCCGATGACATAAACCGATGAATGACTTTGCATATTTTCTGAGAACTTAGTCAAACAAAATCTTATTTCTCATATATTTATATTTTTGTTAGATTAGATAATTGAAACAAACAATTGCTAATTGCAATTAAATTATTTTCGTTAATTAATAATCATATTAATTACAATAATAATTGATTTATATATGAATTAATCCATAATACATAGTATCGATTTTAGAAATAACTTAAATTTCTTTTGCAAGCGAAAAAGAATACTTCAAATCTGTACGTGTGTTAGAAAATTCTTATGTGTGGAAACTAGAAAGGAAGAACGATGATAACCGTTGGATACGTCTTGAAAACTCACTCATGAAAAATCTGATTTCTTTTAACTCTTGAATAATGTATGATTAGTGTTTGCTTGAAATATCCAAGCAGTCTCATCATTTTTTTCATTCTAGTTTCCACACATAAGAATTTTCTAACACACGTACAGATTTGAAGTATTCTTTTTCGCTTGCAAAAGAAATTTAAGTGATTTCTAAAATCGATACTATGTATCATGAATTAATTCATATAAAAATCAATTATTATTGTAATTAATATGATTATTAATTAACGAAAATAATTTAATTACAATTAGCAATTGTTTGTTCCAATTATCTAATTTAACAAAAATATAAATATATGAGAAATCAGATTTTGTTTGACTAAGTTCTCAGAAAGTATGCAAAGCCATTCATCGGTTTATGTCATCGGCCTTTCATGTTTTCTGAAACAGGAATAATTTTTTTAATTAATATAATTATTAATTAGCGGAAATCATATAATTATTATTAGTAATTAATTGTTTCAATAATCTAATCTAGCATAGTAATTAAAAATAAACTATGTAATAAAGAAGCAACAACAAGTTTAGACAAGTACAAACAGTTTTAGACAAGTTTGGACGAGTTTAGACAAGACATAGATAGCAGAGACAAGCATGCATGTTCACTCACTCGAAAGCATTGATGAAAATGCCGCGAAAGCTGCTTATCTACTTGTTCTTATCTAGGTGATGACGTCACTGATAAGGAATCACGTGAGTGCGCTATCATCCAATCAAACGGCAGGAAGTATTCACGTGACATCCGGTCTCCCTCGATAACATTTTCTCATTTCATTCCAAGTCGTTGTGTGAGACGCACGTCTTTTGAGTTAGCTGGTGCTTTAGGTAAGTGTTGAATATTTTATGATTTTAAATAAGTTAGATGTTAGAATTTCAATGTTTTAAAATTAAATTGTTACAGTATGTAATTATTTATTAAAAATAATAATGGAACTATTCAACGAAAATTTGAAATAATAAACCAACAGAGTAAAAATTAAAGTTCTGCAGATATATTTCATGAAACCAAGTTGAACTGAAAATGGTAAAATGTTTATCATAGAAAATCTGCAAAAGAAATATTTCAAGTTACTTATATTGCAAACTAATGTGAAATAGTGAGAATTTAATTAATTTAAATATAACATTGTGGTGATTTTTACATATGTCTAAAAATGCATAAGTGAGTTTTCGCGGGAAATGAACAAACTTTTCAAATTTTCATTCGAACTCTATGATAAATGAGTTTCTGAGTCTAAGTTTATTTTTCAAAAATGTTTGTCTACTTCAAGTTACAACAATGTCTATTTGATAGTCCCTTATTTTTCGATTATGTCATCGGTTTACTTTCTGCACTTGGGCAGAAATAAATCGTTAATACTATAAATAATCGTTTGCTGTGGTTAGAAGTTGGTGTGTTATGTGATGAATAAACACATTGTTGCCAGGATAAACAATTGAATGGTAGGATGAATTCATTCATGAGTTAAAACAGAAAACGATCAAATTTTACAAACGTTCAACCTAATAGTATTTTTCTTGAGTTATTTTTTCTTCTTAAGTTGTTTTTTTTCCTCTACTTCATTTTTTTTTCTAAACTTATTTTTTTCTTCTTACCTTAAATTGTTTAACTTAATTTTCTCAAAAACATTGTTTTGTTAACTAACATATATTTTTAAATTAGTTCTCATGAATTATCCAAGGAGTATCGTCGTCCTTTCTTTCACGCATGTGTTTAAACCGTGCATTTACCAAAAACAATTAAGAAATCAAGCAAATCTTCTAACAAACTGAGGATTCTTATCCTTCTTTTTTCGAAGCAAGTGTTAAATTCACATATTTTTCAAAAACTTTAGGACTTTCATCATTCTTTCTTCCAAGCATGAGTTCACCTCCTGCGATTTTTATGAGCTTTAAAGAAATTAAACAAACCTTCTTAGAAAACAAGGACTCTCAAATTTTGCCTACCAAAATGTTATTTGTATCATTCAATGGTTATTTTTATTTGTTAGCTTGAGAATGCAAAATTTTTGTTATGTTGTAAATATTCAAAAGCTTTTTGAAAACTTAGGAAAAATCTTTTAACCAAGCTAATACATTTTTGTTCATTTGTAAATTTTTTCTGTTAATAATTCAAATTCTTCTTTTTTATCTATTTTGTCTTACATATATATATATATATATATATATATTTTCGTTCACCTCTTGGCATCGAGTTTGTTGTTATTTTAAATGATGTTTGAAAATTTCCTTCAATGTATATTTAATTTTCTTTAGTATTTTAAGAAGACATTGCATTGTGGGATGTGTACATAACAGTTGATAACTAATACTATGTTAGATAACTCTGAAATGAGGAAGTTAAATTGTTTAAATGATTTTCTGTCAAACAGCAAAAATAATTTTCTGTCAAATAGCAAAGTTAAGTTGAGCAAAAGAGGTAAATTGGGTAAAACCGAGATTTTAAAATGGTGGTCCTTAAGTTTGATATGTAAAAGTAACATGATAAACAGAGATATCCGTGATTTTCTTGTAACCTTGCAAAAATCAGAGTTAGCTTTCTTTAGAACGACCCACACGAATGTCATCTCTCCTCGATCTCAAATCCCTCATGTGGATAATCGATCGCCAAAAATAGCATAGCTTCTAAAATCATTATGTCTTGTCATGTATTGAAATGCCTGGGCCTAAGTTTGTAGGTTCAATTCCTGCTGGGTCGAGACAAAGTGACCGTGTAATTGTTTTCAGGGATTTTCCTTTTATGAAATCGATTTCTTCAAAGAAAATTTACTTATCTTAAAAAATACTCGTTTAATGTGATGTGCTACATTTTCTTCCGAAAGTTCGATGAAACATTTAGAATGAATAAATAATTAAATCTCCTGCATTTCCCGATTGTCACTCATATGCTCAAGCGATATAGCGCACCAGGATAAAACATCAGAGTCTTAAAATCATTAAGTATATCAGCTTGCTTCAACTTTTTACACTTTACATCACATAGAGTAATTTTTCGTTGCACACACACACGCACATTAGATGTAAACGAGAGTGTTATCTTAGGTAAACGAGAGTGTTGATGTATATTAGCTAAGTTCAAATTTTCGTTTCAACACTACTCATGGTAGAAGAATATTAACCCTTGATGCAATCTACGATTCGGATAATCGTGTTCACCTCGAAAATAAAAGCTATCCATTTCAAACTCACGTACTTGAACTAAATTAATGAGGATTTTCGCTTTCATAAAAAAATGAATTTATTTCTAAAATCATACTATGAGATCTAAAATAATATAAAGATAAATCATTTATTATAAAAATCAATTAATGTTCTAATTACATTTAGCTATTGGTGGCTTTAACAATCTAAGTACTAATTAAAAATAAACATCTCTAACAATTCTCGAAAATAACATTTACATTTCAAGAAAGGTAAGAAAGACAGGATTACAGAAGGTGAGGATAAGAGGTAAGGCAATTCTGTCGAAACACGATAAGAAGATTGTGATACCCGTTAAAGTAGGAAATGTTATCATTCACTGATATCAAATCACGTGGTTCTGCTATTCACCAATCGCACGATATGACGATGGCACGTGATATTCTGTTAACTGATAAGAAATCCACCATCTTTTTTTCTTACTTCACGTTGAACGTGGTGATGAATGCAGACGCATTTAAATCAAGCTGTTTAAGGTATGTTTAATTTTTCTCTTTATATGTAAAACGTAAAAACAATGCTTCCACTTACATAATACGTGAAGGGAGGAATTTGAAAGGTAATATATTTCGCTTTATTTGGTGGCAACACCCTATCCTAAAATATCTTTCCTTCGAAAGGTTTCTAAATGTCGTTGAAATTAAATATATGTCTATACCCTGCAATATGCATAGCAAGTGTTTAAAATTTCATTCGTGGATATGTTGTTAAATTCATAGTTATCATTATTCATGAAACTATTTAAAAAAATCACTTAAAAATTTAAACTGTTTTCAATTCTCTCCCTTTTTTTATCAATGAGAATTCTTCTTTTGACGCGATGTAATTTCTGTGTGAAACCAGCGAATGAAAGGTACTTCTTCAAAGATTCAAAATCAAGTATAAGTTCTTTCTAACCAATGATCAGGCTCCCTACCTGCTGGGTTGCCCAAGCGGACCGGGTTTCACATCTGATATTGGGCAAGAAACCATATTTTTCAAGAATAAGTTCTCATGAACGATCCAAGCACTTTCATCGTTCTTCCTTTCAAGCAAATATTTATCAAATATTTTTCAAAACTATCAGACAAGAAATTTTTCAAGAATGAGTTTTCATAAACTAACAATGATCTCTCATTAACAAACTCGCATCGTTATTTCTTGCAAGTATTCTCAAGTACCCATCTTTTAAAATAAAGTCTTAAAAATGACTTCTGCAAAAAGGGGACAATGACGAAAAAATTATTTTTAATAACATTCTTTTTCTTCTTTGTTTGGTGCTTTATTCAAATACGAGGGGGGTTGGTGGCAGTTCATCAAACTATCAAGACTCAGTTATCAAGAAATCATATCTTTCAAACATTTTTCAAGAATTTTAAGAAATAAAGGACTATCATCGTTTTTCCAATCATGATAGTGAATGAAACCAAGGACTATCATCGTTTTTCCTTTCACGAAAATGAATGAAACCAAGGACTATCATCTTTTTTCCAATCATGATAATGAATGAAGCCAAGGACTATCATCATTTTTCCTACAAAATCCTTGCTGCAAAGAAAATCATAAAACAACCTCCTTTCAAAGGTGTTAATACAAAAACTTTTTCAATTATTGTTCAAGTGCTTAATTGTGAGAAAATAATTTCATCGAGACATGAAAACGATTTCAAGTCTTTCAATATTTTTCAGCGGTGTGAAAAGTTTCATAGTTGTAGAAATTTTCAAGGGTACATCAAAAATAAATGAAACTTGTTGCAAACAATTTCATGATTTCATCTTGGACAAAAGGGGGGGGGGGAATCTAGTCTTCTACGAGTGATGTAAATATTTTCAAGTCTTTCAATATTTTCAGCATGCATAAATTTTCAATTATGCGAGAATAATAATTTCTACGAATAATCAGTACAATTTCAGATCTTTCAAATATTTCTTCGAGTAAGACAAAATATTAACCAAGTTAAATTTAATTTCTGACACGTCTAATTTCTTAATTTTTTTTCTGTGTCTTTGCCATTAGGAAAATTCCAAAAGAAATAAAAAGAAAATCGTATGATAAACATGATGTTTGAAACAAGATGTTTGAAAAATTATATATGTTTCATTAAACGCGATTCAGTGTTATCAGTGTTAAATAATAAAGCAGTGCATGGCTTTCACAATTATTCAACCATTGCTAATCAATAGTTAAATAATAACTTTTTAAATTATCATCGGAATAACATTCTCTCGAAAAGATAAACTTAAGCAAGTCCGAACATGGTTATCTGCGAACGTAGATTATTCCGTGAGTTAAGATTAGATAAAACCTTTGAAAGGCGTGAGAACTCCACCAGGTAACATGTTCAAACAAATCTCAATTCTTACTGAAATTTAGAGAAATTTCAAAGCTATTATATGAAAATTTCTTCAGAAAATGTTTAAGTGGTTGAATATTGCGTAATTCAAATAAGTTTATGATGTAGAGTTTAACGAGTCAAAAAATTTATTTGAACGAAGTTATTTAATCTATGTTATATGTATAACGTTAAACTTGGGTATTTCCTCACACAATCATGTAGAATAAGTTGTATTTAGGTAAATGCAGGTAAAACTCGTTAGGTAAATTTACTATTACACTTTTCTTAAATCAAATATTTTATGTCTTACATTTTCCGTTAACTAATCGTTGAATTAATTTTCTTCTAGCATGTTAATCACAATGTTTTAAAACTTAACTAAGTTTCACTATGTATAAGATGATATGCTAATTAAGTAACGGAGAGTAGGTGAAAGAATTTTCATACTGTATCGGGAGTCAATATCATTCTTCATCAATTGTGGAAAAGTAATTTTTCACATTATTATTTAAGTGTTTATACAGAAAAGCTAGGTTAAATTGTTGAATATCGATGTAATTGTTAAACTACCGTTTTATGAAAGAAACATCAAAGGATTCCTTTGCAAGAAAAAAATCTCTAATATAAACATTATGCTTAAATCGTCCAAAAATCAAGTTAATTTTCTGAAAAATTGAAGCTTTGAATTTTCTCCCACTTTGTCTAATATATATTAACCGCTATAAAATGTGTATGAGTCAAAAGACAAACTTTTTTAATTTATTTTCCATCTGAACGTTTTCTTTATTATTATTTCTATGTTATTATTATATTATTATTAATATTATTATTATTATTATTATTATTATTATTATTATTATTATTATTTCACTGCTATATTTTAATTTACGTACTTACATTTTAAAGCAAACGTTATATTTCTTTTGCTTATGTAATGTTATCGTAAATGTTTATTTTATTTTATTATTTCTCATTTTTTAAATGGCAACACTTTAATTTACAAATTTAATTTTAACGCAATTTTTGCATTTCTTTTTCTTATGTGTTGTTAAGAAGAATTTAAATGTCTATTTTATTATTTCTCCTTTTTTCAATGGCAACACTTTATTTTTCTTAATTCGGTCTTTTATGTCTTTGCATATATTTATCTTTATTTGGTGGCAACATCTTTTAATTTTATTTCGTCATATACATTTCGCTTTATTGAATTCCAACATCTTTCAATTTTATTTCGTTATATACATTCCTCTTTATTCAGTGGTAACACTATATTAATCTTTATTCGGTGGCAACACTCTATGCGAAAGTCTAACGTCCCAACAAAAGAAAATTTTAAGCAAATCGCGACATTTTCTAAGTCTCGCTAATTCATTTCTACAATATATATCGTCATGGTATAGTACATTTCCTCCAAAAATTTATACTAAAATGATAAAATAGGTTTTTCTACACATATCAACTTCTCGAACAACACACTTCAGAAAATTTTAAGTGAAAAAAAAATCTCACATTCATTCCAGAAAAAAATTCACGAAAATAACTCAGCGATTGTTGTTATATGACTACAGATTTGTTAAACATGCTAGACTAACAAAAGCATGCAAATAAAACCACTTAACAGAATTTCGCAAGAGACATTTTAATATGGGACCATTTTTCTGAAAGAAGGGTCATTTCACAAACTTACCGTGTTCGAATTTCAAGTTAGCGTTCAGGGAAAAAGAATTCAACCAACATTACCCGAGTTAAAAACAAATTTCGAACAACAAATTTTCTAACGAGTCCAAATTCAAAATTAAGTTCGTAAAAGTAAATTTAAAAAAGAAAAAATTTTCCATGTCTTGCCAATTTTAAAAGAAAAATTTTTAAGAAAGAAAAAAAATTCTCAAAATGTTTAAAGAAAAAGAAGTTTTTCTATCATGCGAAAAAAAAAATAAATAAATTCGTAAATTTTTTTCTATCATGCGAAAAAAAAAAGTTAAATTCTCAAAAATTTTTAAAAGAAAAATTTTCTATCTCCTGAAAAAAATCTTTAACAAATTTTTTAACTCTTAAAAAAAAAAAAAATCTTTTCAAAATAAATCTTCGCGCCCTAGCTGTCAGCGTACTCTAACACGATCATTCGCAAAAAACCTTATCCATTCACACTTCCGCTGCACATTTCCGCTAAAATATCACTATCTAACAACAATTCCGGTCTACTTCCGCTCCAAAACGCGCTTATCATCGTCGTACTGTAAGATAAAAAACTTCCGAATGACCTTCATTTGACCTTGAGAGCATGCCGCGTGCCGCATGGCGTGGAACGCACAAATAGACACTACTCACAAACACATCTGCACTTCTCTTTACTTATATTTATCCATTCTTTTGTAAAAGGACTTTTACAATTTTAGTGGTTTATCTATTTATATTAATTACATATGTATTTTTCAATTTATAAATCGGGGTGGTTTTTGAAGTTTAAATTGGTTAAGCAGTTCCGTTTTTTTTTTTTTTTAAAATGTTTTTAGATATTGGCTTTTTCAGATGCTAAAAATATTATCGAATGTTTAAATAGATATGAAAAATTAACATTTTCTTCTTTCAAAAGCAAAATTTACATAAGTTTCCATTGCAAAATCTTGTGAAGAATTAGTCTTGGCGCCCTTGGCGGTCTAACGCTTATATTATCATGAAGAAATTATGGAATGCTCCACTTTAGTAGAACTAAGGGCATCAATTTATGTGTGTATTTGTGGGGAGTGTGCGCGTGTGTGTGTGTGGGGGGGGGATTGCTATTACAAAAACACGATACTAGTTTTTTTAAGTTATTTTTGCAGAGGCGCTGAAAAAAAATCTGTCCAAGTGACCAAGGGTGCCATGATTACAAAAACACGGTATTAGTTTTTTTTAAACTTATTTTTACAGAGGTGCTAAAAAAATCTGTCCAATGGCGCCATGATTACAAAAGACGATGATAGTTTTTTGAAAGGGATTTTTACAGAGGCGCTGAAAAATATCTGACCAAGGGCGCCATGAATACAAAAACACGATATTAGTTTTTTAAAACTTATTTTTACAGAGGCGCTGAAAAAATCTGACTAAGGACGCCGTAATTAAAAAGCACGATATTAAGTTTTTGAAATTTATTTTTACAGATGCGCTGAAAAAAATCTCTCTAAGGGCGCCATGATTAAAAAAACACGATAATAGTTTTTTCAAAATTATTTTTACAGAAGCGCTGAAAAAATCTGACCAAGGGCGCCATGATTACAAAAGCATGATATTAGTTTTCTGAAAGTTATTTTTACAGGGCGCTGAAAAAATCTCACCAAGAGCGCATTGATTACGAAAACACGACATCAGTTTTTTTAAAGTTATTTTTACAGAGGCGCTGAAAATAAATCTGACCAAAGTCGCCATGATTACAAAATTACGATATTAGTTTTTTTAAACTTATTTTTACAGAGGCGCTAAAAAAATCTGTCCAAGGGCGCCATGATTAGAGAAACACGATGATAGTTTTTTGAAAGGGATTTTTACAGAGGCGCTGCAAAAATATCTGACCAAGGGCGCCATGATTACAAAAACACGATATTAAGTTTTTGAAAATTATTTTTACAGAGGAAAAAGTCTGACCAAGAGCTCCATGATTACAAAAGCATGATATTAGTTTTCTGAAAGTTATTTTTACAGGGCGCTGAAAAAAATCTCCCCAAGAGCGCATTGATTACGAAAACACGACATTAGTTTTTTGAAAGTTATTCTTACAGAGGCGCTGAAAATAAATCTGACCAAGGGCGCCATGATTACAAAATTACGATATTAGTTTTTTGAAAGTTATTTTTATAGAGGCGCTGAAAAAAATCCCTCCAAGGGCGCCGTGATTACATAAACACGATATTAGTTTTTTGAAATTTATTTTTACAGAGGCGCTGAAAAAATCTGATCAAGGGCGCCATTATTAAGAAAACACGATACTGGTTTTTTTAAACTTATTTTTACAGAGGCGCTAAAAAAATCTGTCCAAGGGCGCCATGATTAGAGAAACACGATGATAGTTTTTTGAAAGGGATTTTTACAGAGGCGCTGAAAGAAAAATCTGACTAAGGGCGCCGTGATTAAAAAAATACGATATTAAGTTTTTGAAATTTATTTTTACAGAGGCGCTGAAAAAATTCTCTCCAAAGGCGCCATGATTAGAAAAACACGATAATAGTTTTTTGAAAAGCATTTTTACAGAGGCACTGAAAAAATCTGACCAAGGGTGCCATGATTACAAAAACACGATATTAGTTTTTTGAAATTTATTTTTACAGAGGCGTTGAAAAAACTTGACCAAGGGCGCCATTATTGCGAAAACACAATATTAGTTTTTTTTTACTTATTTTTACAGAGGCGCTAAAAAAAATTGTCCAAGAGCGCCATGATTAGAGAAACACGATGATAGTTTTTTGAAAGGGATTTTTACAGAGGCACTGACAAAAATCTGACTAAGGGTGCCGTGATTAAAAAACACGATATTAAGTTTTTGAAAATTATTTTTACAGAGGAAAAAATCTGACCAAGAGCTCCATGATTACAAAAGCACGATATTAGTTTTTGAAAGTTATTTTTAAAAAGCATTACTTTTTAATTTTCCAAATGAAAATCTTTGAAAATTTTATGCCTTTCAAAATGCGTGCTAAAAAAAAAAAGAAAAGAAAAGAAAAAAAAGAAAAAAGTGACGATGGGCGCACCGGGCATTTGCCTCGTTGCCCGGTGGTCCAGTACGACCCTGTAAGGTTCAAGAACACGTAGCACTGGGGCAAATCACACAATAAGAAAGCCATTCATCATTCTCCCCGACCTCGCATGGGGAGAAAAACTAATCCTTTCTTTGAAATGGTGGATTTCCTTAGCGATGATCCGTAAGCATCCATTTTGTGGCCTGGACGGAGGGGAAGTGGGTGCTTTAATTTATGTATCAAGTACACTTATGCGCAAATGTACAATAAATATGCGCCAATTCAACTGTTAGTACTATGTAGGGTTATCCAATAAAAGGAACTTATTCTGTAATCTTTCTGAGAATTTGTTTTTTCTTATACACTTTTTTCTTTGTAAATAACTATATATACGCTAACCCTTTATGTACTGAATTATGAATTCATGAAAATTTTATCTTCTAAAGCATTTTTCGTGAATTATTTAAACTACATTAGAAAATTTACATAATCATTTAATACATTTTAGAAGGATTTTAGAAAGATTGAAGGATTTAGAAGGATTCATTAAATTTGAATTTAAGGGATTTTGTGCAAAATTGATAACTTCTCTCAAATCTTTTATTTTAAATATTTTTCTAGTATTTTGCAGAATTAGTAAATATACAAATATAATGTTCTTACAATAGAAATATTTCCGAATTGAAAAATCCCTCCCCCCCCCCCCCAACACCAAAAAATCTGAAAAGATGCAAAGTCAAAAGAAATCATCCTTTTAAAAATATTTTTGTTTTGTGTAATACATAATGCTTTTGGGAAAAGATAAAGTAACGTATTTATAACTCATTCTAAACTGTATTACAAGTAATCGATGTATCAAATGAATTTTATAACAAGTTATTTTAATGGTATTTATAAGTACTGTCAGTAGATAAAGGGTTAACTAACTGTGATCTATTTTCATATGGTGACAAATTTCAGAAATAAATGATACACTATCGAGTAAATCTGAAGATATTAAGGTGCAGTCGAACAAAAGAAAGAAAAATGGAAAGAGATACATTTTAATCATTCCATTATACAATTTAAAAAAAAAAGGAAAAGAAATATACAGTTATGTCTTTTTTGAATATGAATTATATGGTTATATATGAATTGCAATCTATGGATTTTTTAATGGAAATAGCTTTCCATAAGCTTGCTAATATAAAGCACAAGAGTTGTGCCTATATAATAATTACAGATCATTGCACCAAGTAGTTTTTGAGTTATGCGTAAAACAAATTACCAGCAATGCAATCTCTTTTGTAATGATTACAAATGAATGAATTGAAAACATGAAAACCTTCATATTTTCTAAACTACTAACCGAATGACTTCCCACTTGATATTCTTAGGTAAAATCTACAAAAAAGTGAAATATGATGATAAGATTTTAACATTTTCCAGGCCGGGTCGAATATTTTTTCTATGGATCGGTCCGGACCCGGACGTGTATTTTTCGGCCATACAGATCTCCAGAATATTTTGAAAGCAAGTTTAATATAAAATCTATACACTGCTATTTTAAGTCCAAAAGAGATCCACTGTCTAAAATCGATTTTTAATAGCGTACAGTTTGTAGATAATCCCTATCTTGCATTCAAAATGAGTCAATAACTCGTCGCTCAGAGACATGGGTAAACAGTGTAAGTCACGAATTTTGAATTTTAATATCTCTGCGAGTTTTGACGATATCGAAAGGAATTTGTTTGTGTTTAATTTATGAACGGATAAGGGAAAATTTCCTAATTGGAAATTTTACTCTACGGCCGCCGTATGAAAATTTTATTTTTATACCTTAATAGATCCCTCATAGAGTTGCAACTTATGTAATTAAATTTTACAACTTTTTTTTATGAAACTTTGCATTTGGAGCAATATTTAAGGAAATAAGCTATTGTTTCGAACATTATGAATCACACTCTATATGTGTATATATATATATATATATATACACACACACACACACATATATATATATATATATATGCATATATATATATTATCCTATGAACAACACGGAAGTTTCTAACACATCTGCGTACTCATTTTTAAATGAAAAAGCATTACACCTGCAAACCCGACTATTGAAACCATTTTGAATCGACTGAGGTTTACCATTTTTTTTTATATATATAAATGAATTATTTATATACTTTTAGGCGATTGTTTTCATCTGACGACAGGTATTCATCCTTACCGTGTTATCCGATATTTTGTTCAAAACGCCAACTTTGATACTATTTTCTGAAACATCTTTACCTTTATCAAAAATAGAAAACATCTTTCGATCACATAGTATCAGCATCTGCTAATTTTACACGTTACAAAATTTCTCTAAATATGATGTCATTTTGATTTGTGGAAGAACGATTGTGTTAGGTGAATTATGATCAGTAAATGTTATGTTATAATACCATATTTCTTTTTATTGATACTTAAAGTAAACACTTTAACAACTTATTTAGTAGCAGCAGTTTACTATGTATTTAAAATAAGCTTAATTTTATAATTTCTAACATTCCTAAGCCTAGATAATCATATATAAAATCAGAATTGAATCTTGGAAATTTAACTTGTGGAATTTCGATAGTTATAAAAGTAATAAATTAACAAATACAAAATAAAAACTATGACAGATAAGTATATTAATATAATTTCCTTTTCATAAAATTAATGGTTATTTATTTATATGCAATTGGTTTAAAAAAGAAGAAATATAAATTTTTAAAGTATATTTTAGTTCAAATCATAATATAACATATTTCTTTTCATAATAGCATCCTTAGTTTTGAGATTAATCTTCAACTGTTGAGAAAGAAAACCCCTTGAGGGGTGGTGGGACATTATTATACCTCACCTAATTTTAATCAAGATTTGCACCAGAAATATTTAACTAAATTTTACTTTTATAACTTTGGTGCAAAAAAGTTGTAAAATTACTTCTCCCTATTTTGAAGTAAAATTTTACTTTCTTTTTTCGGAATCGGCAGAAAAATACATTAACCCACACCAAAGGATTGGAAGAGTTTAAACTACACCGACTTTTAGTTCCGGTTCCTTAAACAACACCGACTTCATTGGTGTCAGATCTTTAATTATACAATAGTCATTATTTGTTACTATTTAAGCTTTTAATAGCATAAAGGCTGCTTGCTCTTTTCCAAAATGCATTTCAGTAGAAAGTGGAATAATTTGGAATAACTTTTCAGAGGATGTCAACTTCATGTCATTCATCGGATTGCTCAGATAACCTCTCAATGTGTCAGATATTGTTGTCAATAGTTTACTGACACGCGATTAATAAATAGCGACTTATATGCTCACATAGGGTTTCAAATTCTTTTCCTGGAGAATATAGCAAAAAATTTCACTTCCGGCTGAAAATTCTTAAATCTATAACCCAAATACCTCAAGAAAAAAAAGACTAATTAAAAAAGCAATACATTTCTTTAAAATGTTCTTCAAAACAGTAATGTGGCATGAATTGCCAAATATAATAATGAAGTGTGAACCGAAGTTAATTTTCTCTATATATACATGAAATATTTTTAAATGAAAAAAAATTGATTCAGTTATCTGTGCATAAATTTACGCACGCATACATCTGTACAAATCATGTATTCTTCTACATTAACAACATACATTTGTCACGTATTTTTTATTCCCCGTAAGTACGTCTTTAAAAAACTAAAAATATGCGAAGTTTTTTTTGCATTACAGATGCAATCTTATGTTAAACGTGCGATAATAAAACATATATATTAATTAAGCACGTTTTAGTCGAATATAGTTTAATTGAATATTCTGTATCATCTCTATATAATAAAAGCCAGTGTAACGCTGGGCGGGGCGAATCCATCATCTTACCAGTCTCCCAGGAAGAGACTCAAGGGGAAAAGATCTCCATTCTCCCATTAGTTCACAAGAAACAAGAATCCCGCGATCACTTCTCAAGGTTACAAGTCCTGATAATTGAGCAGTAATAGACACTTCTTCCTAACAAATCAGTGCAGGGCACATCGCATTACACCACCAAAATAAATCGCCAAGTGTCACTTGAGATTATTTCAAGTATTAAGTTGCAATCATATTAAATTTTCTTTGCGACATGTAAGGAATTTTAATTTATTTCTCATATAAAGTGATTTACGGAAAACAATGATATGGTATTTTTAAAAATATCCTTTTTTTTCCTACAAAAAATTGATAAAACTGACTTTCTTTTAAAAAAGTAATCAATTTAAATATTTTAGGCTTATTATTTTGTAACTTATTTTTAAATTACACATTACTTATATTTTCCTTTTCTATATACATGTGTATGTAAATTTAAACATCCCATATTTGAAAAGTAAAAAATTAATATTTATACGAAAAGTAAAATTAATAATTTTTGATTTATAGCTTTGCATCAGGAGGACAGAAGCTTAGGGGATTAGACGGTTGGGATTCAACCCGAGATACTTATTTATTAATCAATATACATATTTAAAAAAATTTGGAGGGGGGGGGGTAGTGTAAGGTTCCGAGAAACATCTGCTATTAGAACTGATGTTCTATATTATTTTTGTCTTAATATATTATATATTGTATGGGTTGTGTACTGGAATTTCAAAATAACAGTCTTTCCTTATCTAAAACTGGATCTAAGCCGGTGAAAATGTATAGGTGGAATGAGGGGGGAAAAAGATAGTTGGAGAGGGCGTGCCCAAACTTTTGAGATGTCTGTGGAAGATGGGAAGACAAAAGAATTCCACAAACGAAGAAAAGGGCTTGAATGGGAGCCAGGTAGAAAACTCCGGAGGGATGACGTTGAGAAAGAGCAAGGGGTTCCTGGAAGGCAGGCTGTTCTGCTGAGAGAGTTGGAGCGGAGCGTGCAAGGTGGAGAGTAGTTCCTTGGATCGCTCTGAGAGAGTGCGTAGGGTTGAGAGAGGCTCGGATAGCTTAGGCCTAGAGCCCATGTGTTGGGAGATCGAAATTGATCTCCGGAAAGCTAATTTAACGTGTGTAGAGTGAGAGTGATTTAACGTAGTTTAACAGTACACAGCCAGTATTTACTGTATTCAATTTAATGTTGAACCGGATCATCTATATCCGAGTTTGTAAGTGTAAATAGTGTTTGTTGTTGTGTAAATAGTGTGTAAATAAACTGTTAATTTAGTTAATTGAAAGCGTTGGTTTTCATTTAAACGATCATCTCAGTGCGTGACCGATATCACGTAATCATATCGGTGGTGGCAGCATATAAATAATAAGGATTTTCTTCCAAGTTGTGCGGACTAAGAGGAAACTCCGACAAATTGGTGGCAGCGGCGGAATAGAATCGTCTTGGACCAGTGACCAACGAGCCGTGTTGCAGTGTGTTAGTGCCGGAGCACCCAGTGGAATTCTTGCGTGGAAATACCGGATCGTCGAGCGGAATTTTAGAGAGATAAAAACCAAGCGTCGAGCAGAAAAACAGAGTGTGTGTGCCCTATCATAATTACGGCGAACCGAAATAAAGTGTTGTGCCCTATCATCGCTACAGTGAATCAAATTACGGTGTATTACATCCTGAGTGTTGAATAACATCAAAGTGACTTTAAAGTGTGAAATATTGAATTCATCGTGAAACTACGTGTGAGCAGCGGAGTACCCCAGCAGATAAAGTATAAGGTAAGGTGTTTTGATCATTTCTGTCTGCTGACATTCTCGAACCAAATGTATTTGTTGTTGTATAATTAATAGTAATTTAATATAATTTATGTGCAATAAAGTAATTGTGTCCAGATAGGTAGGAAATATTAAGAGCCATAGTTGCTATTGTTTTAAGAAAGGGTCATAATAACTTGTGCTAATATTGATTTTCTATTTTTTTACTAATAATGGTAGTGAACAAAATTAATGCATTCTGTTAATAATAGTTGGAAGGAATAATTGAATTTACTTAAATTTAAATTAATTTTAAAGTAATATTTAAATGAAGCAATACTGTTTTAATTCTGAAGAGTTGATAACAAACGAGTAATGAACATTTGCTTAGAATTTTAATTGAATAGAAGTAAATTTCGAAAAAAAAAGGGCTCACAGTGAGAAAAAAAAATAGAAGGTTTTGATCTTATCTGTTTTAAGTGTGAAGACCAATATTGAATTTGGAAATATTTTATTGAGGATAATTGTAGAAATTTATGTGTGTATGTTATACAATTTTTCTTTATGTGGAAGTTTCTATCGACATCAATAATTTTATTCAATTGCAACGTATCAATATTATTATGTAAATTGTATGTTATTATCTAATTGTATAAAGTGGAATCTGTATTGCATAGTAATCAAATTGAAATTATTGTTTTACCTTTTGTTTTATTGGAAGTAAATTGTGTGATATAAATGGTTGAGGAAAATCAGGTTATACAGTAGGTGCTGAAATGCATTAATTAGTATAATAAGTGGAGGTAACTGTGCTAAAGTAGAAATTTAGGAAATATCATTTGGCAGGTTTAAATATTATTGTAGAGTGGTAATAGTAATCGGTGAAGGTATGGCTTTCTTATTGAAACTAAAAAGGGTGGATCTTCAGATGATAGCCGAAGAATTGGGGGTTGAATTCACGGAAGATGATACCAGAATTCAGCTTAGGAAAAAGATAATGGACAGCGATGACTATGATGAGGGGGTTATTATGGAATTATCTAACACTATTGTTGCGGAACGACTAGAACTCGAAAAGTTAGAAAAACAGGAAAAATTAGAACGCGAAAAGTTAGAAAGAGAAGAGAGGTCTGAAAAATTGAGGATGGAACATGAATTAGAAATGGAGAGGCTAAGGGTACAAGGTTCGACAAATAACTCTAATGGGTCTAGGGAATCTAATAATGGAAGTCACATAGAAAAATTGATCAAAAGTGTTAAAACTCTGACTATCAAAGTACCAGAAGGGACTGAGGGATGGAATTTATTTTTCAACAGTTTAAAAAGGGCATTCAAAACTAAAAATGTACCGGAAAACCAGCAGGCCGAAATTCTACTAAATATGTTAGGAGATAAGGCGGATAATTTGTTAATTTATACCACTAGGGAACAAATTGAGAGTTATGAGGAATTAAAGGAGTTAGTTCTAAGGGAACATGAGCCGACACCGAAGGCGTGTTTGGAAAATTTTAAGAAGGCTAGGAGAAACCAGAATGAAACTCATGTATTATTTGTATCGCGTTTAATAGCAACATGGGAAAATTATTGTAAGATTAGGGGTGCGGACTCTTATGAAAAGGTCAATCAGTTAATAATTACGGATAAGTTATTAAACACGTTAGATGAAGAAACCGCATCATATATTGGGTTAACTCAGCAGAGTAAATGGCTGGAAGCTTCTAAAATTGCTAAAGAATGTGACAATTATTTTGAAGCTAAACATAAGTCTTATGCCGTTACGTATAAAAGTTTTAAGAGTAAAGATAGGTATGGAAACAGTGAAAAAGTGAAACCGAGGGAGGATAGTAAATTTAGTGGTAATTGGAGGCAAAACGGGAGTAATGAGATTAATTCCTTTTCGGATAGAAAAACTGAGTTTAGGAGATATAGCCCTAGATGCTTCAAATGTGGTATAAGAGGTCATTACCAACGTTTTGTAATAAAGTGAGTAATGAGGGAAATAATAATGCTAGTAATGGGCGTGAACAGAAAGCGGGTGTAAATAAGATTGTCGTAAAAGGAAATAAAGAGTTACCTAAAGGAGCTATTGTGGCGAGGATATCGGCAAAGGCCGAACAGAGAACTAATGTTATTGGTGAGAAATTAAATAAACTTGAGAAAATTGAAGTTAGTGTAAATGGGCAAAAAGCAAAAGGATTGGTCGATTCTGGATGTGAAATTAGTGTTATTCATAAAGACTTGGTACCGGAAGAGAAATTAAAAGGAGCGGGTAGTATTTATTAACAAGGATTATTTGGTGAAGCAGTTAAATCACCGTTGCTCAAATTACCGTTAGCTATTCCGCAATTCGGACAAACTAATATAATTCATCAGGAAGTACTTTGCGCAGTGACCGATAATACTAATGAGCAGGTAATTTTACATCCCGAGATGATTAATGAGTTGTCAGGGGTCAATCGCGAGGAGCCATTGCTAGAGTCCCAAGAATTAGAAAGTTCGGAAATTAGCATTGATAACTCGAGTGAAAGGGAAGGCATGAGTAGCGATAATTGTAATGTTTACGCAATAGAAGCGAGATCGGAAAATTTACAAAGTCAAAATGCAGAAAAAGTGGAAGTGGAGGAAAATAATAAAGTTATCGTTAGTAATTCGGATATGTTTAAGAAATCCCAATTGGAATGCAAAGATTTAGAGAGAGTTTGGGAATTAGCTAAAATGGATAAAGGGGATTATTATGTTATAGATGGTTTATTGTATCATAAAGAGAAATTGTTAGGCGAAACTATAGCGCAATTAGTAGTACCCAAGATAAGAAGAGAAGAGATCCTAAAATTAGCGCATACTTCAGTATTTGGAGGGCATCATGCAGCCAAGAAAACGTTACAGAAAATCAGGTATTCGTTTTATTGGGAGGGGATGGCGGAAGAAACTAAACAATTTTGTGAGTCATGTTTAGAGTGCCAATTGACTAGAGGGGTTAAGATGAATGATAGAGCCCCTATTTCCCCAGTATCGCGGCCAGAACTTCCATTTCAGGTGGTTAATATTGATTTAATTGGGCCTATTGATCTTAAAAGTTCACAAGGGCATCAATATATACTAACCTTAATTGACCAGCATACCAGGTGGTCGGAAGCAATACCCCTAAAAAGTTTAACTGCTAAAACAGCGTGTGATGCATTACTTCAAATATTTACAAGGACAGGAATTCCAAATATAATCGCGTGTGATAATGGAAGAAATTTCACTGCCGACTTAACGAAAGAATTTGAGAAAAGGTTAGGGGCTAGCCCACGATTTTCGACCCCACAGTACCCACAGTCCAACGGTCTTGTGGAGAGTTTTAATCAGACGCTTAAACGTATGTTGCATCATACGATTAGGAAAGAAGGGAAAAGATGGCATGAACAAATACCATTTATATTATGGGCGTATAGGAAAGTCCCAAATTCTACGACCGGAATCGCACCTTTTCAATTATTATATGGTAGAGCGCCGGAGGGTCCTTTATCAGTTCTCAAGTCGTCCTGGGCAGGAGAAAATAAGGGGGCACAGTTAGATACTATGCCGATTCATGAGTATTTGAATAAACTTAAGGGACGCTTAGAAAGAGCCGCAAGGGAGGCAAAATTATCGTCCGAGGTGCAACAAGGCAGAATGGCCTATCATTATAACTTAAGGTCTAAAGAAAAAACGTTTGAAGTAGGCGATAAAGTAATACTGTTAATCCCCGATTCAACTAACAAATTATATTCTAGGTGGCAAGGACCGGCAACTATTGTCGAAAAATGAAACAGGCATTCGTTTATAGTTGAATTAGCTGACGGGAGTAGGAAGCACGTGCACCAAAATAAAATAAGAGAATTTATTGCTAAGTGTAATATAGTGAATATTGTTTTTGAAGGTGATGAGGAATTTGGAGAAGTTGGGGAAATTCCTATTTTAACCCGGGAACAAGAGGTAGAACGGGACATAGAAAGGTTCGAAATAAAATGGTTATCTAATAGTCAAGTCAAGGATATAAAGTCCATTTTGAGGGAGAATAAAGAGGTATTTATGGGTCCTGTGCGACCAGCGAAGTGGGGGAGCACCGTATTGATTTGAAACCGGATGTGGCAAGGAAAAAGCCAAAGTTATATAGTGTACCTGTTGCTTATAAAGAGTAAGTAGATAGACAGATTCAGGAGTTATTAGAGTTAAATCTAATCGAAGTATCAAATGCGGAAATTAGTCATCCAATTGTTTGCGTGGCGAAAAAAGACGCAACTGTTAGGCTTCGCATTGATTATAGAGCTTTAAATTCAGTAACGCAGGTCCCAACATTTCCTATGAAAGATTCGCAGGAAATCATGTATACTGCGGGGGCAGATAAATATTTATCTTCGATTGATTTATTGAGAGGTTATTGGCAGATTAAAATGGCGGAGGAATGTAAACATTTGACAGCTTTTACAACTCATGATGGGACTTATCTGTGGCGTACTATGCCTTTTGGTTTATCAGGGGCGGCTGCTACATTCCAAAAAGATATGAATGAGGTTCTTCAAGGTCATCGGAGGTATGCACAAGCATATATTGATGATGTCATCATTTTCTCCGACACCTGGGAAAAGCATTGTGAGCATGTTAGGTCTGTGATAGAAGAACTCAAAAATAGAAATTTTACGATTAGGCTGGATAAATGTAAATTTGGAGAGAAATTGACTAAGTTTTTAGGTCATGTAATTGGGGGTGGAACGCATGCACCTGATGAGGAAAAAATAGGAGCAATAAGGGACTTGAAGAGACCGAAAACTAAAAAGGAAGTTAGATCTGTTTTGGGATTAATGGGATTTTACCGATCTTATATTCCAAATTATGCATAAATCGCTATACCTTTAACGGAATTAACTAAAGGGAAAGTTAAAAATACTGTACCATGGGATGAAAGGGCAGAAGAAGCATTTAATACCCTTAAGGATGAGTTATGTAATGTGACGCGTTTGGCTACACCTACCGTAGGCCGGGAATATCAGCTTCACGCCGATGCTTCAGACCTGGCAGTAGGATGTTGTCTTACTCAAAAAGATGAAAAGGGTCAGTTTAAACCGATAGCTTTTGCCAGTCAGAAATTATCAGGGGCTCAGCGTGCTTGGCCGAGTATAGAGAAAGAGGCTTGGAGTGTTCTCTTCGGGTTGCGGAAGTTTGAAAAGTGGACATATGGATCTCAAATTGAGATCATAACGGATCATAATCCATTAAAATTTCTCACTTAAACAACCCCAAGGTCCCCCAAACTCACTAGATGGGCTCTTGCCTTGCAACGCTGGAACCTGAGTATTTCTCATCGTCCAGGAGCGCAACATTTAAATGCTGATGCAATTTCCAGGCTACATAGGAAGAGCTGGGAAGAACAGCCAATTGCTAGCCCATCGGCATCAATGACTAAATAGTGGACAAACCTTAAAGGTGTGTCATCACGTTTAAATTTTTTTTTGTATATGTGTAATTGTATTTGAATTTTGTGTTATAGTGTTATAGTGTATTAGCATGTGTAGTTGTTCTGTAATAATAATAGTAGTACACGGTTCATTAGAGATGTCAGTAGAGAATGTTCAGACACCTTGATATATATATGTAATAATAATAATGAAGAAACCTGCAAAGAGACTATTGAACTCTTCTGTGATGTTACTATATGTTTGGGGAAAATTAGGTCCTAAATGGCATATTTTCCGCTAAGGTGGGGGTGTCAGGTTCCGAGAAACATCTGCTATTAGAACTGATGTTCTATATTATTTTTGTCTTAATATATTATATATTGTATGGGCTGTGTACTGGAATTTCAAAATAACAGTCTTTCCTTATCTAAAACTGGATCTAAGCCGGTGAAAATGTATAGGTGGAATGAGGGGGAAAAGGATAGTTGGAGAGGGCGTGCTCAACCTTTTGAGATGTCTGTGGAAGATGGGAAGACAAAAGAATTCCACAAACGAAGAAAAGTGCTTGAATGGGAGCCAGGTAGAAAATTCCGGAGGGATGACGTTGAGAAAGAGCAAGGGGTTCCTGGAAGGCAGGCTGTTCTGCTGAGAGAGTTGGAGTGGAGCGTGCAAGGTGGAGAGTAATTCCTTGGATCACTCTGAGAAAGTGCGTAGGGTTGAGAGAGGCTCGGATAGCTTAGGCCTAGAGCCCATGTGTTGGGAGATCGAAATTGATCTCCGGAAAGCTAATTTAACGTGTGTATAGTGAGAGTGATTTAACGTAGTTTAACAGTACACAGCCAGTATTTACTGTATTCAATTTAATGTTGAACCGGATCATCTATATCCGAGTTTGTAAGTGTAAATAGTGTTTGTTGTTGTGTAAATAGTGTGTAAATAAACTGTTAATTTAGTTAATTGAAAGCGTTGGTTTTCATTTAAACGATCCTCTCAGTGCGTGACCAATATCACGTAATCATATCGGTGGTGGCAGCATATAAATAATAAGGATTTTCTTCCAAGTTGTGCGGACTAAGAGGAAACTCCGACAGGGAGGAAGGGGGGTAAACGATAAAATACAATTTCAAAGTGTTGTTAAAAAAAAATAGTATTATTTCAATAGTTGCTGCAGACTGTTTTAATTACACATTTTTATTGCATATTTATTAAATTTTTGTTTTATTAAAAAATCTTAATTTTGTTATAGTATATTAGCCGGAAAACCTGGTTTACCCAGAAATATTGTAAATGCTAATTGTGTGTTTATTAGAACATAAACTAGCCGAACTTTGCTCATCTAAACTCTTCCATATTGTCAATTATTTTTTTAGCAGTTTTTCAAGTTTTAAGTGAAAAACACAATTTTTACCCACCGTCCTAGGACGGGCATTTACACTAGTATAAATATATCATAAACTGTAATGCTAAAATATTCTGTATCATATAACATAAACTATAATGCTAAAGTTTTATTATTTTCCTAATAATACAGTGTATATGCTAAATAATTACATATTATGAAAATAATTAAGAGTACACGCGAAAACTGATAAAAGTGAAAATGAAGCATTTTTTTTCAAACTCAATTTAGAACTTAAAATTTTGAAAAGAAAAAACGCATAGATCAAATCAACAATTCAGTGTGTAGTAAATCAAACATTTCAACAAGAGATCGACCGAAAATTCAGTTTCGTTCTCGTTTTTGGCTCAAAATCGGAGTTTCGTTTTCTGCGAAAATGTTGCCAAAAATTCGGCCTAACCGAAACTCGTCCGAAATTATTTTTATTCCGAAAATCTCGTTTCTTCCTTTGGAAATTTTCAATATAACTCATTGATTTGAGCTGTATCGGCTCAAATGAGACACTCTTTATTTATTGCTGTGTATTTCACTGTTTATAATTATCAGTCATGACTGACTCAACATGTGAAATAAATTATAAAGCAAGTAATACATGCATGACTAAAGCAAGTAATACATGCATGACTAAACTTTGAAGACGCTTTTCACAAGCTCATTAAAAATTGCATACTTAACAGTAATAGATTTGAAACCACAGAAGTGTTTCGAATACCCGTTGATTATAGTATAACGGAATAATATTACAATATATTACAGTATAACAGATTATCATTTACAAAAATCTTTATAAAAAATAAATCGATGTATGTATACCTAAAACATTTTTTAATTGGATGAAATTCATATAATTAGACACTGATTTAATTATATTTTATTTTATATGAAAATAAAAAGATTTGGTCAGAGGCACAGAGAGCCAACTAGGGCCACACGTATAATACACTTAAAAGTTAACACTTTCAAAACATTAAATAAAAATCTAAAAGTCTAAAACTTACAAGTTTCAGCCACCCTGTGGTTATAATCAGGGTCATATTTCAGTTAAAAAGAGAAAAAATACTTATTAGTTTGTAAAATTCAAAAGTTTACTTTTGAAACTTGTGAAACTTGTTTTATTTGTAAAACTTGTAGGTTTTAGACTTTTAGAATTGTATTTAATGTTTTAAAAGTGTTAACTTTTAAATGTATTATACGTCTTTTAGTAAATCTTTTAAATTATATTTGTGCTGTTAATTTCAAAACATAATAATCCTTCAATTTATTTAATTACACATATAATTAATCAATAATTATTAATTAATAATTATAAATGTAATTAATCTGTATTAATTACTTTAAAAAATAGGACATTTTCGTTTTCGGCCGAAAATAGTAAGATTACCGAAGTTCGGTTTCAGTTTCTGTTTTGGTCTTAAAAACTCGTTTCGGTCAATCCTTAATTTCAACTAATATGTATAAAATTCAAACTGGATACTTGCTGAGACAGTCATAAATACGTTTTTATTATAAACAGCACAAAACTATCAAGCGTGTTTTTATAAAAAAAAAATTACGAAATCTAATAGCGTTTTTCTTTTTCTTATAAAGGCAAACAAAGTGGCAGAAAAGGGCGTCAAAGTTGGCGATTTGAACGGAATTTACCAGCAAAAGTTGTTATAAGAGACTAAACACCGGTAACTCGATTAAGGATATTTTTTGAAAAATGAGAAATAAAATTCGATTCCAAATCACTTACATTCCTGCCCAGTTTCTCGTTTTTACGATAAAAGAAAGTCTGTGAATGTGCCGGAAAACCATTAGTTTAAAAACACCTTGATTCTTAAAAGTAAAAGCAAAATGTAGATATTGCTTGCCTGAGCATTTTAAAACGTCCTTTATAAACTGACTAGAGGTCTGCCCGGGCCGATAAAAAATTAATCTGGCCTAGCCCGATATAAAAATTCAAGTGAAGCAGATAAAATACGAGCCATTTTCAACGAATATGATTTTCTCGAGAAGTATAAATGAGCATCACGAGTCGATGCGAGTTTAACAACATGAATACAGAAATGTAACATGTCCATCGTAGAGATCGGCATCGTACAGTTACTAGATGTCTGACTCTGAGCTTAATTTTTCTCAGCAGACTCGTGCCGGGACGAAACTGGTCTTAATTAATCTCAGGATGTGTAGGATAAGCATTATGTTTTGTAAGATTATTAATAGTGATAATGAACTTCTGTTAAGGGTGTTCTTAAATCCAAAAGGGCAACTTTCTGACATAAGTTTTAATTTATTTTTGCTCGAAAATGCATGAAACAAGCTGGTGTTGTTGTTCAGAAACTATGTCATTGAGCTGTTTTTTCCATTTTTTTGCAAACGCAATAGATCTTTTAGAAAAGAGTGTCAAAGTGGGCGTTTTGAACCGAATTTCCGCGCGAAGGGAGAACGAGCACTCAAGAGCGAGCGAAAAACGTGTTTGTCACGTGATAGAATTCGCTTATAACTCAATAGGTAATTGATTCATCAAAAAATGGAAAAAACAGTTCAATTTCAAATCGCTTACATGGCCAGTCTTTCCAATTTTATATCTTTCCGTTAAAAAATGAAATTGTAAATATGTCAAAACGTTTTGCGCTTGTTGAGCAGAGCAGTTAAGAACAGCCTTAACAGTATCTTTGGAAATATACCTTAAGGTGGTTCTCATATTCACTGCTCAACAATGCAAAACTTTTAGACGCATTTTCTGACTCATTTTTAACTATAAAGGCATAAAATTTACAAGCCTGACTTATTGAAGGCATTTGGAAACGAATAGCTTTCTCCATACTTGATAAATTACTTATAGAGATAACAGAGATTCTTGTCACGTGACTGTCACGTTTTTCTCTTTTCCTGTGATATCGCTTGCGGAAATTCGATTCAAAACGCTAACTTTGGCAGTATTTTCAGAAAGATATATTGCTTTTATTTATGAAAAAAAACGACATTTACATTCTGAATAAGAATACCTACCAATCTTACGCGTATAAGGCGTTTCCAAAAAGAAATGACTTCATAAATGTGTCGAAATGTAGCTCCTTTAGATTTGAGAAAAGCCTTAAAAATGAGAGAAATATTTTCACAAATCTACTTTTTATTATACAGATTCTAAAATTATCATGTTTTTAATCCTTTATTCTGAACTACATTAATCTTTTAATGAATCCTTATTTGAATTTTGAAATGTCAGTAGAGACGATGACTAAAACACTGTAAGTAATCGTTAATGTTTATTGTTATGTGTTTTCTGTTTTGGGAACATATAGTAATCTAAAATATACTGTAAAATGTTCCCATAAATATGTATGTAGTATTCATTAAAAGAACCTTAATTGTATGTCGAGAAAAAACGGACTTTTTTGTAGAAACTGAGTCGGGCCAAACTTCCAATTTTTATACCGGATCCGGCCAAGATAGCTTTCATTCGGGCCGGGCCTGGAAATTCCGGCCCGTGCAGACCTCTAAAAACCAACAGGAGTAAAATCTAAAATATATATATATATATCTTTTTCAATTATTATTATTTTAACATGTGTGTATCTATCGGTTCGGTCCCTTCCTGATAAATAACTAAATAATTGTCAAATGTTAACTGTAATTCCTTCTAGCCAATTCTAATAAGCTCCTTGAAAAGCTAAGGAGGAATTAATTCTTAAAAATCAATGATGGTTTTACAAAAATAAAAGTTCCCTTAGATTTAAAAAAAAAAAAAAAGTTTTTTTTTTTTTTTTTTTTTTTTTAGAATAAAGGAAAATTTTTTTTATTTATTTTAATTCACCGAGAAAAATACAAAATTTAATGTTTTATTAATTGAACAAGTTTTAAGAAAGTTTTCCTCTTAAATAATAATTCAAAGTATTTTTTTTATTTTATTATTATTTTTTTTATGTACCAGAGGCTGTGCCAGTTACGAGCTAAGCCCTCAAAACCCTGTCCAAACCTCGCCGGATTGTTAAACATGGTAATTTGAGTTGTTTCAAAACATAAAATCTGATTATAGTAGATTGAATGATATTCCACAAATGAAAATGTAGTCATATTTAAAGGAATATTGTAACATATGAAATTGGCAGATGTTTTCATGCAGATACTATGCGATCGAGTGTTCATTTTTTAATAAAAGCAAAAGATCATTCATAAAATACTGTCAAAGCAAAACCTGTCGTCACGTGGAAAAAATCGCTTATAAATATAACGCATTGATCAACGATTGGTAAACACTATTCGATGCCAAATCGCTTCAGTAGTCATGCCTGCAAACGTCATGCTTTTGCATTTAAAAATGTGTCCGTAAATATTTAAAAGCTCCGTGTTGTCGGAGGGACATATGTCTTTGATAAAGTCCTTAAAAGGTGACATAATCTTAGATTTCAGATTAGTTCGGATGATGAAACTAACACCATTTTCAAAAGAAAATATCATTTTCATATATGGAACAAGTTAGTGTGATTGCATCAGTATAATGTCATATTTAATAAACTTTAGCTTGCATTTAAAGTTCCCAAAATTTATTAGTTTATTTCTAAATTTCTTTTCTTCTATCCCTTGAAATCAAAATTAACCAGTAAAACTAAAATCTGAAACATTTAAAAATAATTGATGGAAATGATGCACTAATCTTAAACGCATAGATAATTCTGTTGGTGCAAATGACACAAATTCCCAAAAGAAAAAATGCCTTTTCATCCAAAAAGAATGTACATCAGCACAGATTGTTTAGAACAATATTTTAATTAAAATTGTATTATATAATTTTTATATTCCATTATAACGAAGTCTTTTTAAAGAAATGTACTTGATAAAAGTTCTAAAAAAAAAAGCAATTTAACAAATTACAACGACCATTTGGAAAATGATTTTTTCGAAGACTAAATTTTAAGACATAAAAAATCGCACGGAGTTGATCCTACATTACGTACGCCATGAATTAAACATTAACATTCCTGGACCCATCATGAACAAATTTTAAACGAAATTTCAGTTTTACAATTTTCGGTACTGTAAATTTTTAAACTTCTACGGAGCTGGTCATACATTACGTACGCCATGAATTAAACATTAATAGTGTTATTATACGTAAAAATTGCAAGCGACAAAAATCGCCTGCGACTCGTCAGATTTCGTGAAACTTACGTATTATCCACTTGAAACTTACGTATTATCCAAGCATTTCATTGGCTGTTCGGGAAAAGGCTTTTCCATCGTCAGATTTCCAAGAAATCTGACAACCCATTTTAAATGAAATTTCATTCTTAAACTTCTAAACATCTCACATAATTTTACTTTTTACACCGTCGTATAGATAAAAAAAAATGTACTTTTAAATGCAATTTGTTTGAAAGCTGTATCTCAATTTGTTTCTGAATTATTAATAGTTCTCTGTTAGTTAATTCTCTGTTGAAAGTAAAGGCAAATTACAGATTACTGTATAGACCAATCAGAACACGAATAAAATGGGGATTCAACCAATAAAAAACTTCAGATATGCTTTTGATTTCCTACCCTGACGAGGACAATAACCATTTTTCCAAATGGTTAAAAAACAAAAACTTCGCGGAACGTAATTTTTGCAAAAACTTTGTGGCAGAGTTTAAATGAAACGAAACAAAAAGCTAAAATATCTTTTTTTTTTTTTTTCTTTTAAGAAACACTACAGCAAGGAGAGATAGTTAATCTTAAACCTATGGGAGCTTCTTTTCGTAATTTCTGTAAAAACATTGTGGCAGAGTTTTAATGAAACGATATAAAAGGCTAAAATTATGTTTAAAAAAGAGCGAAACATTACAGACACATTTTTTTTACTTCAAGAACTTTTTAAATTATTGTATTCCATTATAATGTAGTCTTTTTAAAGAAATGTAGTATTTGATAAAAGTTCTCAACAAAAAAGAGAAAAAAAAAACTTTTTTAAAAATTCTATACTTCACCAGGCTACAAAATGGATGCCCCTGTATCCCTGCAGATTAATCGAATGCGTTAATCCAAAGAGGAAAACTCCCCGTTCCTTCACTTGACAGCCCGACACCACCCATCTTGCCCTTTGATGTATTCCAAACTCGCCGAAAAATCTCCCCAGAACCCCCTGCAGTTTCTTGGTAGGTCCTATTAACGAACGGCGATGACACGTATGAAGCGAAAAAAAAGGTTAAAAACACAACACAAAAAACTCATGCTGATCTTCACAAATGCGACATTTCGATCCTTTTTCAGAAAAATATTCTCCCCCAAACATCTGCAAGCCAGGTGGTCGCTAATTACAAATACTCAACGAGGTTCTGGGTGATGGTTATTCTCAAGATGGCACTTCTGAAAACCATTAATCGTTTCCTGTTGATTATCTTTCTTAACAGTTCAACTTGAAAAATTCCATCAAATTTTATTTTTTTCAGCTAGAAACAAATATGGTTATTTTGTATAAGTACTAAATTATTAAGTTTTAATACTTGTATTTTATATGCTTAGTCTGAAATACAAGTGAGAAATTCGTATGTTTTTCAGACAATTAAAAATGAATTTGTTACAATCTTCTTTGCTAAAAATAATTAGATAGTGGAGTCTTTTTTTTTTTTTTTTTTGGTGGGGGGGGGGGGGGAGGGATTTCTAATTTTCTGAAAACTTATTGTATGTTAATAAAAATTTGGTAGGCTGCCTAATTTATTATTATTTGAATTCGGTGAAAATTTGAACACAATCGGGCAATTAGCAACGGAGAAAGCAATTTTTTTTTATATAATAAGCAAGGGGAAAAAAAGAGTACCGTTTCACTCATTTTTTAATCTAGAATAATAAATATTATTATTATTTCTGTTTGCCATTGAGGTTGTTGAAAAATATTTTTCCTCGCTAATTCAGCAACGCAAAAGTTTGATGCAATCTCCCGGCTGGGGAGAAAAAGTTTGAACTGATAAAAATCCAACAATAAAACAAAGCAAAAAGAAAGAAACTTATCCTCTGCAGCTTCTTTTTTTTTTTTTTTTCCAGTTAAGTGTAGTTGATCCAAACACATCCAATAAAAAAATATTCTTGAGTAAATATATTTAAAATACAATATGGTATAAAGGTCTTTGTTATGTAATTCTTTTAAAATAATAATTTCTTGTCTTTGAGTAAATAAAGCAATAATAATAAAAAAAAAAATAATTTGGGATAAATAATTTCTCAGTAGTTACTGTGTGTTTGATTGCGTTTCTTTCGATGTGCCAGGAATACTAAGAAACGCATGTCTGATGTCTATCTGTTTGAAAGAACATTCTCTTTTTTTCATGAAGCGTTCTTTTATGAGATGCAGTTCTAAAACTTCTTGAGCCGAATACTGCGAATTTTTTTCACAAAACTAAAAAAGTAGATAAACTTTTCTTAGCTTCGCTAATCACTCCACGAAATTTTCTCCTCGATTTCATTTTCGGATTCTGAGGAAATATAATTTGTTTCATCCTCTGGAGCTGTCATTTTTTTAATTAACTGCTCTTTTGTTAAAGTTTTGGTGACAAGAATATTTTTTATCTATAGCTATCCAATTTTCGATTTCTGGCATTTCCAGTTGTGATAGAGATAAGTTGGTATTAGGGCCATTTTTTAATGTTTCCGTAATTAAATGCAATTCGTTCCTTTTCTTAGGTTTAAATCCTTCAAATTCTTCATCTGATGAATCAGAACAAAAGTTTACAGTAAAAAATAATTTTTTCCATCCCCTTCGAAGAGTTTTCGGTCTTACGGCATTCCATGCACTGGCAAGATCATAAATGGCATCTTTTATTGTCAAAGCTGATTGAAATTCTGCCATCTTTTCCTGTGCATTTACTAGCTTATGCATGAAATGTTTTTGATAAATCATTTTTATGTTTTGTATGATCCCTTGATCCATAGGTTGTATCAGAGAAGTTACATTGGGGAAGGGGGGGGGGGAGAAACATCACTGAAATATTGCCATATTTCACTTCTTCCTTGCTGGGATGCGCTCGGCAGTTGTCAATTAGGAGAATTATTTTATTTTATTCAAGATTTTTTCCCTTCGCTTCAAGCTTGCTAATTACAGATGGCGCAATTTTTTTTTTTAACCAGTAGGTAAAAATATCTTTATCCATCCAAGCACTTTTTTGATTAGCGTAAACTACAGGGAGATGTTTAATTCCTGTGAGTGCTCTTGGATTCTTCGACTTTCCTATTACTAACAGTTTTAATTTATGGGGATCCAGTTGCATTAGCACAAGTCAGAATCGTTAGTCTATCTTTGTTTTCCTTAAAACCATCTGCTGACGTCTCATTAGGACCAGCTAATGCTGATGTCGGAAAGCAACGGAAATATATTCCTGTTTCATCAGCATTATACAGCTCATATTCAAAATATTAGAATAATTATTTTTTTTTACAAACTGAAAATATCGCTTGGAAATTTAATGTCTTTTTATGCAAATATGCAAACGATATTTTTATTAAGAACTTATTGTTGATTAAGCTTATTTATTATCTTAAAATTAATATCATTTTTGAAACGATTAATTGAAAAAATTTATTTTGAAAAGTCAAAATATTAGAATATTTATTCAAGTGGTTCAAAATATTAGAATATTTCACATTAATTCTCCTTTAATTATCACCAATTCATAACTGGTGGCATCATGGATTAAATTAAGACGATTTCATCTAAAATCAATATTCTCTTTGCAGTTTGTTTGCTTTTTCCTCTTAAAATCGGTCGTGTGAGTGATATTCCTAAATCTATTAAACTTAGGATGGCTGATTTGTGTTGGCACGGTAAAAATCAATGTTATATAGCGAATTTTTTACACTGTTCGCAATCAAGCGTTAATAAAATACTAACACAATATTTTAAAAATGTAAAATTTCAAAATAATCGCCGAAATGGTGGCCGAAAACTAAAAATATCTGCTAGAGATGACAGGAAACCGAAGCGTATAGTTAAGAAAAACTGTTTTAAAATTGTGCGATTCTTGCACCGAAAATGGAAAGAAGAAGGAGTTGAAGTTTCTACATCGAGAACATTAAGACGTCTCCATAAATTTAAGTTTGAATCTCGTGTACCGAAAACAAAAGGGCGATTCTCAAAAGGTGGGCACTGGACACAAGTCATAACTTTAAGCCTTTCAAACATAACTTTAATTATCATTGACTTTTTTTTTTTTTTTTTTTCACATTGAGTTTTTAATTCTATTCAGAGACAGAAAATGGCATAATTTATTGTAAAAGCTTTGTATAAATATCTTAAAATTTTATTATTATATGCTAAAGAGGCCAATTTCGGACATTCATAACGTTAACTGCTCCAATGTACCACCAAGAAAAAGAGTTTAACTTTTTTCCAGGTGGTTCTAATGGTAAACAACGAATGCATAAAGGAAACGGATGATTTTTTGATAATTTCGTTAAGAGATGGCAGGCTGATTCATTGCTTTTTTGAAGATAGAAGGACTTTTCTATAAAGAATTTTTCTGTATTTTGTTATGTCCGAAAGTAACGTATGTAACAAAGCATTTGATTTTATTATTATTATTACTGGATAACAAAAAGTTAATTATATATATGTATACAGACACATTTACTACATTCTTAGTCTTAAGAATTTTTTAAATACTAAGATCAACGCCCAAAATCTGTAACGTACGTGCGAAAAAATGTCCAAAATTTGTAACATACACAACTGCTAATTACATGCTTTAATAATTAATTTTCCAGAATAGTTGCTGTCTTTTAATGTTTGTGTATAATTTTGTAGACATAGTATTAAAAATATTTATATATTATATTTATAGACAAAATTTTAAAAAATTGGCCATAAATTTGAAAATTTGAAAAATTATATATAGTTAACGTTTAATGGTCCCACCTTTTGAGAATCTCCCAAAACCTCTCATGACTGCAAAACAAAAGCGTGTAAGATTGAATTGGTGAAAATCAAGATGTTTATGGAGCGAAGAAGTTTGGAAAAACATATTAGTTAGTGACAAAATTATGTTGTATAGATACAAAACATACTTTCATCACTAAATAATATATTTTTCCAATCTTTTTTGCTCCATAAACGTCTTGATTTACACCAACTGAATCTTATACGTTTTTGTTTTCAGTATACGAGATTCAAACTTAAATTTATGGAAACGTCTTAATGTTCTCGATGTAGAAACTTCAACTCCTTCTTCTTTCCATTTTTGGTGCAAGAATTGCATCCTTTTAAAATGGTTTTTCTTAACTATACACTTCAGTTTCCTGTCAGCTCTAGCAGATGCGTTTGGTTTTTGGCCGCCATTTCGGCGATTATTCTGAAATTTTCCATTTTTTTTTATATTGTGTTAGTATTTTACTAATGCTTGATTGCAAACAATGTAAATAATTCCCTATATAACATTGATTTTTACCGTGCCGATACAAATCAACCATACGAAGTTTAATAGATTCAGGAATATCACCCACACAACCCATTTTAAGATGAAAAAGCAAACAAACTGTAAAAAGAACAAAGATTTTAAATAAAATCGTCTGAATTTAATCAATGATGCCACCAGTTATGAATTGGTGATAATTAAAGGAGAATTAATGCGAAATATTCTAATATTTTGAACCACTTGAATAAATATTCTAATATTTTGACTTTTCAAAATAATTTTTTTTTAATTAATCTTTTCAGAAATGATATTAATTTTAAGATAATAAATAAGTTTAATCAACAATAAGTTCTTAATAAAAATATCATTTGCATTAAAATATGTTAAATTACCAAACGATATATCCAGTTTGTGAAAAAAAAGTAATTATTCTAATATTTTGAATATGAGCTGTAGATGTGGTTTAGATCAATATTATTTTTTTTAATAAATCGTCAAAAAAAGTAGAATATTCCTCTGCACTTTCGTTATCCGCTGATTTTCGTTTTCCAGATATGTCAATCTTTCTAATTCCATGGCGTTTGTTGAAGCAAGAAAGCAACCCATCTGAAAACTTGCATTCTGTGGCAATATTTAATTTCTCTGAAAAATCTCTTGCTTTTTCAATAAGCATAGGCCCAGAAATAGGAACTCCTTCTTCTTGTTTTAATAAAAACTACCGATATAAACTTTTATCCAGTTTTTCATGTTGAGGTTGCTGGAGTGTTTTTCTTTCATCCATTGCTTTGCTTGTCTCTGCAGAGGAAGCAAATGTCATCAACTTTTCTTTCTGTGATTTAATATCATAAATCGTTTAGGATCCGATGTTGAACATACCGGAACATACGCATCAATTCTTGTTTATTTTCTCCTCTTTCTAAACATCTAATAACGTCTAGCTTCTGAGTTATGGTTAAAACAACTCGTTTCCTTTTACTACGATTTGACTGATCTGCCATTTTTTAATTTGACAAAAAATATGAAAGAACACCATTAATAAAGGCTGACAGCAATTTACTACCCTAGCTGATTAAGCATAAGCAAAAAAAGTGAATGGCAGTAAAAATGTGCCAAAATGAAAAAAAAAAAAAAAAACATCAGCGTGATTTAAGTCAAATTCTAATTGGTCAAACTGAATGTGTAGACCCAAATGGACAGGATGGAAAGTTCTAGTAACTCCAGGGGTGGGGACAGAGCTACTGTGCATCTGTGAAAAAAAAACTATGATATCTGAAATGACCATTTTCCCATCCTAATTCTTAGAAAACAGTTTTCCTCCATGCTCCTGGCTTCCTCACTTGGCAGTTCAGTTTTCGGAAAAGATGTAGCTTTCACCGTTTATCACGCACCCCCCCCCCCCCCCCCCTCCCCATCTTCTTTCGCCAAGAGCAGAAAGATCAAGCCTCTCTTTTCTTGTCTTCATTTTCCACCCCCTCCTTCTCTCTTTCGCAAAGAAAAACAGCTGGTGCGGCGGACTATGACACAACATGAAGTTATTCTGTGCTAACAAGCTGTAGACAGTTCTTTATACTATATTTTTATTTTATAACATTCACTGTTATGAACATACGCATAGATCTGTTTTACGCCGAATTAGTTGCTGAGATAATTTGAGAATATTAACAGTAAACTTCCTAAAATAGTAGTAAAAATTTTTCAACTGTTTATGGGAAGAAAAAAATAAATGATCTCTCCGAATTTTTCCGGTTACTTGAATGCCGGATAACAGAGCTTTTACTGTAGTCCAGGCGAAATGTACATTTTACCTTGCAAAAGGTTGGGTAGAAGATTTTTTTTCTGACTTTTTTATAATGATGCCAACATGGATAAACCAAGTTTTCTAACAAAATTTCTTAAGGCTAAATTTTCTGTGGTGAAAAAACAACAAAAATATGGGACCTTTTTTGATTTTTTTAAAAATATCTCGAGACCCATTGAGTAGCACATTATTTGTCAGTTACAATATTAAAGAGGACAAAATTCTCTACAACTTTTTTATACACTCAACAGCAAGCGCAGTACGCCATTTCAAAAATAAGACTATTTATTCAATTTTCTTAAAAACCATGAAAAACGTAGCTTTGCCCCAATTATTAAAATGTTCCGCGCAGATTTAATAGTGTATGTCGACTTCTATATATTGGTACCAATAAATTATCTATTATTTGCACACTCACATCTTTATTTTCATCTGAACAGACATTTTATATTCAATAAATTTATATAATTTTAAAAGTAGGGCAGAGTGTAGATGAATGAGACAATTTTCATATTTAGGCAGTAACTTTAAGTGTATACAATGTTAACTTCAAAGCATCTCTCTATTCTAAAGAAAAAGTAATTAATGCTGTCACCACCGCTGTTTTTGAATTTTTTGTGGCTGGAGATCTTTCTTCATAATATTAAGAAAACTACTGCATACAAAAATATGAAAATCGGTGGTATCACAGAGAAATGTTTGATAAACATGCTGATGTAGACAGTTTTCAAATTGAAGAGATATTTAATGTTAAAGTTGGTCAAAATCGCTCCATTAAAAAGTTTTATAAGAGCAAAAACTATACATAGGAATTTAATCATTTTATACATTAGAAATTCCTGGTGTGCAGAATGCATTTATTTTTTTACTCTTTTTTGAGGGTTTATTTCCATTTTAAATTCAAATTTTCAGCATTTCTAGATATTTTTTACACATTTTAGAAAAGCTTATTGCAGTAGAACCCGGTTAAGACACTCACGGTTAATATGCGATCCCGCTTAATACGTGGATTTTTTCAGATCACTTGAACATCGCCCATAAGGCTAATGCAAAAATATCATGTTTAATATGCGAACAGTTATTATGCGATCCCACTTAATACGTGACAAACTTTCGGTCATTTTAGGAAAAAATCACGCTTAAGATGCGAATTCCTTCTCTCTTCTTGAGTATTGCCAATTTAGCAGATTTTTTTTATCCATGTAAAAAACACTGTTTCTAAATAGTATTATTTACTTTATTTAATAACATATTAAGGTGAAAATTACTAATCAGAAATGGTAGTAGATATTTGAATAATACAAAATACCACTAAATTATCATAACTGCAATTCTGCTTTGATCCCGCCTCCTAACATTATTTCTCTCGCTTTGTGTATGTTTTCACGGTAGTAGAGAGATATAGAGCAATTCAGGTTACTCAGATACGTCATAAAAATTATTATGATTAGATATGATCATGCCCTTTAGTGGGGTTTTAAATGTACGTTATATCACTGCTATGCTTTATAATGCATATTATAGACAACGAAAAAGGAAACGCATAAAGATTAAACACATATGACTGCAGTTGGTTCTCTTTACTTTTTCGTATGCTTACAATAAAACAATATTTTTTACACAAAGATTAATAAGGCTAGTTTTTTTTCTTATATTAAAACAACAAGGACAGATTATAATGGTACTCATTATTACAGGTATTAAATATGATTTTAAAAACTGGGCTGTGCTTCAAAGATTTATTTTTTTTCTTTGTGTTAAAAACTTAGCAAGAATATTTTTGCTGCTTTATTTCTGGTGGCAATGTATTAATCGATAATAACGCATGAATCCATATTTATTTTCCGTTGTTAATCCAGTCAGCCCTATAAAAGAAACAATGAGCTAAAGTGGAATGAAGTTAAATTTTAATCCAAATATATGTAAAAGACTCAATTTTCGACCGTAAAACATAAATGAAAGCTATGAAGTTCATTTAGATGATTAGATTTGTATAAATGTAAGAAATGGGATTATTTACTAATCACGTTTAATACGCGATTTTTGTCCACTCCCTTGAAATGCGTCTTAACCGGGTTCAACTGTATTTTAAATTATTGCCAAAATTGTAAGAAACTTCCGAAATAATATTTCCTTTAAATTAAAAATTTATTTACACGTGACTATTATAAACAGAAAAAATCCCTATGAAACTAGAATTAAATGATTAGGTGTGAAAAGCAGGAAAAATATTAAAAATTACGTCATAAAAATTGTTTATACACGTGAATATTTAAAAATAAACAGAACTATAAAACAATAATTTAATGTGTGTTAAAAGCAGTATATGTGGGTGAAATTACGTCCTATTTCAAATAACCAAATAATATTGTCCAACAGTTTAAATTAAAATATATATTTACACGTACACTTGAGATTTATTTCATATTTCAAGATAATCTTTTTAACTACTTGTTGCCAAAGACAGCGCAAATAGTAATATTTCCTTTCTAACAATTAAAATATTTCCAGGTAAATATTACAAAAAGAAAAGTTTGGTGAAAATAATGTCAAATTTAAAATCATTTTCTTATAGCGTTATTAAAAAATACCTGGAAGCAAAGACTCTGTTGACTTAGATAATTTTATATTAGCTAATTTTCAGATGTTCAACTAATCATATTTAATCAAACATGAAAACAGCAATTGGCAGCAGTTTATTTGGCCTTAAAATCCTTCATTGAAAGAGAAATAAATGGAAACCCGTTTATAGGGATATCACCACTGCTTTTTTAATTATCACCACTGTTTTTTTTAATTATAATTTAATCTTCCGTAATCTTTTTTAAGCAGATCAGATTAATGGATTTTTAGAGTGAAAGGGGGTTGGGGAGCGTAGCTCGTAGGGGGCAGAGTCCCCTAGTTGTTTAAAAGAATACTTCAATATTTAGTAACTTATTGGCACGATAGTTTCAATTAAGAAAGAATTCTTGTTTAAGTTTAACAATTTTTATAATGTATACATATTTTTCCAGGTATCAATGGGATAGGTATGGAAATTTGCGAAAAACATATTTTATTCCATGCTACAATGGTATATTTTATTTACCAATTACTGATAACATATGTTTTAAAAATAGCAAACATGGATTGTAGTTCCATATAAAAGGGGGGACTCAAAAAATAAATATATTTTATTTAAGAAATACTTTTACCTTATAAAATAGCTACAATAAAAATGACAACAGATTATTTCATTAACTAATGTTATGCATTTACCCCTTGTAAAATTTAAAAATTCTGTCAATAAAATATTTGAGATCACTAGTTTCATAAAAATATTTAAAAGATTAGTTTTAAAAAACATCAATTTCTTTTTCCACTTATATCAATAAATATAGCAAGAGATTATATCATTTTAGCATGCAAAAATATATCAAACTTTAAGATTACTTATTAATTGTTTTAAAGCTCAAACAGAAAAACTTACTTTGGCTATTGAAAAATATACTTTGTGGAATATTCTAATCTTCTGTAATATGTACTGTTTGAAACTATATCTGTTTAATGATCTCAGTGATACCATTTATCAAATGAAATACCAATTTATTTATGATTGTAGACCATATAAACCGAGCATGTATGTAAGTTGGAAAAATAGCCTTATTTTTGAAAGGCAGTATCGCACTTGAAGAAGAGAGTATTCAAATAACACAAAAGATCGAAACTAGGGGGGGGGGGTGCAGAGGGGGCATGTGCCTCGGACAGCAGAACGAAAAACGAAGGGGGTGCCAAATGAAGATTTTACTTGTCAATTAATACAGGCAATGTTCTTTAATCTGCATAAGTTGGGACCAAAGGTTGTGCAGATTTTAGAATATTGCGGATTATAGAGTATTGTGTAGATTGTGAGTCATTTTGTTTTATCCAAAGCACATTTTAATACCATATTCAGTATAGCATAAGATAAATATGAAATCTAATAATTTAATTAATTTAACAATTAATAATTTAATACGCTATCTCATAAAATGCAATTTTTCAAGTTCTTTTATTAAAGAAATTATCAATGCACTTATTGGTCTATATATTTAAAGAGTAATAAATACATTGATTATTTGATACATTATGAAAACAAAGTGTTTTTCCGCAATCATTTGCCGAAATTTACGTTTTTTTCCGCGATCATTTTATGATTTTTTTCAACGATCGTTTCACGAAATTTGCATATTTTCCGGTGATCGATTGATGAAATTCTTGATTTTTTTTCTGCGACCATTTGCCAAACTTCATGATTTTTTTCCGTGATCGTTTGACGAAACTCGCGTCTTTTTTTCTGTGCTGAATTGCCGAAATTAGAGTATTTTCCGCGATAGATTGACAAAATTCATGATTTTTTTTCCCACGACCATTTGTCAAAGTTCGCAATATTTTTGAACGACGAATTGGCTATGCGCTTCTGTGATCTTTTTACAAAATTTGCTTTGTATTTCCGAAATCTTTTGACAAAATTCGCGATGTATTTCCGCAATCTTTTGAGAAAATTTGCAATATTTTCCCTCGATTCACGACAGAAATTCATGTTTTTTCCCCACCATCGTTTGTCGAAGTTCGCGATATTTTTCAACAATAGATTGGTGAAATTTGTGATTTTTTTGACAAAATTCGCTATGTGTTTTTGCGACTTTTTGAAGTCATTCACGATCGTTTCACGAAATTAGAGTTTTTTCAGTGATCGATTGACAAAGTTTACAATATTTTCCGGTGAGAGATTGGCAAAATTGACAATATTTACTTTTGCTAAGCAACGCGAATTATAGAAAATTGCGGATAATGGGTATGCGGATTATCGATCCTTGACTGTATATATATATATATATGAAATTTGGAAAAAAATGTCTCGCAGCCAGAAAACTAACAAAAAGTAAAACTTAAAAAAATAATAAATAAAAACTGTAACCAAAATAGAAAAAGTAAAACTGGTTAGAATTTAACGTCAGCAATTCTAAGCCAAAAAAAAAAAATCATTTAAAACTATTAAATTGCAAGCGAGAGATTGTAAAAAGAATGATCCCATAGGTTTAACATTAGCATTCGAGTTTCTTCGCGTGACTAGTATAGTCTCACGCGAAAACATTTGCACGATAATGTTAAACCTATGGGAGCATTCTTTTCAGAATTCTTGCTTGAATTTCAATAATTTTTTTTTTTTTCATATGATACCCGAGGTCGATATCTAACGCTGTGCATTTTTAATTTTTCGAATTTGGTTGCATTTTTTTTAATGAGGTTACTTTAAATTTCAGAACGGGTTCCAAACAGTTTTTCAAACATGAAAGTGTTCGAATATTGAAAAAAAAAATGCAATCAAACCTGAAAAAGTACAAAAGCACAACATTAGATACTGATCTCAGGCATCCCATGAAAAAAAATTATTTAAAAGTAATAAAATGCAAGCAAGATATTTGTCAAGAACGCTCCCATAGGTTTAATATTACCTTGTGAATGTTCTTGTGTGACTAATTTAGTCTCATAATTCATGTAACTGTGACTTTAAATGCCTCAATACTACAACTACCGTAAAATCTTTGAAAATTAAATCTGTATATACAGAATCCGGTCTTTAAAGAAAAAATTATATATTTTCAAGAGAAAGAATAAGAACAATTATACCTGCTAAGATGGAAACCTGTTTAAAGTGGAATATATTTTGGTTCCCTTCAAATCAGTTTTCAAGGTTTTAATGAATCAATATTTTACAAAGCTGATTTTGTAAATTCAGCATTATGTATTTAATGATTACACACTTGAAATTTTCAAAATCTGGCTATTAGAGATTCATTAAAATTCTCGTGGTAAATTTTCTTCTTAAGGAAGGGGGGCAATTTTTTTTTTTTTTTTTTTTTTTTTTTTTTTTTTTTTTTTTTTTTTTTGCTACGGGTGCAAAAAAGGCTAGTTTGGGCCATAAAACACATAATTTACTGCTACCAATATATAGAAGTTGACATACACGATAAAATCCATGTTTGCCACGGGAGAAAAAAGGCTAGTTTTGTTTTCGCCCTGAAACACATAATTTACTGTTACCAATATATAGAAGTTGACATACACGATTAAATCCGTGGGAAACATTGAATAATCGGGGCAGAACTACGTTTTTTCACGACTTTTAAGAAAATTGAAAAAATTGTCCTATTTTTGAAATGGCGTACTGTACTTGATATTGAGTGTATAAAAAAGTTGTAAATATGAAAAGTTGTAAAGAATTTTATCCTCTTTAATATTGCAATTGACAAATAATATGCTACGGCAACAGGTCTCGAGATATTTTAAAAAAAATTTTAAAAAGGCCCAAAATTTTGTTGTTTTTTGGCCACAGAAAATTTAGCCTTAAGAAATTTTGTTAGAAAACTAAGTTTTTCCATGTTGGCATCATTGTAAACAATTCAGAAAAAAAAAAATCTATCTGATCTTTTGCAAGGTAACCCCCCTTTTTTTGGTACATTTCCCCTGGACTATAAGAGTAGTTTGTGTTATCCATACTTTAAAAAGGTTATATATTCCATGTAACAAGAATAAACATGCATATGTACCTTCAAAATCTGCTGTGTTGATATTGTTTCCTAAGATCGATCCGCCAAGAACAAAGACCTGCACGTGGGATACCCCTTGCTGGAAGTCTTTTCAAGGAGAACTGACCGGTATTTACATTACATCCGAAGAAAACCACGAACGCTCAGGACAGCCAACTTAACTTATTTTAGCGGATTCGAATGTAAGTCATCACCGCCACAGCAATCTCTCAGTTTAATTAGCAAACATAAACAACTTTAATTAGTGTTACATACTTTTTTTTTCCACCCCTCAATGCGATTCTTACAATAGAATTTTATCTTTATCTTTTAAGTGGGTAGGAGGAATCGCCTGACAATTTTACAATCGCTAGTCTGCAGCTATCAAGACATTCCCTTTCCGAGACTAATATATAAAAAAAAAAAGAACTCAATACAATTTCATACTATGAATGACATATTTCAATTTCTGATAAACAATATTTTGCGTTAAGCGCGTTCGTGTTAAAAGGACTTCAATCACAGTAAATGCCTATACAACTTGACAGGACAATTGGAAATAGTTCATGTTAAACGTAATTCGTGTTAACAAGGTTTGACTGTATTAAGATTTAAGCTTATACAGTGAAACCCCGATCTATCGTTCCCGCATTGATCGCTTTATTTCTATGGTCCCTGCACAAATTATATTTAAATAATAATGTTAACAAAACCCACATTCATCTTTGTAAATCTTTTTCCTCACAGAAATGAAATTGAAGGTCAAAAGGAACCGTATGACATACTAACTGGAATTACTTATTTTATCCTAAAATAACGCATTTGTGATGTTTTAGGGGGTAGGAAACAAGGATTAGCACTGATAATGTGACATGCATGTATGTATAAATAACTGCATGCAGAACAGGCATTGTGTTTTGTTTTTCTCAGCTAATTGTACAGTTGTGGAAAAAAAAAGTAAACACACCCTACTAACTCAACAAATTATCATAGAAGAAAGTTACTTACTGGTACCGAACAATTGGAAATAAAGTCTACTTTTAAATGGTGTGTATAAAATTTGCTTAGTGGGCCATATACATATTAAAACGAACCCAGACTTCATTTTCTTTTCAATGGCAATACCCAATTTTAACAAGATATTTCGAATTTGTTCAAACTATGCCTAGACACCAAATTTCAAGTCATTTGAATTATAAACATTCAAAATTTAGTGTTTCTAATGTTAAATTACATTTTCATATTTTTATTAATTTCTCCTGAAATTATACTCTGAATGTGCTAATTTTTTGTGTAGCAATAATACTAAAATACCCAAACATAAATATGTTGAATTTGCAATTTTTATAATTTTATGATATGGATTATGAATTATGGAATTAATACTCAAAAATATTATGAATTGCAACCTACAATTTTTTTGATGGATTTAGATTTATCAAGTCCTGCTTTATGGAAATCCAAAACTTCACATTTTTTTCCCAAGTAGTTTTCAAATTATGCTTAAAAAACGGCAAAATGAAGGTTTAAGGGGCCGTCTATGATAGAAGTGAGAAATTTTTTTTAATTTATTCTGCTATCCTGTAATCAAACAGGTTTCATTGATGCTTAAACATGCCTTGATCAAGAAGGCGGCTCTCTTTGTTAACAATCGAGTTCGGAACTTCAATTTGGATACAGCCCTTAAAATACGCTCGTTTTAAAATGATGGTTTAAGGGGCCGTCTATGATAGAAGTGACTAGATACTTTGAAATTTCTTATGCTATCCTGTAATCTAGCAGTCTTCAATGATTGCTTGAGTGGCGCCTTGGTCAAGAAGGGGGCTCTCTCGGTCAACAATCGGGTACCAAACTTCAATTCAGATACAGTCCCTAAAATATGCTCGTTTTAAAATAATTAATTTCTCATAAACTTATCCTATGAATTGCATAAAAATTTGTTTTTAGGCTAATTAAAGGGTGTGGAGTTCATTTATGCTGTCAGAATTGTGTACTACTATTGAAAAAAAGTTATGATTTGTTTTAATATGTAGATGGCCCCCTAAGCAAATTTTATATACATCATTTAAAAGTAGACTTTATTACCACTTGTGTAGCACCAGTAACTTTCTTCTACGATAATTTTTTGCAGAGTTAGTAAGGGGTGTTTACTTTTTTTTCCATGACTGTACATCTGTCGAAGCAAAATCGACAGCAGTCCCAGAAACATATTTCTCCAAGGAAGCCCTAGAAAATGGTCTTGCCTTCTGTCCGATGGTCATCTTTAAAAACGAATACTGGTAAAAATGAGGATTTTTCAAATTTTGCATCCTCAATAATGACATTGCCAGCAAGTAATGATAGTCTTGAAAGAATATTTTCAAACTTTTTTTCCCTATTCAGAACAAATTAAGAAACAGCCTGTATTCAGAAAGATTAGCAAAATTTGTCCTAAGCTATGGAATAAGTAATAATAGTATATTTGAGTGGCAATTTTGTTCTTTAAATATTGTAAAATAATTGTGCAAGATATTTCATTAAATTTTTTTTCTGTTATTTATTATGCTTCAATTTATATATTTTCACAAGAATCATAATCTTTAAGTTGTTGCATTGCATTATTCATTTAAAAATGCTCTGGAAAATACATTTGTTAAAATATTACAATTTTTTGTAAATTTCTTTTTTTTTTTTTTACTTTTAAATAGAAATTAAACTCTAAAAATAATATTAATAGTTAAACCTATACAGCATGAGACTACCACTATAAAAATTTCTGTTTTTCAGGTGAAAGAAAATTAATATTATATAAACAAAGTATATTTATATGATCATTTTGAAACTTTTTTGCAACTTTGAATAACATTCATAATCTTTAATTTTAATTTTTAACTTAATTGTTTACATATCAAATACATGTGTAAATTATGAATCATTGCACATTAAAGTTCTTATTAATATTATTTCTTAGTTTCTGCCGTGCCGGTTTTAACCACTCTGGCAGAAATTTTCCAACCCTCAGTCTTATTTATAAAATACATAAAACATTTCCTTCTAATGAATGCAAAATCTATTAAAAATTTAATAATACAGGGTTGTTATAATTAAAGTTATAATTAAAGAGCCGGTTCTATGGCTACAAATGAAACAAAATTTCACTAGTACGTAGTTGAAGAGATGCGCTCTGCGAAAACTGAAAAAAAAAAAAAAAAGTTAAAATTTTTGTCAATGAGTGGCGCTGCACCAATATTTAAGCCGATATTTGCAGATTCCTTTATTTTGTAAAAAACAAAATATAGGAAATTTTATTTCACAGTTGGTAAAAGTAAACTTTTTCAGATTCGTTATATCAATTTCGGTCAATCCGGATGAAACACACAAAATTACATACAACGCTTGAAAAAGATCACATTTTATTCAAATTTTCGACGAGTGACGTCGCAACTTCGAAAACTTGAAATGCCCTTCTAACCACCTGACGATTTATAACTTGCTGATAAAGTGTGTCAGTGATTTCTTTGACACTGGAACAGTTCATTGTTTCTGAAAAGCATTTGAATCTACGTTTTGTGAAGAATGGTAACTTTGAAAGAAAAGGCACTTCTTGTAAAGTTATTTTATCAAAATAACAGCAACGCAACTGCAGCTCTTCGAGAATTCCGGAAACTAAAAGATGTTAGACATGGACCAATGTCGGATCGTGGAGTTCACATAATGATAAAAAAGTTTGAAGAAACAGGAAAACTCGACATTCTTCCTGGCAGAGGACGAAAAAAGGTAGACATTTCTAGCATTGAAGATATTGCTACTGCTGCCGTGGATTTAGCAAGCCAGTCATCATTTGGTAATGCAAGTGTGCCAGCTATTGCGAATGAAGTCCATATGCTGATTTCCACTGTGAGAAAAGTGCTCCGTCAAATTTTATGCTACTATCCATACAAGATTCAAAGGGTGCAACAACTAATACAGGGTGATACCGAAAGTCGGCTATCAGTTTCACTACAGTTTCTTGCACGAATGAATGTGGACAATTCTTGGTCCTGGAATATTCTATGGACTGATAAAGCGCATTTTTATTTAAACGGACAAGTGAACACACACAACTGCCGAATTTGGGCGAAAGAGAACACTAATGTTGTCCAAGAAGTTCCATTGCATGCAGCTAAAGTGACAGTGTGATGCGGTTTCACAGCTACATTTATGATAGGGCCATATTTTTTTGAGGAACTAACATCCACAGGACCCATTACATGTTCCGTAAATGGGAGACGGTATCTCAATATGTTGTCAAATTTTCTGATTCCTGAGCTGCAACAGCGAGGCCGCCTTCAAAATATAGTGTTTATGCAAGACGGTGCACCACCGCACATTACTAGAGCAGTTCGGACTTTCTTAACAAGCCATTTTACAGAAGACTGCATCATAAGTCATTTTCAAACAGTCTGGCCACCACGATTGCCTGATCTAACACCATGCGATGTTTGGTTGTGGGGATTTTTGAAAAATTCTGTATCTAAAGACAGATGTCAGACAATCTCTGACCTGAAAGACAGCATTAGACTTCATATTCGCTCAATTTCACAGGACAGTTTACGCAATGCTGTAGAAAGCACAATTCTGAGAATGGAATGCATTATTAAAAATGGTGGAGGATTCATTGAGCATGCGTTATGTTATTCTTTGTTATTTCTTCGTTGCCGAGCGACATGTTTTATTTTTGTTGATGCAGATTACATCACATGAAATTATATTCATTTTTCTGTATTGATGGGAGTCATATGTCAGGCTCTAGAGCTGTCGGATTAGGTTAACTTTAATTAAAACAATTCGCAGTTCCTTGAATTTATTGAAACTTTTAAATTTGTGTGCTTCATCTGGATTGACTGAAATCGATATAATGAATCTGCAAACATCGCCTTAAATATTAGTGCAGCGCCACCTACTGAAAAATGTAACTAATTTTTTTTCGATTTTCGCAGAGTGCATCTCTTCAACTACGTACTAGTGAAATTTTGTTTCATTTGGAGCCATAGAACCGGCTATAGAGCCTTCTGAATAGGCGAACTTTAATTATAACAACCCTGTATATTCATCAGATGTCTTTTTTTACAGTTAAAGTGTACAGTACAATATCTTGCTGAAAGAAAGATTTAAACTGTTTGTTTTCATCTGAAATATAGTGTGGATTATAGGTGTTTGCGGAGTATAGAGTTACGGATTAGAGGAAATCGACTATATAGTAAAGCGAGGAGAGTCTGCGCACCTTTCAAAAGAATAATAATAAAAAATCTAAATATTAGTATTTTGCTAAACTATGCATGAATAATTTTGACTTCATTTGTTTTTTATGCATTTCCATTGTTATTTTGTTGTTATACTGTAAATTAATAGAACAGCAGTAATAAAACCAAGAAAACTATTTTGCGCAATCTCTCCTTACAGGGTAGGAGAGAACGCGCACATGGGTAGGAGAGATTGCGCACATAGGTAGAAGAGATTGTTATTAATAATAACTACAATTAAATTGTTAACAATAATAATTACACTTAATTGACATTTTGTGAGTAAATATTTTTGTATTAGGAGTGAATATTTCAACCAAATGTTTGAATAATAAATAAAAGAAATAATTTTAACAACAGTTAAAAATTTTAATTTAAAAAGATTAAAATATCTGAAAAAGCAAGCCTTACTAAGATTACAAAAAAAAAAAAAAACATTCACCTAGTAGATAACATGTTTAACTTGAAAATTACTTCATTTCGATTTCCACAGTTTCATTGTATTTTGTTTGCTAACCGAAGTTGTCGTCGTCCAGGGTCGTACTGGTATAACTGAGAGGGCGGCGGCAAAATGGATAAAAAGGGCACCGATTGCCTTACAAAAGGGCGCAAATGCTTATATATATATATATATATATATACATACAATATATATATACATACAATATATATATCTATATACATACACATACACACACACATACTATATAAATTATGTATAAAAAATCACTTTAAAAATGTATACGAGCATATTGCTATAGCGAAAACTTTATTGTTAAAATATTTATGACACCCAAATTAGTATTTTACACTATAGAAATGTAATATGCACAAAAATAGTTCCCCGCAAGATATTGTACTTAAAAATCTCCATACAATTATCTCCAAATGGAAAATAAAATTTTAAAATAAAACAAACAAAAACGATTTCGTTGGGTCAAAACTCAAAAGTGCAAAACATTATTCTATACAATTCAATAATATTTTATATAATACAATCTCTAGGATACAAATACTAATTATGGTGTATACAATTTCAGGAGATGCATAAAATTTCAGGATTTTTGTTCAGGGCAAGATTCAGGTCTATTTTACGAATTATTTTTTAAAAATGTTTTATTTCTTTATTTTTTAAACATTAAAAAGATATCATAGTGAAGCGTTTGGTTTGAATCCCGCTATTTAAAAAGTTTATATATATATATATATATATATATATATAGTCAGAAATTGCATAAAAGACAAATATTCTTTAACATTATTACTCAGTTTTCGTTATTATTCAATTTAGTTCGTAGCAACAAATAAATCATATTTCGGGAAATATTAAAAATATCATTTAATTTTCATCCCATTTTTTTGTTTTTTCGCGACAGTTATAAAGAGAAAATAAAGAAATACATTAGACAAATTTTGAAGATTTCACAAAAATTCAAACTGATAAGCACTCTTGTGAAAGAGATACAATTAAAAAAAAATTAATAATAAGTAATGTTACCTTATATTGTTTTTCCATGGACAATTCACAGTTCTTGTTATTCAAGATGCAATATTGGCATATCTGAGCTGTGATAGTGATGATATTTTATAATACTGTACACTATTTTTAAAAAGTGTGGAGCACAAGCTTACTATAAGAAAAATGTTTAAGATTACACTAAAATGAGTAAATAACTCAGGACACAGGCAAATAATATAAAGAGTATAGTTCTTTAACAGTGAATAGAACGAAACAAACGAAGCAGATTTCACATCAGTGGCACTTTATTTATACCGGCTATCGGTTGAAAATTAGAAACACATGCATTTCCAGTTTCTGTTGAGTGGACAATAGATGGCTGATTTCGGTACTCTCTTTTCCCTGGGACATAATGTATTTCGGTTTCCCTTCAAACAGGGCCGAAACTAGCTTTTTTTGCACCCGGGGCAAACATGGATTTTGGCGCGCGCCCCTCCCCCCCTCTTCCATAAAGTATATTTACAAAGAGAATTTTAACCGAGTTATTTTCTTCTGATGAACTGGTGGCTTCCATTATTATGAAACAGCCGTTACAAATGAAGTGTTAGGTGAAGATGAAAGAGCAGTCGTAAAAACTTAGAGCTGTGATTTTCTGGTCAGAATGAGAAAAAAAATGGCCATACTTTTTTTTTTTTTTTGAAAAAATAAAATTATGGCTATTTTTTTTTTCTCATTCTTATCAGAAAAATAATTATGGCCATTTTTGTTTTCATTCTGACCAGAAAAAAAATTATGCCCATTTGTTTTCCTATTCTGACCAGAAAATCAGAGTTCTAACTTTTTACGACAGTTCTTTCATCTTCACCTAACACTTCATTTATAACGGTTGTTTCATAATAATGGAAGACACCAGTCCATCAGAAGAAAAGGATCCATTCCAAAGGTATAACTTCGATTGAAAAAAAACTATTTAATATTTTGAGCAGAAAGAGGGGGTTACACTGCAATTTTCATGACACTAAGACCAATGTCAGTGGTAGCATTGTGAATAGATAATACTTAAGCAAAAAAGCAGCAAAAAAGACGCTCGTCTGACATTGGTCTAATGGCATCCCATAGCTGCCAATGTGTACGTTTTAGTTACCTCTAAAATTTAACACAAATTTTTGCCATATTTAATCGTTGACAATTGTTAGACTTTTTAAACTGAATTTCCGGAAGTGACAGCCAATTGTTCCCTTGCGACGACATTTCTGCGTGGCTGTCAATTCGTAAAACTTGGCTAAAAGTGCTAACTTTGACAACATTTTCTGAATGAATCTTTGCCTTTATAAGAAAATGGGAAACTCTTTAATTTCTTGATATCTGAACAAAATCGGCAAATTTTATATTTTTACGAATATTAATGCAAATTTTTTGCATTTACAAATGAAAATGACTTCGCGAAAGTATCAGGAAAGTTGTTAGTTTGGATTTGGGAATAGCTTTCAATATAAAAAATTCTCATAACGAGGATGTCATCGCTTCCCACCCCAAAAAAGGATATCCATGATCCCTCTAAATGATGAGCTGGTTCCGCCCTAGGGTTTGTCGATTATTGATTGATTAAAAATAACGGAATCGAAAACAATTCCGTTTTATACAGGATCCTTATGTCATATCATCTTTAGATTCTTCTATGTTTTGTCATACGCCAGACAGGATGATTTTAACAATACCGTGCAAAACGTAGATGCGAGAAAAATCGACAAACAAAATCTTTATTTGGCGCCCGGGGCACATTGCCCCCCCCCCCCACCCCCTCCCTTAGTTTTGGCTCTGCTTTCAAATGAGCAAACTTACAAAGGCTGTGCTTAACAATGGAGTTGTTTCTGTTTTTCAAAGATCTTGTTCTTTTTTACCGCGATTCATGTGTGTACGCAGGGTAGGGGGGGGGGGGAGGCAGAAAATCTTCGGAAAAGTAATACATTCTTTAAAAGTATTACATTGAATGTATTATTTTGAAAAGTAGTATTACTTGAATTTTATTGCACGATAGTTTTGTTTTAAAGGTTTTCATTAAAGTCCATTACAACTGCTGAGTGCTTTACTTGGCCGAAAATACCAACTATTTTTTATTGCCCACCAGAAACTTTGTAATCGAACTGTCTTTTATATTTTTTGAGATAAGTAAAACATCTTTCAGAAAAGGCTTTCAAAGGTGGCGTTTTGAACCGAATTCCCGGACGCGACAGTGGGGGAAGAGAAAGAAAACTGTTGTCACGAGACAACAATCAATTTTAACTCAAGATGTAATTAAAAGAAAAGAATCTATTGTATTACAAATCACTTCAATAACCAAGCCTGCAAGTCTCATTCTTTTATGTAGAGTTTGGCTGAATATTTGGTATCATTTTCAGCCCAAAATCCTAGTTTCGGCGAAAATACTGCCGAATATTCGGTATTACTATAACTGCCCCTCCCTAACCTCCCTCAAACGGCACTCCCATCCAAAGAGCCGCACATACTATATATTCACATACAAGGGGATAAATCTAGAAGGTATTACTAATATTGATTAAATTCGTTATTTTTAAATGAAATTATTTTTTAATATATTTTTTTATGTTTATAGCACCTTATATTTAATTAATTTTATTTCAATCAAATTATTTTTTAATTAATAATTATGTACTGCCGTTTTACGTAAAGCATTATTCAGATAACATGCGTATATGTATGGTTATGTTACTTACTTTGAATTTATTTTTAAAACAGTTTCGCTTTCGTTTTCCGTCGAAACTAGGAAGGTAACCGAAATTCGGTTTCTTTCGAACACTATTTTTATGTTCGTAAATGAGCAGAAATTTTCGCATTATTAAAGGTTAAGAAATATATTTTTGAGAACCGCTTTAAGGATTTAAACGTAATCATAACTTATAAATTTCGGAAGATCGAGTTTTTATTTTAGCGGCTTTATCAACGGAATTAAGACTTCTTTATGTGGCCAGAAACTGGAATAGACCAAGTTATGTAAGTAAAAAAAAAAAAAAAAAAAAAAAAAATACAATATGCATTTTATTATAATTATAACATAAAACTGAAACTAGTTTTTTCTCAAAATTGCATTTTTAAATAGATGACAACGACACGATTACTTTAATAATACTGAATTGTTTCACTTCTACTTTTGTCAGCTTTTTTCCTTATATAATTATGCAGTGCATTAAGGATTTTTTTTTTCCAATCATCAAAAATCAGTATTTTTCTACGATAAAAGTTGAATACCCTCTTCAAATAATCAGCATTTAAAAAAAAAAAAAAAAAAAAAAGAGCTTTTCATAATTTTTATCCTTTGTCTCGTCTAGTCACCAAAATAAGTCATATTTAATTAAAAATTACTGTTTATTTTAATTTCAGATAAGCCAAATTTAAACTACAATGGTCGTCGCAACTCACACGCACAAAAAAAGCACCAAAGAGCGGCAACAGCTTCAAATATATTTGCATTTTTTAAAAGTAAAATCTATCAAAATTATATTTAAGCATTGCATTACAAAATAAAGCAGGCGAACTGTGAGTAAGATTTTAACACTTCCTATAAAATTAAGTCTATATTTTAGAAATATTTTGAGAACTAAGAAAAAAAAAAGACATCTTTTAGGAAGTGTGCACAAGAAATAGAAGTTTGAAATATTAATTTCCCGAGGAGATATTTTAAATCTACGAATGCATCAAATGCCCATAGGCTTTACATTAGTGAGGGGAAATCGGAAGCTGAGTGACCAGCTCCCTTAATTGCGTAATGTGGGGAAAAAATTGAAAAGAAGAAGAGTAACGCGTTTTTCCTACCGCAATTAATCTTATATGTGTTCATTATTTTGCAGTTATTTTTTACTCGATATCTTGAAAAAAAGAAATGTATCTAAAAAATGATCAGGTTTGTTGCAAAGTTATTTTTCGTTTTCACCTTAATGGGAATTTTAAAAAATTTGATGTATGTATCAATGAAAATTATTTAATAATGCCGTCAAAAGTTTTGGGCTGCTAAAAAGATTAAGCACAATTAAGAATTCATACTGAAGAGGAATTTTGTGTAATACACCACTTCTATTGTTACACAATACAGTTTAAAACTGCTATAACAGTTGCTTAATTCAATATTTTATTTTTTCGTTTTTAACGATGCTTTCTTCGCAGATGCCTGTACGTCAAGCATGTGTCGTGTGTTAATTAGTATGTCATGGGAAAATACCTCCATATCCGATTTCTATTTTCTCCAGAAAGATAGAGAACTCCAGAATACGGTATAATAAAAAAAAAATGCCACGTCTGGTATTACTACAGAAACCACTGGGTATCTATAGGACCGATATCTAGTTAACTTGAAACCCCTCCGAAATGGTAATTTGTCTTCTTGGGAACTCCCACATTATTGACTAACAGCATTGAAAACTGAGCACAAACACATCTGCGCTTCTCTTTATTTATATTCATCCATTCTTTTGTAAAACGATTTTTACAATTTTAGTGGTTTATCTATTTATTTTAATTGCATACATATTGTTCAATTTATAAATCGGGGTGGTGTTTGAAGTTTAAAGGGGTTAAGCAGATCTGGTTTTAAAAAATAAAAATAGTTTTTAGATATTGGCTTTTTCGGATGCTAAAAATATTATCGAATTTTTAAATAGATATGAAAATTTAACATTTTCTTCTTTCAAAAGCAAAATTTACATAAGTTTCCATTTCAAAATCTTGTGAAGAATTAGTCTTGGCGGTCTAACACTTATATTATCATTAAGAAATTATGGAATGCTGCACTTTAGTGGAACTAAGAGCATCAGTTTGTGTGTTTATTTGTGGGAAGTGTGCATGTGTGTGTATTTGTGGGAAGTGTGTGTGTGTGGGGGGGGGGGGGGGGTTGCTATTACAAAAACACGGTACTAGTTTTTTTAAAGTTATTTTTGCAGAGGCACTGAAAAAAATCTGACCAAGTGACCAAGGGCGCCATGATTACAAAAACACGATATTAGTTTTTTCAAAGTTATTTTTGCAGAGGCGCTGAAAAAATCTGACCAAGGGCGCCATGATTACAAAAGCATGATATTAGTTTTTTGAAAGTTACTTTTACAGGAGCGCTGAAATATCTCACCAAGAGCGCAATGATTACGAAAACACGACATTACTTTTTTGAAAGTTATTTTTACAGAGGCGCTGAAAATAAATCTGACCAAGGGCGCCATGACTACAAGAACACAATATTAGTTTTTGGAAATTTATTTTACGCCATGATTACAAAATTACAATATTAATTTTTTGAAAGTTATTTTTACAGAGAGGCGCTGAAAAAAAAATCTATCCAAGGGCGCCATGATTAAAAAACACGATATTAGTTTTTTTTAACTTATTTTTACAGAGGCGCTGAAAAAATCTGACAAAGGGTGCCATAATTGCAAAAACACGATATAGTTTTTGAAATTTATTTTTACAGAGGCGCTGAAAAAATCTCTCCAAGGGCGCCATGATTAGAAAAACACGATAATAGTTTTTTGAAAAGCATTTTTACAGAGGCGCTGAAAAAAATCTCACCAAGGGCGCCATGATTATAAAAACACGATATAGTTTTTGGAATTTATTTTTACAGAGGTGCTGAAAAAAAAATATCTCCAAGGGCGCCATGATTAAAGAAACACGATGATAGTTTTTGAAAGGGATTTTTACAGTGGCGCTGAAAAACAATCTGACTAAGGGTGCCGTGATTAAAAATCACGATATTAAGTTTTTGGAATTTATTTTTACAGAGGCGCTGAAAAAAATCTCTCAAAGGGCGTCATGATTAGAAAAACACGATTATAGTTTTTTGAAAAGCATTTTTACAGAGGCGGTGAAAAAAATCTCACCAAGGGCGCCATGATTACAAAAACACGATGATAGTTTTTTGAAAGGGATTTTTTACAGAGGCGCTGAAAACAAATCTGACTAAGGGCGCCGTGATTAAAAAACACCATATTAAGTTTTTGAAATTTATTTTTACAGAGGCGTTGAAAAAATCTGACCAAGGGCGCCATTATTACGAAAACACGATATTAGTTTTTTTTTTTTTTTTTTAACTTATTTTTACAGAGGCGCTAAAAAAAATCTGTCCAAGGCCGCCATGATTAGAGAAACACGATGATAGTTTTTTGAAAGGGAGTTTTACAGAGGCGCTAAAAAGAAATCTGACTAAGGGCGCCGTGATTAAAAAACACGTTATAGTTTTTGAAATTTATTTTTACAGAGGCGCTGAAAAAAATCTCTCCAAGGGCGCCATGATTAGAAAAACATGATAATAGTTTTTTGAAAAGCATTTTTACAGAGGCGCTGAAAAAAAATCTAACCAAGGGCGCCATGATAACAAAAACACAGTATTAGTATCTTGAAATTTATTTTTACAGAAGCGTTGAAAAAATCTGACCAAGGGCGGCATTATTACGAAAACACGATATTAGTTTCTTTAAACTTATTTTTACAGAGGCGCTAAAAAAAATCTGTCCAACGGCGCCATGATTAGAGAAACATGATGATAGTTTTTTGAAAGGGATTTTTACAAAGGCACTGAAAAAAATATCTGACTAAGGGCGACGTGATTAAAAAACACGATATGAAAGTTATTTTTACAGAGGCGCTGAAAAAAATCTAACCAAGAGCTCCATGATTACAAAAACACGATATTAATTTTGTGAAAGTCATTTTTACAGAAGCGCTTGAAAAAATCTGACCAAGGTCGCCTTGATTACAAAACACGATATTAGTTTTTTGAAAGTTATTTTTATAGAAACGCTTTAAAAAAATCTGACCAAGGGCGCCATGATTACCAAAGCTGCCTCTGACAAAGGGACCAAATGAAATTAAAATGAAAATCTCCTGTTTTAAATTGGCATTCCTTTTTTTTTTTTTTTTTTTCCTTTGTACTTTCACCAAAAAAAAAAAAAAAAAAAACAGAAATATCAAACTACCGGGCAGCCACCCAGGGCGCTAAATATTTGACAGAAAATATACTAAATACGTCATTAATACCAATCTTAATTTATGTGGAAGTTACTATTCTTCGGGGTACTGAATAAAATCTGCACCAGGGCGCCATGACTATCAAAGTCTCTGTTAATGAGTACATTTAAAATGAGAATATGTTTCTTATACAGTGTTTCGTCGTTTATACTTGCACGAAAGGCAGAAATAGAAAAATACCTGACAACACCAGGGGCGCTAAATACTTAGACGCAGAAAATATGCAAACGTATTAGACGCAAACTTATTAGACACTTATTAGAAGCATTCTTAGAACAGAACTTATTTAGGCATATATCTAAATAAGTGAATACTTAATATTATTTTTCTTAGAATTTATCATTAGTACAGGCTTTGAAACAAAGTCTGCTCCGGGATACCATATGTAACAATGGCATATCTGATTGTCGATAACTTATGTTATCTCGAAATTGGTTTATCTAATTGTCTTTGATCACACATAGTTTGTTTATGCTATATACTTTAAAAAATAAATAAAAAGCATTACTTTTTAATTTTCCAAATGAAAATCTTTGAAATTTTTACGCCTTTCAGAATGCGTGCTTAAAAAAAAAAAAAAAAAAAAAAAGTGACGATGGGCGCACCGGGCATTTGCCTCGTTGCCCGGTGGGCCAGTACGACCCTGTCGTCGTCCACAATCGATGCACTTATTATTGTAAAACGTGCATCTTTCGTGCAATCACCTGCAACAAGCAATACATTGAATCCAGTCAGTTGTCGAACTTGTCTCCTGGTACAGTTCCTGATACTCAGTGCACGCATCCTCATTGACCTTCGTTTTTTTCCCCTTGAGTTTTTTTTCCCACTTTTTGTAAAAACACCTTATCTTCAACTTTTTTTTTTTTTTTTTTTTTTTTTTTGTAGCGGCATACTTCTTAAATCTTTTTTCATATATATTTTGTGGATCAGTAACATTAGTTGCACTCTGTTTCCTTTTGATTTCGATGACATTACACTACTTGGAATGGGTGAAAGCTTTTCCAAAACATTGTATTAGAAAATTTATTTTAGTTAACAAAATTAATTTATTAGCAAATTAATTGCTCATAAATTAAATAAATAAATATATATATATATATATATTTAATTAAATTATTAACAAATATATTATTAATTTATTAACAAAAATAATTACATAAAATTTATTTAATAACAACTGTATTATTAATTTATTAATAAATTTTTTATCTGCAAAAGTATTTTTTTCTTGCAAATTAATTTATTGCCAAATTTAGTTTTGATAATTATGTGTTTTTCCGAAATTATTTCAAAATTGATTCATTCATATGTTTTACGCGTAATTTGCAATTCATACAAATTTATCAATAAGCTGTGTTATCTCCCCTAGCACTTAAACTTATGGGGAAATGCGCAATCTCTCCTAAGTAGCAGATGCGCAAACTCTCCTATTTTGGTAGGAGAGATTGCGCGGTCTTTCATTTAAATACGGCCACTTCTAAAATGAATTTCTGGTGTTCGCATACTTAGTCCAGGTTAGTAGTTTATAAGAAATTGTTTAAGTTCAAAATATTTTGTATTATTGACGCTCTATAAAAATTCTGACGAACAGTTATGAAAATTCAAGCACTTACTTTGGAAAAAATACCAAAATAGCACTGCTTTATCCAAGACGCTTGGAACAATCAATATGCAAATTCATGTAGACACTGCACTAATGCTGCTGTACAACTACCTGGAGACGCTGGGCGCGCACTCTACTCCTTCCCGTAGAATCTCTTTGTGCGCAATCTCTCCTACCGCGCGAACTCTCCTCGCTTTACTATATATAAAATACTTTAATAATATCCATTGAGAATTTCTAATTAGTAGAAAAACAAAATATTCAATTGAAAAATTTTCAAAATATTAATAATAATCTTAGGAAAGTATTACAGGCTTTTGAAGACTTTAAGATACGATATTTTTGCTACGGCGTATTTCATTGGATATAAAATACACTGGCCTCCAAAAGTTAAGGAACAAGGACTGGATGCTTTCGATTGTTCATGGATTGTCGAATATCTACCAAAATTATAGACAAATTGTTCTTGAACTTCTGGAATGTAAAGAACATCTTTAAATTCATATTTCTTGGTGAAGATTTAGTCGGGAGGACAATTAGGGGGCTAATAATAAATTTAATAATAAATTAAATAATACTTGCAATCTCTTTCGCCATTTTCAGCATGTAACAGAAAATGCTGAAAATGGTTTGTCACTGTGTTAAATGACTATTTGGATCCTGTTCAACATTTGTGTGCATTGTGTAAGCATAGCACTCATATTCATGAAGATATTATTGTGTCTGAAAAATTCAAAAGTCTTGTTTATAGCATACACAGTTTTCAACCAAATTTAACACAACCTGAAAGAACAGTAGCAACAGTATACTGCAATTAAAACATGAATATATTGAATATTTCATGAGATATGGATATTTGTATGAAATAATTTCTACTGTGCATGTGCGGAAGATTTCAAAATTTTTATTTCATAACTTGGTAGACAGGTTATTTTGGGCAACTTCTATAAAAAGCCCATATATAAATCCCTTTGTTCCACAAATTTCCACTTTTCATATGTTTACTGTGATGTCAAATCCATGCTGCACTTGTTATGGGGATCTGTTTCACAGACTTAATCGTATATGATGGTTTATACATCATTTTTAATTTCAATAAATTCCTTTATTATGTATACATTCACAATTTTTGTTGATAATTTGTAATGGTTTAGAATGTTTTTTTGTTTGTTTTTTAATGTATAATGGTTTAATTTTAGAAAAAGTTTATATATATATATATATATATATATATATATATATATATATGAGTGTGTGTGTATTTATTTATTTTTACAAATATTTTTTTCGGAAGAAATTGGGACTTATAATCTAAGTTCTTTTATATATTTAAAAAAAAAAAAAAATCGATTTATAAATGCTTGAGGTATGTGAATTATAAAATCACAGCTTATTCTGAAAATTAGTTCTGGATTTATGCTTAAAGAACTAACCGCATTGCAATCTGCTTTGTAACGGAGAGTTCAAAATTTTAAATCTCTATAAATTATACACTACTGGCACGAATGACTTCCAAGTTTGCTACTCTAAGTTGAAATTTAACGAGAATACTATTTTTTTAAGACAACATACATTGAAGAAAGACATAATTTCTGGACATAATTGTCTATTTCAAAAAAGACATAACTGTCTATTTCGTTTTTTTTTTTTTTTTTTTTTTTTTTTAACTGTACAATAGGGTGATTAAAATGTATCTCTTTCCTTTTTTCTTTCTTTTGTTCGACTGTACCTTAATATCTTCAGATTTATTCGATAGTGTACCGTTTATTTATGAAATTTGTCACCATATGAAAATAGATAGCAGTTACTTAACCCTTTATCTACTGACAGTACTTATAAGTATCATTAAAATAACTTGTTATAAAATTCATTTGATACATCGATTAATTATAATACAGTTTAGAATGAGTTATAGATACATTACTTTATCTTTTTCGAAAAGCATTATGTGTTACACAAAACAAAAATATTTTTAAAAGGATGATTTCTTTTGACTTTGCATCTTTTCAGCTTTTTTGGCGTTGGGGGGAGGGAGGGGGGGAATTTTTCAATTCGGAAATATTTCTATTGTAAGAACATTATATTTGTATATTTCCTAATTCTACAAAATACTAAGAAAAATATTTAAAATAAAATATTTGAGAGGAGTTATCAATATTGCACAAAATCCCTTAAATTCAAATTTAATGAATCCTTCTAAATCTTTCAATCTTTCTAAAGTCTTTCTAAAATGTATTAAATGATTATGTAAATCTTCTAATGTAGTTTTAACAATTCACGAAAAATGCTTTAGAAGATAAAATTTTCATGAATTAATAATTCAGTACATAAAGGGTTAGTGCATATATAGTTATTTACAAAAAAAAAAAAAAAAAAAAAAAAAAAGTATATAAGAAGAAGAAAATTCTCAGAAAGATTACAGAATAAGTCCCTTTTATTGGATAAGCCTACGTAGTACTAACGATTACTAACAGTTGAATTGGCGCGTATTTATTGTACATGTGCGCATAAGTGTACCTGATACATAAATTAAAACACCCATTTCCACTCCATCCAAGCAACAAAATGGATGCTTATACGGATAATCGCTAAGGAAATTCACCATTTCAAAGAAAGGATTAGTTTTTCTCACCATGCGAGGTCGGAGAGAATGATGAATGGCTTTCTTATTGTGTGATTTGAACCGTGCCACGGGGGCTCGAATCGTGAAAACCTACACTGCACGCTCTCCCCCCTCAAAGGGCAAGATTTATTCCAAACTCGCCGAAAAATCTCCCCAGAACCCCCTGCAGTTTCTTGGTAGGTCCTATTAACGAACGGCGATGACACGTATGAAGCGAAAAAAAAAGGTTAAAAACACAACACAAAAAACTCAAATGCTGATCTTCACAAATGCGACATTTCGATCCTTTTTCAGAAAAATATTCTCCCCCAAACATCTGCAAGCCAGGTGGTCGCTAATTACAAATACTCAACGAGGTTCTGGGTGATGGTTATTCTCAAGATGGCACTTCTGAAAACCATTAATCGTTTCCTGTTGATTATCTTTCTTAACAGTTCAACTTGAAAAATTCCATCAAATTTTATTTTTTTCAGCTAGAAACAAATATGGTTATTTTGTATAAGTACTAAATTATTAAATTTTAATACTTGTATTTTATATGCTTAGTCTGAAATACAAGTGAGAAATTCGTATGTTTTTCAGACAATTAAAAATGAATTTGTTACAATCTTCTTTGCTAAAAATAATTAAGAAATGTCTTTATCGCGAATATTTAATGCATGGATGATAATAATAGTAATAATAATAATTAGTAACTTCTTGATTTCTTTATATTAATTGCATGTTAATTGTAACGTATATAAATAAAGTTTAATGTCTCAATAATTATAAAAGTTGAAAGTAACACTTGAATGATGGTGAGGGGCCATTTTGGCCCTTACCAAATGAATATATTTTGTTCCGATTCAGAAATTTATTTAGGAATTAAGTTTAAATGATACAAAGAAAGAAAGGGTTAATTAAATAACTCAAACAGTTTTAAATAAAAATTCTGGTATTAAATATTTTTATGAAACTGGAGTAAAAATTCCCGTCTTTCTATGTTAAACTTTAGTTTAAAATAATATTTGTTTTAAGAGTTAGGTTAGCCAATATACTATTGATTAATTATTGTAATTATTTTTCTTAGCTTTTTATAAATTCAGTCAATCACTGTCTTTTAAACATTTTCATTCGTCGAATCCGCCAAGTTATTAGTGTGTCGACTCGCAATAATAGTAATATATAATAATTATTATTTAATAATAAAATTATATAATAATAATTATTATTACATTATTATTATTATTAGTAGTAGTAGTAGTAATAGTAATTTCTACAGATTAAACAAATATTGAAAAAAATTGTACTTAGTTTTTGTTACTAGAATAAAAATAAAAGGGGGAAAAAAGACCTTTCTGTCAGATTTCTCTCTATTCTAAAAAAAATATACACCACCGCCGCCGGTGTAAATGAATTTTTTTGTGACCGGAGGTCTTTCTTCGCTAATATTAAGAAAACTACTACACACAAAAATATGAAAATTGGTAGTATTATAGAGAAATCTTATATAAGCACGCTAAAATAGACAATTTTTAAATCGAAGAACTATTTAAAGTGATTTTCAATGTTAAAGTCTGTCAGAATAGGTCCATTAAAAAAGTTCTTTAGGAACAAAGCTATGCATAGGTTGGTTAATTTTTGACGGCCGATTATCTACACGAGGGATATAGGCCATAGGGGATGTGCCCTCCTTGGGGGTCTTTCTAAGGGAACCCAACCCGTATTTACGCATGAAAATCCAAGGTTTCGAAGAAAACCACGAAAACTCCGAAACGGTTAGGCCGACGGACGCGATTGGGTTCGAACCCAGCACTTTCCGCCTACCAGCTTCGAGAGAAAAACCTCTCAGCCACGCTATGCATAGGAGTTTAATATATGTTTCTAGGGATATACTTCTTTAAGCTAGTGGTGTGAAAACTGCGCTTATTTTTTTTTTTTTTTAATTTTACTAATTTTATGAAGGGTTTTTTTTTCAATCTTTTATTCGAATTTTCATTATTTCAAGAGAATTCTTTTCATATTTAGAAAGGGTAATTTTTTATGTTGATGCTAATTTGTAAAACAGCAGAAAGAATTATATTGCCTCTCAAATAAGAAATGTATTTACACGTTACTGTTAAAAACAGAAATGAAACTTTAAAGTAATAATAAAATGATCAATTGTTAAAAGCAGAAAATATGGAAAGTTATGTCATACAAATTGTATTTACACGTGAATATTAAAAAAGTAAGAAAATCTTAAAATAATTAAATTATTGCTCGCGAACCGCATTTAATGGGAACAAATACGTCATATGTAAAATTAATGTTGTCATATGAAAGATGCCTAAAATAATTAAATTATTATGCGTGAAAAACTTTTAATAGGGAAAATTAGGTCATATATTTAAAAAGTTCAAATACTGATATTCCCAAACACTTTTAAATGGAATAATATATTTACACATGAATATTAAAATAGTGGGGAAATAAGAGCTGTAATTAAATTTTTGCACACGAAACGCATTTAACCCTTTCAGGGGCGGTGGTATGTTTATGTAACCACTTAATTTTAATTCTCAAATGCGATAATGGCACCAAGATTTTTGCATTATTTTTTTTTCATTTATTACATATGTGAAAAATCGCTTTTTGTTATTTGCAAATAAATTTGTACGTAAATGAGGGTGCCAATCATTCATTTCAACATTTTAGCAATGCAAGTGCTTTGCCCCTAAAAGGATGAAAATTACATCATACATTTAAAATTATTTTCTTATGGACAATATTAATAGGATCTCACATTGCAAATCACATGGTGTAGTGCGGCTAGCAAATAGCAAATTTGTTTATAGATTTCATCACTTGATGCAGCATAAATAAAGGTAAATGAATGCACAAAATACTTTCGATTTATTTTATACCAATTGCTATTCGATAAATACATACTAGAAAATTCGTATCTACTTATTAATTAAAATAAATGATTTACATTTTAAAAATAACATGGAAATGTGCATGATGATGCAATAAAATAGAGAAAAGAATTCATGCATAAGCTGTACTTGTTCCTGAAAATATTTAAAACTCGATCAAAACATGAAATATAAGCGAAAATTTTCAAAACGCAGCGCTTTTCAACCCCGTGGTTCTGAATGCTATTCCGAAGCAGACGAAAGAAAAGAAAAAAAAAATTGACACTGTTAACTATTTCATCAGGTGATGGTGGTACGTGGGGGTGGGGGGGGGGGGGGGTTGTCAAAATTAGCAAAATGTTGATAAAGTTTTGTATGGACAGCCCCCCCCCCCCTCTCTCCCCGAAAGTGGCTACCTTCTGTCACGATTGCTCGATTGATTTGCAATCTTAAACTGAAAATATCTTCAGGTATTGACATTCACAAACTGGGAAATCGTGCGGTGGTTTCCAATCTTTGGTAAAAGCAAAGGAAATTTCATAAAATCCGTTAAATTTGGAGCTTATTTTGAAGTAAACATTTTAGTAAAATTCATAATTTATATTATATAATGTAATAATAATAAGACACGGCATAAAATAATTAAAAAGAACACAATTTCGAAGCAAATCGGTATGTTCTATCTAAATTATATATACCATGTACCTACATATAGGGTGGTTCGTCAGTAATTGACCAGTAGGAAATGATTTTTTATTTCTGAATTCTACAATGGAAAAGAAATGTGCACCTGCTGACGGAATTTCATTTTTCAACATTTACCGTAAATATAAATAATGCAGAAAATGAAATAAGGAAAAGCTTCCGATTTACTAAACTAATATTTTCTTTATATTTAGGAAATTTGCAGAATAATGCTTTAATAATTTTGTTAGAAGAAAGTATCTGGATAAATTTCTATTAAACAGTAACCGTGAAAATATGGTACTAAGCATATGAAATTAGTCTCGCACTATTTGAAATATAATATCAAGAGAAAGTGCTTTTATATATTTTTTTTTATATTTTTATTAGAAAAAAAAATAGCTAGATAAATTTCTGTTAAATAGTTAATAACAGTGAAAATATTGTACTAATAATGTGAACTTAGCCTCACATTATTTGAAATACAACATCAAGAAAAACGCAGGAAGAATGCAGTAAATCAGTGTTAAAAATAATAGCAACCATATTCAATGTGCAGTACATGTTCTTGTTGTTTGAGCACGAAAAGTGAAAATTTCTGGAGCTTGTCTTGATCCTATTTCATTTCTCATAAAGCAAGATCAATCTCTTCCAAACTCTATTGCAATATTTTCACTTTTCTAAGGTTATTAAAAGAAATGAGAGAGAGTAAACATATTTTATGGGGGAAAAATATTTAAAAAAATGAAAAATTACTGAAACATTGTAATCCAAACTGGCTGCTTTCTGACATATTCACAAAGTTATTGTTAATGCAACAAATGCATTAGTGATTATTAGTATTAGTGTAAACAAGTGTATTAGTGTGTAGTTTATGTTAATGCAAAAATTGTTCTTCATGAACTAAGAAATCGAACAGCATTTTTCATCTTTTTATAAAGACAAAAATATTGCGGAATATGCCGTCCAAGTTTGTGTTTTAAACCGATTTTCGGGATTCTACAGCCCGCGAAAGCTTGTTTTTAGAAAACAATTAATTAGAACTTAATATGATATACAATCATCGAAAATGCAAAATGTTGTTTGATTTTAAATTATCTCAATAGTAATGACTGATATTTCCATGCATTTATGCATAAAATGAGTCGGTGAATACATCAGTTTTGAGTTGCTGAGTTGTGAGAAAAAAAAAAATGCCTTAAGTGTTATAGTCGTGCATAAAATGTCTAATTCTAAAGTAACGCATTTCAGAGGTGAGGGGGGGGGGGTGAATTAGCAAGTATGGAACATTTTTATTTTAATCATATGTTTTATTTCAAGGAATTATTACATGATAATATCTTGAAAATTAATTACTTTACTATTTCGATTCATTCAAATGTATAAATTATCGTCAAAATAAGAGAATTTTCATCTTTTATTAACAGATTACCGATATTTCACTGCAAGAATATGGTATTATCAAATTGTTTCACCCACAATAATAGTATTTCAAAGAGTAATTTTTAATAGAATTATAATCCATCATAACATTTGTAAGTTTAAATAACATGCTGCTAATTATTAGAAAGTACCTCTTAAATTATGCGCCATATAAGTATTGTGTTAAATCAACTGTTTTTTTTTCCTCAATCCCCCCCCCCCCTTCTTTTTTTTTAAGAACAACTCTAATACAACATTTCTCCCTTTTTTGTAATTTAATGTTCCAAATTTTATGATTAAAATAATTTCTACTTTTAATACAGGCTTTTTTCTACAACCAATAACATATATAGTGAGTCTAAAGTCAGGTTTGTATGCATATAGTATGAAAATTAGCAAAAATTAATGAACAGAACATATCTGGTTCCCTGAAGAGTTTTCTTAAAATATTTGTTAACGCGAATAAACACTATGCAGACTACCTGATACAACTATGAGAACACAAAATAGATAAAAAATATTCAACATTTAGCCTAAAATAGTTTCATTTTTTTTTTTAATGGGCATATTTATAACAATATCGTAAGATGCTTTTAAAGGATTTGATCATGTTATAAAAGAAAATCAACTCGATTTATTTTTTAAGAGCTGTTACTAATTATGTTTAAATTATAAATAATTTAAATTTTCTACAAAATTGACTGTAATTATTTAATTTAAATTATTTTCGGATGAAGTACTATTACTTATGTAATGGTTGTTCCTATCAAAAAATATGCATGCATTTGTAATAGGAGGCATTTAAAAAAACAAATACACAAGGTTTAAATAAAAGAAAAACTCGTTCTTGCTTAATACACATTTTACCTGCAATTAATTTCAACGTGTCTTTTAAATCTATGAAAATATGCAACAAACCAATATAAAAGTTGTATAATCTTGCATTACACTGTACAGTACATTTTCCTTTCTTCATTTGTATGATGCATCTGTAATATGCGTTTATGGAAATAATTTGATGAATTAAGGGATTACGATTGGGAAGCAAAGAGATCCTCCGATATTAACAATTATCTTACATTTACCGTCTAATAAAAGTGTACTAGTATGCACATATTTATGCAAATATTAGAGAATTTTCGAACTGAAAAATAGCAATAAAAATCTTGAACATTTCACACACCATTACAGACAACGTAGAACGCGTTAGTGTAAGATAAGTTTCAATTTCATCAGACTTCGGTGCATATGATTTATTTGACAGAAAATTAAAGTCATAAAAATTTAATAAGCAGATCGTGAAAATTCTTATGTTCAATATTTCGCAAAAACTAACATCCAAATTCATGAAACAGTGCAGTGCAACTGAGACGTATTTGTGGTTCGCAGTTTCGCAGTAGCACCTAAACTAGAGTCCTGGGTGGGCCCGGTCGTACCCGATCCGAAACCACCAAAATAATTTTCATCAACCCGCAACCCGACCCGAACCCGAAATGAAATGAAAGTAAATCATGTTTACTTTACTAAATCTAGAATTTATCTCCTATACCAATCTTAAGTTTTATTAATAAAAAAAAAAGAACAAATCTATATTTTTACTATTTAAATATAGTAAAACTTCTAAATATTGGACACTCCGGGATTGTTGAATAAAAGTCCTACATCGGATCGGGCCGGGTTGTCCCTAATTTTCTTTTAGGTAGATTTCTTATGAAATACTACCTATTACATTATCTCCTACGTAGGAATTTCTGAAAAAATTTTGCATATCTACACCGATCATGACCCCTAGAAACCAAAACCAACCTCAGTAAAAAAACTTTATACATATATAATATCACTTTTTTATGGACACGATAACTTCCGTAATTCTACACAAATTTCTTCCAAACTGATGCATAAAATCAAGGGGCATAAAATCTCGGTCAAGTTCGTTAATGGGCAAAATCGGACCAAGGGGATGGAAAGTTTTGTGAAAACCGGAAAAATGCCATAATTTCTTAATTTTTGTACATATCAAATTAGTTTAAAGTTTTTATTACTTCTAAAAATAAGGCCAAAATTTTATATATCACAGATTATTGATAAAATTAAAAATGGGCTCCAGGGGCGCAAAAAGATTTTCCGCCCCTTGATTTTATGTATCAGTTTGGAAAAGATTTGTGCAGAATTACGAAAGTTATCGTGTCCATAAATAAGTGATGTATGTATATATAGTGTTCCCACCAGGCCATTTTTGAAGGGCGCAGCGCCTTGCCCCTTTTAAAATCGGTAAAACGCGCCCTGCCGTTTTTTAAATCGGCAAACTGCGCCCTTCATATTTCAAAAATAGTCAAATGTGCCCGGAGTCGTTCTCAGCGATCGCTTTAAGCGATGCCGCGGACGCGCTATAGCACGTAAATCACGCGAAAAATCGGAGACGGGACGCAAAAAAATAGTTATTACGTGTCCATGGGACGCGTAATTTCGTCAAAAAATCACGGAAAAAAGCCGATTTTCGTCAAAGGATCGCAAAAAAAAGCGCAAATTTCATCAAAAAATCGCGGGAAAAAGCCGATTTTCGTAAAAGGGCCGCGAAAAAATAGCGTATTTCTTCAAAGGATCGCGAAAAAATAGCGAATTTCGTCAAAAAATTGTGGAAAAATGTCGATTTTTGTCAAAGGATCGCAAAAAAGCACAAATTTCATCAAAATATCGCGTAAAACGCGATTGTCGTAAAAGGGCCGTGAAAAAATAGCGTATTTCGTCAAAGGATCGCGAAAAAATAGCGAATTTCATCAAAAAATCGCGGGAAAAAGCCGATTTTTGTCGAAGGATCGCGAAAAAAGCGCAAATTTCATAAAAATATCGCAGAAAAAACGAGATTTTCGTCAAAGGGCCGCGAAAAAATAGCGTATTTCGACAAAAGATCGCGAAAAATTTGTGAATTTCGTCAAAGTATCGCATAAAAAACACGATTTTCGTAACAGGTTCGCGAAAAATAGCGAATTTCGTCAAAGGATCGCGGAAAAACGCGAATTTCGTCAAAGGATCGCGGAAAAACGCGAATTTCGTCAAATGATCGCGGAAAAACGCGAATTTCGTCAAAGGATCGCGGAAAAAAGGCGAATTTAGTCAAAGCCTCCAATGCACTAAAAAAGATGTGCAAACCAAACTTATCGGTAGAACATTCATAAAATGGGATTTAATTTTTTTTAAATGAGATTCTTAAAACTACAGCATGATTTCAGTGTACTTTAATAATGTATTCAGTATGTAGACCAGTGAAAAATCTCCCCCCCCCCCCACTTCTTACTGCGGTATTACTATTAATCGATTTATTACATTAATTTTACAACAAGTTATTTTAATGGTACTTTAAAGTACCATTGGTGCATAAAGGGTTAATCAGCCCCACAGTTCAGTTAAATATTTAAAATTATTTACTTTATAACTTTTTCTGTTTTGTTTGTCATTTTATTATAAAAGAATTTGAACTCTTAGAATATTATAATTTTTTCTATTCTAATTGTAAATTTTAAGTATAAAGTAAAAAAAATATATATATATAAATAAAGTATAAATATAAAGTATTGTAATAAATGTAAAGTATAAATAATCAATCATCCAATCTAATCTACCTCTTCTTCCCCCGCCTCCCTCCTTCTTCGAAGGTTAAAATATTTAAAACTCTAATTTTTTTTACTTGCAACTCTGTCACTTCATTGTGACAATAAATAACCAATCATCTAAATTCTGCTTCTCTTTCTTATCAAACATACGAAATTTAAAGGCTTTTATTTTTTCTGTCCTATTTGTTAAAATTTTACTAACGATAAATAATTCATTATATAATCAACCTCCTCCCCCCCCCCCCCCAAAAAAAATCGCTTTTGTCTCTTTGCCCCCACCTTCACAGCTCACAAAGCTTATGATCTTTAAGTTATATTTGGTGATTTATTGTAATAATAATTAATTGGTCACCCATCTAAATTTTACTACCCCTTAAAATCTCTGCTTTACCCTTAAAACTGCTAGTTTATGGGACTAATATTTTTTTAGTTTTTTTTATTTGAAACAAAATTACTTACCTAGATCTTTGAAATATCAATTTAAGAAAATATATATATATATAATCTGTTACTAAATGTGCGCATAAACAATGATGAGTTTGTAGTAATGTATAATTCTTATATCAGTTTCGAAGATCTACATTTTCTCAGGGTCGAAACTGGGGGGGGGGGGGGCAGAGGAGGCATGTACCCCAGGCGCCAGTTGTTGATTTTTCTCACGTCCATGTTTAGCACTATTTTGTTAAAATCGTCCTGTCTGGGGTATGCCAAAGCACAGAAGAATCTAAGGATATGGCATAAGGATGCTGTATAAAGCGGAATTTTTTTCAATTCCGTTTTCAAGATTTTACTGAATCAATATTTGACTAAGTAGATTAAAGTAGTTCAGTATTACATATTTTATGATTACATAATTTAAATTTTAAAATATGTTGGCTATTAGAAAATTAATAAAATTTTCTTTGTAAATATACTTTGCGGAGGAGGGGGGGGGGGGGCACCAAAATCCATGTTTGCCCCGGGTGCAAAAAAGGCTAGTTTCAGCCCTACATTTTCTGAAAAAACAATGCCCTTTTTCGCTGAAAAAAGTGCCCTCTTTCAGCTTCAACTGTGCCCTTTTTGTGGCTAGCACCCTGCCCTTTTTTTTCCTAGAGTGAACACTAGTATATAGATATAGTTTTTTTTGGGGTGGGGTGGTTTTGGGTTCTAGGGGTCATGATCGGTGTAGATCTGCAAAAACTTTTCCGAAATTCCAACATAGGAACGATCCCAATAGGTAGTATTTCATACGAAATCTACCTAAAATCATCGTTTGAAGGGTGTATTCAAATCCAAACTGCTTATTTTCTGACTCATTTTTAAATTCATTTTTGCTCTCAAACGCATCCAATTGGTAGATTCTCATATTCAGATACTATATAATGTATCGTAATGGTCAATTTTTTGATAGAGATAGAATATATTTCAAAAAATGATGTCAAATTGGGCATTTTGAATTGAATTTCCCGAAGCGATTGTGCTGGAAACGAAAAATATTGTCTTACTGAGAAAATAATTGTTTATAAATCAAGTTTTAATTAATTGGAAGAAAATTGAAAACACAGGTCACTTATAAATATCTTCAAAAATCACGTCCGCAAGTTTCATATTTTTTCTTTTAAAAATGAATTTGAAAATGTGCCAGAAAATTCAAAGTTGTTGAGCATGGGAAAATATTTTTTTTAATACCGCCTTAACATGATTCTGATAAAACCAGCTCTTATACAAAAATGAACTAAAAACTCGTCAACAGCGGCCAGATAAAATTGTTAAAGTGGGTTTATCTCTAATCATGATTTATTTTTTGTTGTTGACATTAGCACTTAACTTCGAAATCTACCTGCGCCTGTAGGCCGAGCCGAAAGAGATTTTTTCCAGGTTGGGGTGATTCTTATTTTCTTTCTGCGAGTCGGGTTCAACTTAGAATAATTTTTGCGTGTCATATTAATATTTCTTGCAAGTAGTCAGGTTGTTAGAATTTTCACAAAAAGTTTAAGCAGAACTATGCTTCAGATGAAAATGAATTTTTAATATGCACTACTTTTATTGTCAGTACCGAATTAAGGCGGCACACGTTGGTTGTGTTTATGACGGCCAATTATTAGCACGAGGGTATAGGCCATAAGGTGGAGAGTGCCCTTATTGGGTGTCTTTCTAAGGGAATCTAACCCGTATTTACGCTTGGAAAACCAAGGTTCAAAGAAAACCACGAAAACTCCGAACGATTAGGCCGACGGGCGTGATTGGGATTGAACCCAGCACCTCCCGTCTACCAGCTTCGACAGCAGAACCTATCGGCCACTGGTTAGGCTAACGGGGCACAGTACTTTTGAGTTTGTCGAAACGATAAAAAAAAATCGCCTTTTTCAATGTATCAAAACACAAATAATATGGAATTAAGATCCCTTTCTGCCTAAAGCATATATCCTTGGCTATATTATCCAGAAAAATAAATGCTGTATATACAAAATTGATATTTAAATTTAAAAATTTAACTCACTGATGCGTGAATTAAAATTATTAATTGGTGTGGGCATGATAAAACTCTAAATTATGCATATAGAAAACAATTTTTGAACAAAATAGAATCACAACACACCTACTTCTAAAGTAAAACCATAATATATGCAAGAAGGTTTAAAATTTAATTTTTGCACAAAAGAAAAAAAAATAAGTTTTTCAATTGCCAAAAAAAACTAAATAAATAAATAACCAAAATATGTGATTTTTTTTGGTTTTAGCATGAAGACTATAAAGAAATGGATATTTGGCTAATTTTCTAAAGCTGTAGCTTGCATAGTTTGAAAGTAATAATAAAGTAAAAATAATACAGTTAATTAATTCATATATTTATTATGCGGAACTCTCTGAGCGCGAGTAATACTCGCTCTTGGTCGTTTATTTTGAAGAAGTTTCCTTTTTTTTTTCAATTCGCCAAAAAGAATAAATTATTTGTAAAATGCCTTAAATTAAGATTCAAGGTGTAATAAGCAACTCAAAAAACCTCTTGAATCTAGTTATAAAGCTGTTCTCAAATACATACTTGCTGCTTTCTAATACAATCAAAGAATTTATGATTATTTGTATAATTTACGAAATTTGCAGAAATTTTTATTTGGATATCAAGAAATCCCAATACATTTTTTTTCTATAAAGACAAATTACCTTTCATAAAATAGTTTCAAAGTCGATTTTCAATCAATTATAACTCAATATGTAATAAATTTATCAATAACTGAAATCCACTGTTTGATTCCAAATCATTTGCATAGTTTGGCTCCTAATTTTATGCTTTTAATAAGATAAATAACTGTCCGTCAACAATATTTAAAGATTTTAAATTATTGAGCGTTATTTTTTAAAATCAGCATCCATGGTTCAGCATTAAGAACTGCATTTTAATTCAAAAACGATGAAAAAAAACAATTTTGTCTTTATTTCGATTCGTTATATAAATAGTTAAACAAAAAGATGTTTACGAAATCTTTTTAACAGGAAAAGGTAAGCACGAAGATACGCGGGAGAAAGATGGATTGGTGTTTTGGTGATTTGAAACATTATACTTATTGAGTAGGGTTACTCCCTAATGACATTCACTAATGGATTTCTGGTTTTGGGGGAGATTTGAAATAGTTAAGTTTGCAGGAGAAACAAAATGGCCGGCTTGGTATTTTTTTTTATCCTAAAGTACATCGAAGACGAATTCAGGTCCCTTCCTAACGGAAGTACTTGATCGATCACTTGATTGACATTGATGGATCTAAATTCGGCAGGTGAGGAAAACATGGTAGTCTTTTATCGTGATCGGAGAGGTCGAGCGTTATCAGATTGCATCTGATAACGTTCTTAGCTATGCAGAAAAAATTCATTATTCCTGTGAGGTGGGGTAGTTGAGGCAACACAAGTGAATGATACCAAAGTTAATTTTCCAAGCTTCCATGTGCTTTTTCCGGAAAGGGGAGATGTCAAATTATAAATAATACAACTTTATAAAAGAATTAATAAATAAATTTAGAAATTTGTTTACTTTTATTTTTTATTTGGAAAGAGTAACTTTATCAAATGCAAATTTAATAATAATAAAAAAAGGTTATTTGACCGACTTTGTAATGGCAGGAAAATAGGATAAAAATCATTTTCCTGTTTCATTGTTACGGCGATGCCCCCCCCCCCCCCCCTCCTTCATGACAGATTTTGTAGCACTCAACTATCCGGACTTTTTAACCCTTAAATGCCAGGTGTTGCTTTTTAGCAACATACCTAATTTAGGCTCTAAAATACTATTAGAATAATATTGAAGCTATAATGCCTAATGTTGCCAATAAAATACATTCTAAAAATATTACTAAATCGATTTTCAGCATGTAGATGGCAACACTTGTGCTGTTTAAGAATAAAGATAGATTTATTTTTTCAATTGTTGCAACTTGTCCTTTTTGTTTTGTTTGGAAGCTTGTAAAATACCCTATTTTGTTCTGTAGTGAGCAAGTAAAATTTATTTCTTATGATAGTTCCTAAAAATCTTGTGGGTTTAATATTATACAATTTTATCAAGGAAAATTATTTTTTCAATTAAACACCAGTATTGCTGAATAGTAAGAAATTGTTTTTTAGCCGTAAACTATACTTAAAACTAAATATGATTTTTTAAATTATTTTTCCCATGATTTATTTAAAAAATGAAAGCCGAAAAACATTATTACAATGATTTTTGAAAAATCAGGCATTTAAGGGTTAAGTATCCGGCAATTGGCGTTTCCTGAACATACCAGTTAGTTGAGCTTTTACTGTATAGACACAGACAAAAAAAAAATTCCCCGTTAGTGTTTGCATTAACGCGGTTTGACTATAGCTTAATCTTAAAAATTAGTACAATTAAATTAAAATTTTATGAATAAAATAATGATAATACTTATGATTTTTTTATACGGAATTAAATTTTAAAGTTATATAGGTGAAGCTTTTAAAAATTTATTTTGAATTAAATCAATGGGTCCTGCATATTTCTTATAAAAAAAAAACTACATTTTTAACAAAAAGTTCCTTTGTTTATATTGACAATAGATGGTGCCATATTTAGAAACGAAATGTAAATCTCCATAAATGAAAAAAACTACTGTCCTAGAAAGTTCTATTGATCCACCCCTAATTGAAAGCGGTTTGTTGAGTCATTCATTATTGAGATTCATTCATTTTTATAAAAATAATATATTTTAAAATAAAAAAAACTAACTCATTGAATATTTAATTTTAATGTTTTGTGAAATCTTCAGAAATTGCGTTTCACTTTGCTAATTATTATTATTATTGCAATAAATACTGATGTTTGTTTTGTCCAATTGTTCAACTATTTCAGAAATTTAATATTGAGTAAAAAAAATATCCTCATCACTTGTATTTGTAGAAATCATTTTTCATTTTTGAAATGTACTTTTCTAAGCACAAACCTTTCAATAATAAAATCTTCATCCTATTTGTTTGTATGAAGTCTTATGAGAATGAAACACAGATCAACATTCTGTCATTTTTGACGGGGGCTATATACTTGTCAATAAATAATATGAAAAAAAGCCTTTATTATTTTTAAACTTTTGCTTTTCATTAAAAAGTAAATAGTCAAGTGCGAGTATTACTCATGCTCAGAGGGTTCTGTATAATAAATATATGAATTATTAAATGTATTATTAAAAAAAATCGTTGCTAAAAGAATAATAAAACTTTGTAAAAAACTATACAAAGTATAGGTATAGCTGTATATACTAGAGTTTGGGTATACAAAGTTTGGGTATAGCTGTATATACTAGAAAAGTATGAATGGGTGCACCATAACAGTTCAAAGAGATACGAAGCCTAAATAATATCAAATATTGCTTTTCTGTATAAGGTTAGTTGGGGCAATTGGGACATGATTTTACAATGTGACTCTGGAGCTTCTGACAATTCAGCTTCAAAAAGCTAATGTTAATTTCAATTAAAGTCTGAACTTCTGTAAATGAGTTCAGTTAGGTTCCCTTTATCAGACAGAAATGCTCAAAATTACATTTTAATATTTAAAAATATGCATATTTCATCTTTCTTTCCTCATGGGTCCAGTTGCCTCCAAAAATGGGGTAACTGGACCAGGGGGGTCTATGTTCCACACGCGTTTATATTTTTTCATATCGGATATCAGGTCCTGTTTGAAAAAGTGTAAACAACTTAAAAAAATTTAAACCAGGCAGATCATGTAAATTATATGTCAATAAAAAGCATTGTAAGGGAAACCTTTGCTGTCAGTGTGCCTAAAAAAAGCACTAAAAGTGAAAATATTAGATTTATTTATACCAAAAATATAAAACTTAACTAAGTACTTATGTACTTTAGTATAGATAATAAGTAAAAAAGTCACATATGTATCTTAAGGAAAAAATAGCAAGGTAAATCTCTGAACAAAAGGCTACGTAAGTACTTAAGTACTTTATCTTTATCCAGGGGTCGCATTATAAGGGAAAATTTTATTGTTCCTTAAAGAAAGGTGCGATGAAGATATTATTTTCAAAATAGTGGTAGGGACGATAAAAGATTCCCTATAGCATAGCTGCCAACTTTTACGCTTTCCTCTTACCACTAAAATATTATAGTAAATGTTGCCTTATTTAATTGTCGAAATCTTATGATTAAACAAAACGAAAATCTCTATTAAATTTTAGTGGTAGCAAGAAAGCGTAAAAATTGGCAGCTATGCCTATAGAATGCGACCCCTGTATATAGTACAATTTCAAGATCTGGCTATCTGGCTTTCAGGGGCTAGGTACTTGCATTCGTAAAATGTTAAAATAATTTAATGACACCAATATTTACAAGAGAATCTATCTGAAAACATGTAAAAGTATATTTTCACGTACTTAATAAAGGTTAAATTTTAATTATAAAATTCAGGTGCCAATGTGGCAATTAGGAATTAAAATTAAGTGATGTCATTAACGGCATCATCGCCTCTCAAGGGGTCAAGAAAATTGGTTTGATATTACTCAATATGCTTTTTTTAAAATTTCATTACGTTATTTTAATAAGGTATTCTATCATTTTCTTTATTGTGAGCAAAAACCAATAGAGAAATTTACTTCCCGTAATAAGAGAAACACAAAAAAATTATTTATAACTATTGGAGTAACTGGATCCAGTATGTCCCAGTTACCCCATTCTTGAAACATTTATGGGGTAACTGGGACACCGGGCTAACATTTAAAACATGAAGTAAATATGTATAGATACCTAATAATATTAATGTAGTTATATGTCTAATCTTTAAAAAAAAAGATTGTTTAATAAAAGTACTTACAGTATTTTAATAAAAATCCGAGGAAGTTCAACCATATTGATGTTGTTTAAAAAAAAAACAAACATAAATTTTTGACAACCTATCACAGCAAAGTGAGAGTTATGATTGAGTTGATACACGTTGTTTTAGGAAGTAGAGATAAAGGGGCATTGCTCACAAAAGCTAAAACTAAAAAAACACCAACAGTTTTTTTATAAAATAGCCTATGGCCCAGTTACCTCGTGGTTCCAGTTACCCCAACAAACCTTAACTCTATTTTTAATCTTATCCTAATCTGTTTATGTTGAACTTAATTCGGTACTGACAATAAAAGTAGTGCATGTTTAAACTTCATTTGCATTTCATAAAACTAAATTTAGCATAGTTATAATCTTTTCTTTTTTCAGTGTAGCTAAAACAAAACCCTTGTTAAAAGTTTAAACTTGGCATTGTGCTAAGCACACTTCGAAAGGAGGTCGCAAAGTTGCAACGCCGCCTTGGTCCGTGCTGCGTCTTTCCAGATAGGTTTTTAATTAACTTTTAAAGACACAGGAGGTGTATTGAGAGATCCACTCAATGCAAACTTGTCACGATTCCCATGGTATTTATGTGATTAATTCTATTTAAATTAGTCTGTTTTTAACAATTTGGCATTTATTGCTTTTATACCAACTGCTACTGGGCATTACATAACACAAATATATCATTAAAAGTTGTTATCTGGGCATTAAAAGCTGATGGTACATAGAATACGCCGCCCCTGTCATTATGTATCTCCAAACCCTCCATGTCTTTAAGGGTTAATATCTCGGCTAATTACCGACGATTTTTTTCGAAAATCATTATCAACAATGTTTTTATACTTCTGCTATGATAGGCACCTCCAGTGCTCCTTAACACATTTGCTGAATGCCTGCAAATCAAAATTTGCATGTAACGGAAAGATGCGCATTTCTCAAAATCTATGTAACCTAGGGTAATTGCTGTAAATTTCCTACAACATTTAAATTAACGTCTACTACCTCTAATTTTCTTGTAATTATAGTTTCAGTAGATTCGGAAATAGATGGGGGGGGGGGGGGAGGAAGAACATATTTTTGCACTACATTTTCGACGATATCTCTGAAAATGTAATACCCAAAATTAAAAGAAATGTATTTTTGAGTTCAGTGTTATAAAAGCTTTCAAATGATATACAAAGAAAACATTTTTTTTTTCAAGTACTCTAATTAGCCCCTGTACATTTTTCCTAAATATATTTGTGAATGTTTAATTATCTGTAAATATGTGGGTTAATAGTCTTTATTACTTCCTCCAATTTCAACTTTCCATGTTCCACAGTTTACAAGTAAAATGGCTGTGACAGACAGACACAGGAGTAATCTTATAATGGTTCCGTTTTTACTTTTTAAATACAGAACCCTAAAAATTTCCTCTAAGTTCATTCATTTAGTCAAAACAAATTTTATTTATTTTTTCTAAATGCTGTTTACTAAAAGGATATAGCAGTGAAGTAAAACCTCTTTATTTTTGTATTCTAGAAATTCTTTTCCATTTTGCAAAAAAAAAATAAAGAAATGGAAAACACTGAGCATAACCCAGATTTTCATTCGTAACTTAACAATATTGAAAAGGGTAAAAGTATTTTAATGTATAATATTCATCAGAGTAACTTTCTTTCTGTGAAATATAATATAAGAAGTTCTCTATGTGTACTGTCAGTAGCATTTTGGATCCATAAAGCATTGAACTTAGTGTTGTTTTTGGACATAAATGTGATGTGGTATAGCCATAACTTCTTGTGATGTCCAATTTTACAGAAAGAAAGATTGTGTGTTGAAAACACCATTACAGTATCTTCATTATTGTTAAATTTGTGATTACAAATGCAGATTTGGTTTGGAGGATTGTAGTACAAGGCATATGGTGGTATGTGCTGTATACATACTGGGTTTTTCAAAAAAAAAAAAAACTCCACATATCCTCTTTTTCAAGTAAAGTTACACAATATACTCTGGCTCATATCCTGTGGTGTTTTTTTAACTACAGTATAGTGCATGGATTTCTATATAGAAGTTTGTGCAATTACGTTCGAAGAGCCCTTAAAGTTTTAATTTGTTCTAAATCGCCCTGTATAGAAATAAAGGGGGTTGGTCAGTGAGATCTCAAATTCCCCTCACTAATGTTTAACCTATGGGCATGTCATGCATTTTCATTTTTATAATATCTCCTTGGGAAATGAATATTTCAACTTCTTTTTCTGTGTACTCTTCTTAAAAGATGTCATTTTTCTTAGTTGTCAAAATATTTCTAAAATATATATTAAATTTATAATTTTATGTGTTGTTAAAATCTTAGTGTAACTGAGTAAGAGTTTAACATTTCATATAAAATTAAGCATATATTTTCACAATTAAAAAAGAGATCTTTGAAGAAGAGTATACAGAAAAAAGATGATAAGAAATATTAATTTCCTGAGGCGATATTTAAGAAAAATGAATACATCACATGCCTATAGGTTTAACGTAACATTAGAGAGGCTGATTTGAGATCTCATTAACCAACCCTTTTAGGTTAAAGAGGGCATTAAACTGTTAAATCTTCAAAAAATGAAAGAGAGAATAAAAAAGAGAGAAAGAGATAAAAATATTAATTTCCCAAGGAGATGTTTTAAAAATATGAACACATTACACAACTATAGGTTTAATTGTTGTTTATTTTGTTTAGCAAGGGAAATTTGAGATCTAACTGACCAACCCCCTTAAGTTTAAGGGGACATATAACTTAAATCTTCAAAAAATTAGATTTTTTAAAAGAAATACATGTGAAAGACCAATATTTTTAAACATAACAAACCATACAATAGAAAACATTATAATTATGCTACTTATGATTTAAAAATATGTCAGGTGGCCTCAATGTAAGCAATCATTAACTTTAAAGTGGCTTATCTCAAAATGTTAAAAAATGTGCATTTTTTTATATTGAGTATAAGATTTCTTTTGAACTACTCAATAGTTTTACATGTAATCTTCATAGATTTATAGATAGCACGAGAAAGGAAAAATCTTCTATTATGATACAGCAATTGCTTTAACTCAAGATTCAATTCATTTATTCAAAAGTGAAAAAAACTATTAAATTACAAATCACTATAATAGTCATGTCTGCAAATGTCATGATTTTACATTTAATAAGACGTATCAGTGTTTCACATTTTTGAGCAGTATTGGTTCTATATAAATTTCAAATCATTTTAGTTTGCTATAGATTACTTTCTGATTTTTATAGTTTCCTTAAATAACACCAGAAATACGATAAAATCTTTTACAAAGTGACCCACAATTAACTGAACGAAATTTTTCTCAATAACTTTTGAACCACTGTATATTTGCAAAAACAAATAAAATAACAAGGTATTGTTTTGTTTTCAGTACCGTAATTTCGGATAGATAAGCCGCTACCTCCGAAAATGGTAAAAAAAAATCTGAAATTCCATCGTATACGCCACACCGGCGTATAAGCCGCATTTATTTAAAGTGGTGTACGCACTGCTATAGACGCCATATTGAAGATTTTCACGCATTTTTTAAAACCATTTTAAAAATTAGAATTTTAAATTTAATTCAAATAATGAAAATAAATAAATAAATAACTTTTGGTTTGTGAATTTTTCTAATTGCATTGCACATTTCAGCCTTGGAACAGCAAGTAGAAATATATTTGATGGAATTCTTAATATAAAACATAACACTAGAATTACAAATAACACAATGTAAAATTTCGAAAATAACTAATGATAAATAATCATTTTGACAACATGAACTACTGGCAAAAGTTGGGAGAGACGTA